>BMAO01002559.1:22500-634925 GCA_019973975.1 Trichonephila clavata | reverse complement strand
ACAAATCTATCACGCTGCATTATTTTTTCGTGTAAGAAATCTATCACAATTACAACAGTAAAAATGTGTTGTATGTATACAGTTTCTTAATTACACGATACACTGATATAAAACAAAAATCAGTACTGGAAAAATAAGTTGCTTTTATTAGTACAAACGCACTACTGAAAAAAAAATGAGTTTTTACAAGTTTGATATATTTATGCAGTAATTCAAACTTTAACATTATCTTCTTATTTATATTTGATTGAAAATAAAATATATACTCACATGTTTTAAATTAATATAGTCATTTAATATAAATATTTATATTAAATTTTTATTACTATGAGTATTATACTGCAACGTTTAATAAGCATTTAATTAAATGAGTAAATTCATTGCAAGTGTAATTTTTGAAAATCTTTATATGATGGAAAAAACAAATGCTCTTTTTGAATGTTTATATTTAATGTGAATGATGTAAATTTTTATTTTAAAATCTAATTCACCATCATCGGTAATGGTTTAAATTTCACAAAATTATGATTATTTTTATTGTTTCAGTAAATTATGATTTACAACATAGTAGAACACAATTCTTAGAATTTTTCTTTTATATTTTTCATTAAAACAACTATTTATCCTTTCTTCTGGATTTTTTGTGTGAATGTATAATAATATATCCTCTTTTAATTATGATCAGTAATTAATTTCATTAACATTTAAATCATTTTGGGAATGGCAAAACATACACATTAAACAGACGTATTTTCTTTAAATTCATTATGTCTTACATTCAGATTAATTTGGAAAAGTTAATTAATTCAAATTCTATTAGGAAAAGTTAGTCTATACAAATTCTATTAGGGAAAGTAATTATAATATTGCATTCTTTAACAAAGTTCTCCATTTAAATAAACTAATGAAATGATCTTTTATGGAAATAAGAATGGAGCTCCTACTTTAAGCAATGGAGCTAAGGAACACTTCATGGAGTTTAGATCTATATTGTTTACCAATATACCTTTGAGAAATTTTCTGGAACACTACACAATAATGCAGATATAGGATTGATTTTGTGTGAATTATGATTAAATTTATTTAATAAACACACATTTGCAATTACAATTCAAGTTGTGTGTCTTGTAGATATTCTCTATATTTTAAGTAAATTCATGAATGAACTTCGTTACAAACAACTTTCACATCTTTCGTTGATGATATAGTCCATTACACGCATTCCTTACGCACGTACTATGGTTCATTACGTGTCCATTACTAAGTTGCATGCAAGCAAAAGCATTTCACATTTACGATTTTATTTAGGGGAAAATGTAATCAAGAGCGAATAACAAACTTTGAGCAAATTTATCATTATTTTAGTAGACAAAATCAAAAATAAACCACATGATAATATGAATAATTCATAAAATTAAAACGACTCCCCCCCCTCAAAATTAAGTCTCTGAAAGAGAAAGAGAGTATAGACACTTAGATATCAAAATAATTTATCTTTGTTGTAAGCTGAATACATGATAAAGTTGAATATTAATGATTATGATTTCGTTTTTTTTTTTTAACTTTCAAAAATTGAAATCATGAAGTAAATGATTCGGACATTTATGTACTACTTTTTCACTGTTAAATTTGCAAATTCGAAGAAAACAAAACCACTGGAAAGAAATCGACAGTACTGAAAAATGCTAAGCAAATAGGAAATACCGTTTATTTCCGGGTATAAGCCGAGAATTTTCGGAACTTTTTTTATAGCTTAAGTATGGAGTCGGCTTAAAAGTAATGCGCGCTAGTCTCGAGAAAAATATGGTTCAGGAAAAATGACTTCTAGAATTTTCCATTAGCCATACACAAGTTGTTGCACACCCACACACGCACACGCACACCACGCACACACACACACACCACACACACACACCACACACACACACCACACACACCACACACACACACACACACACACAATAGGAAGATGTCTGAATATGTAGAATCAATATGCAGCGAGTTTTCCCTCCAGGACATGGGACATAGGTCGATGATGACGTGCCGTACATAAATTTCTCTTCTATTTTTATAACAAATTTTCTCTGTTTCATAACCAAAAAATAACACAGAAAGAAAGTATGACTAGGAAAGACAGTGTAACAGGAAATGAACAGGAAATAAGGTGTTAGAACTTCAAAGAGGACTATCACACACACAGAAAAGTATCGCCGTTGCCCTCTGGGGTTTTACTTCATAGAAATTTGATTGTAAAAATTGCACCGTTTGACAAAATCTCGCCTTTAAGATGACATATTTAAAAATTACAATTACCGTATTTACTCGAATCTAAACAGCAATTTTTTTCCCAATCGGGTGCGGCTTAGAATCGAAGGGAAAAAATTCTTTGGATGGGGCAGTTAGAGCAATTACGGGTTCATGCATGCATTTAAAAGTTTGGTAAAATAACTAATTATTCACTTCATATTAGTTCTCATTTTTTAAATTTATCTTAATCTCATAAAAATTATTTTTTATTTTTTACAAAAACTAATTGAGACTTTAAGGTGCAGCATAGAATCGATGGCGGCTTAGATTCGATAAAGTATGGTTTTTTTTAATTAGGCTTTCATAAAAGTTTCAAATTTTGGGTAATTTTTTAAAGAAAAAACGCACTTTCGGCTCTTACACGGATAGGATTTTTTTTTGAAAATATATGGTAAGAATTTCTTATTCTTTAGGACTCTTTAGTTAAAATTTTCGTTATTTTAACTTGTCTCTCTGAAATTCTTATACCGAAATGTTTTTAAAGTTTATTTCTGGAGTAGCATGATCACAATTTTTAATACTTCTAAAAGGAAAATGCAGGGTTTTTTTACATATTAATTTAAATATTCTACGGATCATTAAATTTCAATGCCCCCAAAAAGCAAAAATTAAAAAAAAATGAAAGAGATTTTCACAATAAGTAAATTTAGATGTATTTTCTTCATATTATTATAAAACTCTTATAGAAGAAATATTTATTGGAAAATAGATTTTTCAGTTAGTAAAATAAGATATATATGTATATGGGAGTCAATATACGGAATTTATGAAACGCGCGCGTTGTAAAAAGTTTATACAGATTTAAGATACACAGTAAGAGTATTTTCTGTTTTCTGAAAGTATTATTTATATAGATCTCTCTCTCTCTCTCTCTCGATTCTCGTATCATAAAATGTGGTGGAGCATATATTCTTGCTGGATTCACAAATAAGTGCTTGTTATCTTGAGATTCCAAGCGTGAATTTCGATGTCTTGTCCGAAAATGAAGTTATCACTAAAAGAGGTTGGATGATCTCGCTGTGAATATTTTCGCTCTGAACTATACTGAATTATTATGATCCACGAGGATTCTATCCTATATTGTCAAAGTAAATGTCGTGCGACAACGATGTATTGGAAAAACTCTTTATTATTCATGTCTAATTTATTCCTCATGCTTCGAGTAATAACAGAACTGCAGTGATAAAGTAAAAATACTGAATCTATTGCCTTTTCCTGTTTTCAGTTTCAGTTTTTAGAGTGAATCGTGGACACATCACAATATATATGTCAGATATTTGTTCAAATCAACATTTATTATATGTTTAAATAATTTAAGCTACAAACTAAACTATTTTAATTTGGGCTGCTAATTTTAGAATTGAAGATCTTTAAGGTATCCAACTACCCTAAAATTGTGAATTTTAACAAAAATCGACAATTTTTTAATGATTTGATTTAATAGGATATCTTATTTTAGCTTTATAAAAATACCAAGTTTGTTATTTTCCGTTCAGTAGAACAAAAACTACAAGTGTTTTAGTAAAAGTAGATGCCATTACTTTAAGCAAGATGTCATACTTCAAAACGCGTTTTACTCGAAATGTGTTTTTTTTTTGAAAATGCTCAAATGGGACAGCGATTGCTGAAAAAGATTTGAAAACAATTTTTTGTGTATGTTCTGTATAATAGAAGAAGTGTTTTAACCTTCAGATTTATCAATCACTGTTTTATTACAAAATTTACAGTTGTTAATTTACAGCTTTATGTTAAGATAATCACTGTTTTTGTAAGCAATTTAATATAATAACTAAGATAAAGTGCTCTAGTTTATTTAAAAATTAAAATATCTCTTATCCAGAAAGTCATTTAAAAAAAGAATAACATAGCAACACATCAGAATTGAAAAATTGAAAATTTGTTCATAAAAGTTTGGATCAGAACGGACCCTGTTTATGTTATTTTTTGTAAATTGTTACCAATTTTTTCCTATTTTAGTATTAATAATTTCTTTTTCTCTTCTTAATTTTAGCATATTTTTCTTAAAACGTTCTAAAATTTAAAAACCACAAAAAATCCCCATACCTACATTTTTTTAAGAAAAAAGTGTTGTCGCAAGTTGTCGGATACCTTAAGTTGATCAATAATTGCATTTGTTAATCTGATCTGTGTATTTTTTGTTCATATGTTTGACATATAATAGTTAAAGTAGATGCACATAAACAAATGTTTTATATGTATATTTGGTGCTGGGAAAATTTTAAAGGAAAAAATTATTTTGTAAAAGTACATTTTACTTAAAGCATAAAATGCTTGAAATTAATCAGGGGTAATTTTTTTTTGTAGAATTTCTCAAAAATTATATTGTTTGTAGAATTTTGATTTCCTTTTTGTGATAATCATTTATTTGATTTTGAGTAGTATTATTCTGAGAATTTATTTTTGAACTAATAATGAAAAGCTAAATGTAAAAATATCAGATGAAAATGATCATATATTGGAAAGGGGTATTTTATGTGTGAGAAATTGGTTTATATAATTACAAAATATGAAAGAAAGTTAGAGATTTAATTTGTAATGATAAATCTAACGACTTTTACAAAACTTATGAATGCTTTATCGTTTTTAAATACGACTTGTTTTCAGGAAAAATAAACTAATCCTTCTTTCATTTGTAATGCATAAGGAATATTTTCATACATATATATTTAGCTATATAACATTTTAGTATTAACTAAGTCTACTAGTAAAATCTATCTATATAAATAAAAAGGAAGAGAGGAACTATATTTATTCTTCAGAGAAAAAATTTGCAAGGCCTAGTATTACTAATAAGTCTACAAAATTAACTCGCTTCTCTGTAATATGGGAAAACCAAATTTCTTGTAATAGTTAACAGGTAATAAATTTGAGCTTATCGTATTCATATGGAAGCAATATTTAGAGATATCTTGGTTAGAAAGTCTGAAAACATTTTTACTCTTTGTAACCATGGAGTGAAATGTATCAATTATACTTTATGAAGTACAGTTTTCTATCATATATGATATGTCTATTAATTTCTCAAAAATATCTAGATATCATAGACTTTATCTTTCAGTATATTGTTGCATTTAGTAATTATCTTGTCTGTAAGGGTTCAGTTTTTTACTCAAAATAACAGCTGATGGACTTTCTCCGAAAATTTATTATTATTCTTTGGAAAGCTTAAAAAAGTATTCGAGTATCATATTACATGTCTCATTAATGGATTTCCAGGACATTTTTCTCTCGACCTCATATTTGAACCTATAATAAAGTTAGTTATAAGGTATTGAATGATGTATTCCGTTCCTTAAGTAGAAACCAAAATTTTGCTATTTTACTTGCTAAATTTTTACCAGACTGATTTTTCTTTTTTTAAAATTGACGTCCTTTTGGAAACAGACAGATCTAAGAAGGACTTCAAATTGCTAACTATCATCAAGACAACACTGGTACTGATTCTTTAATCACCGAATTTCTCTACGTACACAGCACTTGAGAGCTTAGAGGCTCATTTTTATTTCCTTATTACTTCTGTTATTCTGTATGAGGGGGACTCCAAACTACGGCCCGTGGATATTTTTTTATCTGCGGAAAAAAATTTGCAGAAATTTACGTGTATCCTTCCAAGGTCAGTCGACGCTTATATGGACGTTTCATTTTTATCGAATTAAAATAGAGGCCCACATTAGTGTGTTATGTTTTACAACCGATCACTACAATACAAAACATTATTCCATGCTTTTTTCCCCCTCTGATGAAGAGTGGGTATAGAAATTAGCCTTTGCTGCACACATAATTAGACATTTAAATTTTCTGCACTTAAAATTACAAGGAGAGAAAAATCTAGTTTCTGATCTATACACCCATCTAAAATCTTTCAGATCTAAACCTTTTTCTTGTTTTTTGAACAAGTACAGGTAGACAACTTGACACACTTTCAATAGTGCAAGGTCTTCATGGCTGAAGAAACTGCTTCGTTTTTCACGTCATTTGCAGACGGGATCATCAAAGACATTCAGTTGCAATTTCAGGAGCTCTTTTCTGACTTGGATTCAAAGGCAGAGGGAAAAAAGTCTAACTGTTTTAAAACCCCTTTGAAGCAGATGGTATCAGTTACGCAAATAAACTGAAGGTGGAGGTTATTGAATTGCAAGCAAGTGACCTTCTTATAAACAAATACGAAAAAGGACCTGTGGTTTTTTACCAGTTTTTTCTGAAGGAAGGTGTTTCTAATGTCAAAACTTCTGCATCAAGGTACCTTTCAATCTTTGGAATACACATTTTAAAGAAAAAAATACGTCAGCAAAAATTTGAGGATAAACTTGTCTGATGATAATCTCAGGTAACTGTTGATGTTAGGGACATCACATCTAAAGTCAGAAATGTCTGTTATTTTGGAATACAGAAATTAATTTTGCCATTCCCACTAATAAAGGTTTCTTACTTGTATATTGTATCAATGTGCTATTAAATAATAACCGAATAAAATAACAGTAAATAATTAAAAACAAGATACATGTTTTGATTCTTTTTAATTTGGACCATGTGTGTGTATTCAGCCCTCAAACTGCTCTTTGTTAGTTAACCACTTCCAGGCTCATTTATTTTGGGATTATGGATTAAAAAATATCAATTTTTTATACTTACTTAGAAAAATAAGCAAAAACATTCAAAACCATAAAAAAACACATATGAAGTAATTCAGGATAGACCGATTGTGCAGTGTAAATTTCCACAGTGCCCGAGCTTCATTCGGGATGAGCCAGAATTGTACATTTTATCTGCCCGAGCTCAGCTTGGGAACAGCCGGGAAGAGGTTAATGCAACCCTCAGGCTGAAACGTTTGGAGACCTTTATTCCATATGGTATTTTTTAATGTGGCAAAACAAGGCTAAATATTTTTATTTATTTGTGAAAGAGGAAGTATATATACTGCATAGTGCATATGCACCATATATCTTTGGTGATAAGACATAAGTGTTTGTCTTTGTTCCATTATTACCTTTAGATTATGGTAAATCAGATATTATATATATATAGATCGTTCTCATAACTTACAAATTCTATTAACATATCTTTAGATAGATAGTGTTCACAGTAATCTGTATAATCACTTATGTTTATTGTATAATGAGACTTTTTTCCTTTTAAAAATAAAAGTAATATTTTAAGCAGATGGAAGCTTTATTATTTTAATAAAATAAACATAGTTCTTCGAAAAGCAATGTTTGATCTTTTTTTTTTTTTGACTCGTTTGTGTACAAAATATCCAAAACTCTTTCAGTTTATTACACAAACGAGTCAAAAAAAGATCAAAGAATTTACAAATTCTTTGAAGCCCCATTTCGATTTTCTAATCTTCTCGCATGCATTCTCTAAAGCAATCAATAAATGGACAAGTATGATCGAAAAAGTAATTAACTGATTCGAAAACAGAAGGAAAAATACCTCATACATCGATGGCTTTGAAAAGATGAGAAATGATTAATTCGAGTTTCTCGTTCTTTTTTGCATCTATTTCAATTCTACTTTTATCAACCAGGCAACAAAATAGAAAACTGTAGTAATGTATTTTTATAACGAAAAACATCACTGAATAATGTAACGAACATTTCGAAAATATTTTAAAAAGAAGAAGAAAAATAAGGAGAGAAATCTAAGATGTATAGGATATGTATTTATATTAATTGTAGCAAATTTTCAGAGGATTGAACAGAAATGCTGTATTTTTTAATTTATAGAGTACTAAAAAATACAACACACACATATATTTGGGTTAATAAAGTGAAATATCTTACTTACAGGGATAATATGGGACAATTTCGGAGGAAAAAAGAAAAGAAAGAAGAGCCTTTTATCTTGAGCCTCATATTATTTTGTTTACCAAACCATGAAACCAATCTCAGAGGATGTTGCAAACTGTTATGGTTTTATTATATCTTAATTAACAAAAGCTTTTTTTTTTCAGGAAAAGGCTAGCTTTAAATTAAAAATGCTAACAAAAAGGCTTCGTAATGTCGCTTTCTTCTGCATTTTTTAATTGTTGCCTCATTATTATTCTTCCTGCAATAATGCCGTTGTTTTGAAAAATACTTTAAGAACTGCGTCTTCTTTGGTTTTTTTTTATTTATAGTGCAAAAATTTTTGCATGAAGAAGGGAAGAAGCATTGGGGAAAAAAGAATATCTTTTAAAAAGTTTGTTTTAGCTTCTCACTTCCTTTGGCAGATTAAAATGCAACTGCAAAGAGAGTTTAAGCAAGTAAATGTTTCCAGAAAATCATCGCTATAAAAAATAATAATTTTAATTAGCATTATTCACTATAAATAGGTAATTTAATTTTTAATAGTCCTCATAAGCGGAAGTCTATTTTTATTTTAGATTTTAGCTAATATTATTAAGTTTGGTAAACATATTTTTCAGGATATAGTATCTGTTTCATTTAAATATATTTTTTAGTTAATATGCTTTGTTTTTAGATAAAACGTAATTCCTTTTGGTAAAAATTTTTCCTTTAGATAAAACATAACTTTTTTAGGTTAAATATGCCTTATTTACATATATATATATATATATATATATTATCAGATTCCTTCATCATTATCTTAATAATATTAATATTAATAATATTAATATTAATATTATTAAGAGATATCCGACAACCTAAAATTGTGAATTTTGCCAAAAATTGACAAATTTTCTTATGATTTGTTTTATAGGCCATCTTATTAGTTAAGTAAACGTACCAAGTTTATTATTTTCCTTTCACTAGAACAAAAAATAGTGTTTTAGTAAAAGCAGATGCCATTAATTTAAGCAGGATGTCATACTTTAAAATACGTTTTACTCGAAATGTGTTTTTTTGAAAATGCTCAAACGGGGACAGCGATTGCTAAAACAGTTTTTTAAATAATTAACAGAATTTTTTTGTGTACGTTCTGTATTAAAGTAGAATTGTTTTAACCTTCAGATTCATCAATCACTGTTTTATTACAAAATTTACAATCCCTTATGTTAATATAATCACTGTTTTTTGAAGCAATTTCATATAATAACTAAGATAAAGTGCTCTAGTTTTTGTAAAAAGTAAAATATCTCTTATCCTGACAGTCCTTTAAAAATGAATAACATAGCAACACATCAGAATTGAAAAATTGAAAATTTGTTCATAAACTTTTGATACAGAACGGGCCGCGTTTATGTTATCTTTTGGAAATTTTTACCCATTTTTTCCCATTTTAGTAATAATAATTTTTTTTCTCTTCTTAATTTTTGTATATTTTTCTTAAAATGTACTAAACAAATCTAAAAACCACAATAAAATTCCCTTTTCTCCATTTTTTAAAAATAAGTTGTTTCAAGTAGTAACCTTAAAGATATTATATGTTATAACAAATATTGCATTACGTTACTAGACAATATGTATTACATTCACCAAATTAAATAATTTTCAACAATATTTAATCAAAACAACATCATATAGCAACCTAGACTTTTTTTTTGAAAACTCGAAGGAAGATGCCCAGAATTTCCATTCCTTAAGAAACATAGTGCATACCACAAGTTACCTACAAAATTTGAAAAAAAAAACTGAAGGAAAAATGAATAAAAGGAAATAATTGTCAAATAACCAACTAAGCGTGTGTTGATCATTCTGATGGAAAATTACTCTTATTATTCATAATTATAAGAATGCTGAATTAACAAAAATATACGATCTAATGAAAAATTAAATCGAATACCTATAAGTACTATATATTGATGAAAAATCATTTGGAACTTAATAAATTTTATTAAATATGATTCCCAAACAATGTGACAGTAATCGATTTTTGTTTGAAGTTTTGAAATGTATTCTCTCGCTTTTTTGGGCAGAGATGTACGCTAAAAAATGGTAGGAGATAAAATTACAGAACGTTACCTTTGGCTATCTATACTAAATGTTCAAATGCTTTTTTCCCTGTAGAAATAACTAGAAATAACTAAAAGATGTTTGTGTTTATAGTTTATTCTTTATATAGTAGTTGCTGAATATGTGAAGGACATCGGGAGAACATATTCGAGGTCAGATGGATTATCTTAGAAAGGGAGAAATCTTCAGAGGAAAAAAAAAACATATAAAAAAAGAGAGCGTTTCTTCTTTACTTGTGAGTCTTTACTTCTGAAACTTTTCTTTAGTTCATTGTTAATCAAATAAACCAGTGATTCCTAAAGTGGTCTATATGGGCCCCCAAGGGTCTATGAAGACTAGCAAGGGGTCCAAGTAAGTGAAAAAATAATTTGGGGGTCCATGAGGTGTAAGTGGTTCTTATTAAACCAGATCGTGACTTTAATTTTAAAAGAAAATTTAATCAAGTGCAGAACAGATTTTACCTATTTAACAGATTTATTTACAAAATTTAAAGAGATTAATTTGCAGTTATAAGTTGACAGCATAAATTTTGTTAGTACAAGAAATATTTCAGCGTTTCTTTTAAGAATTAAGCTAAAGCAGTATAAGAAAAAGCATTGGAGGTCGTGAACTTTTTCAATTTGTCACAGACAATCCGTCAAGACGTTTTAATCTACGTTAAGCACTTAAATGCCCTTTATTCAGATTTTGAAACTAGGTTTCCAAATGATTTGAGTATGGTCTGTATTACCATAGTGAAAACAAATTCATATTGTCGGATTGAAAAAAAAATTCATATTACAATAGGAACTGATCGGAATAGGCACTAACAAAGATCTTAATGTAAAGTTTAGAAACGGATACAAGCAATTTCGCCAGTAAAAAGACATACCTGTTATAGAATAGCGCGAGAAAGTTTTTAATTGCTTTTCCTGGTGAGGAGTTTCAGTGCGGTTGCCAATCTCCAAAACAAAACAAAAAAGAAAGAAAGAAGAGGGGGGGGGAGACTGGTTATTATTAACAGAAAATATTTAGGTTTAATCCTGAAAAGATTGATATCAAATGTTGAAAACTTGTTATTGAAACAGCAGAATCATCCCTGCTATTAAAATCATTCGTTTGTTGTTCAGTTACTTTAGGTGATAATTAAATTTTAATCTAATTAATTAACACGGGCTTAAGTTTTAAACATTATAAGTCAATACAGTGAGAAATTTAATTCTTTTAAAGTAAGTAATTCGAAACTTGGTGTCAAAAATAAATTTAAATGATAAATTTGTAAAAATTCAATCTTTGGTAAGCAGGGTCTACCCCAAACCAAAAAACATGGCAAGGGGGTCTATGAGGCAAAAATGTTTGTGAACCTCTTGAAATAAACCATATAGATTAGTTAGGAAAAAACTTCTCACTCTTTTGAAACTTTGAGAATACTAGAAACATTATAAATATCTAAAAGTAATCATTATATAACAGAAATAATGGGAATTTTGGGTTAATATTGTAATTTTTTTTTTAATCAATTAAAATTCTTTGAATTTCTTTAAAAATAAACATAAAAAGAGAGTTTAGTGCTGCTTCAGCCTATTTGATAAAATTGCAAAATAACGTTCACTGGCAGAGAAAGTGTCTGTATAAGTCGTTTTCCTGCAATATGCCTTTCAAAGAGGAGGGGGAAAAAATCCTTCTTGTGTGTATGTGTGAAAGGACGAAACGAGTAACTAAGTGAAAGTGTGTTCTCCAATCTTCTTTGAAGTTTATTGGTTAATGTAGATAATGTATTCTGTATCATCTGTACCTTTAGAAGTGTAAATATATTGTTTTTAAAATCAAATAAAAACTTAAAAGCAAAATGTTTATGAATTAAGCTATTATTAGTTTAAAATAGTTATCTTTGCATTCATTGCACATAAAGTAGTACAAGAATATAATATTTGGAAATTATTTAAGTTAGATATTTACTGTTACTTTTTAAAAAGTGATTGTTGAAGATGCTTGATATGCATATATAATCAATAATAGCTACAAATCTAAATAAGCAAAGCTGAAATAGTTAAGTAGAAGTTTAACCAGACAGCATAGGTAAGAAATAAGTAGCCCCACGATAGCAATATATATATAAAGTCTACATCAAGAACTTTTACAAAAAACAGTTTATTCAGAGAGCAGTCGATACATTCTTCGCTGAGAAAAAAATCAACGCGAAGTGACAAGATTTTAAGTGGGCTCAATACTTATTTTCAGAATTGTAAAATATCGCTTTATAGTTTATGTTTTCGATTTGAAAGTAAAGCGTTTGATTGTACATATTAAGACCATAATTAAGATAAGACATATAAGACCATGAGCTGGGATTGGAATTGTTATGTTCAGAATATCTTCCTGAGAAATAATAAGGTGCTTAATTTAAGACTCGACTATGTTTTGGAAAGTAAAAGTTAAATGTTAAATAGGACACACACACACGCACACGCACACACACACACACACACACGCACACGCACACACACACACACACACACACACACACACACCATATATATATATAGTTAAAATAAAGCACTTATTTTATTTTTAACATACTACGAACAGCAAATGTATGTTAACTCAATTATTTTAAAAATTGATCTTTGTATAAGTTATCTTATAAGTTAACACTAGTCATTAATAAAATATTATCATTTTGAACATACAATTAAAATTTTTTGCTAATTAATGAATTTTTTGCTAGATATTTTCCTTCCTAGAAAACGTATTAATACAAAACAGAAAATAGCTAGTTAATTGTTCCAAAACGCTTTCCAGTACAATTTCGCATAAACTTCTATACTTACATAAATCTTACTTTAGGTTAGATGATTTTAGAACCAAAATAAAATTATTTTTCTTCAATATAAACAACTAAAACCGATGATTATGGATAAATGAATATTGAGTAGAGAGAGTACAGTGTACATTGTAACTTTTTATAGTCCCAGCTCTCTCCCTGCTCTGTCGTGTCTCCAATCCAAGCATTTTTCCTCTTCCACTTTATTGTGCACAACAATTTAAACAGTAAGAACTTTTTTTAAAGTTCGATATTGAAGAAGCCATTAAATATACCTGTCGCGCTCCTTCGATCGCGGGTGTGAGAGGGTCCGAGTAAGAATTAGACATTTCTCAAGTTAAACAATTTTATTTCCATTTTCACTTATTAGACTTCATGGAAATATCTGAGAATACACTCTAATACTAAGCTGTGAGGTGGGCGGCTTTTCTTTCAATTAAACTTTCCTTCTGAAATTAATAATACTAAGTGCGATCACCCCGGTCGCGCTCACACTATGTTTTCTACTTATACTCAATTTCAAACCATTTTCTATCCTACTCCTCAAATAGCACTTAAATAGAAGCTTGCATTTACATAAAATTGATCATCTATACGGAATGCGGTTTTCAACTAAATCATAGTTAAAAAAAAGTATTTTACCCAAGAGAATTAGTGGAAGCCCAAATATACATACCTTATGTGTTTTTTTCCTGTAACTATTTAGTATATCTTTCCTCATCGCAGTAAATGTCAAAAAGTGCTAAAATACCTGCTTTTCTTTAATAAAAATTACTTTGACTTTTTACCATAGAGAAGTTCAAATACTTAAACTTCCTTCCCCTCGTAGCGGGAGTGAGTGAGTATTAACGTCGCACTGTTTAGCTACACGAGGGCTTTTGGTGACGGACCACATAATTTTGGAACCATGGTCAAGTGACGCGGATGACACCTGAGCAGGCACCTCCCTCTCCTAACTACCACACCATACCAACGGGAGGATGTTTGAGTTCTCGACAGATTTAACGTGTATCGCGCCCCTACACGGCGTGGCTTCAGTGGTACTGGGCTCGAACTCATGACACGCTAGCCATGATCCGATACCTTGACCACTTGGCTACAGCGGCCACTTCCCCTCTTGGCAGTACTTAACATAAAAATTAATTTTTTATTTTATTTTCCCCTTCATTTATATACCGGAGAACTTCTTTTTAGGTCTAGGGTTTTAAGGTATGTGACTACCCAAAATTCGCCATTTTGTTTGAAAATTTTCGAAATTTCTTTTTTGCCTTTATTTTATAGCCCATACATTTAAGATCCCAAAAACACTCTATTTTCGTTTCTACAATATTTAGAAGCAAAATTATAACATAATTAGTAAACCGGAAGTATAGTTTCCTTCACAAAATATTTTTAAGATATTGAATTGAAATTTTCAGAACACGTTTTATTTAGTTCTATCTGTGATATAAATCAAAATCTAATCTCTTTGTATATATTTATGTACTTTATTGCTTTTTTATGAAAAAAAATCATGAATTTTTTAAAAAAAATCGAGATTTTGCATAACATTTGGCATATTTAACAAACTTTCAAATATTTTAATTCCTAATACATAAAAAGATGTTATTTATGTACTGTATAAATATTATTTGAATATATTCATTAGAAATTTTCATCAAAATTTCACTAAAAATGGCAATTGTTATAATCAATAAAACTGTCCAGAAAACAGCAAATTTTTAAAAAAAGTCCATATTAGTTAAACATGAAGTTAAAGAAATCTTGACCTATAAATATGGTGAGTTTAAAAAGTGTACAATTAGTAGAACATTTTTTATACTGTTTTAAAATCTTTAAATGCAATTTCTGAGATTTCAATTTTTCGCTTTCACGGTAAAGTCCACTACAGGAATTTTTTAAGATATGGAATTGAAATTTTCAGAAATTTTTTATTTAGTTTTATCTGTAGTATAGACTATAATCTAATCTCTGTGTATATATTTATGTATTTTCTTGCCTTTTTTTTGTAAGAAAATAATATTAGGTTTTTGTAAGAAATTGAGCTCTTGTTTAAAAAATTACATTTATCTCAAAATATAACAAATCTTATAGCTCTAAGCACAAATAATTATGTTATTTATGCACTGTATAAATACTATTCGAATATATTAATTAGAATTTTCAACAGAAGGTTTACCGTAACTTCAATTTTTCCCTAAAATTTCACTCAAAATTCCCAATATATCCAAAATTATTTTTAATTTTGTAGAAATTTATTTGAATTCCTAGTTTTATGCCTCATTTCAACTAAAAAAGGGTTTATTTAGTTGAAAATTTATATATTTCAAAAAAAAAGTGCACCGAAGGTAGTCACATACTTTAAGTCTGAAAAATAAATTCTTTATCCATTCCAATATACAAGGTAACGATGAGTACCATTTCATCACTAGTAGCATCACAATTCGGATCTAGATACTCATTGACATTTTATCCTCAACTCTCTACCTTTCTTCTCGGTTTCTCATATTAAGTGAGCTCTTAGTGGCCGCTTTCAACTCCCCTTGTTTCCGTGATGCGTTTTAATGATCCATTGGAGGGGAGAGAGAGAGAGAAGTCTGTTCTCTCTTACAAGATGACAAGCGAAAGTGGTGTTGTAAGTTGTTTGAGACCTGCGAATTACATACTGTCCAATTTCCTTACGGTAATGCTTCCGTTACTCCAATGTTTATACGACAGAATATTCTTGAAACACTCAAATGTGATAGAGAAGCTTTTCATATTTCTCTATGGCAATGTGCAGTTTTTCTCCAGAGAGTGTTCTCTTTTCTTTCAATTTGATTGGTATTTCAAATTTTTTCGTGGGGCCTGACATTATAAAATGTTAATAAAAGTCTCTTTCCTTCCATATTTAACTCGTAAATGGTTTTTCTATATAATTTAGATAATTTATTTTGCGCATACAGTGGGTTAAATTCATATGACGTCAAAGTCATATGTTAACTACAATCACGTGTTTCCAGCCTATCAGTTCATGTGCTTCGCTATTGCCAATCTTTGCTTCTTACAGAAGCTTCCTTCAAAAAAGTACAAATTTGTCAAAAATAGTAATTTACACTAGAGGAACAGATAACATTAAGTATAACAATGCCTATATGATGTAATTAAAATATTTTTTAAAAAGACTTTTTGAAGGATTTTAATTTTTTAACATCCTTACCCAATTATGAAATTTAAAATTTTATTTAACTTTTATAAGTAGAAAAGTTTAAGACTAATGGCAGCTTTGAATTCAATGGAGATCACGTGATTGCATTTATCACGTGGCCGTCATGAATTTAGCTCATTAGGTTCAAAATGTGAACATATCTAAATTTTAGTAATGAACATTAATAAGTATTGATAAGTTTCTCATTTCACTTACCCCGAATTCGGAAGAAGAAAGAGAGTGAGAAGAAGAAAGTGTGTTATACGCGCGCGTCCACTTAAGGTTGAGGATAATTTTTCCAGCTTGCCAAAGGGAAGAGTAAATATATGGAACTCTTTG
The DNA here is from genome assembly GCA_019973975.1 of Trichonephila clavata. Classification (NCBI taxonomy): domain Eukaryota; kingdom Metazoa; phylum Arthropoda; class Arachnida; order Araneae; family Nephilidae; genus Trichonephila; species Trichonephila clavata. The sequence goes on along the minus strand of BMAO01002559.1, from coordinate 618,373 downwards.
TCCTGATCCGTTCCTGTCTGTTTGTCGAGAAACGTTTTGTTAACGAAAATTATTCAGTTTTTAAAAGAAAGCCATTTCATAGTCTAACAGCGCAACAAATCTGATAAAGCTCTGATTTCTTGTGATTTATGTGGATAACGTAAGTACTAATACTTAAAAATTTTATTTAATTGTTAATTCAATATTTTTTCCTCGAATACTTGCTAAGCTATTTAATTCCATCAGCAGTTTGATGAAGGAACTAAACCACAAAACTATTGTAAAGAACTTTTTTATAAAATTTTGTCGATTTCCTTACTTATTATTTATTTTTAAATAAAATTTGAGTGAGATTTTTAAATTAAAATATTAATTATACTTATGCAACAACAGTAATTCCATATAAACAAAAAATTAGTTATACAAATAAAATCTCCTATATACAATAGTTAATATTTTTTACACACATGATTGTTACTCCCGCAGCAAATAAATGTTCATGTAATTCTGTGTTTGTGTGTGTGTGTATCAATATATTTATCATTTATTAGCAGCATTAGAAAAATTGGTAACGCATGCTAGTCAGAAAAAAGAACACTAATTTTAATAGTTATTTTTTTAATATTATTATTTTTTTGAGATTTTAACTTTGCAAAATCTTAAATTATAGTATTTTTTATATCATTAACAATAAACTAGGTTGAGTGATTAAAGCATAGATTGCTTATGTGTGTGCTTTCTCTTAAATCATATTTTAAAAATGAATAGCTAACATATTTTAATTGTATTGCTCAATATTAAAGTGAGTACCAATTTTGAAATTTATGTGTATCCTTATTTTATTTATTTATGATTGATATCAATTGAAATAAGTTTTCAGATTTTCTGAAATTTTGAAGCATTTCCGGAATTTTTGGGAAGGACTGATACGGTTTCCAGTATTTCCCGGAAATTCCCGAAATAGACCGGGAATCAGAAACTCCTATCAGTCTCCTCTACACACCGGGTTTGAGTAGCTTCGAAGTACAATATTAAAAATAAAGCAATCACTAAGCATGATTTAGGTACCGAATGAAATTCATTTAGGAAAACAAATTTAGCAATACACTGCAAATTTTAAGAATCGATATAATTAAATTAAAACTTTTCAATTATATGCAAAATTAGTTTCCTTTTTATTATCTTTGGAGGAGAGATTACACAATAAACAAAAACAAATATTTAAAAATGTTGAATAAAAAGATTTTTCTCCTATTTTACTAATTGTTCTTTTTTAAAGTAAGGAAGAGTATATAGCCTAGTGCGGTGACTATACAAATATATTTTTGTGTTATTGTTCTAATTTCCCCAAGGCTGTTTTGAGAAATAATGAAAACTGAACAATATGTTGAATTCCTATTCAAAATTATACTATGCAATGTAAAATTTTGAAGCGAAGATTTTAACTCAAAAGTCCATCGTCTGATCGAGGTTAGAAGTAAAAGGTACCTTCACTACACCCCTTTCAACGGAGATAGAAATAATTTAAACCACTAAAAATTCATTATTCAGAAATTATATTACTTCATAAAACATTTATTTAACTCCTTAACTTTTATTTTAGGAATCACATTTTAGAAACTTGTCTTGGCAAAAAAATACAAAATCAAGTAAATTTTAATTTTAATTTTGGAGAGTTTGATCCACATTGCAGACAAGAGCCGAATATATTGCAGTTTGTACCTACATCGTCTTTTATTAACTTTCTTTTCAAATAGTTGTTTCGAGAAAAAAACCTATTTTTATCAGTAAACATATTTATTTACATTTTCTTAAAAGAAATAATAATAATTGCAGAATTTATCAATAAAAAATATTCAGAATTTCTTTTATCTGATATATTTGGAAGCAAGGTGTAGCACTTGTCCCAACAATGAAATTTTTAAACAAGTAACGACCCTCTTTTCCTTTTTCCTTTGCTATCTCTTTTGCATTATCTCATGGGAGTTTCTTTTTTTCAATTCCTACTATTAGGTCACTCTCTCCCTATATATATATATATACTAGCCGTTACCCGCCCGCTTCGCTGGGTATTTCATGATGTTTTATAAATTTTTACTGCTTATATATATGTATAAATTATTGATATCTAAGTCCTGCATTAAGAATTCGATTGTATTGAAATATATACTTAGACCTGTAACTGTCGCCTGTTGATAAAAAAAAAAAGGGCAGAACTCATCTAATTTGTATTTTCTAAAATCTCTAAAATTGAAGTATAGAATGATGTTTGCTCTTTCGTAACCCAAAATCCAAGTGGATTCCCGCAAAACCAATTTTCGGTGGATCTCTACTCCGTAAATTGAACATGCAAGCCAAATTCCATGTCTAAATCTAACAGAAAAAAACAAAAGTTTTACTATCAATATCCCCGTAATCCCGTTGAGAGCCGTTTTCCAAAATAACCGTTCTTAGCGGATTTCAATTCAACAAAAGAAAAATGCAAACCAAATTTCATTATTATAGTCCTTATAGCTCGAAAAAAGGAATTTTTTTTGTGTCAATACGTCTCAGTAACCCCCTGCACCCCTCCGCATAACTTGATTTACTTAAAATACATTCTTAGTGGATCCCTATTCAAGAAAAGAAAAATGCTTAACAAATTTCAAGTATATGGGTCAAACAATTAAAAACAGGAATTTTTTTCTGTAACTCCTCTTGACCCCTCGCAACCACCCTTGGGGGTCAATTTTCGTTTTACTCTTTGTTAGAGGAACTCTATTCCATGAAAGAAACATGCCTACCAATTTTCAAGCAGGATGATCAAATAGTTTAAAAATGGAAATATTTATCGATTACGCCTCTTAATCTCACGAAATTAAACTTCGTAGTTGATATTCGCAAAACCTATTTTGTAGCGGTTCTCTACGAAAGAAATCTGCTTATCAAATTTCAAGACTGTACGTCTAATAGTTTAAAAATGGGGATAATTATCTATAACGCCACTTGAGCCCTGCAACGCCACTTCGGTGTATGTTTTCACAAAACCCATTTTGTAGGGGAATTGCACTCTATGAAAGGAATTTGCTTAGCAAAATTTGTGCGTCCAATAAATTAAAAATACAAAAAATATTATCAATAACGCCTCTTGAACCCCCGCAACGCCACCTAGGGGTCTATTTTCACAAAACACATTTTGCAGTGTATCTCTATCCCACGAGAGGAATCTGCTCACCAAATTTCAAGACTGTGCGTCTAATAGTTTAAAAATAGAAATAATTATTTATATCTGCCCTTAACTCCCCGCAACACCCCTTGGGGGTCAATTTTCCCCAAACCCGTTTTGTAACGGATATGTACTCCATGAAAGAAACATTCCTACCAATTTTCAAGCAGGTAGGTCAAGTAGTTTAAAAACAACAATATGTATCTATTACGCCACTTAATCCCCCGCAACGCCACTTAGAGGTATGTTTTCACAAAACCTTCTTATAGCTGATCTCTACTCTATGAACGAAATACCTTTATCAAATATAAAGACTGTGCGTCTAATAGTTTAAAAATGGAAATAATTATCTATAACGCCCCTTAAGTCCCCTCAACGCCACTTGGGGGCAATTTTCACGAAACCCATTTTTAGCGTATCTCTACCCTATGAGAGGAATCTGCTTACTAAGTTTCAAGACTGTACGTCTAATAACATATGTGTCGTAAATGCTGATGTTTAGCAAATGAAAGACTACTTTTTTATAGTATTTATCTAAATTTACTATATATAAACTCATTATTCAAATTTACGAAATCAGACGGCGGATCACAATCAGTCTCACGAGTGTAGAGGGCGATCGTTTATATTCGAGAGTGTAAGAATTACAGCAGCATAAAATATGACTCTGATGAATTATCTGGATTTTGCACAGCTTAGCGCTATTGAATTAACTCGATCTTTCATGTTGAGGCAGTGTTTCTCAAATTGTGGGGCACGCCCCCCTCCCTCCCTCCTTAGGGGGCATGATAGACCTACGTCTAGACTAGGCACGAACATATCGAAAAGTCGAAGATAAAAGATTATTTTAAGAAAATTATTAATTTATTGAAATGAAGTAATTCAAAATACATTCTGAAGTATGAAAAGTAACAGAATAATTATCCTATTACCAAAAGGTATTATAATACTTATCCTCCATTACTAAAAAATATTATACTTATCCTGTTGCTAAAAGTAACTTTAAATATATATTAAAAGTAACAAATACAAATTTGAATGCTTATATTGATCATTTATATGATTTATACATAAGGTCGTATTGCAGCTTTAGCGTATAAGTGCATTTTTGTGCATTCAGTACATTGCCATTGTCTAAGGGGGAAGGGGGCTGAAAAGAAAATTACGATTGAAAATAGGGTCCCCAATATCAAAAGTTTGAGAAACAATGTGTTAAGGGGTTAATAACATTTTAAAATTTTATTTGATATTCTCTTTTTACATTTAATGTTTTACACATTTTTTTTGTCGCACTTTTATCAAGTAATTGCTTTGAGTTTTTTATTAATAGCTAAATTCAATTCTCTTATTGTTGTGCGCGAATTGCAAAAATTTATGGTAAGACAAAAAACTTAGATCTTCGAAAATGCAGCCTAAATTCGGAGAGAGAGAGAGAGAGAGAAAACGTCCTTTTTTAAACAAACTTACCTGAATTGTGATAAAAAGTAACTCTTCTATTCTTCTCCTACAGTAAAAGTCAGAATCGGAGAATAACTCATGGTAAGTTCCTTTTCAAGAACTCAAAGAAGTAAAATGGTCCACACGAAGCAACCCAGTTCTTTAGCTTGCGGGAAAAAAGGAATCTTGTCTATTCTTTCTCAGAAAACAGACACATTGTTTTCTCAGAAACATCTTTCTTTTCGAGAGAGATTTCGGCAGTGAAAAAAGCAGTTTGTGGGTCTTGACGTTCATCGCATCAGAGTGTCCTCAGAAGTAGATAAAGGATTCCTGGAATCCATAAAATGTCATATAGACTTGTCTAGACATACTAGCCTAGAGATAGGAAAAGTCCATCGCAATGAGAGTGGTTCTCTGTGGAATGTATTATATTTATTCAAAAGTAATGTATACGTTATCAATAAAATATAAAAACTGTAGTTTTATGAAATGCTTACCTATCTGGAACATGAAAGTGTATGACAATTGAAATCTTGCTTATTTGGAATTATTTCTAATTAACGTTCTTAAGAGCTTATAATTTTGAATGTAAGAAATAATTTAATTCTGTTTATGTGTGTTTATAAATATAATTTTGCATGCTATAAAATACAGTTAAGGTATCCGACTACTTGAAACAACTTAAAAAAAAAATGGAATATGGGGATTTTTTTTTGTTGGTGTTTTTAGATTTGTTTAGCACATTTTAAGAAAAATATGCTAAAATTAAAAGTGAAAAAAAATTATTATTACTAAAATGGGAAAAAAATGGTAAAAATTTGCAAAAAATATCATAAACGCGGCTTATTCTGTACCAAAAGTTTATGAGCAAATTTTAAAAATTTTCAATTCTGATATGTTGTTATGTTATTTATTTTTGAAATGACCTTCAGAAAAAGAGATATTTTAGTTTTTACAAAAATTAGAGCACTTTATCTTAGTTATTATATGAAATTGCTTAAAAAAAAAACAGCGATTGTATTAGCATAAGGGACTGTAAATTTTGTAATAAAACAGTGATTGATGATTCTGAAGGTTAAAACACTTCTACTATTATACAGAACATACACAAAAAATTTCTGTTAATTATTTTAAAAACTGTTTTAGCAATCGCTGTCCCCGTTTGAGCATTTTCAAAAAAAAAACACATTTCGAGTAAAACGTGTTTTAAAGTATGACATCTTGCTTGAAGTAACGGTATCTGCTTTTACTAAAACACTTGTAGTTTTTTTCTAGTGAACGAAAAATGATAAACTTGGTATTTTTATAAAGCTAATAAGATGGCCCATAAAATAAAATCATAAAAAAATTGTCAATTTTTGCAAAATTCACAGTTTTAGGGTAGTCGGATACCTGAATTTATTTTTCATTTTAATTAACTAACACTGGTTAACTCATAGAACAACCTATAGATATATATCAGGAGTGTAATATTTTTAATTCTCTCTCTCTCTCTCTGTTTCACTCTTGAGGCCGCGAAAACCTAGTGGTCAAGGTCACAGACTCGTGACTGGCGTATGATGAGTTCGAGCATACGCTTGATTACGATGTATCTGTGGGCGTCTGGACTGAATATCAGTCCTTAATCCCATAGCATGAAAGTCTGAGATGTTGGAGCGACTTTTGTGGAATTTTACATTCTGCGGAGAGGCTTGCTGGCTATTGGTTGGTTGGAGGCGATCTGGAGGCGTGGCTATGAGTAGCGTCTTGACTGAGAATTTTGGAACATTCCCTAAAAAGCTGCTCGACTGAGAGCTGAGATACTGCTCTCTGATTGGTCAGGGATGGGTGAGGATAGAAGACTCTTATTGGCTGCCCACAAGGGGTTATGAGTTCGAGCATAGTACCGCTGAAGATCCACCATACAGAGGGAGCCGATGCACGTTAAATCTATCGTGGCACAATGTCCTCTTGTAGGTGTGTTGTGGAAGTTAGAAGAGAGGGATGTTCAGGTGTAGTCATAAATACACACCAAAGTCCTTTAATTTAATAATTAAAATAATCCATAAAACTTACCTATCTGTCCGTTGAGTGTTTTAAAAGATCAATTCCAATTTTTTTGGATTTATAGGAACGCAAGCAATGATTTTTTAATGATTCTTTTTAGATAATTTGAATCAACAAAATAATAATAAAAAATTGGAATGGGAAAAGTAAGTATTTCATTTGTTCAATAGAGATTTAAAGAGTTCTGGAAATGTTTTCGGCTGATTTTAAATGGGTGTTTTTTATGATTAAAAATATACATTGTCTCTTTCAATTATTAATTTTCCATTCACCGGTGTATTAAGCTATAATTAAGAAAATTGGGCAATGTTGGTACTTGAAACTTTAATCTTTAAAGCGAATGGATAAAATAATTTAAAATACGAATATTTATTGCAGGAAAAAATAGAAAAATAAATACTATGAAATTAAACATTTCAACAGAACTATTAATAATGATTTAAAGAACGAAACGAGTAAAATATATTCACAAAAAGCTTAAAAACAAAAAAAAGGCAATTACAAATAATAATAGAAGGAAAGAATTAGATTTTCAAAATGTCATTTTCACCTGTATTTATTTGGTAAATTTTATTTTTCAGCTTAAGAACAAATAAAACTAATTTCCCGGAACTAACGCGAATACAGTATTTTCACTTCGCATTTGAGTTATCATTATAGATCATCTCAATTGTTTTTTGACTGTTTATAGATTCATTAATTAGTTCGTTAAAAATATTTAAATTATTATTAATAATGTTTGTAATATTCTATTATTGAATTAAAAATAAAAGTTTAACGTTTCAGTCGTAAAAGAAATTTATTTTTCTAAATAATAATTATATTATATGCACCTCTCCCCCACAGATTTAATATTTTTAAGCATAATTTTTAGAAGTACTTGAACAAACTGAATTGTAATTTGAAATATTTCTTTTAAAATGAGAAACTGTATGTACTTTTAAGTTTAAATATGCCACTAAATATTTATATGTATAAAAAATACAGCAGTTATTTTTACTTCTAGAAAGGACACATATTTTAACTATGCAAATTTTAAAAAAAGGGAAACTAACCACTAATTTTATACAGCTATATTTTTTCCATCTAATATTGGAAGTCACAAGAGAACAGCAGGTTTTAGTGTGAAGAGATTTAATTTTTTAATACTAACTGCATTTTCAAAAATAGTGAATCATGGATTTTTTGTTGTTGAAAGAACAGTTAAAAATTTAAAAAAAGATCGTTTGACGATTTACAGGGTAGAAAAATTCAAAATCATACGAACTCACGGAAATCATGACAAATTTCTTTCTATTGGAAAAAAAATTGAAGGGACAGGGAAATATACCCCCTTTACTACTTCTTTTCAGTCTTTTCTGTAAAATTCAAATAGAAAATCTTTGTGAAAACTTCAGAATTATTTAAAATTGCTATATTTGACACTGGATTTAAGTTTCCTTTTCTAGTATTTAGCTGACTTTATTCTAGAATTCGAAAGTGGTCTTGGTAGCCAAGTAATCAAAGTCACAGACTCGTGGCTGGGGTGTCATGAGTTTGAGCCCTAGTATCGCTGAAGATTGGTGTGGTGTGGAAGTTAGGAGAGGGGAGGCCAGCTCAGGTGTCATACTCGTCACTTGACCAGGGTTCAAAATTACGAGGTTGCTCGCCAATATACCTCGTTCAGCCTTGTAGTGTTACGTTTTCTTCACTCTCACTCACTGATTCTAGAATTCGAAGAAGATACATGCACGAAATAAATAAATTTATATTTGGATATTTCAAAAGCTGAATTACAAACTCTACTTCTATAGTTATAACAAAATTAAACTTCGAGTTTACTTAAACAGAGCTGAAATAGAGAATAAGTATAAGTTATATACAGCATAAAAGATTTATGAAATAATAAATTTAAACCCTATCCCTAGGCATCATTTAATTACAACTTTGTATGGTACTACAAGAAGTGCAATGATATATTTTTACTCATAGTATAAATATATGTTACCGTTAAAGTGTGAAATCCGTTATTTTATAGAATAACTAGGTATTTCATGAAATGACTAGACAAGTCAGTTAAAGTATACAAAATTATTAAATTTTACGTATGAACTAGGTATTCTACAGAATAACGATTACTTAATCGTTAAAATATGAAATACGGCACTCGAAAGTTTTTTGTGAACTGGTTCTAGCTGCTTTTGGAAGGAATTTCAGATTAAGAACAAGAGATGGCCGAATAATTAATTTCCATTGAAGAAATCCCAAATATTGACGCAACGTTTTGATTTGTTGCAACAGCTCCAAGTTGTGGGGCTGGACAAGGATTTAAAAAGTGCTCGTGTAAAAAAAAATGTACAATGGTAAAAAGTGTGCTTTTTTTCAAAAATAATGAGCTGTTCAATCCCAAGTGTCATTCCAGAAATCCTTGATCTAATAAATAATGAAAAGTAAAATAAAGGTATCTCATAAAATGTAAATTAATATTCTCTTACATTTTTGTTTAAAAAATTTTACTCAATCTTTTTAAGAAGCAACAGTTTTTCTTATCAGCATATATTTTTGTAAATATTTTTATTTTATCTATTTTTACAACATATTCTTTTTTCCCCTTTCTGTTTCACCAATGTTAGCCATATGAGCAATAATAAATTATATGATCTGCTGTTCCTTATTATTGATCAATTATTCATCTACAAAAGAGTAAAATGTATTTCTTGAGAGATTTTGGCTATTTATGATCAATTAATTTATAAATATCTTTGAAATTGTTTCTTTTTCACTATTTAACAGTCTATCATTAGTTATTTCATGGAATGCTCAGTTATTTCATATAGAATACCTAGTTATTTCATAGAATAATAAGGTAAAGTATGGAACTTTTCATATACTATATACTTTAACTGACTTGTCTAGTTATTTCATGAAATACCTATATATTCCATGAAATAACTGAATTATACACTTCAACGGTAACATATATAATCTTTTATCCTTTTATCTCGATTATGTCTGAGAAGGATATTGTATACCAAACTAGAAGTGGACTAAAAGCTAACTAGTAGAAGACTGAAACAAAAAAAACTCACAGCCATTAAATTTAGCATAAAAAATATCAAATGTAGTTTTAATGCAGGAGGGTACGACGGACCGACGGGGTCGATCGCATCCACCTCAGTGCACCACTTCACGTGAGGACAGGCAAATTGTGCTCATGGCAGTGACGGATCGCTTAGTCACATCACGAACCATAGCACATTGAGTCTGTAACGCATCATTCAGTGTCTGCGCGTACCATTCGACGCCGTTTACAGCAGAGTGGTCAGTCCGCAAGACGTCCATTGCTTGGTCTATCCTTGACGCAGAACCACAGACGTCTCCGCCGCCAATGGTGTGATGAAAGAAGGATGTGGGTGGCAGAATGGAATGAAGTTGTCTTTACTGACGAGTCACGCATCTGTCTGCAACACTACGATGATCGAATTCGAGTCTGAAGATACCGTGGAGAGAGGATGCTGAACAGCTGCGTTATGCACCGCTACACTGGTCCTGCACCCGGTATTATGGTATGGGGCGGTATTGGATATCACTCTCGCACTCCTCTAGTACGCATTGCTGGTACTTTAAACAGCCAGCGCTACATCTCCGAGTTGTTGGACCGAGTTTTCCTTCCTTACCTTCAGGGCTTGGCCACAGCTATATTTCAACAGGATAATGCGCGACCACACGTGGCACGCATTGTCCAAAGGTTCTTCGTCAATCACCAGATTGAATTGCTTCCTTGGCCAGCTCACTCTCCGGATCTTTCGCCGATTGAAAACATGTGGTTCATGGTTGCTCAACGATTGACCCAGATTACACCCCCAGCTGCCACACCAGATCAACTTTGGCAGTGAGGGGAAGCTTCTTTGTCTGCTGTACCCCAAGAACACATCCAAAGTCTCTTTGAATCAATGCCGAGACGTGTGGCAGCGGTGATCTCCAACAATGGCGGCTACTCTGATTCTGGCAGGAGCCACACTTCACAGAAGTCTATAAACTTAATCATTTGATACTTGGTCAACATGTTATCTACAAAATAAATTTTGTTGTGCTATGTCTTGTCTTTCTTGGTGTTGCATTTACGGTGGCCAGCAGTGTATAATAACTTGCATGGGATTTTTGCTACCCAGGATTTGGGATTTTTCATTTTTCGTTCATTCTGGTTGATTGAGAATGTACTCAATAAGTACTTGTGCGAAATGTAATTTTTACAATTTTAAAAGCTACATATCACAAGTCGGCAGTTTTGTAGCTGTGGCGTGCCAACCAATCTACCAATATGATTCATGGTGTCACTCCGTGTGAAATTTTTGAAACAATTCGATTTCTGCGATAATGCAAGATGAGTTAGTGAATAGCGGTTAAGAAAATAGATTTAGTTTTATGATACATTGATTTTGCATCATTTAAACATATTTACTAATATGGAAATTAACACAACAAAAAGTATATCTATTCTTTCAATATAAATAAAAAAAATTAATAAAACAGTGTAATATTTAAAATATATTTATGTATGTGTACAGTATGTGTACAGTGTATGTTTTAAATATATTTATTAAAATAGGAAATAACGACATAAATTTTAAGTGTTCCTGTTCAATATTGTTATATAAAATAATAAATATTTTAATGGAAACCTTGTTCCTACCCTTCTTCTCTTCATAACGCAGTATCAGGGAAATAATTCGTCACTTTCGGTTCGACATATTCTTAACATTCAGTTGTTAAGCAATTTCTTTATGGACTCAAAATATATTTCAATTGAGAACAAATTCTTCATATACGTATTTAAAACCAAAATCGGAAAACAAAGTATATGCCGTTTTTTATATAACTACATCTCTCCAGGAATGACACCCAATAGTTTAAAATAATTTTTGATTTATCGCTAATTATCTTTCATATTTTTTCGTAATTCCATAAATGCTGCTTTCCATAATTTTGAAAAGCAGTGTATAATAATTTGAATGGGATTTTTCATTTTCCGTTCATTCTGGTTGATTGAGAATGTATTCAATAAGTACTTGTTCATTCAAAATAATCAACTTACATTCACTCAAAAGTTGGCAAATTTGTAGAGTAGTGTCGAGTGCTATTGAAAACCGTACCACTTGCTATACATGTATAGATGTTTACATGTTAGGTATGCATTTTAATCTGCGCGAATTCTTCAGTTATTTTTTATTTGAAGTAAAAAAAAAGTAAGTTCAAACAATCCCCTTTCCTGACAGCACCATCTCTCATAATCAGGACGATACACTTTTGTCAAGCCGGAATAAATTTTGTTTGCTTTTTTGGTACCTTGATAGGTTACGAAAGAAATCCTTCAATTTGTGTGCGGATCAGGGAAAGATCAGTATCTGGAAAAGTGATGAAGATAAAAGTTACTGTGGATTTTTATTCGAGCTGAAGAGGATTTTCTCTCCTGAAAAATGTGTGAATTTTTACCCTTATCATTTATTCTTTATTTTGTATGTATATATAAACACTTCTGTTAGAAGATTTTACTAAAGTGAGATGAATCGAAAACTGATTTTCGATTATTTCTTTTATGGCTATGTTAGAGCAACGGTAATTCCTACTGATGACATTTTATTTCCTTTTTCAATTGCTTACGAAGCTCTAAAATAAAGGCTTAAATGTCACATTTATTTTCCTTCTTAGATTTTATACAAAGGCTTTAATCAATCTGTCATTCATGGATTCGTAAATGCAATCAATAATTGTATGTTTAAATGTTGTTATTGTTCATATGACTTTATTGGAAGGATCAATCTAAATATATAAAACAGTTCAAGTACCACACAAGAACAATGATAAATAATGAAAAAGAACAAACATTTAAAGAAAGAACCGGGAAAAATTAACATGGGAGCAAAAGAAAAAGTTAAAAACTTAAACAACAAGAGGAAAGAAACATAAGACATGTCTTTGCCAGGAATTCATGAAAATTCTTGCATTCCAGTATAGTTTACTCATCTCACCACGTTTTTGAGACCCTTTATCTAGTTCAAGGCATATAAAAATATGTTTTACATTCACGGTGCCCGAATTACAAATTTGGCATACACTAGATAGAAGGATGTCTATTTTATTAAGATGATGTACCATGCAATCATGGACTGCTAGTATGTATAAATGTAATCAATATTTTTATGTGTAAATGTAATCAATATTTTTATGTGTAAATGTAATCAATATTTTTATGTGTAAATGTAATCAATATTTTTATGTGTAAATGTAATCAATATTTTTATGTGTAAATGTAATCAATATTTTTATGTTTAAATGTATTCAATATTTTTTGAGTTATATTAACATTGCATTGACAAGAAAAAAACCATTATATATTTTAAAATAGTGTCGGATTAAGAGGGAAAACCTGACCTTATAATCAGCTTCCACATCACATCTAATCAAAGCTTCCACATCGCACCTAAGATAAGCTTCCATACATACACACAAAAGCTTAGTTTCCACACACACATCACACCTAAGCTAAGCTGCAACACATACATCACACCTAAGCTAAGCTGCAACACACACATCACACCTAAGCTAAACTGCAACATCACATCTAAGCTAAGCTTCACATCACATCTAAGCTAAGCTTTCACATCACACCTAAGCTATGCTTCCATATCACATTTAAGCTAAGCTTCCACATTACACCCTAAACTAAGCTTCCACATCACACCTAAGCTAAGCTTCCACATCACACCTAAGCTAAGCTTCCACATCACACCACGTAAAGACTTAGAGGTCAATTTCTTTCATCCATAGTGTAATAATAACATATTATTCCTCGAAAAGGGCTATTGTATTCGAGTCCTAGTGACCTGCGGGTAGAGGGAATATTCATGTTGAATCTGAGGGTCATTCATATGCTAGCGTGATATGGAAATCTGTGGAGTGAGGGGTCAGCTTAGGTGCCATCCTCATCAGTTTACAGTTGTTCAAAATTATCAAGATCACCGTCCATAGCCTTCATAAAGCTTTGAAGTGCCTTGTTAATAATAATCACTGGCTAACAATAGCACTTCGAAGTTCACAACCATGATCATTCAACTACTTTGATCAATGATAATAAAATGGAATTCAATATTCTCACATTTTGACTATTCATATTCTGAAAACAATAAATTATAACTCAACAGTAAGACATAAGGAAGTTTTTTTATTTCTTAAATTATTTTCCCAGCATTTGAAATGCTTAGTATCTTTTTAGTGATTTAGCTCCTATTTTAAAATATTATAATATATTTCTAAACTATATGAGGAAAAACTAACATTTCCTTAATTTTTGCCATTTAGTACAGCGATTCTCAAACTGGGGGGCCTCGCTCACCTAGGGGAAGGCATGATAATTCTACGTGAGGGGCGCGAGCTTATCAAAAGTAAAAAATAAAAGACTTAAAAGAATATTAATTTACTGAACGGAAGCAAACCAAAACACATTCAGACACTATCAAAAATTAAATACGCAATTACTCTTATATAATACACTTATAAATGTAGGCAGGAAAAGTAACGTAATGTGTGTATGTGCTTAAAGTTACTTACTTAAAATATCTATTACTTAAAAGTAACATATACAAAAAAAATGTAATACTTATCTTGATAAGTTGTATGGTTTACAATTAAGGTTGTATTATTGCTTTATCGTCGAAGAGCATCATTATTGCATTAAATATATTGTTAATATATATGGGGGTAGGGCACGATGAAAATAATGACTGAAAATTGGGTCGTAAATATCGAAAGTATGAGAAGCACTGCTTTAGTATTCATCTTAGTATGGATGCGTAAATGTTGGATTTCTTATGAGTCAGAAAATTTTATACACCTCCGTACCATAAGCATTATTTATTAATATTCATAATCTATTAAAAATATAAGCTAGTGTTAAAATTTTAAAAAAGCATAAGTTTGTTGAGAAATATTAGGGATGATATGACAAAAGAGATTTTTGCTCTGAAGGAGTATACATTATTTTTATGTTTGCTTGAAGAATACAATTCCCATTTTATAGAAATCGAAAACATACAATTTTTAAGCAATTAGAGGGATGATTAGAAACCCTCAAGATATAAAATATACTTCTAGAATTAAAAATGTTGGCTGACAAGAAAAAAACCACTAAACGTTCTACAATTATAATGTTGGTTTTTTTTTTTTTTTTGTCTAAATTTCTAAGTAACATATCAAATCATTGCATACGAAATTCTGCACTCTTTCTGTCCCATATTAATAGTAGCAGTTGATGAATTACATTTGTACCATCATAATAGTAGCAGCTGATGAATTCATTTTTTCCTGTCATAATAGTAGAAAAAGAAAACTATTATAGAATGTAACATTTATCAAAAGTATTTGATTAAATTAAACGATAAAATAAAAATGTTGTGCTTCTCATTTTTATTTTGAGAGTTCTTGAGTGCTTCTGGATTTTTCAATAACTTTGTTACTCTGCATTTTAAAGTTGTAGGTAGGATTCTCCTTGCCTTCTCTATGTATGTTATTCTTTACCGTAGGAAATGGTTTGATGGTGCTTGAAATTTATTTTATGGATTTTCCTTTTTTGTTCCATAATGTAGATTTGAGAACTTCAATACCGTAAGCTCAAGATCTTATGGTGCTTCTTTTGCTAAGAGGAATATATGTAAGTGTTTCAAGTTTTTCTCCATTAACTTTTCTTTTACATTTGCAGTTTTGCTTTTTCAAAGCATCAGCTAAGAGAGCATAAGATTCACCTTGAAAATTATTTTCGTAAGCACATATCTAAATTCTTGATTCCATCATTTTGTTGCACTTAATTTTTTTTGCAGTGAACGTAATTGTGTATATCTTCCTGTAGCTTTTAGTTTTTCTTTTGATGCATCAAGAGCTGAGCAATAGCAAATCAATCTTTGTTGAAAACTCACTTTTTTCCATTTTACTTTTACGATAGGTTGCTATTCAACTGAAATGAAAGATTTATTAAGATCAGTGAATGAAATTAGAAAAAAAAATAATTCTAGTTAGTAATATTAAGGTTAACCTAAAGTTCCAAAGATGCCTTGAAACGAATGACAAATGTCATGAAACATTATTTTTGATTGGAGGAGGATTTACAATTTTGCGCTGTAACATAACTTACAACTGTATTCGCAAATAATTCCCGTTTAAATATTCACTTGCTGCTATTATTATGGGACAGACACTAAGCTATTTATCAATTAATTAATGAATTTTAAGCTGTGAATCAAATGACGGGAATTAATTCTGAACCGGAAACTTAATCTTCGAATTCTGAATCGAATCCATATGGACTTTGAAATCCAGTTCATTTAACAAACCAGGTTCCTCAGTATTCCACACAATATGTCTTTAGAGGAATTAGTTCCTGGAACTTTGATTTTGAACTATTAGTTGGTTATTCTGATACCAGCTACCATAGTCCTCTTACCGAATGGAAAACTGACACGAATCGTAAGAGGAAATGGATTTCTGTTTCCAATGGCTTTAAATGACACATGTGATTCAGTTAACAAGCACACACTCTCAAATTAACACAATTATTCTACGACTTTTATATAGTATGTCACAAGGCAATTTTTTTTCTTCTAAAAATTCACCATTGATATTACTTTTACGAATTGGCACTATTTAAGAAATACTGCGTTAAACTGTACTTTGTTTTTCACTTCATGTTTCATTAGACTTAAATTAAATGTGAAAAATTAAAATTTAAAAATTGTATGTATACAAGGGATGTATTGTATACAAAGACGTAAAATTTTATTTAAAAAACTTTTTTTTTAATTCAGCTTTATCGGGTAGTTTTTTTTATCCGAATACCATCAGCCTACTTTTCAGAAATGAGTTCTTATCTTAATCTAAGGTGTTCTGTAAAGCAATTGATTAAGTTAAGTTCATTCATGGCTTAATTTACTTCTATCTTTCTCGTGGAAATACTGTTTTTTTTTCTTTCTCAAATACGATAAAGTCACCCATACGGTATAGTAGTTAGTGACGCTGACTGCGGTAATGTAAGGCCTGGGTTCGAATCTCGGAGATGACATGGTTGTTTGTGCTGTAATCCTCCCTTCTTTATGTTGTAAGCCCCGTGTGGTGCACGGGTCTAATAAATGTTCGCAATAAAAAAATACGATAAAAAATTATCTTGAACTGTGATGGTGTTTAATAGTTTTTCTTCAATTACCAAATTAATTAATTGAATATTAAGAAAGACTAATGTTATATATATATTGCTACACTGTAAATGTTTTCTTATTTCTTTAAAAGAAATAATTATTTATTCGGATAAAATTTTACAAAGAGCTCATCACATGGAAAAAAATTATTTATCAATTACTAGTTGCTAATTGAATCTTTTAAAGGTACCACGAGATTTTTTTTAATATTAAAAAATTAAGCAAACTCAACAAATTGTGCATTTAAAATACACTTCTGATGA
The DNA here is from genome assembly GCA_019973975.1 of Trichonephila clavata. Lineage (NCBI taxonomy): Eukaryota > Metazoa > Arthropoda > Arachnida > Araneae > Nephilidae > Trichonephila > Trichonephila clavata. The sequence continues at coordinate 601,223 of BMAO01002559.1, read as the reverse complement.
TAAAACGTTTTGGAATGTAACTGTGAAGAAAGATACATCAATCGTTAATTTTCACAACAGGTATATGCTCATGAATTCTTTTTGGATTAATTAATAAATTGAAAGAGACAATAAACAAATTTAAAAGTTGCTTAAAAAAGAAATGCGGTTTAGTCCTTTTATTCTTCAATTGCTAACAATGATTAAAAAAAAAATCAATCGTTATTCATTGATGAGTGAAATTAAAAGGATTTTTATTTTTGGTTGATTTATCATATCTAAAGTTTATGAATGGGTCTTAATGACATAAATTACGAGAGAGAGAGGGAAAGAACACATACATTCTTTATAAAACAAAAATAAACATATAACAACTATAGTACTCTTGGATATACGGAATAACTAGAGTATAAATAAAACATTGTGATATCTTAAGTAGTATTTCTTCAAATCATATATAACTTCTTTGCATTAAAATATAGAAATATATCTTTAATATGAGATGATTGAGCCTATCAGATAGTTATCTTCGTGGAAAAAATAAGAATAATGCTGCTTTCTGTTCGAAACTAAGAAAACTCTTAGAATATTCGCTTCATGAAATCACACACACACACACACACACACGAAAAATTAAACTGTTTATATATATTTGATGTAAGAATCTTTTATGCTGCCACACACATATTTTTTGGACTAGTTATTGCCTGTAGCGAAGAGATTCGGTTCTTATATTAACCTACATAGAGAGACGGCTGCGCTCACAATTAGCCTGACTTCCATCAAGCGATGCTGGTCGTAATTTATGCACCTATCTAAAAACCTAGCTTCAAAAAGTTTAACTTTTACTCTTAAAGTTTTAACACATAAAAATCATGAATAATTTATTTTAACTTTCATAATAATGGAAAAGAGTTACAAATATTTTACTTTATATTAAACCTTTCATGAAGCCCCTAACGTTGTTCAAACACCCCCAAATCAATTTTAATTTTCTACAGACACCCTCACACAGTAGTAATAAAAGCCCTCAGGGGTCGGTTGGGAACCACTTTTTTCAAAGCCAGTGGTCCCCAACCCACGGACCGGTACCGGTCCATGGATAAAATAGTACAGGGCCACACAAGGAACGTTAATGTAATTCCGTTTTATTTACTGTGGCGTGTTTCTTTCGGTTTTGTGAGACTTTTTATGGAAATCACTTTATATTTCGTGTTCAATTCCTTTATATTCATTGTTTTGTGTATCTGTATTTTATTCTAAAGGCATTTTTAAATAAAATCAAATTAAAATTATTCAAGTTAAATCTAAATCTAAATCAAAATCTAAATATCAAAACGATTTAAAATATAAGCAATCAACTTTCGACACCCCCAGAGGGACACGGTAAAATTATCAAGCGTTGACCTGTCCTTGGCGATAAAAGGGTAGGGAAGCACCATTTTACACCATTTACATATATGGCGGCTTGAATATTCGATACTAAATATTATATTTACATCTTGTTTGGAAGCATCAGCTTAACCTTTCTTTCGAAAGGAATTTTATCAAATTTTCTTACAAAGAAATTCGATAAATTGGGCAAAAATTCTCTTAATTATTAACACTAATATTTACCTTAACACTATAAAACTATATACCAGAGAATTAACAAAATCAAAATCAGTTATTAAAGGCTTTTACTCTAGTCATTTGAATTGAGTTGCGTGGGAGATTAATTCCCCACGCATATAATTTATTTTAGAAAAATCTAGTTGATATTTTTGTTTTTTTTGTATGTTATTCTAATGGAGCTGTTCGAACATAGTTTAGTTATTTTTAATACGGAAATTTGTTAAATGAAGACAAAAGTATCAATGTAACTATATTTTTTAAAAGTATTCGCTTAATTATTTTTTAAATAATAATGTTTTCTTTTTCTTTTTATTAATTATTTCTATAATTATTTCTCAAACATTTATTTCATCAATCAAAAATAAATTCTTCTATGTGTTTATGCGATGATTTTGGGATATTTTTTAAGAGCTCAAAATGATCGAATTAAAGATAAAATAAAATTCCATTTTATGACATGAGCAAAAATATGTGCTTGCTTGTGAAATAATGCACTAAAAGCTCCATTATTTATTTTAAAGGCATTTAAGATGCAATACTATTTTTTTATGGTATTCGAATAAGTTTTATAAAGTAGTTTAACATATTATTTCAGCATCTCAGATTAAATTTGCTTATTAAGTTTGTTAACAAAATTATTACATTGGCTTGAAACTTTAGTAAAAATTGACAGAAAGCAAAAGATTGAGATATCTATAATATTTAGCTCTGCATGAATTATAGCACTTTATAAATCTTGATAAGTGAAAAAGAATTCTTAAGCTCTTACGAAGCCATATTTAATTTGATTTCTTTTGTAAATGTGTAAGAAGTTGAGAATTCATTTCATTTCTGGATTCAAAAAGGTTTCGAACAGAAGAAAACATTAGTTAAAAAGTTTTAAACAGGAGATAGATATTCTTAAATATATCCGAGCTCCAACATTTCAAAACGGGAAAATGAAAGTAAACCATAAATGCGTTAATATTTTACTCTGTGATTTAATAACAATTCTCAATGTTGTTTGTTGTTAATTTTTTATAAGTATGTGAAATGAATTATACTTAAAAATCATTTTATATTAAAATGCCTTAATTATATTTAAATCAATGTTATTCTTTTTACAAGTATTTTATCACTCTTCATAAAAATGAAGGAAGCAGAACAAATTTTCCAAGATTATTTAAAGTAAAATTTGTGAGTTAGTGATATAACACACACACACACACACACACACACACACACACACACACACACACACACACACACACACACACACACACACACACACACACACACACACACACACACACACACACACACACACACACAGAAAAGACTATGGCTCAGTGAATGCAGAATTTGTTAAAGAAAGAAATAATTATTTGATATCACACACACACACACACACACACAAGAAAAGACTATGGCTCAGTGAATGCAGAATTTTGTTAAAGAAAGAAATAATTATTTTTCAATTTTTATACTGCAAAAATCTTTTTTAAAAAAGTATTCTTCAAATTTCTTTCACAATAATCAATCCTATAAATACAATGAATTTTTTACTGAAATCTCCTATGCAATTTGGATGTTTTTTCTCACAACTGAAAATGATTTATTTTTATTTTGAACTTTTCCAGTGTTTTACTTTTCGTTCGAAGCAACTTTCGTTTAACATAACTGATATGAATCGAAATTTGACACATGTCTAGTGAAAAATTCATCTTTTACGCTGATGCTTCATTTTCATCATACAACTTTCTGATGTTTCAGACCTCAAACGAGCGGAATAAAAGTTAATTTAAAATTTAGTTCTTCTTACAATCAAGCAATTTAATAAAAAAGGAAATGTAAAAATAAATAAGACTGTATACTAAGGAGGATTGAATTTTTTTTTTCAAAATTTCAAAACTTAATTATGAGGTAAATATGTTCTATGGTATATAGATAAGTAGAGAAATAAAATTTGCAAAACAAATAGTTTTTATGCCAAGTACTACCATTAGAGGTATGAAGTTTAGGAATTTGAAGATTTTGTTAAAAAGTGAATGTAATTTTTGTCAAAGCGGAACTGTAACATTACTTTTTAACATTTAAGGTATCCGACTACTTACGACAACATTTAAAAAAAAAATGGATATATGGGGATTTTTTTTGTGGTTTTTAGATTTATTTAATACATTTTAAGAAAAATATGCTAAAATTAAGAAGAAGAAAAAGAAATTATTAATACTAAAATCGGAAAAAATGGGTAAAAATTTACAAAAAAAAAAAAAAAAATAACATAAATGGGGCTCATTCTGTACCAAATGTTTATAAACAAATTTTTAATTTTGATGTGTTGCTATGTTACTCATTTTTTAAATGAGCTTCAGGATAAGAGATATTTTAATTTTTGCAAAAACTAGAGCACTTTATCTTAGTTATTACATGAAATTGCTTAAAAAGCAGTGATTATATTAACATATAGAACTGTAAATTTTGTAATAAAACAGTGATTGATAAATCTGAAGGTTAAACCACTTCTACTATTGCACATAACATACACAAAAAATTCAGTTAATTATTTTCAAATCCTTTTGAGCAATCGCTGTTCCGTTTGAGCATTAAAAAAAACATATTTCGAGTAAAACGCGTTTTAAAGTATGACATCTTACTTAAAGTAATGGCTTCTGTTTTTACTAAAACATTTATAGTTTTTGTTCTAGTGAACGAAAAATAATAAACTTGGTATTTTTATAAAACTAATAAGAGGGCCTATAAAATAAAATCATGAAAAAATTTGTCCATTTTTGGCAAAATTCACAATTTTAGGGTAGTCGGATACCTTAAGCAGTTTTTAAATTTATGACTTTTTTTAAATAATTGTTAACATCCAGGAATGAGAATTGTGTTGGAATAAAAACTATGGTCAGTTAAACTTGACTTTAAAAAAAATTTCATTCTAAAATTGAAAGAGCTAAATTTGAAATTATATAACGTTAAAATTCATGTATTGCTTCGACGATCAATGCCATATAAATTCTTTAAAAGCTAAATTAGCGCTATGGAAATCCCATTAGCAGAAAAATATTTTTTACAATTTCTATACTTAAAAATGGTAATTGAAAATTATTACGACGGAAAAGCTGTGACTCATCAAATTGATTTCCAATCTTTTTGGTTCTTTATTGGAATAATTTAATAATTGATTTCTATAGTTATAAGAATTCTATAATTTAGAAGCATTTATATAATATTTTTCATTAAAGCTTTTGCTTAAATAGATAATGATACTGCTAGTAAGATTGCAACATACTAAGATATTTCAAACAAATACTCTGAATAAGAAATTATAAATACAAAAAATTACTTTTAATTAAAGTCACATCATCACAAAAAAACTTTTTCTGGAATTTTGTTAATATCCATTGTTGAGAAATTATGCTCTAAAACTGAGCTCTCTTTGCGCATCGTCACATATCTTAGCAAATCTTTTTTTTTCAAGCAGGAAATACATACAATCGAAATACCGAGCAACCCTCCCCAATGCTCATTTGGACCTATATCGAACTAGGAATTTGACTTATGTGTCAAATTACAATAAGTTAATTGAAAATTTGTGATATAAAACGTCACATTAAATTTTAATTATGTGCAATATACTTATACTTATAATATATTATTTATATAAGAGATTTTTATACATATTATAGGTATTCAATTAACCTAAGTTGTGTTAATATATTTTTTAAATTGTATATTTTATATTTAAACGATATTTTGATGTTTAAAAATTTACTTTTAACTGGGAACTTTGTGGTCCCCATCGAAATTTAATGTTTCAGAAATATGCTTTTCTATTAAAAGGGTTACTAATCCCTGCTCTGAGTAGGTCCTGAATAAGGTAGAGAGAGAAAGAATGAGAATATGAAAGAGAGGGAGAGAGAAAGAAAGAGAGGGAGTGAAAAAGAAAGACAGAGAAAGAAAGAAAGAGGGAGGAGAGAGAGATAGAAATCTTTACTAATAATGCAGTCATTACATCATAAATAGTTTGTAGCTTACAAAATTGAAACTTTCAAGCGTTTTCAAAAGATGTGAAACTTATTGAACCAGGGAAATATTTACCAGAAGTTCTTTAGATAAATAATTTCATCCTTTTGAATGATATATCTTTGTTCAAAGAAAACTATTTAAAGTAACTAAATTACATTTTCAAGAGTCCTTACGGTAAAAAAAGGTTGTTTAAATTTTGATATTTATATTCCTGCCTGGGCAATCATTTTCGTATTATTTCTAGAAATGATAAATTTCATATATTTCTTTACCTTTTAAAGTTCTGTTTGACTTTTATATAAGTGCTTTTATATTTAAGTGCATTTAAGATTTAAAATCTTTATGAATATACTGAGACTTCTAACATGCAAAAAAGATTAGATTTTTCTTAAAAATTTATAAAATTTTTATTTCCAAATTTAAACATAAAATATCATAATATTTATACTACTAAGGCAAGAAGTAATGTTATTTACTATCAAGAATCAACATGTTTATATGTTTATGATTTGATGTTTTCATATAAACTGGAAAAATCCTAATTTGAATTTTTAAAAAGAAAAAGATTACACACACACATACAAAAACCAATATTTTTTCTATCTGTCTTAACAATAAATTCGATAATCTTACGAGAAATCAATAAACGAAAAAAAAAGGCTCCTTTGACAGAAATTGCAATTAATAGCTTTCTTAAAGATTTTCTAGATTTTGAATTGAATCTTAATATTCTACACAGACAACTAATACAAAAAATTCGAAGAGAGAGAGAAAGAAAGAATAAAAATTATTCTCTAAGTGAGGATATGTGATCATATACGATTTTTTCTGAATCTTCCCAAGAAATTTTTGTAACATTATTCCTTTTTTTACCTTTAAAATTCAGCTACGTTTGGTGGATTGAAGTTTTGAAAATACTCTAACAAATTATTTATCCTTATTCTACGGAAAAAAAAGGTTCAAACTACATTGTTTTTAATTTTTATTTATTAGCTATAAGGTAGAAAATCTTAAAAATATGATAAGAATACTACACGAATTTGATTTAAGAAAATTAAAAAAAATGAAGTACAATGAATCATACCAGATTTTTGAAAAAGTTTTTTCAGTAAATAAACATTTAATACATCATTGGTATAAACAAAAATTAATGTTCAATAAATTAAAGTATAATAAAAACAATGTGTGCAATCCATACCTTTTCCGATCAAAAATTTCAAAGACTTGAATGCAAATTTTAATATCTCCCAAAGCGATGAGGCGCACCTTCAGATAAACTTCCAGTTTGTTAAATTTCAATTCACGTTTAACCCGTTTCTGTTTAGATAAGCTTTCAGGCATAAACGTACTCAACAATTACGCACTACTTTGTAAAACAGATTCATTAGCATCTCATTTAATCTGAACAAATTTGTTCTGCGAAATGTCCTATGAGCTTGACATGCTGCTCATCAACTATCCATTTAGAATGCTAAATAGATACGACTATGTATTCAAGACATGACTTGGAGCTTTTCAGTGCGAGATTGAAGCTTCTCAAATAAAATTCTGTTTGAGCTGTTTGATTCAATTTTTTCTTAACTTCAAAGATGTTTTGAGAGTAAAATTTCTTTATAGAGTAATTCTAGAGAGCTCTTGTGATTTTTCGTAAGAAATAATTTGCGATTAATTAATAAATGGATAATACTACAACAACAGATTTATTTTAAAAAGAGACAATAACACTAGCAATATAAAACTGGTTAAATCCCACTTTTTTATAAAGCAATCCTTAATCTATTATGTTTATAAAACTGCAACATCCATCTCCTTATTGTTTCCGAATTTTCAATTATTTGCTTTAATATTTAGAATTCAAATAATTTCAATATTTCAAATAGAGTACACACACACTGTGTAAAACACTGTGATATCTTAAGTAGTAATTATTCAAATTATATAAAACTTCTTTGCATTAAAATATAGAAACATACTTTCTACAATATGAGATGGTTGAACCAATCAGTAGTTGTCTTCGTGAAAAAAAAGAATAATGATGCTTTCTGTTTGAGAAACTAAGAAAACTCTTAGAATATTCGCTTCATGAAATCACACACACACACACACACACACACACACACACACACACACACACACACACACACACACACACACCACACACACACACACACACACACACACACACACACACACACACACACACACACACACACACAATAGGAAGATGTCTGAATACGTAGAATCAACATGAAGCGAGTTTTCCCTCCAGGACATGGAACATAGGTCGATGATGACATGCCGTACATAAATTTCTCTTCTATTTTTATAACAAATTTTATCTGTTTCATAACCAAAAAATAACACAGAAAGAAAGTATGACTAGGAAAGACAGTGTAACAGGGAATGTGTGAACGGGAAATAAGGTGTTAGAACTTCAAAGAGGACTATCACACACACACATACACACACACACACACAACAACAACAACAACAAGTTACAACATACTTATACTCTTTTCAAAATTGTTTTTCTAAAGTTAAATTCGAAGTTGAGCAGCTATTTAAGAGTTGAAGATATTTATATTCCCTGTAATCATATATTATTTTTAAAAATTAAAAATTTTAGTTTAACTTTTAATTGACACATCTCATTATTTATACTACAATAGGGAATATATGCTGCGTAACCTATGAAAAATTAAAATATGACACAAAAGTTCTACATTTAGTTATAGAAGTATTGTATGATTTATAACAACGTAAATTTAGGAACTTTGCAATGTAGTTACAACCTTTTTCTCAAGGGAAATTGATTGGGTTTTGAATGATATAAAAATAAAAAAGTCACTTTTGCTTATTTACTAGTAATTACTGTTCTAAATTTTCTTGCTTTTATTTTCTTTCAAGGACCATTTTATATTGACTTGTATGGAATTTTATTACCAATTTCAACAGCAACAATCTTGATCCGACACACAGTCAGAATAACTTTAAATAAATCAAAATTACTATAAAGCAGTTTTTATTTGGTCATTGGAAAAAAGCACAGTCAGTTTTTTTCTTTGGCTGCAATCCAACCATTTATACTGCCAAGTGACAACTCTTTTACCCATAAAGCTCTGCTTAAGTAAATCTTATGCACTTTCTGACATAACCTTTTCATTCTTGTCTTCTTCATATCAATTGGATTTGAGCCAGATATGTAAACCAATCACGATAAAAAGTCATATGTTGACATTTTAGAATTTTCATAGGTGGGAAGAAAAGAATAAATTTATAGGAAATTCAGAGCATTTAAAGCATAGTTTAGATAACATATGAATATGTCAAGAATAGTAACTAAGAAATTTAAAGCTAGATGTGTCCTGTAATAGAAATGACATATTTAAAAATTGTACACATTTATTCTCTATTCAAAACGTTTTTCATGTTCATCAAGAGATTGTTTGATAATCAAAAGATGCCATACTATACGAGTGCTCATGATAGCAAGGCGTTGTTTCAGTTTGTTCGAATCCTGAACCCACTAAAGATTCGTCGTGTGTCTAGGCCTATGTATTTTAAATCATTTAGGCTCAAAATAAATACATTGGAGGAGTATGTAAAGTAGAAGAGTGCTGTGTCAGTGCGTATAATCTTTGTCTCTAGCCCATGAATTAAAATTATGAGGCCGTCGCCAATAGCCTTGCGTTGCTTCTAAATACAAAGCTAATAAACTATCATTCAATCAAGAATATCCTTATGAAAATAGTTCATGCACATAAGTGTAAAAAGGCCTAAAGAGTATTAAAAGAAACATAGTTACTACAGAGAGAGTAGTTATAACAATTAATATGAAGTGAGGTGAATGCTATTTATGGACAATCCATCATTTGAAATATACCTGAGATTGATGGGGCTTTGAGTTCCTACACGTTCAGCCCATTTATAGCGATGATATGATACTTAGTAAGTCTAGGATAGTTTTGCTTAAACTCAAATGAAGATTTATAGAGTAGCATCGAATTATACGCACTCAAACTAATAATAAGAAAACTACTATTATTAATTTATAAATGTCTGTTATATATATCAGTATATTACATAGGGTGTTGCCGAATTCAACCGACAAATTCAGAGGGATTATAGTAGGTAGCATGGAGACGACAAATCAACTCAGAACAGGTGGTCTCAAACCCTTTTAGTAGAGATTATTCACAAAAACAGTGATGAAGAGTGTGATGTCACAAAATGAATGAAAAGGGGATATAAGAGGTGAGAAATACATTGATTAGACATAAGATATGTTTACAATTTGAACAATGCATCACATATTGACGTCAGAAATATGCAATGAGGATTGTCACAGAAATTGTTTGAAGTTGTAGCAGCGTAGGTCATAGCACTGCCGACAATGATGGACGAAGGATTGCCGGACGTGTCAAAAACAAACCCGGAATGCTGGTGATGTCAGCTGAAGTGATGACGATCAGCCCAGTGAGATCCTCCCCTGTAGTCACCAACGTTTCTTACACAATCGATTTCAGGTGGCCCCAGATGAAGAAATGCAAGGGATTGAGGTCAGGGGAGCGTGGAGGTCAAGCAATAGGTCAGCCATGTCCAATCCATCTACCGGGATATGTAGAATGGAAATGGTTACACACCGCAATCGAAAAATGTGCTGTTGCACCGGCATGCATTAACACACGTTCTGGTGCACTGTGGTCAATACTTCCTGCAGCAACTCTTGGATTAATGGGGAATTTGTAGGAATTACGTGCAGGTTTTTCAACCCCACCACGTTGCACGAAATTCCCTCATCGTTTGTCCACGTCCCTCGTCCGGCTCGTTGTCCTCCCGATGGCTATTCTACTATCGCTGTTTTCACTTACTAAACGTTGTTTACGATTCCATGTTCTTTAGCGATTTGTCATCTCCATGCTGCCTACTATCAATCCTCTAAATTTGTCGGTCGAATTTGGCAACACCCTGTTTATGTATGATATGCTATTATATATTAGTATATTTAAGTAAACACACACACACACATCATATTATACTATAATGTTCTGTATCATCTAAACAATGTCAAAAATTTGAGTTATTCATTGTGATTAAATATGTTATCGTTGAATACAAGGTAATTAAAAAAATCTTTGCCGATATATAACCCTCATCGAGAGAACGGAATAAAATTTGGAATGCTGTTATTATACAGTATAGAAGGTGACTGTATTCACCAACTGTTAAATTTACAGCTTAAAAATGTCAAACTTTTCAACTAACAAAATCTTTTTTTTATCATTGAAACGGGATCTTCATAGGAAAAAAAAAAAACGAAAAGGGAGTTAAAATGATATTTCGCGGTACGAAAAATAGCGGTGTAGACGGTAGGTGTCCCCTGAATTAGAAAGAACTCGGTGACCGCAGTGCATTTGAGGTGGTTCGAGTAAAGCTGATTCAATGATCAAATATTCGTCGCTGCAAAGAAAAAAAAAAGGGAGCGTATAAGAGGAAAAAAGGAAATTGAAGATACAACAGGGGCTCGACTGACAACGTAGTTATCTCAAACTTTCTCTTAGATTATTCTATTGGGCTTTTTTCCCTATAGCGGATAAAACGATTTAATTATTGTGTGTATTTGGTTTCTATAGCCACAGGTGTAACATTTATTTTTTTGTTTTTAAATTGTGAATGTGCGAAAACAAATATTGTGTCTTCCGGGTTCCTTGGGCATCTCTATGCAACAGAACATATTGTTAACCAGTTGGAACTATCTTTGTTTGTAGACGCTAAGAAAATAATAATATTAAAAGTTTTTCAAGAGACAGATAAGCAATATCAAACCCGACGTTTTTATGTTACACAGATTTCCCGATGTACCCTCTCTCCCATGTGATAACACTTTACTTACAGCAGATGGTAGATAGCATTGCAACGCGAACCATGTGAAGAGAAATCAGTTGAATTTCACTTATGATGGTATTTTTTTTATCAGACAAAGTTTTTGGATTTTAGATGTGCACATTTGATGTTTCAGGTATCCACGCAGCAACAATTTCATTAGATTGAGATCTGGTGACCTTGAGGATCACGGAAATTCGAAATTGCGAGCGATAATCTTGTCAGAAAAAATTAGTGAAGATTACGTTAACAGGCATTTGTCAGAACACCTTACATATGAGACCCCACTATAATGCATCCACAGGTCATCAGGGAGAACATTTCCCTATTGCAAATTGGGAATGACATAATTAGTCAACTTTGATTCGAAACGAGTACTCGTTATCAAACACATTTATAGACCACTACCATTAATCTCTTTAAAAAATAAGAGCCAAGGGCGATAGTACATTTTTGAACCAAACAGTCTCTTTTGTTCGTAAAATGGTAGTGCAACCACAACATGCTGATTTGAATCTGTCTAGTGTGAGCAGTTCTTCGAATTAACATTAATTAAAAAATGAGTTTCATATGTGAGTAGGATAAGCTGTGATCAATACATAACGGATGAGAAATGAATTTAAAAAATCCAAATGTTTAGGGATTATTATCTTGTAGTACCTGACAGATAAAAAAAGACAGACGTTGAGACTGCTATGGAAACATGGTGTGCGTGGAGGTTTTCTAAATACAACACATCCAGCGTACAAGAAACTCAGCGTGCATTTGGTCTGTAACTATCTCTGATAACTTGATTTTTTTTACATCAATCTCAACAGGAACAGAAAGACGTTCAGGGCAAGATCCACACACACACACAATTGTATGTGCAACCAGTCTCTTCAAATGTCGTGTGAAATTCCGTACAGCTTACACAGAACATGACAGCGCCGTAGTCGGGTGTTTATAGGGCAAACGCGTAATGCATATGTGGAATTTTGTTTGTCAAGTATTATAGATTTACCATTTCATCATACTATTTCACTTTTAGAAGTACGTTTTTTGACTCTAAGGGCAAACTAGTAAGATGGAACATTCAAATCACACACATTTATCTTCTTGTAGGACGATGAACAGATTTCTTCATCAGACCTTGAAATCTGCATACCTTCGTTTTTTCAATAGCTTACAAAAGAGATTCAGTAGACTGTGATATTATATATATAATAGAAATGAAAATTGTGTTCTGGTAAACTCAATGTCTGCTTTTATTATTATTTTTTTGTCTTTGACTACAGCATAATTCTTCCAGTTTCATATACTGTTCCAAACTTATTTTGTATTTTTTACTATTAAGAAATATTTTAATGACAAAAAGTAGGTGTCTCCATTTGAAATTGTGTCACTTTTACTATAATTGTAAGAGAGGGAATGTACTTTATACTTGAGTGCATACTTTATAGCAGTAGTCTTTAAACTTGTTCAACTCACGGTACCCCTAGAATTTGAACGTGCATCCATGGAACCTCTAGAACTAGAACGTGGTTTCGTGGAAACCTCAGAACTAGTAAGTGTTTTTGTGGAATCCCATTCCATACACATACTTCGAAGAATATATCTCAAAATAATATCCAAAGTAGATCAACATATTAGAGGCACTTTATGTAATGGTAATTAAAAAAAGTATTGCATTTATTATTAAACAATTATAATCTAATTTTTTAATATAATTTACTCATTAATAATGTTAATTTGGATTCATGTGTCACCTATCCGTGCATTATATTTAGTAACTGGTATATGTGCTTGCTTTTTTCACAAAAACTGTTGAAGTCTTGGTCTATTGAGATTGAATCGCACTATATTCTGAGTTTAATTCGTTTTTATACTTTGTTTTTGTAGCCACTTATGTTAAGAAATATATTTCCTTTAATCACAGCGCTTTGAACGACATTTAAATGTTTATAGCTGTGTGAGAAACCCTGTGTATTTTGCATAAATTTGAAACCTAAAATTTAGAAGCTGTTCTCGTTAAATTAAGATTTTAATACCGAATCTGTTAATATGTTGATAAGTTGTTTCCTCTCATCATAGATGGTTTTTCCACAAATGCAAAAATGTACATTTTCCATTAGAAAACTATTAGTTTTGCAAAACATTGTGCTAACTAACGAGTATAAGATTATCTCCTGGAACCCAGAGATAGTAAACAATAGAATATTCGCAATTTAATAGGCAGTGCCGGATTACTTATTAGGCGGAGTAGGCAGTTGCCTATAGACCCTGCGTGTTTTAGGGGCCTATAAGAATGTGTTCCAAAAACAGGCTACAGGGATCCGAGATTTTGACTGCCTTTGGGGCCTCCATGTTGTTTAATCTGACACTGCTTGTAGGAAGTATATATATAAAATAAAGCGTTTTAATAGTATTTTATTATAATAAAAGTTTTAAAAGTGCAGCATAATAAAGTTATTATAAATTTTGAAAATATTCAGTTTTAATGAGTAGAATGAGCTTCAGATACTTGTATACAAACATCATAGAGAACATGAATCCATTTTGCATACAGATTTATTTCTTCTCGATTTTTTTATTGAGACTCGTGGAACCCCAGGGTTCCGTGTAACACAGTTTGAAGACCACTGCCTTATAGTTTACCTTTATTCAAAAGTTTATTACACTCACTCGAGTGTAATGATTTCTAGGGGATCATATATGGTTAAAAAAGTTTTTGATAATAATCCTATATAATGCATATGCCTTTTATACATTAACTTAATTTATCAGTTTAAATGTTAAATTACAAAGGAAATAACTGATATTGTATGTCGAATCATTAGAAATTCCCCGGCAGTTTAAAACTAAATTTCAGGCTTATCCAAATTTAATAGTGTTTGACGAAATCCCCTAAGTCTGCTTAACTTAACTCCGAAGCTTCCAAACCTGATAGATCTTTATCTGAAACCGGCACTAAAGTAGGTTTAGAAGTCATATAATTAATTGCCATGACAAATGTACTTTACAATTTTTATTGATTAAAAAATTTAGGTTAATATTGGGTAGATCAACCTCATGATCTATATTAAAAAATTAACTCTACTTGTCTGATATAATCAGAGGGGATGTAGGAAAACTGGCAGAATTCCCACAATCATCCACAAGATCTCATATCAAACATTGAAGATACTTCTTCAAAGTGACAAACATGAAGCAATCTCTCTCGAAACGCTTTCTACTATTTTTATTTTTATTATATATATACCACTCATCACTGTATACATTCAATCATATCTGTATATCAAGTTTCCTTTGTAAAAAATGTCAGTTAAAAACTTTGCCAACCTTAAAGAAAAACTCCAAATTAGTTTTTAGAGGCAAGTCTCGAGAGTTAGTTACAAGTTTTTTAGTTTATATTAAAGATTTATTCATCTAGACAATTGGTATTTAATTAAAGTATTCATAGATTCACAATTGGTATTTAATTAAGTAGTTTATACTTTTTCTGAGAAATAAATGGCACGCACACTCACAACAACCAAAACATAAGATGATCTGTTTGAATAGCAATTATCTATCTAATAGTATGTGATTTTTCATCGCTCGTTTGTAGGCCTCACAATATCGATTCATACTAGTCATCAAATGATAGATGAAGATGAGTAGACCAAAATTGCCCTTTTCGAAGGAAAACAAGTCGGAACTCTTAAAATACGCTTAGGCATAGTTTTGTGTAAGATACAGCTCCCCATTAAATACCACCCACTTATACAATGGGGAAGGATAATAAGAATGTGCTGGCCATAGCATTCTTTGGATTCCCTCAGTCATCAAAAAAACATTCATCTTATAAACTCGATACCAGCAAGCGTAGTCACCCATAACTTGGAAGTCTGGGACCTCACTGCAACTAATTAAACTCTAATGCGTTGATGAAACATTCCTTTATGATATTTGGGTACTGACATAGCATGATTGCAAAAAATAAGTGGACTGGCTCAGATACCAAAATAATAATCTTCCCCATGCAATAACCCCACCATTTATCAGAAGAATGTTGCTCTTTGGAATTAGTCACAGGATATCTGGGTTTATCTCTATTCACTCGAAAGGCATCAATTACATTCACGCAGAACGAGTATTGATTTATACGTCAAGGAAATATTTATCGTATCGTTAATAGTCCAAGTGCACAATGTTGCGAAAACCCGTATAATCAAGCAATGTAATATATATATAAATAAATCTTACCGACAGTTTAAATCCTTCATTTCCTTGATGCATTTTTCTTTTATCATGCAAAAATATTTCTCCTGTAGGAGAGTACTTTTTATTTATCGTTAACATTTTTGTTCAAAAGACGGATATTTAAATTTTCGTACATTTAGTCAAAATTCTCTATTAGAGATAGATCAATAATCAATAATCGAAGCTAAAAGATTTAAATTGCAAGATAACCAGACAATAGATTTTAGAGAGGATATTTGAGAAATTAAAGATAATAGAGTTTGAAATATAAAAGTATAGTTTCTACTGTATTATAATCATTGCTGACTTATGACAGCTCTTACATATAAAATAATTTATATAAATATATATATAGTTAAAATTCTCTACAACAGAGAGATGGATAATCAATAATCACCGAAACTGAAGAAAAAAAACCGAAATTGTAAAATAAACCAGTCACAAGATTTTAGATAGGATAAATTAGAATTTAAAAATAATAGAATTTAAAAATATATAAATATATGGATGGTGACTTTGTGTGATTCGAATATATATATAAATATTATATTTATATTTTCATACTTTAAATTCGATTATTTTTAATTCTTACTGCATCCCTTTCTAAAATTTCAAGTCTGGTTTATCTTGCAATTTCAATTTTTTTCAGTTTTGATGATTATAAATTACTAATCTCTCTTTAGTAGAGAATTTTGAATATATTCATATATATATTCGAATCTAAGCCACCATCGATTCTGACCCGCACCCAAAATTTTCGAAAAGATTTTATGAAAAAAGTAAAAGAAAAAAAACTAGTGTAAAATGATTTATCGATATCCTATATTTACTAAATTTTAAAAAAAGCATTAAAATGAGAACTAATAAGAAGTAAACAATTACTTTATTCCACCTTATTAAAATTTTTTAAATACATACATGAATGAGTCATTGCTCTAATCGTCACTATCTTATTCTAACTTTGATTCTAATCCGCTCAGGATTTTCAGTTGCACAAACATTGGGAGAAAAAGTGTGACTTAGATTTGAATAAAAATGGTATATATATATATATTATATATATATATATATATATGAAATTTTAGTATTACCGGCAATACGATGCAAGCAAATTATCATACTTTAATTTAATGCCTCAAAAAATTAAGGAGACACATTACGATTCAATTGACAAAAATCGGTCTCAAATTAAATCTAACTTTTTTTTAGCCTAAATTATACTTTATATTCTTTTTTATAACTTCACAAAACTTGAAAGCTCTAAACTGAAAAAACGCAAAGTTATGATAGATTTTACGTTCGTTTCTATTCACATTCCTTGGCAAATCAAAACTTTAAACTTATTTATCTCAAAATGAAAATAACTAGTTTGTCTTCCTTTAAAATGCTAAGGCTTTTTTTCTATTGTGCCTAATGCTTTGAGTTTTTTTTACCTATTGCTAATAGTACATGTAACAAAAGTTGGTATGCATTTTTGAATCAAAGCAATACTTATTTTTTAAAAATAATTGAACTCAGAATTCATACATTTTTTTAAGGAATTTTCAATTAGCATTCACAAAAAAAAGTATTGTACGAATACCAATCATTGTATCGCAAAACCCATAGCAACCTTTGTTATACTTTGACGTACATATAAATCAAATTTCATGCTTGTACGTAAATTTTTGTAGAGGGAGTAGCATTTTAAAATCACTTCAAAAATTTTAAGTGTTTTCCTTAAAAAAAATTAAAAATGGCTAGCTTTTTATGAAATTTTGAGCACAAAATCTGTTTTATATAGTATACACACAGGAGGCAACCAAAAAAAATCTTGAAAATCCTTAAATTAAATTTCTTGCATCAATTGCACCATGTCCCCTTAAAATAAAATAGACTTTGAAAAATGACAAATATAAAGTACTCTTATTACAAACATATTTCTGCATTATGAAAGAAAATTGGGTAATGGCAATTGATTTAAAATGCCTATAAGATTAATCGTAGAAAAAAAATCAACACATATTCGGATACAATTGTGATTTAATAAAAATTCTTACATTCATAGATTACATATTTGTGAAGACATAAAACTCTTTTACAGAAGTTTATCACGAATAAAAGCTTATATTACCTTTACAGCTTTGTATATTTCAAAACTTTTATTCATCGATATTAGAGCTACATTGCTGGAATACAAAGAAGAATTTGGAATTAACTGGAAAGTTTTTCAACATTCCAATTTTTTTATTTTATTACAGTGCATTCTTTTAAATTAGATGCTTTTGCACATTCCTATATAAATGATATATTTTAAATAAACGGATTCTGCTAATGGAAATCTGCTGATGGATTGTGTGGGTTCTGAGAATTCCTTATATACTATTTCAGTACAAAATGCGATAGACATAGGTCATGATAACTAATCTTTTAATCTTCTAGAGATGGAAGGCATTTTAGTTCCGAAAATTTTGAAAAGCTTTTGAACCGAAAATTCCATGAATATAGGATTATTTCCTTATTCACATGAGTTAAATAACCTTAAGGCTTCTACTTTAAATATTCCTGGAAATACCATTAATTTTCAGCATTTAAGTGAGTTTCATGTATTTTTAGTATTTGAATTCTGAGAATCACTCCTACGTAGAAATAATAAATCCGATAACTTTAATGGATTGCCATATATAGACATTAAATGGAGAATGTAATTCTTTAACGGGACATTTATTTATAGTAATGGTTTATTAAAATATTTTGGAAAGGAGACTGATTTAAGTACAGAAACTCATTTAAAGCTTATTAGATAAAATTGATTTTAACACCATTTTTTGGGGGTACTAAGTATACTTACCACCGCTCATTGGGGGCTATTAAAAAAGTAGGAAGCTTAATGCTTTTTCCTTCTTATTTATAAAATATATTTTGTAAGTACGGCAAACTGAAAAAAGTCCACTTCCGTACTGATTCCTGTTAGATTAAGATTTACAATTCCTTCCTTGTCCTTACAAATATAAAAAGAATCAAATTCTCCTCACACTGGACCAATCCATTTCCACTTCATTATCTCTAGAATCATGATTACTAGAGTTTTGATCCACTGTACATGTAACCTTAGACATTTTTTCTCTCCCCTCTACACCTCTTCTAGTGTTAGACTATAGATCAGATAAATCAATGCTTCATTCCCCTGTCAATTCATCATCAGTTTCCCCTTCTTTTTTCTAAGTTAGAATCTTCATGACCACTTGGAAGGGTAAAAAATAAATCTATATCTTCGTCCGCAGAAAACTTCTTGTGCTGTGTGTGTAGGAGTGTCATTATACATTTTCACTGTAAGAGTAAAAAATGCTTAAACTAAAACTTATTATATATTATATTTTATTTAAAAGTCTCTACTATATATGGACAGATGAAAAATCAATAATCACTAAAACTGAAGCAAAAATAAATAAATAAATAAATAAAAAAACGAAATTGTAAAATAAAACTAGACATAAGATTTTAGAAAAGATATATTGTAAATTATAAAAATATACATATTAAAAAAATATATATATATATATGGATGCTATAGTATTATAAACATTACTGATAGGACAGCTCTTATATATAAAATAATTTACATAAAAGTGTGGTTGAACATGTTTTTTGGCAAGCGAACTTTCCCCCTTTTCAATGAATAATATTGAGCAAAAACCCATTGAAAATAATGGATAGAATATTTAAATCCATTACAAGTGAAAGGTAACTTACCTAAAAATTGCATTCAAAAATGCATATAGCTCGTGCTAAATCTGAGTACAATAAACAAGAAATTGCCAGATTCTGGACCCCCCCCAAAAAATTCAATGCATGGAAATGGCTGAATAGTAGCCCTTAGCAAAAATATGGAAAAAAATAGAAATAAAATAATTAAATAGTGTATATAAATACTATCATTACTTGAGAGACACTAGGGTTATAAATGTATTTAAATATTAAAAAGTCACTACGGTTAAAGTTAAGGTTAAAATACTACGGTTAAGCACTGTTCAGCTACTCGACGGCTTTTGGCGACGGACGTCGCAATTTTGAACCATGGTCAAATTATGAGGACAACACCTGAGCTGGCATCCCCTCTCCTAAGTACCACAACACACCAACGGGAGGAAGTTTGAGCTCTCGACAGATTTAACGTGCATCGCTCCCCTACATAGCAGGTCTTTAGCAGTACTAAGCTCCAATTCATGACACGGCGGCCACGAGTTTGTTACCTTGACCACTAGGCTACCGCGGCCACATTTTGAATTTTTAAGTTTTCACACTAATTTATTGTTTTATTATTGAGGAATAAAAAACCATAAATGTTTTTTTTATAAGTACAGGTACATTTTGCAGTCTATGAAGAATGTATTTTAAAAGAATTTCTCTTTCACACTTACAAAAAGTTTTGTTAGCATCTTATTTTTAAACAGCTGAAGGTTTTATGTGTGCGTGTGCAAATATATATGCACATACAATTTGAAGTATGGTGTAATATAAAGTCTTACAATGTAATATTACATCGACAAAAAAATATCATATTATAGTGCAATACTTTAGTACCACAAAAATATATCGGAATTTTTTGGAGTATCATTCCATTTTCCTTTCTTCTTAATGAACAAACTGCACATTGTCTATACTATCCCTGTGCCTTATCGAAAAATTTAATTAATCTAAATTTCTGCCTTCAAAGAAAAATTCCCACTTAAATCAAAAAGAAAATCCCGGATGAGAAATATTTCAGCATCATGGACAAATGGAATCTCTTAAGAACATTAGTACTAATATTCTCACTGAGAGTATTAAAAAAAATGTGCAAATCAAAGATAGAAAGAAAAAAATATCAGTGCCCATACAGCAGCGTTTATCCAACTGTGGGGCGCGCCCCCTAGATGGCTTTATAACTCTACGAGGGGGCCCTGAGCATGTTGAAAAGTCGAAAACAAAATATTTTTTAAACAAATATTAATTTACTGATGGTAAACAAGCAAAATGCATTCTCATAATAAAAAATAAAATTCGCATTTACACTGATATAATACACTTATAAATGTATCAGTATTGCACAATGTATTTTATAATTAATTTAACTATACCAAATTAAGAACAAGTTTGATAATTGCAAGTGATGCCCCATGGGATTGTCATATATAAAATTATACACAAAAATTAACGCTTATTTTGATAATTTGTACAGTTTATAAATAATCCCTTCACTGCCGATTAAAAGTTACACGATTCGTGCCCCAATGGGGGAGGGGAGAAAAAGAATCAATAAGAAATCCTTTGATATGAGTAAACCCTTCGCAAACACATTTTCAAGGTCCTTTTATTGCATTCCGAAGCCTTCGGAATAATTTTGCGGATAGCAGTGCTCAGAAAAGATCGTATATGTACGTCTAGGGAATTTAAAGCACCGGTTCAAGGAGACGTATATATACGGCGGTGGCACTTAAGAGGTTAAAGTCGTATTGTAGCTTTAGCGTAAAAGTTTCGTATTATTGAATTTCTGCATTGTTATTTGTAAGAAAGGGGGCATGCGATGAAAATTATGATTGAATATTGGGTCGCAAATATTGAAAGTTTGAGAAGCATTGTCGTACAACGTACGGGCAAACCGGTTGCGGTAAGCTTTCGGTAGCCCGTGCTGTGTACTGGCAAGCCGGTAAAGCGGTTAATGGCAAATACAAATGAAAAATGGTAAAATAGATTACCATGGACATTTAAAAATTAATACAATTGATGATAGTTATATTTACCACTGCCTTAGAAAGAGTTAATAGATCTAAATCTTTCCGCATAAATTCCTGTTTTATATCGATAAACCATGCCCGAGTATTATCGTAATTCATTTATCTTTTGAAACATCTATCGTGATTTTAGGTAATTACAATCAATTACATTCACAATGTCCTTATCACAAGTGACGGTATATAGTTCCTCCCTTTTAAACTTAATCGTAACATTTACATTCATTACCCCAAGGATTTTGATAGCGTGCTTGGTTTGAAACTAACCATTATCTTAACCGCTTTAATTGCTCACTATCCTAGTTAGCAATTTGTTACGAGCTTGGTCCTCTGGAATATGCATTCGAAAACAGCAAACAATCTCAAAACGGTTTTACATTTAATATATTAAACATATTTCATATTTTAAACATTTTCATAACAGTAAATAGAAAAGGCGACTATTTATTGATAAATATCACTGCATACAGAGATAAGTTTTAAGTACAAAATATTAAATAAAAATAAAATTAATATTTAACCAGCAAACCATGCAATTGTTTTTATTCCCCCATTACGTCAGTAACTTCATTTGATTGATTTAAAAAACATCAGTTTTTATTTTATTTTTTTTAAAGTTTGATTTAATACATTAAAACTACACTGGGAGTTATTGTTGATATATATATATACTAGCTGTTACCCGCCCGCTTCGCTGGGTATTTGATGATGTTTTATAAATTTTTACTGCTTTTATATATGTGTATAAATTATTGATATCTAAGTCCTAGCATTAAGAATTCGATTGTATTGAAAATATACTTAGACTGTAACTGTCGCCTGTTGATAAAAAAAAAAAAGGGCAGAACTCATCTAATTTGTATTTTCTAAAAATCTCTAAAATTGAAGTATAGAATGATGTTTGCTCTTTCGTAACCCAAAAACCAAGTGGATTCCCGCAAAACCGATATTCGCGGTGGATCTCTACTCCGTAAATTGAACATGCAAGCCAAATTTCAAGTCTAAATCAAACAGAAAAAAAAAGTTTTACTATCAATATTTCCGTAATCCCGTGTGTGTTGAGAGCCGTTTTCCAAAATAACCTCTCTTAGCGGATTTCAATTCAACAAAAGAAAAATGCAAACCAAATTTCATTATTATAGTCCTTGTAGCTCGAAAAAAGTGATTTTTTTTGCAATACGTCCCAGTAACCCCTGCAACCCTCCCAGAACTTGATTTACTTAAAATACATTCTTAGTGCATCCACATTCAACAAAAGAAACATGCTTAAAAAATTTCAAGTATATGGGTCTAACAATTAAAAACAGGAATTTTTTCTGTAACTCTTCTTGACCCCTCGCAACCATCCTTGGGGGCAATTTTCGTTTTACTCTTTGTTAGAGGAATTATATTCCATGAAAGGAACATGCCTACCAATTTTCAAGCAGGATGATCAAATAGTTTAAAAATGGAAATATTTATCGATTACGCCTCTTAATCTCCCGAAATTAAACTTGGTAGTTGATATTCGCAAAACCCATTTTGTAGCGGTTCTCTACGAAAGGAATCTGCTTATCAAATTTCAAGACTGTACGTCTAATAGTTTAAAAATGGGGATAATTATCTATAACGCCACTTGAGCCCCCGCAACGCCACTTCGGTGTCTGTTTTCACAAAACCCATTTTGTAGGGGAATTGCACTCTATGAAAGGAATCTGCTTAGCAAAATTTGTGCTTCCAATAAATTAAAAATGCAAAAAAATTATCAATAACGCCCCTTGAACCCCCGCAACGCCACCTAGGGGTCTATTATCACAAAACACATTTTGTAGTGTATCTCTATCCTATGAGAGGAATCTGCTCACCAAATTTCAAGACTGTGCGTCTAATAGTTTAAAAATAGAAATAATTACTTATATCTGCCCTTAACCCCCGCAACACCCCTTGGGGGTCAATTTTCCCCAAACCCGTTTTGTAACGGATATGTACTCCATGAAAGAAACATTCCTACCAATTTTCAAGCAGGTAGGTCAAGTAGTTTAAAAACGAAAATATTTATCTATTACGCCACTTAATCCCCGCAACGCCACTTAGAGGTCTGTTTTCACAAAACCCGTTTTGTAACTGATCATTATTCTACGAAAGGAATCTATTTATCAAATTTAAAGACAGTGCGTCAAATAGTTTAAAAATGAAAATAATTGTCTATAGCGCCCCCTAAGTCCCTGCAACGCCACTTGGGGGACGATTTTCACCAAACTCATTTTGTAGCGGATCTCTACTGTATGAAAGGAATCTGCTAACCCAATTTCAAAATTGTGCATTGAGTAGTTTAAACATGGAAACAATTATTTATAACGCCCCTTAACCTCCGTAGCGCCCCTTGTGTTTCGTATTTCGGAAAATCCGTTCTTAGCTGATGTCTACTCTATGAAAGGAACATGTCTACCAAATTTCAAGTATGTAGGTTGAATAGTTCCAGAGATATCGTGATTAGTCAGTCAGTCAGTCAGTCAGTCAGTCGCTTTTCTCATTTATATCTCATAGATATAAATTCCGTATATATATATATAATTACAAAATAATTTTATTAACAAAGCAAAGACATTGCGCTAGGATTGTCTATTTCAAACTCTTCTACACGTTTCAGTAAGACTTTGAATTAAGCGTGTAGTAAAAACCATTATTCTGCAAAGAAACGTATTTTGCAAATTGAAATCCCAGTCACAAAATTCCAAAATTTATTACATACTAGTAGCAGAAATTTGAATTTCCTGCTAGTATGTATCAGGAATATTGTGATTTCCAATCTTATTAAAAATCAGAGAAACATTTCAAACTATACAGGGATATGTAGAGGAAACTTAAGGGAAAAAATCAGTTATATATATATATACATTAATTTTCATATATTTTAAATTCTATTATTTTTATAATTTCTAATATATCCTTTAAAAAATATTATGCCTGGTTTATCTTACAATTTCGGGTTTTTTTTATTATTGATTTTTCATCTCTCTTTAGTAGAGATTGTTTTGACTCTCTCTCTCTCTCTAAATATATATATAAATAAAATAATTAAAATTATTGAATTTGTTGTTAGCATATTTTTTTACATTAGACAGCGAGGATTAATTTTTTTATTAACGCCCATTTCGAAGCAACACTAGGACTATAGGTGACCGACCTCGCGTAATTTTGAGCAATGGTTTAATGACGAGAATGACACCTCAGCTGAAAAAGTTGAGGCACTCTTAAAACTTCTACACCACGACAAAAATACAATGGGGGCCAAATGAAGTCAGTATAATGAATACAATTTACTGCAATTTGCATAAACATCAACAATTGACGAACCTAACTTAAAGTTAAAATACAAAATGACCATAAATAACCACTATCTTGTTTCCTATTCTGTCAGACGTCGTATAGTTGATTTTATCAGTTATTGGTAGTTGTTTAAGTAAAAAAAGGGTTTGATTTCAATTTAGATCGCAGTCTGGAGTAACACGAGGGCTATTGGTGATAGAGGTCGTAATTTTGAACCATGATCAAGTGACGAGAATGGCACAGGTCTGGCACACTATTCTCTCATTCTCCACACCACTCTAATGTGAGGACTTTGTACCTCAACAGATTTAACACTCGTAAGCCCCTCTACATGGCGGCTGTTTAGTGGCTGTGTTACTAGAACATTTGAACTTGATGAAAAAATTTCTACTTGGTCTACATAATATCTTATTCTGACGTACTCCAGGCTTAACTGAAGAATTGCTGTTTGCATTAACTGTTACACTATTACTATTATATATGCACAGAAAAATACACACACACACATTTACCCTCACGACCGTAAAAATTTTATTTTTAAAATTTTATGTCAGCCCCTTAGTAAAGTCTGATCATATTTTTAAAACAAATAAATTTAAAATAAGTAAAATAAATTCAATTAGACTGTTCCGAAAATAATATAGCTATGCCATTTTAATTGTTACGATCTCTGTGTGATTTAATACCTCGCATAAATTTCCGTGGGCAAAGAGCTGTTCAAGGGCGCATACGTGATTTTATCTTCTACAAAGAAAGATAATTCGGAGATAAAGGATTATTATTGGACTTCCAAAGGAACCAGAAGATGAGACATTACCCTTTCCCCAGCGAAAAATATTTTGAGATGCATAACTTCCAATCAATAAAGGGTTCAAGAGACAGGAAAGTGTGAAAAGATGGGGAGATAACAATTCTTCCAATTGATGGAGGAAGAATTCAGATTACAAACGCAAACGCTCAATCTGTTGAAATTGGAAAAAGTCACGAAGTTTTAAAGAGATATGTTGAGACGAGGGTTGATCTAAAAATTGAAAAATGCTTATTTTGGTCATTGAAGTTTTCTTCTTTTGAATGTAGGGGCCTTAAAACTTCCATATTAACTGGAATAATTAATTTGGTTCTAAAAATCTTTTAATTGGTTTTTGATAAGTTTATTTGTAATATTTTTATTGGAGGAGAGAAGTAAAAAACTGTGTATATTCTCTTTCAAAGTCTGTGTTAAGTAAAAATTAAAAAAAAAGCATTGTTTGATTATTGTTACTGAGGTTTCAGTTTGTTAAATGTCTCTGAATATTCGTCAATTTAAAGATCATATATAGCCTTTTAAAAACAGGATATGTGAAACTTAAATAATATTAATGCTCAGTATATTTTTCTTCAGTTAATAGGAATTTTGTTAATAATATTCAAGCAGTTAAATATTCAACGATTAATCAAGATCTAAGCTGAGGAATATTGAAATATTACATAGCATTATGATTATTTTGCAGCTTGTTCATGATTTGTATGGTTCTATACTTTCTTGTCAAGGGTTAATGCTAACTTTCTATTTAGAAATTATATTATATTGATCGAAATGAAAAGGATAAATTAAGAGATTGTTAGAACAGAAGAACTGAATGGCTTATATGAAAAATAAGAATGCTTAGATTTTTACAAAATGGTGTATATTTGAAGCATTCTTTTATAGTATACATTCTGATTGAAGCATCATTAGAATGCCGTATAAAATTTAATACAGCTTTCTAAATGTACAGTTAATTTAACCCTTTACAAAGCTATGAGAAGTATATTATCCCCACCACATTTTATTAATTTTTAAATGCCATTGGGAAGCTATTTTCTCAACTATTTTTGCAGCTAGCGTTTTGGCTAGCACAACGACAGGTTTCTGAATTTTCAAGCCGTAAACGGGAAGACGACCTAGAAGTTTCCTGGGCAGCAAGAAAACTATTCCAGTTGATGCTTGATTGACTAAAGTTGGTGACCATACTCCCACTTAAAAAAAAAGCAACTTATAGACATTGTAATAGACACTACCTTTTTTGCTTTACTAAAACAAATAAGAAGACCAATGTCGCACTATGAGTTGATCCTTGCTTTCTAAAATTTCATTGGAAGTAATATGCATGTATTCTTTAATCTTTGAGTACAATTTATGCATAATTGATATTTTATTTTTGTAAATTTTGGTATTTTTACAAATTATATTTTAAAAATATCATGTAACGCGATATAAAAAGAAATGCAAATCGTAAGATGTTGTTCCTTTGGATAGATTCCATTAAGTGGTTTTGAACATACTTCCTTCTGAAATAATGGTCTTAAAGGTGAAATTAATTTTAGGTAATATGCTAAATGAATTTTTATTTATGAGCCAATCTCAGTCCACAAATTATTTTAATATCACAATAGTAGAAAAAATGACCCTATAAAGAGTTAATGCAACTTTCATAGTTAAGGCGCTATACAGTACCCTTCAAATTTCAAAAATATCGAAAAAATTTCTTTCGCATTTTCTTGTGGCCCATATGTTTGAGAAGCTTGCCACCAAATTTCAGATCTGATAACAAATTAGTTTTTAAGACATTTGAAATTTTCTGAGCTTAGGTTTTGGTTTCGGTTTCATTTGAAAGCACCTTTCTATTCTTAAATTGAATTAATTCAAAATATTTTGAGCACAATGAACTCTTTCAGTGGGAAATGGTTATTAATTTCTATATTGATTATTAAAATAATTTCTGCTTGATTATGTTTTGAGTTTTTTGAGTTCTCATAGTTACTTAATTAAAATTGATTTCAAGTCTAATTTTTGTTTTAAAAAATAGTTTACATAACTTAGAAGCTTTATCATCAATTTTTACTGTTGAGAAAATGCCATGGACAAAACGTTCTCAGGTTGCTAAGAGAAACAATATTTCTAAGAGATGGAACAGTACTGAAAATGATGCATTTAAAAATAAGCCCTCAGCTGATACTGTAATTTGACTTCTGAATACAAGTATTCTGATTTCAAGTACCTGATAAAACTGAATATTTCTATGATGTACCAAACTACATTATAGTAAACATATTGTAGTACTATATTTTAGTATTTTAGAGCTGCGCAACAAAAACTTGCCCCACTTTAAAACTGAGAAAATTAAATTTATTTAGAAACCTAGTAATTTTTAGTTTAAGTTAGTATCCTTATTATTGTGTACATAAATGCTTTGTATTTCAAAACTTTTGTGAAAATATTGTGTTAGATTAGGCTGAGTAACCTGTCATTGTAACCAATGCTTTCAATATTAAGCAAATATATGTTTTGAATTAGAAGCATTTTGAGTCATATTTAATTAAAGTAATGTTTTATTGTAGAACTTAAGTTGGAAAATAACATATTAAAAACTTAGAGCTTTATAGGCATTTTTAGATTTTCCTTCATGACTTCACAAACTTTAAATGTGTTTTTCTCAGATGTTTAATTTTGAAGATAAAAGTGTATTCTTATCTCTAAGGCTTTTTTGTGTTCAAGATAAAGATTTGAAATTTTTTGTGTATACTACCAAACGTATGTTCAAAAAAATTTAGCATGGATTTAGGTCTGAGATTTCTATAAAATTGTTAGTTAAAAAATACTCAAGTTCATATTTAAAAAAATATTTTTCTTGTTTTTTCCAGACTTATCTAGAAAAATAATCATTAAAAATCAACAGGAAAACATGTTTTCAAATCCATACTAAATTTTGCTTACAATTATCTAAGAAATATAAATCACTTAAAATTATTAAAGAATTTTAAAAACTGAGCATTTTATAAAAGTTTGAAAAAACTTCAAAAATTCTTAACTTTTAAAATTGTAAAATAATGACTGGTCGAAACTGACTTTTTACTTTCAGAATCAATTTAATTATATAATCTGAATATAAAGCATAAATTATTTTACTGTTACTCTTTCCAAATATTTTTTTTTGTTGAAAAAAGATGTTATTTTATTAGATAGAAATTTATCAAATGCTATCTTATGAGAAAAGGATGACTTTAGATTATATAATTAAATTGGAATGAAACTTGTTGGTTCAAAATATTTTCCCATAATTAATTTTTAATATTTTTCAAACTTTTTAAAGTCGACTCGCATTTTAAGCTGCTCATTATAAGTGCTTTTTCTTACAGTATCTATCTTTTTCTCATTTCTTCTTTAACCGCTTGGTACTTTCTGTTATTTAATTTTCATCATTAAAAAAAGCTTAACCTAATTAAAATCTTGTATATATAGTCAAGAGATGAGATGAAATTGATAAAATTGAATGTTTTTCGAGCGCTTTTATTTAACGTCGCACTAGAGCTACACAATAAATTTTGTAGAGATATGTAAGTAGTAATTTTGAATCGCAGTTAAGTGACGAGAATTTGTTATTTATGTACATCCTTGTAATATAAAATAGAAATGAGGAGTCTTTCTTATTTTTTATAAGGTGATATGAGATTGACAAAAGCTTGCCAATAAAGTTTGTGACGGTTCTATACGGGTTTGTACTAATTTCTTCTTTTATCTTTAAATCAAAATATTTATTTCAACCAACTTTCATCGAGAAACCAAACGTGATTTATGTAAATGAGGAATATTATATAAATTCGGTTTTCGCGAGTTGAAGGAGAGCGAAGTAAGAGGTCAAATTAAGTGAAGTAAAGTAAAGTGAAGAGAGTGAGCTGTCGACACGTAGTTGTTGACAAGTTAAGCGAGGTTGATACGTTTGATGTGTGCAAAGAGAAGTGGCTATTGAAGATTGAAAAGCAGTGTAATTAAATATTACGGAGCGTGGAATCTTCGGCATTTGATCCAGCTAACGATAGTGCCTGAAGTTCTTCGTGAAGGAACCGAAGCATTAAGAAATAAGGTACTGTAAATTTGATTAAGTAAAAGCTGATTATTAGTGTGCGGCGTAGTTGAAAATGTGCGCGTTTAAGCTATCTTAGATTCAGTTGAAGTTCTGTAATATTATCCCCCCAATTGTATATCTCACCTCTACACTCTACCATTGTTTATATACCTTAATTAGAATTGTGTTGTGTCTGTTTCTTAATAAGTGATAAGAATTTATAAATCAGTTTAGATTGGAATGATGTCTATGGATCATTTAGTTCCTCCTACACACCTAGCCGGGTTTTCAGATAGACCAGAAGGTTCGAATGTAAGGGGTGACTATAGGTCACCACAAGTTGACACCTCATTTTCCACATATTCTTCCCCATACTGTTAGTGAAAAATTTGAATTTCATTTGGATTCAACATTCAAAGTCTCCTGTCCGTTAAAATCGTTTATGGAACTGGATTTGATCTGGGGAACCACTGGTGACCATGTTTACAATTCTAGCAACCCAAAATATTTCAATTCCAATTTAGATTAATAGTAGCATAGTATTTAACAATTAAGCATATGAAGACACGCGAAGTGCTTTTATCTCAATCTCTCCTTCAACGTTACCAACACGTTGCACGCATCCTTCTGGTTTTTGCAATACTTAAAACGTTACAGACGCGTGTATCGCGTTCTAAATTAATTGTCTCTTTTACTAATAGATCCTGTCACGAGACAGAATGATGTATTCGATTACAGTATTTCACGAGAATTAGTACTTCATTTTTCGGTGTGAAATAACGTCAGTTTCAGACATTCAAAAACTAAAGGTGACTAAGGTATCAAGTAACAACAACAATCTGTACATTATTTAAATATATAGATATATGCATTTTTAAAAAAATGTTTTATATTTTTAGTGTTAATTATTTTGATTAACTAACTATTTATTACAT
This sequence comes from Trichonephila clavata, assembly GCA_019973975.1. Lineage (NCBI taxonomy): Eukaryota > Metazoa > Arthropoda > Arachnida > Araneae > Nephilidae > Trichonephila > Trichonephila clavata. The sequence continues at coordinate 570,647 of BMAO01002559.1, read as the reverse complement.
ATTATTATTAATGGTTTATTCATTTGATCATTTCATTAGGGTTAAACAACAACAACTATGCTAAACTCACGTTTTCGGAAATAAAAAAAAACTTCCTTTAAAACGTGCTTTTTTAAAAATAGCACGCATTGGAAGAAACGAAAAAAAAACTCCCTACGCGCTGGAGAAAGACCCGAATGGCGAAAACTCGACGGCTTAAAGGTTATCAAATGATGATATCAAAAAGCAAGTTTACTCTTAAAAAATCTCTTGGTATATATATTCTTGGATTGTTTGCATTAATAAAGGTTATTGTCATCTGATGAATCTTATTAGCTCTTAAATTTTGCTTAAGTTGTTTCTGTATGGATTTATATACACAGTAGAACGTCGTTTATCCGAATCAATAGGGACCGGACACCGTTCGGATATGCGATTTTTAGGATAACCGAAAACCGAATGCGATCCATGCAGTATATGATAGTACAACACTATACAAATATTGAAAATCATCACATGCGAGAAACGTGCTTGAAGAGAAAGCAAAATAGGTACAAAATGTCGCAATTTTACCTTGATTGTGGAAAGTAATCATTTATTTTTTGCTGTACCATTGTACACTTTCGTTTTTCCAATGCAAGGTCTTTGATTCTCTTCAGCAGCAGTGGTTGCGTAGAACAGCCCTCTGATTGTTGTTCGTACCACTCCATAGCTGTCTCTAACACAGAAACGCGTCAGCATTTGCTACTTTCGTTGTTGTTGTCCTCGTCTTCTTCCATTTCATCGTCGACAGGGTCGGATTCTTTTTGCACGGAAGTCAGAATCTCGTCATCAATTAGCATTTGAAATTTACAGTCTTCTGCGTCGCATGCCATCCAAGTTTCTACATCAACAAAACTCAACAAAAGAGCATGTATATACCACCTCACTTCGAAACAAACTGACCTAATATTCCGCGCAGATGTTTACCAAATCATACAGTTGAAATTCCCCAAATATCCCTCACCTTGGGGTTTTCCGTCACTTTTAGCCTCACAGAAAACAAATGTTGAGCATTGCACTGTTCAAAAACGGATCCGGACTTTGGTTCGGATATTTGATACTCCGGATAATAAACGTTCGGATAAACGACGTTCTACTGTATATAGGGCCTGAAAAAAATTTCGAATCTTGAATACATTGATCAATATAATGCTATAGTAATGTATAAAATCCCAAAACATTTTGCGCTAATTAGCACTTTGTACAATGTCATTCAAAAGTTAAAGCCATTTGCATCTAAAATCAGCATCTATACCATTAAAGGTTAGCATGGAGCTTATCTCGAGTTTATTCATCACACCCAAGCTCGATTCATACACCATAATGATCATTCTCTGACACACCGTAAAGATCTCTACCCTACAGAATACAACCGTAGATGGCTCATGCAGCTGATATTTGTGCGTATGGTGTTGCTCCTCATCTAAGCTAATCCACAGAAACAATTTTAAGAAGTAACTACACTATTAGAAATAACGGAATATATTTTGAATAGGGATCTATTGCTCTAATGTTCTAAACGTCAAAATGATGACAGATGTTGATAAATTAGAGTGAAGATAGATGCGGTTTCAGGTCTTATGAAATTTTTTCGCATTATGTGGGATGAGATTTTTCTTATGATTTTACATTTCTATGGTAATTTTGACACTATTGTGACACAAAATCAATAATTTACAAACTACATTAGGTATAGTCTTAAAATTCCTTTCATTGTATAAGAAGTAAAATTAGTAACTAAGTAAGTTATGCATTTTTGATTCTATGTTTTGCCCTTATTTTTTCTCTACTTCTAAATGTATATTTTCTGCAGGTTTTTAAATGTTCACTATCATTTATTTTCCATGTAATGAGTTTGATGAAAGATTTAAGGTAGTAGGTTTTATAAAAAGGCAAAATAATTTTTTATTTAATACATTCATAATTACTAAACATCATACGCCTATACATTTCAAACATTTTGAAAGTTATTTGAAAAGGATATAGTTTCAAAATTATATAGCGAAATTTAGCATTCATAAGAAATGAATTCATAAATAATGTAAATTTTAGAATACTCTTTATAAAATTAAATTCCTGCTGACGTATGTTTTGCAAATCTTTGAGGTAGTTATTTCCACAAATTGTTACTTGCGAGTTTTTATCTCAGAACTATTATAAGTCTATTATGTACAGTTCGCTACATCACTATAAGAAATAAAAAAAGTAGAAAAATTCTGGATACCCAATAAATCAATTAATCGACTTCCTGTGTGTGTGTTAATAGTTCTCTCGCGAACTTACCTTACTATTATTCATCATTATCTTATTCTTTAGTAGCTATTTGATTTCCAAAATAATACCTTTATCGAGAAAAAATTGAGTGAAAGATGTAATCTGATTTATTGATTTTGCCTTTATTTTAACCCTGTAAAGTAAGAGATACAATGAAATGATTCTCTTTTCGATATGTTGAAACATTAAATTTTATCTCACTTATATCCTAAATTCTGAGATACACATTAATAATAAGACCTGGCTTACTTTGTAACTGTCTTACTTTTGTGAGCATCTTTGAAATATCAAACAACATTAATAAAAAAATGTTTCATTTGTATTTAAAAAGTTCCTATATTACCTCTGAAATTTTGCGCAACGATTTGTTAAATGTCGATAAAAATTTATTGCTCTTTATTGGTAATATAATAGTCCTAGAAAATATACTATGGTTGTTTTATTTACATATAATATGTTTTGAAAATTACCATTCACCACTTTCCTTATTCCCAGAATAAAGCAAATTTTAATAAAATATATACGGGAATGCGAAAACACCAATATGTATGCATGCTTAAATCTCTACGGAATCCTTTAAAATGACCAAAGTTGATTCGAATACTTTAATATACTTTGTTTCTGGTTATGTAATGGATAAAAGGAAAATATCTTAGAATGTTGTTACATTAGAATTTTTTTTTTAAAATTTGGCACGTCTCTACTTCTAATTTCGTCTTTCAAATGTAGATTGAGATTTCAAATTTGTTTTCACCAAGAGAATATCCTTTCATTTTTTTTTTGTTTCAATTGTATGACAAACATACAAAACTTCCTTTGTCAACATTCCTTACGCAATTACCAACAGTCTGCAGTTAGTTTTGTAATGAAACCTCTATAAACAAGAACTTTGTATTTTTCTACACATGAATATTAAAGGGAAATGTTTGTATATATGATAAATAAGGATAAAACCTGAAATATTTAAATAAACAAAAAACAAGATGCCAAAGATTGTCTTTCTTATGACAAGGAACTATATTTTGCTAGCGAATGGTGTGAACCCGATACTTGCCCGTTTAGACATCTGCAGTTGGCACATCTTAAATCAGCGTTTCTCAAACTGGGGGGCGTGATAACCCTACAAGAGGGGCGCAAGAATATTGAAAATAAAAGTTCCAAAAAAAATTAAATTACTGGAATGAATTAAAACAAAATATTTTCTGACATGATAAAAAAATACACATTTACACTGATATAATTTATATATATCATCTGGGGCCGTGGGTAGCCTAGTGGTTAGAGCATCGGACTCCAGACCGGAAGGCCTGGGTTCGATGCCCGATGCCACCAAATCCCCACCGAGTATAAACGGAGAACGTGCTCGTTAAATCAGTGGGTCTGAATGGTGTCGCCATCTATCGTGTTGTTCCGAGCAAAATCGCACTGTCACATTCTTGGGGGCTCCAAAGCTTAGGCTAACGACAGGCGTAAAATTCTAGCCCTTAGCCGCGATGAATTTCGTTGACCTTGATCTGATGTTACTGTCGATCAGGTGGCATAAGCAACAACAACAACATATATATCATCTGACAATATTACGTCATCTATACTTCAAGCTATCTTTGATTCTATAACCAAATAAAAAAACATTTTGTTTGATTTGCTGTAATTCCACGATGAGAGATTTTTTTATTGCGTTTTCTTTTTAAGTCTAAAATACTATTCTTTCAGAGAAAAAGAAAAACCAGACTCACACACACAACAAAGAAAAATTGTAGGAAGATAAAAAAATTCATCACTGTCATTTAGGGAAGTTGTAAATAATATATTTCTATCGCGCTTTATTCCACGTGAAAGAGTTTTGTGATACTTCGAAAAGCACAGATGATTGAAGGATTATTCCGCCAAAATTTATTTTTTATGAATATGCTGAAACATGTAAAGTATAATGAAAAACATTTTACACAGTTCATTTTTAGAACTAACATCTATATTTTTATATTGAATACACTTTTAACCAGGTAGTGTTCGCGCGAAGCGCAAAGTAATCCCAGGCTTACGAAATCGTTAATTCCGGGAAAACTGTTTATATTTTACTAATGACCTCGACAGTATCCTCCTATATGACAGTCTTCAGAGGAACCAAAATGTATTTGACCCATATCTCCCTCTTTTTTGAGAGTGGGAAACATTTCTTTACAATCTTAAGGTTCTTGTTCAGTTTTATTGGATTTTTTCTCAAGTTATCAAAGAAAAGTTGAAGTCTTTTCACTAGAATTGTGATTTTTATCGTGTACAGTAAAATAGTTATAAAAAAGGATTAGGATGACTCAGTCACCCCGCGTGACGTCCTTCGCTTTAAATATTAAAAAATAACACAATTATTCTTCATTGGAATTTTACATTATTTTTCATTATTTAACATTAATTCTAAATGCTAATTCTCTGAAACTTAAAATTACAGTTGATTTTTCCAAAGAGTTGCAGTTACCTGGCAAAATTGTTTCCAAACGTGGTTTCTACAATCTCAATTGCTGCTGGCAAAATAAGCTCTCTTCGCCAGTAAAGTGAAGCTTTTTACATCCGGCTATTTTGTATGATACTTTGTAAGATGCAAGTATAGCTTTTTTCATTTACAGACAATATTTTTTTTTAAAAAATACTTTTTGTTTTTCAAATGATTTTAATTTTAATTCAAAGAATTCTCGAGGCTTGTTAATGTACTCACCAAGAAGTGTTTCCAAAGGTCTTTTAAGTTTATTACGTTAAGTTTAATACATACTGTCTGCTACCAATATATTTTGAACGAATAACTCACAGGGTTTTTTTTCTCCATTTACTTTAGTAGTGGTAAATCGAAAATTTAAATATTTATTGAGCATACTTACTTGATTTAATATTCTGAACTATGCTCGTCTGTGCACTTGTTGATGCTTTATTATCGTTGTATGTTCGCTTGCGGCTTAAAAATTTATCCATGTTTTTGTTAATCTACTGCCATAAATGCTTAATACTGTGAATTATAACTAAAGCGCAAATTATAAAATGTACATTCAAGGTAGATTCGGTAGCTATAGAAGTATCGACTTGACCAAGACTAACTGGAATTCTACGAGGTACAGCATTTTTACATGTTTTGCCCAGACGTCCGATAAGTTAGTTGCCCAAACTCACGCAGACATTCGCGAGAATTCTAGATGTGCTGGATATATGATAGAGAGCAACATAGACCATAGATTATTTTTCTAATGACATTTCTACATTTAGAAATGGATGATGGAGGAAATATATCTTTAATTAAATATCATTTTGGAATCTGCTCCAATTTCAAAATTAGCGAAAGGAAAAAAAATAACATAATAATTATCCTATTACTTAAAAGTAATTTGCTTAAATTTTTTTATTTAACAGTAACACATATACATAGTTTAATACGTATTTTGTTAATTTGTACAGTTTGTAATTAAAATCGTACTGTAGCTTTAGTGCCAAAGTGCATTATTATTGCATTCAATACATTATTTTTGTATAAGGTGGGCGCGATAAAAATTATGATTGAAAATTGGGTTGCCAAAAGTGAAAGTTTGAGAAGCACTGTCTTAAATGCAAATAAGAATATGTTTTAAATATACAATTGCAGATGACGATGGTCAGATGTATATATGTTTTTGCGATCAGTTCGAGATGAGATCGGGTTTGAATTTATTATTTTCTTTCAATAACTTTATTAGAAGTATCTTTTACATTTACTTTACTCCAGTAAAGAGTACCATGATCTTGATTCAAAATAAATAATATTTAAAAAGAATACCTGTTCTCATAATTATTCCAGCCGCTTCTACGAATATTTTTTTCTAAAGATGTTTCACACTCTCGTCAAGATCATTTTCTCGTCTGAATTCTGTATGTTCTTCGGTGGACATAGTGCTGCTGCGATGTTTGCACTCATCCATTCCGTGGTGGACACTTTGAACATCTGTCTCTTTTAAATATTTCCAAACAATGCTCTTGATGGGTCTAACATGGTGTATTTTCCTTGCTCCGGCTGTGACTTTGTTGCTTGTATTTTTCTCGTAAACTATGGATTGTACAGGTACAATTCTGGAGGCATTGTTTATGTAGTCCCAACGAGGAATCTAGCTGTCCGGAGTTTGGGTGCAATATTTGGGACACAATGTATACGCATATATGAGTAGTATAAATTATAAAAAATTAAGTTGTACTCTTCACCGAGTGTAAAGTATTTGAGGCATAATGTAACATTAATAACTCAAAAAAATTAATTTTCGTACAACGTCAATATCTACTCAGAATTTAATCAAAAATTTCCCATATCGAATCACTCACTATAACCTAATACATAAAAATATGGATATGTATAAGGTTTCGTTTTTTATAAATTTTCTATTATTTGTAGAGATAAATTTCATTTCTGACACGAAACAGTTTGCAATTTTATAGGAAGTATAAGACGAAGGAGGATGGAAGTTAATTAAGAAATATAATTCCTATAGAAAGATGAAGAGCCCGAATACAATTTTTTTTTTTCAAAATAAATACAGGACCATTTGAAAGAAGTGCATATAAATGTATTTAATATAAAAATTGGAGGGTATATATAACCCTTGTCCACCTAACGGGAGACAACCACCATTGTACAAACCATACAATTTCTCAAACTGTAAAACTGTAATATATATGTATTATGTAGCTCTGAAGCCCAGTGGCTGAGTGGTAGTACATTGCGCTTCACACTACAGATCCAAGGTTTAAATCCCGGTACGGGTCAAGGTCTGTCAGCCTTATATACTTTCAGTAGGCTGATAAATGTGTACCAAGCTTGCTTAGGAACTGAACATTCGGAGTTTCGCATCAGACTGACCCCCTGACCGGAACATCTGCTCATACATCTCAGGGCCCAAGGTCACGTATACTGACATGGGCACAATAGGCCTTGGCTCTTATGGGCTGTTACGCCACTGAAGTAAGTTATGCAGCTCTATTTTGTTTCAATATATAGTAAACAGGAAAAAAAAATTTAAAGTCTTCATATCCGTATTTTAATTTGTGCTTCAATTTAGTGCCTCTTCAAAAACAATGTTACTAATCACCTTTTAATCTAAATTGCACCGAGTTTTTATTCCGTCTTTGCTTTTTAAACTTGACTGAGTCACATACAATTGTTCATGCTCATGAGTAAATATTGCTTCCTTCGATGTTATACGTAAACTGACATTTTTAAACCCTTGCCACTGTTATTTATTAATAGCCATAGAAAATGTCAATTTTACTGGGAATGGCATATCCAAATCCTCTCGTGTGTCCAGTGTGATTCTTGGTATACATATAATTTCGCCTTTCTTTTTCCTGATAAAATTTCACACTGCGGTATATTCTTCTGAATATTTTTCACTACCAATCTCGTACCATTACACCGTTCATCAGTAATACATAAATTTCTTAATAGCATGACGTTACAGTCTAATTTCAAATTCATTTTAGGGACGGCATTCCCGATGGAGTTGGTGATGATAGATATTCAGGCAGATACTGTTGCATAACATTTTCCTGATGATCGCCAACGTCGTCGCCTAGAGAGAGGGCTTCATCAATGGAATTGCATGTTTAAATATCACACCTAGTAATCTTGTTAGAATAGAATTATTAATTTTTTCGCCTCGCATTTCGAGCAGCCTGTATTGCTCTATTACTCATTTACTCAATTTTTATACCATTAGGATACATTTTTTCAACATCTTCACACAAAATTTCACTTGGAATTTCTAATTGTTTCATTTCATTACTTCCAAATTTCAGCAGCCAGCTAGAAAATCTAATTGCATCAGCTTCCACTCTCATAATATTTTTCGGCGTAAGATATGCAATACGTCGTCACGTTTAGCTATTTTTGCACGTTCATGCAAAGCCTCACCATCATCATAAATGAAAATTTGTCGAATCTGTGGTTATGTATAAATAAATTTATTACAATATCACGAAAAGCTTTTTTTATATAGAGAGGGATGATGTTTCTTGTTAATAGGTTTGAGAAAAAGGGCTAAATTACTACGAGATCAGGCATATATTATTTTTGAATGTTAAAAACAAAATTCCAAACAAATTTTTTATGGAATTCGGTAATGATTTGAGAATAAAATTCGAATTCAATAATACATTCTTAATCAATTGCATTTGTACGTCTTAGTATGCTATAATAATTGACAAGGGCCCTAAAATATTTGGGATTTTTACCAAAATGCGTTGTTGTTGCACATAAAGCCACCTACCTGATTGTGTAAGATAGATGCCCTCTAAATTCCTCGTGGCAAAGGGCTAGATGTACACCTGTCGTTAGTCGTAGCTTTGAGCACCATACAGGTGACTCAGTTCTACCCCAATTTTGAGAGAGAACATCATGGAGGTGTGGTCAAGGGCCTCCCAGCTCTCTTCCCCTTCCACCTACTTCACTAGAGGACTAGTGTCTCTGCGGCTATTTAGACTATCCCATGCTGCATAGGTTCTATCCATTTACAAACTTCTGAGATATGAATCCAGGCTCTACGGCACCACAATCAACGTTACTAACCACTCTACTGGATGGGCATCGCACTTCTTCTATTAAAGAGAAATATACGATTATTTGCTGAAATACCATTTTTTTATTGTTTCAAAGTAATAACTGAACTGAGGATAATTTATGTATATATAGTAACATAAAATGAAAGAAATACATGGCATAATAAAATTGACAATACAAAATAATATCACTAACAAAGCTAGAAGATTCAAACCAGATTTAAAGAAACACACTTTAAAAATAATGGAAGAGTCTATTATAGAAGAATTAACTAAGCGTATGTATAACATGGAACAGAATTAGAACTTTAAAATGTAAGAAGCCAAAAGAGTCAATAGACTAAAATGAAGACCAGTTATGATTTCTAAAGCTGTTGCTGAATTAGGACCAGCAAAATTAGGGTTAAATATATTTTATGGATCCTACCTTCCCCTGTTCAGCAGAAATTTTATACATAACAGGAAAACATACCAATATTGAAAAGTTAGGCCTAAAACCAACCACGTGTAATTTGCAATCAAAAGAAAAATAAAATAAAAATATTAGAAAATATGAAAGGAAATGAATCCTAACAAAATACAAATAAAAATAATTTTGAAAAGGAATAATGAAACAAAAACTTACATGAAAAAATGCAAATAACCGGAGAGCCGGATATATATATATATATATATATATATATAACCGGAATATATATATAACCGGAAATATATATATATATTATATATATATATATATAATATATATAATATATATATATATATATATATATATATAATAACCGGAAATATATATATATATATATGTATATATATATATATTTCCAAATCTCTGAGAATACTGTAAGCAGTAAAAACAGCATGCAGTATTTTATGTTTTCTGCATAAAAGGCTTTACTCGTAGCAGATATTTGCTTCAGAACTGAAAACTGTTTATTAAAAGAGGGAGAAACAACTGTTATCTACTTTTAAAATAACAGGGCCCTACAATACATACAAGTAAATCGTAGTGAGAAATATCTAAGAGCATAATCCTTAAATAAAAATGCTTTGTCATGAAATTTTTCATTCTGTTTTGAAATAAATGCAGGAACTTTTAAAAACGCCCTAGTGGTTTTCAAAAGTTTCAAAAATTTTCACGGTAAATTAAGTCTTTAGATTATTTATTTTCTTGTTGTTTCCCCTTTTTTTTGGTAAGATCGTGATTTTTTTTCAGATTACTCAGGAATTTGATTAATTTATGATTATAAATAAGCTCATATAAAAAAGGTTTCTTAAAAAATATTAGTGTTTATACGTATAACTTTTCAAACATTCTTCCATGTCTGATTACTTCAAGGAACTATATGTATTTCTGCTTAATCAGTTTGTAACTTATTTTTTCTCGTATAGTCCATGTCCTCTGTTGTAGCATCAATTTATAACTTTCTGCTTTACAAGAATTTGAAATATCAGGCTTCAATAATTTTTAATTCCTGAGAATTTCTCAAGTGATTACATCGTAATTCTTTTGTCAAAGTATTTGTGTGTTTTTCATTAGTTTAAGTATGAAACGAAAAATGGCGTATAAACACAAATTCTTCTAAAGTCACCAAATTTTTACTGTATTGTGTAATGCCTTTATTTCAAAAGAGTTGCAATTTTCAATTGCATCATTTTCTACTCAAATGATGATTTCTACGTTGTAAACTATGTGAGGACACACACACACACACACCACACACACCACACACACACACACACACACACCACACACACACACCACACACACACACACACACACACCACACACACACACACACACACACACATATATATATATATTTCAAGTCAACAATTTAAAAATAAAGTAAACAGAGTTATAATGTAACTTTTAATAAATTTACGATTATATATATAACAAAGATATAGATATATAGTTTCTGCTAACAATTCTGCGACTTCATAAAACCTAAGCCGGAGTAGAAAGAAATCAAAGTGGATCTCGAGTTTAATTCATTATTCAACTATTGCGGTATAAAAAATACATTTAATAAATAAAAATGTTTCGAAGTTTAAAAATAATTGGTATGAGCTATTATTATACTCCAATTAAAAATAATTGTTACGAGATATTATTATGACAACACTCCAAAGTATTTTATTTTTAACTTGAAAAGAACCAGTTGTATTTCAATGTGTTATTCAGTAAAGATTTCTATTTGAAGAATTTTAAATAACGGATCTCTAACAAACGCAATTAAAAGGCCTAATGACATGTTTTTGTACAAGACTTAGATTTACGACCACTAAATTACTATTTATAAAAATTTTAATGAAGGGTTCGTCTTACAGCATTTTTTTGCTGGATGCTCAAAAAAAGTTTAAATACGAAAGCAATATGTATTGATTAAAATATAATCTATGTTCCATTTTAAAATGCTTACAGATAAAAAAAAACTTAATAAAGTCAGTTTTAAGCAATTTTTTGAAAGCATCTACTTAACATTAAACATTAGTTTTAATTATTGCGATTTATGAATAAAATTAAATATTACTAAATTAACTATACATAAAAAATTAAAGTTTGTTTTGAAATTAATAGCAATTTTTTTCACATATAATCTTTGATTTGTTGTTCAAAAAGGCACGTTTCAGTCATTTTTCAAGAACACTTTTCGATTAATTAACTTTACTATGAATATGAAATTAATGATATTGTAAGAATCAAATAGACAAGAACTGTGATTTTTAAAATAGTTGTTTAAAAGGGAAGTAAACTGCAATTCTAAATTTTAAAAAAAATGTAACATATTTTTATTAACTTAACAACTTTAGGTAATTGTTAAATTTAATTAACTTAACAAATAAATTTAACGACTTAAAAAATTTGGTATTAAGACAATTATACAATATTGGAACAAGTGTATAAAAATGTATACTAATAAGTAAAACAAAGAGTTTTACAAAACAAACATCTTTATTTATTTTTAGCAGAATAAGCTAAAACATCTAGAAAGATATTGAGAATATACAAGAAAATATTTCTATACTGTTATATTATAAGAAAATATAAGTATTATAAAAGCACTCCTTTTTCACTAAACACAACTTGTTTGTAAGCCTTATTGTTATTTTATACATCAGTGTTTATCTTTTTTTACGTATTGTGCAAACTTTAACGAGTTTTTAAATGATGTGATACTATTCAACTGAGTTTTGCTGTCAAATATGTTACTCAACTGCGGTAGCCTAAGAATCATGATCACGAGTTTAGTGGTAGGCGATGCTGAACTTGAGCCTTGGATTCTACTAAACAACCGTCTTAAAAAGTACGGAAAGAGTTCAGAGTTGTATTAACGCAGCACTATAAAGCAACATGAAGGCTATTGGCGAAATATATCGTAATTTTGAGCCTCGGTTAAGTAACGTGGACGATACCTGAGCTGGCAATGTCCTCTTCTAGCTTCCACACCACACCAGTGGCCGCGGTAGCCCAGTGTTCAAGGTATCGGCAGTCATGTCATGAGTTTGAGTCCAGTGCCACTAAAGACCCACCGTGTAGGGAAGCGATGCACGTTAAATCTGTTGAGAGCTCAAACGCCTTCCCGTTGGTGTGGTGTGGTAGGTAGGAGAGAGGTGCCAGCTCAGGTGTCGTCTTCGTCACTAGATTATGGTTCAAAATTATGAGGTCCGTCACCAAAAGCTCTCATGTAGCTGAACAGTGTGAGTTTAATATCCACTCACACACTTCATACCACACCATTTGAATGACATTTGAGAGCAAGAAATTTAACTTGCATCTATCCCCTCTACAGTGGTCTTCAGTGGCACTAAGACTCGAACTCATGACACATCGGCCAGGAGGTCATGATCATAATCACTAGGTTACCATGGCCACTTCCCATTATGAGGTGTGTGAGTAAATTGAAAAAGATACCAGTTCGGATGCCACCCAAATTACTTGACCGTACTTTAGAATTAAGTGTTTCGTTGCCAATAGACCTCGAACAACATTATAGCATCACTAATTCAAAACAAACAAAGGAAATTAAATTATTTGAATGCCTCCAGTTCTATTTATTAACACTAGAACGTCCATCGGTGTCAATTGGACACCAGAGTCTGTTTATTTTGTCCTCCTTTCCGCATTTTTGCAGGGTTTTGCATTTCCGCCAAGGAAATGTTAAAAAGTCACGAAAACGTTTCAAATATTGAAAATTTTTCGTGACTTTTAATCATTTTCCCTGGTGATTATACAGAAAAAGTTTTGTGGTTCTAGGTCAATTAGGAGTGATTTTACAACTAAATGTACCTAGAACGTCCGCTGGTGTCCTTTCGACACCAAGATAATTTATCATTATAAATAGCTGCCGTTTAACAAAATATAGTTCACTACCCGTAGATACCATTAGTAAAACAAACTTCCCAAAGTTCTATCGTACATTTATTTGACCTTAAATGCAGTGTTATTGTGTTCACGGAAATAAATCACTTATACTAAAATATGTTGTGTCTAAATGTTTCTTGTTACATAGTATTTGCATATCTTCTCCTAAAAAAAGTATTATTCAATTTTTGAACTTCGCGCAGCGCAGACGCCCTGAAAGGATGGCTCGTAGAAAAAGACTAAACCCTTATGAAGTTTGTTGTGAGAGCTTTCTCGGAATCGGTTGGTGGTGATCTCTCTTGCTCTAAGTTAGATTCCGATAATGAATGACGTAAGATTTAGTGCAAGTGCTTCTGAAGAATCTAAAGAAAGTGCAGATGTAATTGAAAATTATCCAGTAAGTTCTGACATTTATGTCGCTAAGGATGGTATGGAATGGATATGTTACGGTGAAACACCGAAATCTGGAGAATGTCGACATTCACCGTTGAATGTCAACAAACACATAGTCGCTTGGTGTATGTCCGAAATATTTGCTAAATACCCTTATTTCTGACTTTCACCGGTGAATGTCGACATTCACCATGCACTAATGGTGAATGTTGAACATGTCCGAGATTTCTATTTTTTTCTCCGTAATTTTCAGTCGCGATAAATTTTTCGCCTCTCTTTCTGAGAGGAATAACTAAGAACTTAAAACACACAGTACTTTCAAAATGAGAAAGGAAAATTATAGAAGTTAAAAACTTACTTAATTATACAGTACATTCAAAATGAGAAAGGAAAATAATAGAAGTAAAAAACTTACTTAATTATACAGTACGTTCTAAATGAGAAAATTAAATAATAGTAATAAAAAACTTACTAAATTATGTGAATCAAATCTTGTTTATTGCAACAACTTAAACTATTATGACACTTTAAATTGCCCTTGCTTTTACAACTGCATTTATTTGTGGAACACTTCCTTTTGCAATGACAGCGTGTATAGCCTTGCCCACCGCTTCTCGAATTAGCTGCAGCTGCTTCTCTCAGCGAAATTTCTTGAAAATAAATCTTATCTATGGAAAGGAGCTTTTCTTTACAAATTTCGAACTGATTACGTGTGTAAAGCTGCTTGAGGGTACCATTTTCATTCGCAAGTTTATAGAAGTCGGAGTCTTCTATTCCAACAACAACCGCTGACACATTTCGATTACCTGTACTGCCACGGTCGACATCAGGGACTTGTTTTCGACATCCACCAGAGCATATCTGTGATTGTCGACATACACCGGTGAGGGTCCGAATGTCTAAGTATGTAATGAAATATTCGATCTTTCACCGACGTATTTGGTGTTTGTCGACATTCACCGGTGAAAGTCGACATTCTCCAATTTCGGTCTTTCACGGTAACAGATATACCGCATAATAGTAACGATTCTGGCAGATTTGCGACTCGAAATGTTTTGGGACAAAGCAGTGGTCCCACAAGCTTCGCGAAACATAATGTCAGCTTCAGTTTCTTATGATATAAAGGGTCATAATATATGATAATTACATGAAGTAATATTAAAATGTTTTAAACTAAACCCTACTTTGAACATTTTCTCTGCAATTATTTAATTAATACAATTATTTTATACATTTTATATTGTGGTGTCAAAATGACACCAGTGGACGTTTCGAAATTCCAGACGTCCTAGTGTTAATAAAAATACTTAAGTCCTTTCCAATTACTCTTAAAAAAATTTCTATTTCATGCACCCAGTCCTTGTGCCGCTAAAGATCCTCTCTTTAGAGGGATTAACGCTCATTAAATCTGTCGTTTCTCGAAATCTTCATATTAGCTTGATGTGGCCTTTTGAAAGATGGTGTCGTCCTCGTCACGTGAGCGTGGTTCAAAATTACGAGCTCTGTTGCCAATAGTCCTTGTGTTGCTTTCTTACGCGCGTAACGTTAGTAAAAAAAAAACAAGATTTCTAAAAGCTGCATGCACCAGCCACAGAGTATCAGCGCAATCAATATTAAGGTTTGGTTCATTGTAAAATTTGGAGAGAGTTATAGAAATGTTAATGTGTGTGGGTATGCAGTTCTAAAGGCAATATAGAAAGCCTTCATTGGAATTTTGGGTTAAGCTGTAAGGATATGACATATCCTTGTGCCGCTAAAGAGTTATTATAAGTAGGTTTCATATCTCCTTGTTAGTTTTTTATAGGTAGGTTCCCAAACAGTAGTGTAATGCCATTAAGTCAGCGTTTCTTAAACTGTGGGGCGTGTCCCCTGGAGGGCTTGATAACCCTACATGGGGGGTGAGTATATCAAAACTTCGAAAATAAAAGATTATTTAAAAATATTATTAATTTATTGAAGAAGCAAAATAAAACATTCATTTACACTGATATAATACGCATATGAATGTATCAGTACTGCGCAATGTATTTGATAATTAATTTAACAATATTAATTTAAGTATAAGTTTAATAATTACCAGTGACCTCACATATGGGTGAGCTTGTCATATATAAAATTATATCCAAAATTCAATATTTGTCTTGATAATTTTTGCAGTTTATAATTAAAGTCGTATTGTAGTTTAAGGGTCCAAATACATTATTATTGAATTTAATACAGAGGTATTGTATAGATAGGGAAGAGTGTGTGTGTGGGAGGGGGATGATGAAAATTATGATTGAAATTTGGGTCACAAATATTGAAAGATATAGAAGCACTGCATATTAAGTGGAAACTCGGGTGCATATAGCAAGTGAATACTTGGCCGATAGGGTGACCCCTCCTTATAACTAATCATCTAAAGTTGTATGAATAATAATTTTTTGAAATTGGAGGAGATGTGAGTTTTTAATTTTAGAGAACGAAATTGAAAATGTTTCGAAATAAGTGTTTTCTCTTATCATTAACCCAAGTAGTTTTCAAATAGCAATTAATTTTTTGAGTAAGCAAAGAAGATGCTTTGCATAGGCTCTAAAGCAATTTAAGAACAACCAAACAAATTTAGTTAAATCAACTAGTTAATTCACTTTGATGAAGTCATTCAGAACTAGAAATATACGAGTCCATTTTTTTTTGCCTTTTATGCTTAATGTGTCAAAGAAATTCTGTTGAAACTAATCTTTTGCCATGAAGCATTAAAAAACTTGAATAAGGATTGTCACGATTTTTAATTAAAAAAAAGTGAAAAAAATAGTTTAGGAGTCAAATAATTGAAAGAAATTTATCTCGATATGTAGAAATATTTTTAAAAAAATATATTCTCAAAACAAAGGGAATACCGTAAAATCTGCCATATAACTCGCACCTATACTTTCAAGCAGCAATTTTTAATTTTTAGATATATTCGTCGTATAACGCGCAACCCTTTTTTCAGTTCCTACTATTAGTTCACTTTTTCCCTATATATATATATATATATATATATATATATATATATATATATATATATATATATATATATACTATATATATATATATATATATATATATATATATATATATATATATATATATATGTATATAGTTCACATTTTTAATCGTAAAAAAGTATTTTTTATTCGTCTACTGAAATTCAAATACATTTTTAAACTTGTGGAGGATGGTACTTGATGTTAATACAGTTTTTCAAATATTAATTAATTAATTAAATTTTTTTTAACTTTAAAAATTTATTCTGCGTCATTTTTTACCGAATTAGATTTAGTACTAAAATATGGCACATGAAAGTTTTTCTAACGAATTTTTTTTGTGTGACTTCAAATATATATATTTTTAAAATTGTACTGGATGACATTTCCTGTTCATATAGTTTTTTCAAGTATTAATTTATTAAATAAGTTTAAATAACTAAAGTAAAAATTTTCTTTGTTCACCTAAGTAGTAATTGACTTTAAAATTTTTTATTATATCACTTGTTTACAAAGAAACTTGAAATATGCGTGTGCAATGCTCTTATGTTTTGAAGTCATTTATTCGAAGTATTATTCCAAGCTTGAAGGAAATAAATTATAATTTAAAAAAACTAAAGAACACGCTTTTATACTGAATCGAACTAAAAAGTAAAAAAATAATTCTTAATATAAGAATAAAATGATGAACGAGAAAATTAATATCATTGGGGTAAAACCGTGGGGTGTTCTATAAATATATTAATTGTTATAGAGTTTCTAACTTCTTTCAATTCCGAAATTGCACCACACGCTTTTACCCCAATGACATTAATTTTATCGTTCATCATTTTATTCTTATATTAAGAATTATTTTTTTACTTTTTAGTTCGATTCAGTATAAAAGCGTGTTCTTTAGTGTTTTTTTAAATTATAATTTATTTTTCATTTTTAGTTCGATCTACAATAAAAGCGTGTTTTTTAGTTTTTTAAACTGTCATTTTTTCATTGTTGAATTTATCCTTGAGTTTGATATTTGGAGCCAGAATTACGTAGCTGCTGGAATAAGTCTTGCTCTTCAATGGATTTTAATTGAAGGGTCTGAAGTGTATTTATTCTCTCTGCTTACGGGGCTTCGGGTGAATCCCGTATCGTTATATTAGATTCCGTCTCAAAAGAACAGGTCAAACAAATAAAATGTGTGGTAAGAAGAAAAAAAGATCGAATTAAAAAAAAATTTAATGTACCATATGTTTTTATAACAGACCAAAGAGTATAAAATTCCACCTTTTCGTTTTTTCTTCTTCTTTTTTCACATTTTCATGTATTGTCATCCACTTCTGAGATATGGTCCAAATTTCAAGTCTCTAGCTCATCGGAAAGTCACACAGTTTAAAATCAATTACAAAATTCCACCCGGACAGACATTAAAGAAAGCGTGTTAATAAAAACATGGTAATATTAAGTGTCAATCGTATTCTCACCTTTTAAACGTATTGCCATAATGTTAATTCGTATCATCACTTCTAAACGTATTGCTTTGTAAAAATAAAAAAAAATATTTAGCAGTTAGAACATAAATTATTTTTTTCACATCACGAGCCTATTTTTTTTATTTTCATTTTCAGAAAAATGTTTATATTATAAATTGATAACACACACCCACTCTCCACTTTCTCACATACAGAGCACTTTTTTTCTTTGTTTTATTTTTATAAATCACAAGTGTATTAATTAAAAACACTCCCTGTAGGGTTACACCTTTTTCTTTTAGTTGCTAAATCTGGAATTAGTCGCCAAATCTGAAAATGGTATATCGAATTAGTCGCCAGATCTGAAAATTGTATGTGCAATAAGTTGCCAAATCTGGAAGTGACATATTTAATTGTCGCCAAATCTGATTATCGTGATTCCTGACGATCCTGATGAGGAAAATGGAACAAAATTATGAAATTATTGTATTGTCATTGGGCCTTGACAAGTGTGGAAAATTTCGAATTAATCTGACCTTTTTAAGTGGGTGAAAATTGAGTTCCAAGATTAAGTTACATGCAAGTGAAACTTATAAAAGCGTGTTAATTACATGCAAGTGAAACTTATAAAAGCGTGTTAAAAAAATAGTACACTTTTAGGACTTCAACCCTTTAACATCATATGTAATGTTATTTCTTTCAAATAAACAACATTTCGATATATATAGGAAGTCTAATTTTTTATTCTCATGTTTTAAGCTCTTATTTTTATACCCGGCATATAATGTGCACTCTTAAATTTGGATCTCATTTTTTGTGTTAAAAGTGCGTGTTATACGCCAGATTTTACGGTATATTAAAAAATTCATATAAGAATAAAACCCCATGTAATCATCAAAAACTCAGCTATCACTGTTGAAATAAATTTAAAAAGAACACAAACTACTAGCATGTTCTTATTTTGAAAATATTTCATTTGGAAGAAGATGATTCAGCAGAATCATTTGATAGAAAAATATGAATAATTAAAATGAGTTTAAAAATATTTACGTTATTATAAAATAGTTTGTTGGTTACAAAAGTTAGTAACAGGATGTAAAAATATCACAGGTATTGCGTTAGCTTGTTTAAACTGTTTTATTGAAAACATTTAATTCTTATACATACTCTTATAAATAAAGAGAGATCAAAAACTTGAAAGAAAAAGTCTTAAAATATTTGTTTATTTAGTTTGTTCTGTTATTTCGAATTGTAACTAAAATATCAATTCAAATAGAATTTTCAATTACTAAAAATATTGCTTTCAGTAAAATAAAAACAAAAATCATTTTCATTTAAACATATTTTATTCATTTGTTTTCAGTTTAATAACAAACAATTAAAGTGAAAAAAAAAGGAATTAGACACGGAAACTTATTAATAATAATCATGAATTCTATTTTTATTTTAATTTTGGGCAAAAAATTGATGATAGTAAAAAAATAAAACGATGATAAATTGCGATTAACAAATACATTTAATTCAATGATCACGATGAGGAAAAAGTTTGAATCTAGAACAAATTACGGGTAAACTGGTGATTAAAAAGTTTCTTTAATTTCATGATGCTCATTTCTGCTTAAAATTTTATCGTTTGATGAAATAAATTTATTATAAATAACCAAAAATTACATTAAGTATATTATTTTGTAATTTATCGGTTAAACGAAATTTAGAAGAAAGTTAGAAAAATATGTAAAAACACTTTAGTGATATCCCAATACAATAAAACACATTTTTTTACTGTGATAAAATAACCTCACCTTTTTTGAAATTAATTTTCAAAGCTTATTCTTCGAAATACTCTAATGTATTTTTAAAGTCCAGAATTCTTTTCGAACAGAAAAAAATGAAATAAAAACAATTTTTAGTAAATTTTTCAAACAGAGAAAAACAATGCTTGCATCAAACAAATAATTATCGTATTTAAAGAGTTAAAATTTTGAAAGTAGATCTCTAAGCTATTACTTGCAATTTAATACAGAAAAACAAAGGAATATACATGAAATGAAAGAGTAAATAATTCTGCTGAAAATGTGTGACACAGGAATTGCAATTATCTAGATTCTGAAAAATAAGTTGTTTTTGATAAAATTGTAAGCAAACAGGAATTATATTTATTAATGAATCTGTGTGCATTTTAAAGAAATTATCCTTTAGGCATTTATTCTAGAATCCGTATTCTTCTTAATTAATAAAACTTAAGCAAATGTACTAATTTTCCTCATTATTTTAAATAAAACCAGACTTTTGTTTTTAAATAATTAGTGTCAATTTATGAAGCAATTATCTTATAATTAAAAATCATTTAAATGAATAAACAAAATTAATTTTTCAATAGTATTTGATAAGCATCCAATAAACTCCCGAGACAGCAAAGGGAGAGAGCTAACTTCGTGTTTCTTAAATTTGCAAGCTTACCGAATACAGTAAGCTTATGTGGACTATGGGGACACTAACATATAATCTTTGTTTTTTAATGAGTGCTGGTACAAACATACACATGCACGCACGCACATTCACATCTGAGATGTGGTTTGAAGTAGGCAGATGTTACAGCATACTATTTTCAAAATTGTTTTCGTAAAGTTAGATTCGAAGTTGAGCAGCTGCTTAAGAGATGAAATTATTCCCTGTATTCATATATTATTTTTAAAAATTCAGAAATTTAGTCTAACTTAATGGGAACATCTCATTAGTTATATATACTGCAATAGAGAATATATGCTGCGTAACTTATGAAAAATTAAAATATTACCCAAAAGTTCTACATTTAGTTATAGAAGTATTTTATGATTTATAACAATGTAAATTTAGAAACTTTGCTAAATGTAGTTACAACCTTTTTTCTCAAGAGAAATTGATTGGGTTTTGAAAAATAGAAAACTAAAAAAGCCATTTTTGCTTATTTACTCGTAATTACTTTTCTAAATTCCCTTGCTTTTATTTTCATTCAAGAACGATTTTTATTGACTTATAAAAATTTTATTATCATTTTCATCAGCAACAATCTTGGTCTGACAATATCTGATACACAGTTAAAATAACTATAAATAAACTAAAATTACTATAAATCCTTACTGCATTTTGTAATGTCTTTATTTCGAAAGAACTGCAATTTTCTAATTCCAGTTACATAAGTTTCTACCTAAATAATGATTTCTTCGTTGTAAACTATGTGAGGACACACACATACACACAGTTTTTAATTTTCAATAAACCCTACTTAAATATATTGTAGATAAAGAATAACTTAACTCAGTGGCGCAAGGCCTACTATGCCCAACTCAGTTTACACAACCTTGTTCATTCGAGCACTTCAATAAATCGGAAGTTTTGCCAATGAAAGAAATCAAATTAATTAACTAACACATCAACATATTCGACGATACAATCTAAATTTAAGCAAAACCACTCCTAAAATTTAGGTTGCAAATTCTTACAGAATATACAGGATTTCTCACATAGCTATAAATCATTGCCATCCCGAACCATGTATTTATTTAAATATTCTTTCTCATTAATGCGACATCCAAAACAAAATACAGAAACAAATTAAACCCAGAGTATTATACGCAAATGCAGTTAACTTCAATAGGACTAGACTTCAAGAGTTTGAGTAAAAAAAAAAAAAAAATACAAGTTCATCTCATTTATAAAGTAGAGAACAACTGACTATGAGTAAATGACACCTAGATCACCAATTAGTATTATGAATGAGTAAAATTATATTAATATAGTAATAAATTTTTTAATCCCAAATACACACAATCCGTTATTTTCTTTACATAGAGTACGAATATAAAATGCCCCTTTACTTTAAATATTATTTTAAGAGGACGTGGTACGATTTACACAACAAATTTGATTTAATGATTTTCAAAAATTTTTGGGGGCCCCCTATGTATATATTTCATTTAAAACAGGTTTTGAGCTTAAAATACAAAAAGAAGCTAACTATTTAATTTCAAGCAAAAAATTTAAAACTTTTAAAGGGATTTTAAAATGCTACTCCTTCTACCATAAAATTGACGTGCACAAATGAAATTTGATTTGCATGTACATTGAGCTATGTGTATAAAAAGCTGGTATGAGTTTTACGATAACCGGATTGTGATATTCATAAAATACTTTTTTATAAATGCTTATTGGGAATTCCTTAAAATTGCCTAAATTCTCTAAGTTCACTTATTTAAAAAAAAAAGTATTGCTTTGATTTAAAAAGCATGCCAAATTTTGTTATAAGTTCTAAAAGCAATGATTAGAAATAATATATAAAAATACCAAAGCATTTTGCACAATAGAAAAAGAAAAAGCCTTAACATTTAAGATGAAGACTATTTTTTCATTCTGAGAAAAATCAGCTTAAATTTTTCATTTGCCATCAGGATGCGAATAAAAAGGAACACAAAAGATCTGAGTTTCTTAAACTTAGAGCTTTCAAATTTTGAAAGATTATAGAAAAGTACATAAAGAATAATTCAGTTAAAAATTAGTGAGAGAATATTAACGTCGCACGGATTAGCAACATTAGGGCTTTTGGCGACGGTCCGCGTAATTTGGAACCATGGTCAAGTGACGCGGACGACACCTGAGCTGGCACCCCCTCTCCTAACTACCACACCAACGGGAGGACCTTTGAGCTCTCGACAGTTTTAACGTGCATCGCTCCCCTACACGGCGGATCTTTAGTGGTACTAGGATCGAGCCCATGACATGCTAGCCATGATCCGATGCCTAGACCACTTGGCCACCGCAGCCGCGTTAAAAAGTTAGATTTGACTCTGTAAACGATTTTTCTCAACTGAATCATATTGTGTTCCCAAAGTATCCGAACTCGTTCTGAGTACTTTTTAACAAAATAGCATATTTAAAAAATTATAAATGCTTTTTTTTGGACTCAATAGCAATAAATACTAATATTTAACAAACGATATTTAAAACGAATTACTTGACATTTACAAAAAAAAAATACAACTATAAGTGAAATTTTAGCAATATGTTTGGAAAACTTCAAAGCAGTTACAGAAAAAAAGTAATAAACTTATAATAGCAAAAGTATTACTAAAACAAATTAGATTTATTTATCTAGAAAATGTATTAAAATTTAAATGTTTTTTTAAAATTTGAAAATTTTAGAGCTGATTGAGTAAACATTTTAAGAAATGTGACATTCTTTATGAGACCATTATTTAAATAGTATGCTATAACTCAAAACGCATTCATACAATGTAAAATGTTTCAGTACATTCTCTAGAAAATAGCATAAATATCAGGTTCAAACAGTTTTATAGAAATACATTCGTAACATTTCGAGTTATTAGACTCACCATGATAGATTTTGAGCAATTTAAATGCCCCCTTCTGATAGATCAAAGACCCACTTCCAGTTTTTCTAACATTATAAAACTGATTGTAACTTGGCCTCATGATAGGTAAAAACAAAACAAAGTGTGTTTTGTAAAGCAAAAAGATAGCTCTATTCAATAAAATAAAAACAAAAATACCTCTCTTGACCGAATTTGGTCATTTTTAACGTGTTCGGATAACTTTAAGTTATATTCTTCTAAGAGTGAAACTTGGTTCCCCGAAAACACCTTATAGTTCAAAGGGTTTCATGAGTCAAAAAAGTTTGATCTACACTATAATTCTAAAAGTAAAAAAAAAAAAAAAAAAAAAAAAAAAAAAAAAAAAATGGTATATACTATTTTATTTGTTATTTATATTGAAATATCTATATATATATATATATATATATAAACCAGCTCCCACATCCATGCAGATCTCTCTAAGGTTCAAAATCCCGTTTTCCAAAACTTTTTCCCGCGATGAAAACGGCCCATTTCAACTGATTCCTCAGTAAATCGTAAACAACCAATCAACCCTTTGAGTCCTCCTCTGAGGGACCAACTCAACCTCAGCAAAATCGGCACTTTCACTTTTTCCTGAAAAGAGAGACAGAGGGAAGAGAAAAATGACAGAGCGTTGGAGCCCCTTCGTATGTTTGCACTCCTACCTGAATGAACCCTTCCACCCAATCAGGTGGTTGTCATGCGCGAATCCGGCAGTACTCTCTCATAAACTCGCTGGCCAGTCGCACTCGAGTTTCCGAATAAGTTCCACACAACAGGTGAGAGCAGCCCAAAGAGACCGGGGTAAGTTTGTATTTTCCGTAAGACTTGTGACCAATTTTTATAAAATATAAAATTGATGGCTTAAGATTCAGAAAAAAATGCAGGCAATATTTTTGATAAAATTTTGATGAAATATATTTTTTTTTCATCTGAAAAACAAGTAAAAATATTTAAATTAAAATATATTTTAAATTATAAAAATATTAAAATTGTTTTTTTAATTTAAATATTTTTTTAAAAAATTTATGTTTTTACGATGAGAATCATATTAAATGGTAAAAACAAAATCGAAATGAATATTTTTTTATTATAAGTAAATTAGAATTTTTTGTTATATTACTAAGAAAAAAAAGATGGGCTTTTATAATATAAACTCAAAGATAAGAATTGGTTATTTCTGTACTTAAAAAGGCACAAAAAATGCTAGTTTCAGAAATCAGATTATTTTTCAAATTATTAATGACAATCTCCCAAATAAAGTATTTAAAAAAGATTTATTTTGTTTTATTAATATATTATTTTTTCTACGATAAAGTATTTTTTTATTCTGAGAATAAATAAAAAGGATGGAATTAGATAATGAAACTTAACATTGATCTTTCATTGTATGAATAAAGATCTTTATATGTATTTGAATAAAAATAGATTTTCAAAACACGCGCTTATATATATATATTGATAAATCCGCTAGTTCTGAGTTCTGAATGAAGGCAAAAATGTTAATATTTGAAAGTTAATACATTTTTATGCAGTTTTTTAACGGGAATTTCTCTAAAACCCAAATTGGCACGTCGAAATTAAAAGAATATTCTTAATTTCGCTTTTAGGAATTCGTGTACTCTTATATAAATACTTTATTTGCTTGAAATAATGAATTGTCAAAAACTGAATTGTAAACTTTCTTTTTCATGAAAATAATTTTTTTTTGTCTTAATAATAAAGAATTTTACAAATAGGAATTAAATGAATAAGAATATATCTAATTGGTATGAAAAGTAAAAATGTATGAAAAAATGAACGTAATTTTTAATTTCTTGGTTTGTTATATGTTAAGTGATATATATATATATATAATTGCTGTTTCTTGTTATATGATTTCAAAATAAATTACAAATGTGCTAATTATGAGTGATTAATCAAACAAAAATTATGAAACATAATCTTATCCGTTTTTTTACGTTAATTTACCTTAATATTATTACCTATTCTTATTTAAGGCATAAAATTGGAATTACTGTAATGAAAGAAATAAGATTATTTAAACTTAGTGCAAAATTCTTCATGAAGCAATGTTACTTTTTACATTTAAATTTATAAAGAACAATAATAATCATAACAGTAATAAATATATTAAAAAAACATTTACACAAATAAATTTCTGAAGTTTTTAAATTTTTTATATACTATACGTAAACTTCAATATAAAAGAATTTTAAGGTAGTTTTCTCCCGTATGAATTTAAAGACAATACATATTCTAAATTAAGCAATTAAAAAATTTGTCGTTTAATGTTATTACCATTTGAGTAATTTTTAAAAAATGAACAACTTTGTGAAAACATAATTTTTAATTTGCTTTTAACGCTAAATTTTTATAAGCTTAAAATTCCATCATTTGTATGTGCCCAATTATATCCGCCTTAAACTGAATATAGACCAATTATGAAGTATAATGAGTTGATTAAATTATACGTTTTTACTTAGAGTAGAGGGTGCTTAAATACAGATTTTAATTATAATCTTAGTTTGTAAGTTATCAATCTGTATAGTAAACTCTTCTTTAATCTAAAAAAATTAAACATTAATCGTTATTAATGCTTTAGATTTTAATCGAAATATTTCTTTCTTTTTTTTATTAAAAAGCTTGTCGCTCTATTTAGTTTCAGTCCAAAAGAAATATACAAGACATTTGTAATAAAGGTGATATATAGTAAAACTTTAAATAAAGAAATTTTGTTTAAATATAACTAAAATATAAATACAGTCGGACCTCCATTTTACGAATTTCTCTATTTTGGGAACTTTTCCCTGGAACCAAGAACTTTTTAAGATTGAAAGATTAATCTATATTTAACAAATTTTCCACATAACAAACTCCCCCCCCCCCGGATTTAGTGATTTCGTTAAATAGAGGTCTGATTGTACATCCTATTCCTTAAAATATTTATTTTAGAAAAATTCATATTTTTACTTTTTAATAATGATCTGTTTCATATTCTTTCAAATATGAAGCTTCCATTTTCAGATAATGTACCATGCGCAGTAGCGTAAATTACACCCCCGCAACCCCGCATTGCGGGGGGGCTAAGGATTCTACGGGGCCCAAAGCTTGACTGCCGCTAATTTCGTATTTGGGCTGAACTTGCAGAGGGGCCCTAATATTCTCCGTTACGCCACTGATCATACGTAACTCTAAAATTTATTTATTTAATCAAATTCACCTCATTTTAATTTTTTTTTAAAATTAGAGTATTAGCACGTCCTGGAAAAAAAGGACGCAAAAATTACTTTAAAGTTTAAAAGCCCTAAACCTTTTGTTCCTAAGATTACATACGTTACTATCTTATTTTATGAACATAAATCCTTTTTCTCAATATTAATTTTTATAACAATTTTGGATCTGTGATGAAGATTGATAGTTTCTAAGAAACTGGTAACATTATTATAAATAAGTTCTTTTATTTTAAAGTGAATGCATTTAGAAACTGTCTTAAAAACAATTTTTAAGACAGTTGTTTTTCTTAAAAACAACTTTTTCTTGTTTTTTTTTAGAAACAATTTTTAGAAATGTTTTTATTGTTCCTTTATTCCATTCCGAAAGTTTTTTTATAAAGGTTTGCAGTCGGTAGCCATAGATTTACCAGAAGCTGATTAATTTGATACTTAATAAAACAGATAATACATTTTTGTTTTCTATTCATAGCTTTGTTTTCTTGAGTTAAAGTTGTTTTTGGAGTAGTTGTTTTAGATCATCGTTTAGTTTCTTCTTAATTCATTGCAACAGGAAACGGCAGCCATTGCATTTTCTCTGCTCTTGCATTTTAAGTGGCGAAGAGTTGATTTAGAAAAATCATTAGAAAGACCGTTCTATCAGATTTTATTTCAATTTGCATCTTTAGTGTGACATTAAATATGTGTGTGATGATTTTATAACACAGACATTACTAGTTTAAAATAAAATAAAATGTGCGTTATTGTACTTGGAAGTAAATCATATATCTTAAAACATTTCTTACTTTTAAAACTGTTGGGGAGTTTTTTAAAACTTAAGTGCAGCTGATGCAGTTTTTAACTAATTAATCTCTTTTAAACAATTCCTATTTAAAATAATGCTTTATTGAAATTTTTTTTTTTTGGCTTAAAGTTTTATGCATCGATTATTTAAAAATTAAAAATTTGATGGAAATCGAGCCACTTGCTGTAATAGGTAATCATACGGATTTTAATTGAACGTATAAAGTGTGAGTTAAGTTATTTAATGCTGATTTCTTAAAAAAAATAGTTGTCTAATTTTGTACTATAAAAGCTTTAACCCCACAGAGTTGTTGGCCAGCAAAACTGAAATCATACTAATCAAAATTAGCTCTCATATGATGTGGCGTAGAAGGTTAAAAAATAAGTTATCCCGATTGGTTTCCTTTGAGTCATCCAATATAAATAAGGCTCTATGAAATCTGTTGAGTATTAATAGATACTATAACTCCATTATATATATATAGGGTGTGATATCAGTTATAGGAACAGAAATTTCATATGAAGAATAAGATAAACATTAGATTATATTACCTGAGCAAAATTATTCCAGTAGCTTTGATCTGATTGTATTTGGGCTTTACTGGGTTATATTTTCTTATACTCTGAGGAGTTCTAGATTAATATTACAATACACAAATGGCAAGCAGCTACAGTGAAGTCGGTAAGTTCTAAGAGAATTAACAGTTGGAATACTTATTTGGCGCTCGTAAATCCAGCCAATGACGGATAACGGGGCTGATACTCGTTAAATACATTATTGTTCCAAATCACACTTTTGACGTTGTTTTTATAAGAGTGAAATTCTAAATCAGGCGTGTTCAGTTATCTTTTCACCAGATTTGGCTTAAGATTGCGTTACCAGACCTTTGGTAGAAAAGCTAACAGATAACAATATGATATAAATGTTAAGAATTCTTTACGAAAATGTTTTTGGATGGCATTCTTTATTTTTCTTATCTTCCTTTACTAATTATTCCAAATTGCATCTAACAATCTACGGAATAATTACTGTGCAACCTCAATCGTAACTATTCCGTTTCGGATTCTCATGTTATCGATTAATAGTGTAACAAAGTGCTTGTGAAATAATTATTGCTAGTTTCATTATTTCTATTTAGTTTTTAATTCTATTCATTTTAACCTAACACTCTTCGTTTCTAGAGTTATGGGAATTCTTTGTAAATGGCAAGATCACATTTTAGCAGATTATTTAATTATGAACGAAATATTTCTTATGAATTGTGGAGGTAATGAGAAAACACTGCAGTGTATTAGAAGAAGATTACTGTGAACTGGTATTCCAGAAGTTTATTTGGATAACTTTATTTAAAATTAAGGATTCAGCATTTATTTTACCTTTCCCTTTCTGGTTTGTTCAATTTAATTTTAATAATTATGATGGGGGAAAGAGGGGTGGCGTTACAAAATCTTTTTGAAAGTTATTCCCTGTTTCTGTGTTCGTTCTTACTTTGGACACAATTAAAGAAAAATTCAGTACCAGTAATTAACAAATTATTTATATCGTGATGCAATAAAAAAATTAGATATAGAATTCGGAAAGGAAAGATAATATGAAATACAAGAATGTTTCATAATGACGTCACACAAATGATAAGTCAATGTCATTAAAAAAATATTACTTCAAATTTGTACAGTAAAAAGCTTGAAATTTTCTCTTAAATAAAATAAGAAATAAAATACGCACAATTAAGGTTCGAAGAGCATGCAACAAAACCGAGAATTACTTCAGATTCAATGTTAAAATCTTTAACTTCTCATAAGAAACCGTATGATACGTAAAGGAAAAATATTTTGAGATATGTTTAGCTTAAATGCTAAGAAATAGCTTCCCAAGGCGTCAGTATGCAAAATGTACTTATATTTAACTTCCGGTTTTCGTATAACTCATTAATTAAATGTAGATGTCAAAAACTCAACCAAATTGATGACAACAAACAACTTTCCGAAAGCATTTTTTTGTTTTGTTTCTCATATTTAAAGGACATAGCAGTTGTGCCCAAAAGCTTAATATTTTAACTTTTACGGAATACGCGAGAGATGTGAAGCCAAGGGAACTGTTGTGTTGTGAATGTATCTTCTCGATTCTTTGAGTGATCAGAAGAAGTTTTATCTTCACACCAATCACTTTTAATACTTTGTTACATCTGACTGATTTGAGCATGCTTAGTGAGGCTTGTTTTGATGTATTTTTAATGCAACATTAGAGTTTCTAACTGAGTTATAATCTAAGAAAAATCTAATAATTTTTAATTGTGGGCAGATAAGTAGAAGCAACTCGTACTGCTCTCCATAGCGAAACAGAGGCAGGAATAACAAGCAATTCGAAATCACTAAAAAAGCAATTATTCAGCAAGAACTCATCCATCCAAACTTCACAACTATGTTAAATCACAGCAAATATTTATGTCGTAAGACTTTTTTTCATTTCTGTCAATAAGTCTTCTGAAACTGAAGTTCTTGGGAGTACATTTAGAGATATTTTTCAAAAACGAGATAAAAGGAAATGTTACTTTATACCGAAGCTACGTGGTGGTTAAATTTGAACTGGCAATTCTCAAAAATCCATAGATCCTGTTATACTTAATGATGCTGAATGAAACTTCAAATTGTGTTATACAGATCATGAGGTCGAGATTTAAGCTGAAAGAAAATTTAGTTGGAACTTTCGCCGATAAATGGCGCTGTTTATCAATGATCATATATAAGTTATCACAAACGATAGTTAGCAGTAATGCCGATAATTACCTGCAGAAAGAAACATTTGGCCCATTGTGAACATTACCTAGACAAGAAAGAACGTGCAGTAAAATCGTAAAGATGTTTTATAAAAATGAAAGCAATGCTCCAACCACACATGATATGAATTTTGCTTAAAAATTTAAGGAATGGACACAGATCTCTAAATGCCGTTAAAAAGACGATTTAGAAAAGTACG
The DNA here is from genome assembly GCA_019973975.1 of Trichonephila clavata. NCBI lineage: Eukaryota > Metazoa > Arthropoda > Arachnida > Araneae > Nephilidae > Trichonephila > Trichonephila clavata. The sequence goes on along the minus strand of BMAO01002559.1, from coordinate 540,190 downwards.
AAAGAAGTAGTTTTCTAGGTGTCCTACAGGTATGAGGATGACTGGCTATTAAACCAGTTGTTATAGGGAATGTTGTCACAGGCAGTTGACGTGCTGTAGAACGGAATTTGGACATCTTTCAGTCAGCTGTGGACATGATTAGATTATTGGAATGAAAGCCACCTAACCATTGTTGCCCTAATGTTTTGCACATAAACTATTTTCGGAGCGCACACACACACACACACACACACACACATGTTACATTTGAAAGACAAATAATTCTAATTCTGAATTGAATTTAAGTAAAATTATTAGGAATAAGAATCATGTGTGGACATTTTTCAAATTATTATTGTGTGTTTTTTATTTTTTACAAAGTGCAAAAAAAAAAAAAATAAGAGTGAGATCGTTACTAATAAAAAAGCAATCATTATAACATGAATAAGTTGTATCTTACCAAATTGAAACTTACAAGCGTTTTTAAAGAAATAAATCGTGAAATATTTCCTTAGGTTAATAATTAAATCCTTTTGATGATATATCTTTATTCAAAAGAAAACCATTTAAAGTAATTAAATTACATTTTCAAATGTATTTTCAGTTAAAAAATGTTTTTTTAAATCTTGATCTTTATATTCCTCTCAGGACAATGATTTTCGAGTTATTTCTAGAAATGTTAAAAGTTATATATTGCTTTATCTTTTAATGTGTTGCTTTATTTTTATGTCTTAACATACTATTTACTTATAAAATGTATAAATACATTTATAATTTAATATTTTTGTTATACAGCGATTTCGAGAATGCAGGACAACACGTTTCCTTAAAGCAGTATAAAATTCTTATTTTAAAATTTTAATAAAAAAATATCAGTGTTTAAATTACTAATGTAAGAAATGACAATGCTGATTACAATGAAGAGTTAACACAAACAATTTACAATCTTAGGTTTGATGGTTTCATATAAACTTGATAATTACAATTAGATTTTTTAAGAAAGAAAAATACTAAAAAAAAAAAAATTAAAAAAAAAACAATATTTTTTCTATCTGCCTAAACCAAAATATTCTATAACCTTAAGAAATCAATGAACGAAAACAAAGATACTTCTGAAAGGAATTGCAATTGAAAGTTTTTTTAAAAACATTTTCTACGTTTTTAATTAGAAATCTTAATATTTCACACTGACAATTTATGAAAAAAGTTAGATTTTTTTGTATTTTTTAAATTTATACAATTATTGCTTATGTCGATAGTTAAAAATTCAACAATGCAGATAATTTTTCCTTTTCTTTTCAAGTAGGTTAAAAAAATATTTTTTCTCTGTCTTTTGAAAGATCTTGGACTCTTTTTTTTTTTTTTTTTCCTCCTCATTTTAGTCGTTTTTAAATTTTCAATGTTGAAAAAATGTTTGAATTTTTAAAAAAATATTTTTTTCTTTTAATTATTATTAAACTTTTCTATTTATCTAAGTTAGATTTTTTTGAAAATGTTAAGTGTTTTGTGATTTTGATATTTTTTACTTAGTTTTAATGAAATCAACAAACCTTTTCTCTTGATTAAGTAGCCCTAAGCAGAACTAAAAATGGAAAATAATCAACTTGAGAGGATTTTATAATGATAAAACATATTCATCTGTTATTAGCTTCTGTTTAATATACTCTGAATATAAATATTGGTAATAAAACGTTTTTATAATTTTTTCCTTATGAATGTTTATAATTATTAATCTATTGACGAATTTTTCAGCATTTTCTATTGTTAAAAAAATTGTACTAAATTATATGAAAAATCATTAAAATTTCTACAGCTGATACACACACGCACTCGCACACACACAAGCACTCGAACGCATACACACTCACTCAAACGCATACTCACGCACTTGCACACACACTCGCACTCGCGCGCACACACACACTCGCCCTCGCACACACTTTTCACTCGCGCACACACACTCACACTCGCGCACACTCGCACACACATACACGCACTCGCACACACATACACGCACTCGCACACACTCACACGCACTCGCACACACTTACACGCACTCGCACACACTTACACGCACTCGCACATACACACTCGCACACACACACACAAACACTCGAACGCATACACACGCACTTGCACACACACTCGCACTCGCGCACACACATACACGCACTCGCACATACGCACTCGCACACACACACAAGCACTTGCACACACACTCGCACTCGCGTACATACACTCACACTCGCGCGCACACACTCGCACACGCACTCACCCACACTCGCACACACACTCGCACGCACATACACGCACTCTCACACACATACACGGACTCGCACACACATACATGCACTCGCACGCACATACACGCACTCTCACACACACATACACGCACACACATACACGCACTCGCACATACACACTCGCACACAGGCTTGGAGATTGAAGTGCAATTCAAATGTCGTTCTCGACACTTGACTATTGTACAAAATTGCGAGGTTCGTCTCCAATAGCTATCGTGTCGATTTATAGTGTATGACATGTTAATGTACACTCACTTAATCACAGTTCACTTATATACGTAAGGATTTAGAATGTCATAGATATTTCGGTATTTTTTGGTATTCGATACTTATTTTCAAGAAGTACTAGCACCTGTTCGCTTTCGAACACAATGGTTTCACGCATTTTTCTGTTTAACTTATTTAATTCCTGTTAAATGAGCGTGACTATTTAATTTCCATGCTTTCATATTTTGAACTCTCTCGGTGTGCACAACTTTACGAATTAGACAATGCCTTATAATTTAGCAATTAATCTTGTTTTCTACTCTTGATTTAATGCTGAATTAGTTTGAATTACTTTAAAAATAGTTTTTAAGCATTTTTTTCATTTGAACCTATACTTTTCTGTTATAAGATTAACGTATACATTTGTATACATTTTCAATCGAAACTTTAGGATGTATTTTATCGTTTTAAAAAGATTCTTGCATATTTTAAAAGATAATAATGAGGGATTTTACATTTAGATTATTTTCATGAGATGTTAGCCAATTAAGGTCACTTTGAGGAATAAAGTGTGGTAGGAAGCAGAAGCCAAAGCATTTTTACAAGTTAATTAGCGTTAATGAAAGAGAAGACACTTTCGCTTAATTAATCCTGAATTATGCAAACACAATGTGGTGAATAAACTGTTTTTCGACACGTTCAGCTGTATAGGATTACATTTCATTTAAAGATGTAAAATATAATTAATTAGTTACTATGAGAGCGAGAGAGAGAGAGAGATTCTCATTTTAGGCGAAATAAATTTATCGACAATTCCTTGCAATTCTGCTATGGTTTCCCAAATTCAAGTGTTTTATAAAACATGAAGGAGAATAAAATGATAGCCCTTCAGAATGGGAATTCTGTTTCTACTCGTTTAATTGAATCAAAGGAATTTGAAGCTCTAGAGACAGCGGTAGCCGAATGGTATTGGTCGCGAATTTGTGACCGGGTTTTTTTGTGTCGAGTCGTAGGTTTATGTCCTGGTGCCACTTAAGACCTGTTGAGTGAAGAAGCTGATGCTCGTTAGATCTGTTGAGGCTTAAGTCCTCACTCCATTGTGGTGTGCCGATTTGTGAAGAATAGTGAGCCAGCTCAGATGTCGTTATCATTACTTGACCAAAGTTTAAAATTATGATGCCTTTGGTTAATAGCCCTAATGTCACTTTAGAATGTGATGTTAATAGTTGATTGACTGAAAGCTTTAAATTTATTTTAGAAATATTCGAATCTTTTGACGGATGGCAATATTAGAAATATATATACTGTAGCGTAGTGAGCCCCCTCCAAATTACTTCATTTCTTGATAGCGCGAGGGATCACACAGCTTTTGGCCAAAAGGCATTTTATTTCAAATTATAATTAAAAAATTAAATTAATCATTAAATTTTATTCTTCACAGCCTTTTGCTGTAGAAAAGTTCAAGTCCGGTTTTATGTTTGTTGATCTTCAGGAAACCCTCTGCCGGGTGCGCGGCTCTCCTCACAACCCCTTTTGCCTGTATCGTCTCGAGCAGCTGCTCCGCAGACTCCGTCTTTAAGCGGTTCTCGGAAATAGAACCCGCGATCTATGGATCCGAAGCCAAGTAACATGACCACAAGACAAAAGTGATCACCTCTGTCCGCAGGCTGTTACTGGCTTATATAGGAACCACTACACTACTCCCCGACCAGTGAGGCGGTGGATAGGTGAACGAACGAGATGGTTTTTATGGCGAGTGTGTGTAGAGTGTGAGTTATTGCTGTTGCGTCAAGTGGGTCTGACGACTTTGGTTGATGCGTCAAGTGGGTCTGACGACTTTGGTTGATGCGTCAATTGGTCTGATGACTTTGGTTGATGCGTCAAGTAGGTCTGACGACTTTGGTTGATACGTCAAGTGGGTCTGACGACTTTGGTTGATACGTCAAGTGGGTCTGACGACTTGAGTTGATGCGTCAAGTGGGTCTGACGACTTTGGTTGATGCGTCAAGTGGGTCTGACGACTTTGGTTGATACGTCAAGTGGGTCTGACGACTTTGGTTGATACGTCAAGTGGGTCTGACGACTTGAGTTGATGCGTCAAGTGGGTTTGACGACTTAAGTTGATGCGTCATGTGGGTCTGACGACTTTGATTGTTCTTGCTGCGGGTAGATGGCGCCACGACAGCTCAGAAGGGTCTTTTTGCTTTTTTTTCGGCCAGGGTCACCAATGTCATGAATAGAATTTGGTACGTTCTGATCTGTAAGCCCGTAACATAACACTAGACAAAAGTGATCACCTCTGTCCAGAGGCTGCTACTGGCCTGTATAGGAACCTCTACAGAGGTCATCACAGTTCCTTTCTTTTGAACCTTCGGTGTGCTAGCCCTCAATCTCTTTCACGAGTGTTCGAAGCAGAACCATAAACGCTAATGCCGAAGATCCTCGCCACCTTTCGAGCCGATCCTTTAAACCTCCAGGGTGAGCCTCTTTTGTGCCCCTAAAAATCTCTGATTGGCGAGCGTAGTGGATCGGCACTCCTCGTCTTGGTCCTAACTCCATTGGTTCTTTTAGACAATAGGCCCGCGCGACTGAAATAAACTACATCACCGTACCTCGAACACCATAAGGAGGTTCTATCCATAGACCTGTCATTTTGACACTGAGGAGTCCTTCCAGGGAATGTCTTTGTCACAACAGGCTGACATTCTTGCATTCAAGTAATTCGCGGCTCACATGTGTGAAGTAACGAAACAATGGAGACGGTTCAACAGGAGTGTCCCTTCTATAAATCGTTGTGTTTAAAAACCATACGAGTGTCGCAGAATGAGGAGGTGTGGTATCATAGAAGCAGTTTCAGAATCAGCTCAACATCTGTTTAACCCCAGACACGAGGGAAGAGTACACGGTTTCTTTTTGAAGAATATAATGCTCCATCTGGGCATTCTGCTCATTCCCGTTCAACAAACTTGACAAGTATTGTCATGAAGTGTTCGTCTAATGAGACGACGGTACAATACAGTTGGAAACCGATTTAACAAATTCATCAGGATTAAGCATTTTATTCAGTAAATAGAGGCTATTCGTAATATCGGAGTAAAAAAAACGCAACATTTTGGCACTTTCCTTTGGAAAAATTCTAAAATAAACAACTAAACAAAAATGGCCATGGTTAGAAGTAACACTTTTTATTCAATTACTAAAAATACTGGTACCAAATGAGATAAAGGGATTTCCTGTCCTATTCAAATCTCAAGCGATACGTTACACCGATGACTCTTCTGCATCTGCAAAGTTATATAATGGGTTACACTCTTTCATGTCGAAATTTGCTGCTGACAATAAAAATACTTCGCTATTACGGACAAAAAGGACGAGTCTTTTGAAAATAAATCCAATTTTTTCGAATCCAAACTAATAAAAACAGCTGTTGAAATAATTCATTAATTTAGGGTTTATTTTATTATTCATTTAATATGGGTTTTGCCTTCATTTTAATCAGAAAAAAAAGTAAAATTCGTTAAAACATGAAATTCATTAAATAGAGGTTCGTCAAATCAGGATCCGACTGTATATATATTTCTAATATTGCCATTTCAATATATATATATATATAGGGTCTTTTTAACTTGTAATATGACATTTTGTTGAGTAGAATCAATTTGTTGTAGTCGTCGAGGGAGGTAGGCTTGGTAATTTTAAACTCACATTTATTTAGTTCCATAAAAAGAAACGCAAACATAAAAAAAAAACACAAAGCAAGACATTAACACGCGCAATTTACATAACTTTGGCTAAAGCAGCCTTTGTTCACTCCGGAGATCTCGTCGTTTTACAGTCATGGTCAACCGGAGAGAATCTATACAACGAATATACGAGTAAAATCACTTACAATTTTAAAACTAAACGCAAGAGGGGGAGATTTAGAAACTAAAAATAATTCTAATCCTCTTTTAAGTTATTTATGATACTTGACTTCAAAATTAAGAGAATTTTTATTTTCGGTGAATCGTCTCCAAAAGTAATTGATGGATTTGAAAGAAATTTATAAATGCATGGGTCAGTACAAGGCAATCATACCATAGAGCAGTTATAATACGCAGAGTGTTCGGCGCATCAATTCAAGAAATTTAGATTGAATTTACAAGATAGAGCAAAAACAGGTTTGTGTAGACAGTATTTTTTGTGTGTGTCCCCTTTTACAATCCCAACTTTAACTCTTGCTGAAAATTAGACAATTTATGAATATCTGTGGTAGTCGGTCTCACTTCTTCAGCAGTTCTATTTTCAATTCAAGATGACTTTGGTTGAGGAGAAAGAGTTACAAATGATCTTTTAAAAGCATACCAAATATACTTCATATATATAAGGTCAGGAAATTTGCCTGGTCAATGTATACGGCGAATATATTCCTTTTGTAGAAATTTGTTCATCATTTGAACCTTAAGTGAACGAGCAATTACATCCAAAAAAATTAAAAGCATCCCTGGAAATTGAAAGTAGGAGATTCTAAGAGTTTTTTTTATAACTCTTATATAATTCCCAGCTGTCACAGAATCTTTGTTAAAAACATGGATATCTGTGCACCCGGGTAATATCATGCCTATCCGAGTTATTAAAACATTGGTGTCATACTGGTCTTTCTTCTGGTGTCGAAGAACATGTAGATGTGTCTTTTGTTCTTTCTGGTTTAGGGAGCTCCAAGAACCAGTGATTAGGTTGAATCTGGACTAATCCGTGAATACAAAGGCTCCACACTAAATTGGCTCTTCTGTGAATGGAAATGAACGGGATGCAAGCAATGGTCTTCTTGCACATAGTTTTTCTCATACTACTTTTTAGAAACAGTAATTATTCGAAGTTATGTTCATGTAACGGTATGAAATTCACCAGACGTTTGGAAAATTTTTATACTCTCTTGTTACTTCTTGCTATATTGGATAAATGACAATTTTCAATGGTCTTTTTAGCTTTTGTATGACCATGGACAGGTCTTCTCTCAATGGCTCTAATTTCATTAACTTTTGTCTTCATAAGTTTCCAGAATACAGGATATTACATAAATATCTCTAACAATTTTTATTTGAGACTATACTGCCTTAAGTTTGATGATATTAGAGCTCTTTCTGTTATTTAAATGTTGGCACACTCATTTTAATTGCTGGCCTTTGAATTTCATTGACTGTTTTTTTTTAAAAAAAAAAACCATGAAGGTCGACTTGTGTGCGAATAAATGAAGACGGAAATTATCTTTTGCGGTTACTAGGTATTTTCTACTAAATCGCATGTATTTTCTACTTCACATGTAAGGTCACACCCACGTATAATTGATACTATAAAATTTCGTGTTTTTTGGGTGGGGCATACGTTTTACATTTCGTACAGTTCTTTTAGAGAAATTTCACAAGATGGACAATTTTTTTTATTTTCGAATAGTTGTGAAGTAAACAGAAAAAAAAAACCTCTTAGCAGATTATATTAAAGCTGGAACTAATTTATAGAAATTTATTGGTGAAACATTCCACACAAACCATAAGCAATATATATATAAATAATTAAAGGTTTAAATTAAACAATACTTCAAGTAGAAGTTAGGATGCAATGAAGTTCCCAAATGTTCTAACGAACAAAATATTTTGAAATTTTTATTTTCTGTTGATAATAATTCTGGTCTCGGGGAAATACGATTTACAAGATATATACAAATCTACTCAACATAATGCTTTTAATTGACTCAATATTTAAGATTCACCGATCACACAAATGATTAAATAGATCTTTTAATTATATGAAACAAAAATAGTTTTCAGTTGCATTGTTCAATGTACGAGTCTTATAATACTAATTAACAGGTAAGAGAAGAACAAATTGATATGATTCAACAATTGGTACTTGAAGGACGAGTAAAATGATTAAGGTAAGAAGAAGCTTGTGCATTCAGTTTGTCAAGTATTTTACCTTTGAGTTTGCCTTATCTCCTAATGAAGCAACAGATTTTATGTAACAAGATTCTTTTTACAAGAAATAACATTCTAAACAAATTTGAGATCCTCATATTACGGTAGGAAGGAAAATTGCAACTTTCTATCTAAAAGTATGATAAATTTTAATGAGGAAGTAGATAAATAGAAAAAGCAATTGCTCTTCTCTTCTGAAAAATCTTGTGCTGTAAGGATACTTTTCCTTAGTTATTGAGATATCTAAGGAAGAATTATGCTTATTAATTTGGGTTTAAGAGTTTATAATCAAGCTAACAAGTTCAATTAAAAGGATTTTACCGTCAAAGGATTTGACAAGGTTTATGATGGGCATCCGATACTAAAAATACTACTTAAATTAAATTGTATATCTTATACATGTCGGGCTTTCATTGGCTTATAACATTACTTGGATCAGGAAATCCTTATCTTAATCTTCTTATTACTAAATCTCGGTCTTCCTTGAATATGTCTACATTATTTCAAGTTATAACATTGCAGCCTTTCAGTCAATTTAAATTGATTTCACGCAATATATCATCAGAGCTTATCAGATTAATAGAATGGATCTCGGATTTCTTAATCATTTTCATTGACAAGGTATATATATAGACTCAAGTTATCGTATTACTTACTCCCCAAGCTTCAAAACAGTGCCATATTTAGAAATAGCAGTTATACGCCCAGTTCACTGGGTATTTCATGACGTAAGGCTATACATTCTTTTTCAATCCTCTACTATTAGTTCACTCTCTCCCTATATATATATATATTGTGCTATTCATCCATTCAAGTTCAATTACATTTTTCTTAAACTTGTAGTGGATGGCACTTGATGTTATTACAGTTGATTCAAATATTAATTCAATAATTCTATTTACTTAATGAATAAATAGTAAAACACAAAAATAATAGTCCAACACCATACATTAAAAGGAAAATCACTCGTTGTGTCCCTGTTGTGTGTGGACTTCTAATCGAAAGGTCGTGGGTTCGAATATCACCTGGTATGACCTATTTTCTGAGAATGAGATTTCTTTTTATGCTATATTATTTTATTAGAATAATTAAATTTAATTATTCAATAAACAGTAACAAACAAGCAAAAATTGCTCAACACCAAATATACTTGTAGAAAGGAAAATGTAAAATCGCTTTCTATTTTTCCACTTAATATTGTGATTCTCTCATATGTATATACATACTTATATTAATTGTAACTATTTAATAAAAAGTAACTAAAATAAAATTTTTCTTTGTTAGGAAAGTAGGAATAGACTGAGTAGGGGGGAATTGACTTAAAATTCTTTTTATATTACTTATTAGGTTATTGTTATCTAAGTCCTAGCATTAAGCCGTTGAATGTATTGAAAAATATTCTTATGACGCTAGCATTTCTTGATTTAAAAAGAGCAGAACTTCTAAAACAGAAATATACCATTTTCGACCCTGTAACCACCTCCTTTGTAATCTATTTCCTCTCAAGCACCATTTTCAGCAGACTTGTGATCATTAACGAAGTATGATTGCCAAATTCGAAGTATGTAAGTCTAATAGTTCGAAAACAGTAATTATTTTCTATAACGCCCCTGAAACCCCTCTTAGGAATATATTTCCGTAAAACCCGTTCTTTCTTTTCTTAGTGGAATATCTACTTATTTAAAATGTAACATGATTACTAAATTTCAAATCTGTAGGTCTAATAGTTCAAAAAAATAATTTTTGGAATACAACACTCCCACAATCTTTCTCGGGAATCGATTTAAAAAAAAAACGTTTTTATTGGATATCTGCTTATTAAAAGAAACACTATTACCAAATTTCAAGACTGTTAGTCTAATCGTTTCAAATATCTTGTGATGAATAAGTCAGTCGGGTTTCTCCAATATATATGCAGTTTGGAATCTCTGTAGTATTTAACACATAGTAACTTCAAAATTGAATTATTTAAATTCAGATGTATACCAATAGACGTGCAGACAAAGTTTTGTATTTCAATAGCAATTTATTTTTAACAGCAGAACATATCAAGTTTTTTCTTATTTTAAAGTGAACATAAATCCAATAGTATCAAAAGGATTTTTGTATGAAATAAAATCTTTTATTTAGAGTTTATTCTTGTTGAAAATGCAATAAGTTAGCTGAGAAACGAAATTAGACGATTTCTTCTGAATTGCACTTGGTTGTCATTCCAAACAGTTCGTAATTTGAAGAAAATATTTTCTCGAAAAGAAAATTTTTGTAGCAAGCAAATGGCTTTGCCTATTTCTTTATTTGCTCTAAATTCTTGCAGCGGGATATTTTCTCGGCTATTTCTTCTTTTTTTGTTTCCTGTTTAAACTTTATTATTTAGAGATTTTTTTATGCATGGTTATATTTGATACCATGGTGCACATTATGTAGCCTCGTATTTTATTCTACAAGGAAACGATCGGTAGATTTATCAGCAAAGGGCGTTAAAAAACAGACTGTAAACTTTGCAAATGAAACGTTCTTGTTATTGTGGCTTATGAAATAGTGTATTGCCAGCAAATAACAAGAAGCAAATAAGCATAACTTAAAAAAATACAGTCCCATTGTAAACTTATTATACCTTAATTTCTCAGATTAGTGTATATTTGTACCTGATTAATTTGCATCAATCTAATTTCTTTTGCAAGAAATCGCATTTTAGTGTTTGTGGCTTTAATTTTGGACACCACTGTATAATGTACAAAAAATATTATAAAGTATACTGTCAGTTTCAAAAAGGCACAAATAAAACAAATTCATGTTTGAAATTTCTCCAAAGATGCATATTTTGCTCATGATTTATATTTCTTCGAAAAATTCGGAAATAATCGTAATAGTTGTTATAGAAGAGAACTTTTAAGCCTTACAGAATCCAAAATAGTCCTATGTGCGTACAATATAAAAAGAAAATTCTTTGTTTCAATATGCTGTTTAAAATGGAACTTTCTTTTACATAAACTATGATAAAAGTAATGGAATTTCGATCATTTCTTTAGATTATTAAAACAAATTTGGAGAGATAGAGTTATATTAGCGTCTCCCTATAAAGCTGCATGGGGGCTAGAGGTGACGGACCTCATAATTTCGAATCATGGTCAAGTGACGAGGACGACACCTCCTAATTTCCTGAGGGCGGAAGAAGAGTTGAGCCTCGACAGATTTAACGTGCATCGGCCTTTTCTACACGGCGGGATTTCAGCGACACTAGACTTGAACCCATGACAAAATTTGGGGAGAAAAGTAGCAAAGCGACAAAAAAATCCAACTAATTTCCAAAATTTTAACAATCATTTAAAATAGTATGTACTGTATTATTATTTTTTGAATAGTTATAGGATTTTCATTTTTACCATAATTTAAACATTGCATTAATATATAGCATATTTCAGAAAACTATTCGCAAAATTTTATTAGTTAATACAATCACTAAAATTTCAGGAACCCTGTGAATATATGTTGTATAAAATTAATATCCACAGGCATTCCCAATATCAAAACCCACAGAAATTTAAATCAGCAAGTTAAGCTTGAGAAGTTTACTTTTAAAAAAAAGGCAAGCAAACTGGTTAAGTTTTCAAACTAAAAATTTAAGTCAAACAACAATACAAAAAACTCCTTACAAGTTTAGTTTCAAATTTAAGAGGAAGGGTGTTGAAAGACAGTTTATTTTTCAAAACTATTTTCTTTTCAAAAGACTTGCAATAGGTGCATCCAGTAGGTAAAATGCTAAAAATAGACATTTCTATTGAAAATCTCTTGCAAAAGGATTGACATTAACTAAGAGCACAAAAGATTTTATATAAATGTCAGCAAATCTCATTTCAAATTCCTTTAATACAAAAAATTACATTTCCAATCTGACAAAAAATATTACAAAATTCTTTGCAATCATTGGAATTCTAAGACTTTCTTTGAGGGTAAAGAGCTCCAAAATAGTTTTCTAAATAGAATTTGAAAAAATCTTTTTTGAAGAAGACATTTTTATTGGAATAAAAGATTTATATATATTATTTGACAACACTTATACAAATATATAATGTTATCTTTAGTATTGCAGACTAATATCAGTGTGTGTGCGACAAAATATTCCTCTTATATATATAAAATCATATATTCCAGCTAAAAATAACATAAGTTCTAAGCCTATTTAAAAAATAAGAAATAATACCACTACTTATTTTCCTTACCTTTATATTTTACTTTTTTACTCTACACACACACATTTACTACTTTCCCCTTTTTATTGGTTCACTTACTCTCAGATGGATAATAGATATTAAATTTGCATCAGAAAATAAATAATGAAGATAATCTCTCAATAAAGAATTACTTTTTATAATGTTTTTTATTTTGATTTTCATAAAATGTTTAGTAAGTTTAATTTTAGCTTTGTAGCTAAGACAACAAATTAATTTAAAATGTATAAATCTGGCCCAGTTCATCTTTGATACTTTATTTACTTTTTGATGATTTATATACAATAGTTTTATTGCTGAACATGGGCATTTTTGTATTCTGACTTAAATTTATAGCAAAAATCGTAGTTTTGTTTAATTTTCATTGCAATTTTAAATATTATTTAAACACAAAAAACTTTAATACTTAAATAAAAAATTCGAACAAACTTGTGTTGCTTTTATCACTTATATAATTTTACATTTGTTGTGACATAATCAATAATAAAAAATATGATAAGGACATTATATATATATATATATATATATATATATATATATATATATATATTCCAGCCCTTTTATTAATTTATAGGCAGTATCTTGTTTAAGTTTTTTCCCCTCAATTATGTGCGATTATTAAAACGTCACTATCACCTCTTAAATTGCAACTTTTATTGATGTTTTGCAAATTAATTGTGTATATGGAATTGCTAATTGGATTAATCAACTTTTTTGCTTAGCGTACAAATCAACTACAATTATTTGTATTTCGGTTGTATTTACTAGAATCGTGGTTCCCTTTTAAAAAGAGAATATTTTCACATGAATTAAGGAAAGTGAACCAACGACAGATTTATTTAATACTTATAGCATTCTCGTCGCTTCTAGGATTTGCATCTTTATTTCGGAAGTCGTGAGTAAAAGCTTAAGTTCTTAAATCACGGAAGCACTCAACTCGCTCGTTAAATACTTAAAAGAGGTACTACATAACATTTCTTTTTCTCTTGGTTTCAAAATTACAAAAGAACTTTAAGCAACTAAAGTAGCTTTCTTGTACTTAATTTTGTTTTGATTTCTGTCACTTAACAGAACCTTTAATTTTAGTTATTTGATTAATTATCCTAGATATTAAATTTTAATCACCTGGTAAAACTGTGGCAACGTTCTTTATGGTATATAATTTCTTCCCATTTTCCGAAGAATTAAATTAATTCTTGTTTTAGAAACAGTATTTGGATAATCAGCAATAGAAAAAAAAACTTTAAAATTATTTTAATTTCGCCTTCTAATTTGAGACAACTAATTTTCCGGGGAATAAAGGGGCTACAAAAAATAATTTATCTTACGCGTGAGGCATTTAATGGTTTTTTTTTTCAATTTTCAGATGTCAATTTAAAGAAAAGTATTGAAAACATTATAGTTTCTGATTAAAAACCTTGTAATAACCTACCCTGCGAGTCTAAAGGTGTAGGAGGATTAGAAGGAACACTAGCTATTGTACAATATAATAATCTAATTTATTCACAATATTAATCACAACACAATCCCAATCGATCAAGACTAAGGGATGCTCTAAAATAAATACTAAGTCGACATTAAATGAGGTAAGCGAGATATGTGAAAATAGTTATACTAACCACACTTTCTCAAGACGATCACTTTTACTTCTTATTAATTTAATCTGGATTTTATCTCAGCGACAATCGTCACCTTAAGTAATTCAATTAGCAAATATTAAATATTCGCGATTCACCTTCAATTTGACTAATCTCCACCGATAGCCGTCTAGCCTATCTCTCCTCAAGCTTGAAAGCCTGGACTATATATAGCAGACCTAATTTAAATATATAATAAGGTTTTCTTCTTCAGAGGGTTCGTTGAGAAAAATAGTTTTAAAAGATCAAAGATTTCCCAAGAGGACTTGTTATCGAAAGGACGCGGATAGAACCGTCACAACCTATCTGTCGACCTATGTTCTAGAAAACTTTAAAAAATGTAAAATTCTACAGGCACTGCGATTATTGGTTATATTTCTGAAGCTGTCCCGAAAAAAGTACATAAATAATTAAATGAAAAACAAACGTTGTTTTCCTAACGAAATTTTTGTTGTGAGTTGTTCATCGGATATTTATAAATTGAAATGAAGAGACATGTAATCAGACTTATTTTTCTGTCGTTTACTCGTGTGATCTATTCTAAGTGGTTTGTTTGTATGTTGAAAAATACTGGAGAACTCATGTATTGATGCCATAAGTGCAAATATTTTTGTTGCATCTGTTAAATAAAATTTTTTCTGCCGGCGTAGTGTACGGCTAAGGGCCCTAAATTGGATATCTTTACCATTAGTTTTAGATTAAAAACTTTTAAATTATTATCTACCCCTTATTAGATTTAAGACTTCATCTCAAGAAGGGATCTGACATTACTCTAAAAATTAAGTTCGATATATGCTGGTAGAATTCTGATATTTTTAATACCAAGGAAGATTCAAAATCTGAGTACAAATAACACAAAATAGAAAACATTTACTAAAACTAGAAAATTATCCATTGCACTATTTTAAATATTAGGTTTAATTATAGATCATTGAGTATTGCATTAATGGCAAATGGTTCCGAATCTCATATTATTTTTAATCACGATTACATAAGGAAAACTATATCTAAATTAGAATCTCATTATTTAGATTTAAAAATCTTCTCATATTAAAACTCCAAGTCTTTATTGGGAGAGAATGTTCTCACAAGAATTCGGGCCGAACTGAGTTCCAAAATCAAAACCTACAGAGATTCTATATGATGTTTCTTCCAATAAGCAGCATTTTTTCCTTGTAATAGAAAAGTACAATTAGAATTTTAGTCCTTTCTTTAAAGTAAATCTTTTTCAGTGGTAGCTGAGTGGTCATTAGAGATCGTGAACTCGTGATTGGTGTTGTCGAATCGGGAGTGCCACTGGTAGATAGTCTATTGCACTTTGAATCTGCTTGGAATGTAGAACTAACTTTCATATGCTGGAAAAGTTTGGAGAGTGAGAGGCCAGCTCATGTGTCATCTTCGCCACTTAACAGAGGCTCAAAATTACAGGGTCCACCACTTAAAGCCCACGGGCGCAGCTTCAAAGCATGACGTTTATAAAAAATCATATTCAACCATTGAAATAAATTTTTCTCTAATTCCTTATCAATATTTTACCCTTAACTCTACTTTTTGAATTTTAGTTGTAGCCGAATACTCTTCTCTGAATATTATTTTGTGATAATTTTACAAATATATCGATTCCATTTTGAAAACTTTCAAGTCCTCAAGAACAAAATTGCTAGTATTAAATTACATATCAGTCCAATAGCGCTCGCTAGTTGTAGAGTAAGACGTTAATCAAAATCAAAGCAAATCAAATCTAGACAAATTCCAATATTCCAACTTTAAATTTTCTCCTAAGATACTTTTTTTCGATATTTTTATAGCTTAAATATTTTTTGTACATATGTTTCAATGTCAGTGAATAATTTTGACAACCATTTTAAACTTTTTAATTTTTGAAAAATGTGTAAAAAATATTCACTAAGTGTACGTTACATTTTTACGTTTTCAACCACAGTTTTTAGAGTTTTAATGCATTTCTCACAATATTTTGTACATATATATTAAAATTGCCCCATGCAAAGGCGAATTGCAGTACTCGCTTAAAAAATCAATTAAAAAAATCTCACTTTATAATGGCAAAAGATTACTTCTCAGTGCAGTTACATTTCATAAATTGTTCATAAACTCATATCTTATTAATAGGTACGGAAATTTATCAACAAAGTTATCAATTTTGAGGATTAAAACTTCAAAATCTGTCAAACTAAATTCGTAAAACCTTTTATAACATCTGGAACCTAAATAATAACTGCGTAAATTATCGTAATTGCGTAAAATTGAAAGATTATAGGATTAGTCTTTTAGAATAATTAACAATTTATAAATAGTTTAATGTAATTGCATATTAAATTATGTACATTAAAGGTCTCAAGATGGATATAAATTAAAACAGGACTTTATTTTTGTTTTTTATTCTTATAGAACTGGATTTATTTTGCGGCAGAATTAGAATGAAAAAAAATACGAAATAATTAATATTCTTCCCAATATGTATAGGTCTCATTAAAATTTATACGATTATGCATATTTTTCTTCTTTTGAGTCATTTTACATGTTTATCAACTTTTACGGAAGTTTACAAAATTTTGAAAGAATACTATTAAAAAATCTCGTTCTAATGGTCAACATTTCGAAATAGAATTCGGAACAAAATCTTGGAAGCACGTCAGGTTTTATTTTACGAAAAGTGCGGTAAAGGTTTAAATATTCACGGAGGTAACGCATAATTTGTTGATATTTCTTGGTGAAGTATTTTTTTATTTCGTCTCCATTTGCATAATTTTTTTTTTTTTGCTTTTGTAATCATTTTTATCGAATTCACTTAACTTATTTATTTTGATAAAGACTTTAGGGGTGTTGTAAAAATACATTATTCCTGTTAAGTAGCAAGAATCAGGTCGTAATTGGCCTTAGAAATAATTTGAAGCAAAATTATAATTTGTCGAGCTTTTTGGTTTGTAAAATAAAACTTGCTTCTAGACTATTGGTTGGATTTATATCGTTTATTAAAATATCTATATAATTTAAATAAATAAACAAATATATATAAATTCAGGTTTTAACAATAAAGGAAATACTGAGAATGGTTAGTGTTGAAGTTTAATTTAAAATTAACAATTGGGTCAAATGTGTTAGGTGAATATGTAAATGAATATATTAGGTCTTATTTCAATAATTCAAAAAACAACATTTTCGAAACTGGGAATTAATATATTAATGTATAGTTTCATTCTCATATATGTTTATTTCAGTATACGTGGTAACATTAAATAAAACATCATGCATTTATATTTATTTATTAAACTTCGGGAAAAATATGTATTGAAAGATATCAAATGCTAGCAATAGAATTTAAAAGTACAGTCCCCTTTAAATAGCTAAACTATAGATTTGTTTGAATTAAATTTTTTGAAAATTCTTTGTAAAATCCTCTTTATAAACAAACTGTAAATCATAGATCCCTATTGAAAAATATATTTTTAACTATTAAGATATTTTTTGCAAAGGTATCAGATAAGTTTTGAATTGTGATTTTGTAAAAGCTGTATAAATGAATAATTTTTTTGTTGTTGATATTTAGTGTCTCTTGAGTTAAAATATATATGAGAAATTGTTTTAAGAATATTATTGCATTATAAATTATTTAAATGCAATTTTTTGGTAAAAAAAAAAGAAGATAAAATGACATATTTTCAAAACATTCTCCTTTTATGAAAAATGCTTCTTCATATATACATAATAGTAACATCCTGCCTATATACAGTGGACCCCAAAAGTGTTCGTACACTTGCAATTTCCTATAAAATTTAATATTTTCGACTAATAAAAATTAATATATTGTAATTGTAATTTTTTTATGATATCTGCAACCTGTTCTTAATAGAATGACATAATTATTTTTTTAAAAATGATATAACTATTATTTTTAAAAATTAATAATCAATAAGCTATTGAAAACTTACGCCACAAACGTCTTCGTACACCTAACAAAAATCTCAACTTAGCTTTAAATATTGTATTTCTTTCTTACTTTAGTACTTAGTAGGATATCTTTTAGTATCCACAATAACTTTTAAATGTTTTGGTATAGATTTAATCAGTTTTTTGTAATTTCTGCATCGGTTTTCCTCCATGCTTCTATTATTATTGTTTTTACTTCCCATTATGTGTTTATATGTCATGTTTTCTTTTTTTTAAATCAAATTCTCACCAAATATGTTCTACTGGGTTAAATAAACTAAATGAGGGGTTTTTTTCAGAATTTTGAGGCCGTTCTTGAGACACCAGTGGCATATATTGAGAGAAAGGCGCTTAGTGTCATTATCTTGTTAAAAAATGAAGTGGTCTCCAATATTCAAATTTTGGGCGGATAGTTTAAAATTCCTCTAAAATATTTAAATAGAGCTCATGATTCCCAATACCATAAAAAAAAACCAAATTACCTAACTTTAAAGTCGATTTACACACCCACACAACTTCTCCACCTACTTGCTGAATTATGAAGGTGGAGGAGTTCTTGTTCCATATAAATTCATAGGATTAAATTCCTCATTTTTTTCATTTACAAACTATTATATGCCCATCAGAACCCAAAATGTTTAATTTTCCATCATCCCAATCAATTTGCTGTCAATTTTGAATTTTCTGAAACTTAATCCCATAAATCAAATTGGATCAATGAACTATGGAGATGGAAGTGTCCTTGCGTGGAGGTGTAAATCGGCCTCAAAATTAGGTAATTCGATATTTTTTTATGGTATTGGGAATCATGAGCTCTATTTAAATATTTTAGAGGAATTTTAAACCATCGCCCCAAAATTTGGATATTGGAGACCACTTCATTTTTTAACAAGATAATGACACTAAGCGCCTTTCTCTCAATATATGCCACTGGTGTCTCAAGAACGGCCTCAAAATTCTGAAAAAACCTCATTTAGTTTATTTAACCCAGTAGAACATATTTGGTGAGAATTTGATTTAAAAAAAAAGAAAACATGACATATAAACACATAATGGGAAGTAAAAACAATAATAACAGAGGCATGGAGGAAGACTGATGCAGAAATTACAAGAAACTGATTAAATCTATACCAAAACATTTAAAAGTTATTGTGGACACTAAAAGATATCCTACTAAGTATAAAGTAAGAAAGAAATACAATATTTAAAGCTAAGTTGAGATTTTTGTTACGTGTACGAAGACTTTTGTGGCGTAATTTTTCAGTAGCTTTTTGATTATTAATTTTTTAAAAAAATAGTTATATCATTTTTAAAAAAAATAGTTATGTCATTCTATTAAGAACAAGTTGCATATATCAAAAAAAATTACAATTACAATATATTAATTTTTATTAGTCGAAAATATTAAATTTTATAGGAAATTGCAAGTGTACGAACATTTTTGGGGCCCACTGTATATGGCTAGACGTCAATACAGAGCCTGAAGTAGGATTTTTGAAAACCTCATATTATTTTCAGAGTCACTATCAGTTAAAATACAGCCGGTGTTTTTTTGTTAAAATTACTGTACTTTGACATATCAAAATACGAATAAAATCCTTGCTATATTATATATTTCAAAAACCCTAATTATCTCAGGCTCTGTACAGAAGCATTATCCATATATATATACTAGATAAAATATTATTGTTATAGAAGCATTTTTCATAAAAGGATAATGTTTTGAATATACGTCATTCTTTTTCTTATTTTGACAAAAAAAAACGCATTGAAATAATTGTTTTCTTAAAATAATACTCTTAAAACAATTTTAAATGTATATTCTAATACAAGTGAAACTCTAATATCATTTATACGCTTTTTCAAAATCATGATTCCGAACGTTGTCAAATACTTTACATGCGTCTAGAAAAAAATCTGTTTTTAAATTATGATGTTACTTTCCAAGTCTAATATTGATTAAAGTGAAAAGGACTCGTATTTTTTATAAGAAAAGAACTATAAATCAATAAAAAAGGAGAATACAGAAAACTTTGCAGCAAACTGTAACCGAAATCAATTTTTACTTTCTTGAAACATTTTTTTTTTAAAAAAAAAGTTTAAAATTTCGGTGCGAAAAAGTAAAATTGAATTGGAACTAGCATTTTTATGGCCCCTGAGGATGTTTCAATTCTTCTTTCTTAACCGAATTCTTATTGAAATACATGCAGCTCTGCGAAAACTCATCTTGCATAATCCTATCTTAAAGCAGATAAAACGCTTTAACGTGTTAAAAATGTACCCGTTTTACGCTTTTCTTTCTAAAAACTGAGATTCTCTGTTTCAACTTTCTAACCAAAATTACAGCTTAATTATACGATTTATCCTAGTAGTAATATTTTTTGACGAGGTAATTCTGATTAATTCCCTTTAGTTGAAATTAATTAGATTTGGGAATTAAATGCATACTTACAGAGTGAAATCCCAGCGAGGTAACGAGGTTAACTTTTTTACTACGCTAAGAACCGAAACTTTTTAAATGCCTTAAGTCGACGCATCGTTTTACACGTCCAATTAAACACCTGAAGTAAGTTACCGACAAATTATTGTAGCTGTAAATTTAATCACGGAATTTTACTTTTACAGCGTCTTTTTAACATTATCATGTCATATTTGAGCCAGCCAAGTTATAGTAGTTAAATATCTTATTTTTTGGTACCAGCTGGGTGGCGTGGTTGGTTTGTCGCTGGCCTTCTGTACCTAAGGTTGCGGGTTCGACCCCGATCCAAGTCGGTGTCGGAAAAGCGACAGCTGTCATGTCGCATGATTATCCGGCACGTAGAAGGTCTCAAGAGTGTCGGTTTGGCTCGGATGCTCTCGGCAAAATTAAATCCTAGTACAGGTTCGCATCGTCTAGAGCTCAAGTGTCTCTCTCTGGGAAGGAAACTGGGTGTGTCAAAATTACTTGCGGTGGTTGGTATCGGCCTATATGTGCCGCACTAAAAAGAGATATCAGCTTCAGTGAAAATGTACTAGGTCTGCAATGAAAAACACCAATCGGCAGCCCATTAGAAATAAAATAAATTTTTCTTGGTTCATTTAAGGGGGTTCATCGCATGTTTTTTAAAAAAGAATATTTGATTTAATGGTTTACACAAATATATTGGTTGTCCTTTATGTGTATGCATTTTGTAAAACAATTTGTACTCAAAAAATAACACAAAAACCTAACCCATTTAACTTTTTAAGGAAAAACTGATAAACATGGTGTGATTTTAATATGCTACTCCTCCAATAATAATAGGTGTACATGAAATGGGATTCACAAGTACGTCGAACTATGTATTACAAAAAGTTGGTTTAGGTTTTGGGATAACATGATTGTTATTCGTAAAATGATCTTTTTAGAGATACTCATTGATAATTCTTTAAAACAAGTATAAATTCTGTTTTTTAAGAAATAAATATTGCTTTGATTTAAAAATATGTACCAACTCTCTCTCTCTCTCTGTATATATATATATATATATATATATATACATTTCTAGATTGATTGCGTGATTTTTTGTTTATTAACATCGCACTACTTCGATGGCTCAACGTCCTCCCGTTGGTATGATGTAGTAGTTGAGAGTTGGAGGTGCCAACTCAGGTGTTGTCCTCGTTCCATGACGAAGGTTCAGAATTACGAGGTCTGTCATCAATAGCCTTAATGTTGATTTACCGCAGTGCTTCTCAAATTTTTAATATTTGCGACCCAAATTTCAGTAATAAATTTCCCTCCCCCATCCCCTTTATGCAACTATGTATTTAATTTCAATAATAATGTACTTCAATGCGACTTAAATTATAAAATCTGCACAAAAATTATCTAGATAAGTATTATATATTGTACATAACTTTGTGTATGACAAGCCCATGGAAGTTACTAGTAATTACTAAACTTGTTTTTAATTTAATATTGATGAATTAACTATCAAATAATTTTTTCCGCACTAATTCATTTATAAGTATCTTATATTAGTGGGAATTTGTATTTATTTTTTTTATTATGTAAGAATGTATTTTGTGTGTGTGTTTTGCTTCCTTTCAGTAAATTTGGATAGTTATTTTAAACATTTTATTTTCAAGTTTTCGATATGCTCGCGCCCCCCTCATAGGGTTATCACCCCCCAGGGGGTGTGCTCCACACTTTGAGAAAAGTTGCTTTACAGGTGATGATATTATACAAATTCTAACTTTCACTCACGAAGGAACACGGTGTTTATACATACTACTGAGAGGAATAACTCAAAAACCAAACGCGTCTATTAAAGTATGATGTTTATAAATAAAATGAATATTATGTTTTGTGCTTACATATAATTTTATGTAATATGTATTTTGTCACATAAATAATTCCTAAATAATTAATTACTCAATTAATATTATTAAATCATTCCTATATATAATAATGCCTTATCTATTTTTTTCTTAATTCAAATATAAGTACGGCTTTATAATTCTGGATTAATGACCATGTGTAAAAGCATAAGTAAATGTTACATTAAACTATAACAGCTAAGTATCTTTACTGCAAATTTGGGGACACATTTAGTATCAATGTGGGCACACATGAAGAAGGGAGAGTTATTTAAAGGTTCAATTTAATTTAGTAAAGTGCGTTAAAATTGACAGCACACTTCACATATTTTTAGTTATCCAATTATTTCTGAATAACATGTACTAACTAAACTAATTTTATTATGAGTGTGCCTCCATAATGCAATGTTTCCACATCGAGCTTTAAGAGTCAAATAAGATTTTCGTGAATTATCTAAGAGACGCACGAATAAAAGATTAGCGTTGAACAAGCTTAACATAAACAAGCTTAATATAAAATCTTTTTATAATAATAAATGGATTCGCCAAACTATCAACATTCATTTATCATTTCAGCAATTATTTTTAATGTAAAGTTAGATATGTTTAAAATCACTAATGTGAAAAATCTTTCTGTCTTCATAGCAAGAAAATTAATTCTCTGAACAATAAATCATTCAATAAAGTACAAAGTTATTGCATATAAATAAGAATAATATTTAACAGAATATGAAAATAGAAGAATTTTACTTTAATTTTCAATTTTAAACGCTTCACACTAGTTTTTATTTTATAATTGTGGAACACAAAACCCTCTAACTGTTTGTTTTTTACGAGTACACTTCGTATCTTACGAAGAATGTTTCATGTATCTTACAAAAAAATTTCATGTTCGCACATCTTTTTAAACGGTTGAAGATTTTTTGTGTTATATGCACACACAATTGGAAGCAAGGTGTAATACTAAGTCTTACATCACAATGGGGACATAGATAATATCAGCTTTTTTGTATTATCTTTCCATTTTCATTTCTTCTCAAGCAACAAATTGCACATAGCCCTGCCAATCCCTGTTCTATATCGAATATTTTCAAGAATCTAAATTCCTGCTTCCAAAGAAAAATTCCCCTTCACCACAAAAAAAATTCCGGATGAGAAATATTTCAGTACCATGGACAAACTGCGTCTCTTAACCCTTTATCTACCGCATTATGATTTACTGCAATTTTTTTCATGAAATTTTTTTTTTCAATCTCTACATTGAAAATAAAGGGACATACATAAATAAAATACTCAACTGTTGGAAATTTAATCCGTTAGAGCTAATTAATTAAATTGGTACTTTCAAGTATAATTAGTCTACAAAGGTCTAAAATATTCTCATAATACGAAAAGACTGAATGACTTTTTTACCGCATTTTTAACTCTTAAAAATGCTATATAACCAGAGACCACTAATATTTTACAGCACACAATTTTTATTTTGAAATATTATTGAATTTTTAAAATTTATTTACTTTTTTTACACATAAACTTAATTTAATGATATTCAAAGAAGCAGTTTTTTCCCATTAATACACATAAATTCATTTTACGTTGTGCATTTTGAGTGTGAGGTTTCGATTTAATTTTTTTAAAGCACTGTATCCTGGGGTAAGAAAATGCTGTATTTTCTTAACATGAACTGCTGCACCTTGAGTCTTGTTCAGTCTCTTGATCGCCATCTTAAGAATTTAATGAGAGTTCCAGCAGATTATTTGTTGGGACTTCTTCATCTGAAAAACCATCTGTTATTACATCACTAATTTCAGATGGTAGGTTCTGTAATAAATCCAAAGCTTCTTGAAGATGGAGCTTCTTTTTTCCAGATATTCTAAGAAAAGGAGAAAATATAATAATAGCACCTTGAAAATCTCCTATTATAGTTAAATCTCAGTTATACATAAAGAAATTAAAGTATTGTTAAATTTTTGAAATATGAATAGATATTTCATTTAATTATGTGGCAAAAAACAATCTCAGATTCGAAGTTCAAAATTTTCTAAAAACGTTCAAATAAAATAATAAAAACCAAGATAAATAAGTTAAGCTAAAAAGAAAGGCAAAAAAGCATAAATATATTGCACTATAGTGATGACTCTATACAACACAACAAAAAACAATAAGCCACCCAGTGACGGGGCTATTCGCGAGATTTCCGAACTAATCCTCTTGGGAAACTTTGGGGCTAGCATTTATACTATT
Source organism: Trichonephila clavata (assembly GCA_019973975.1). Lineage (NCBI taxonomy): Eukaryota > Metazoa > Arthropoda > Arachnida > Araneae > Nephilidae > Trichonephila > Trichonephila clavata. Next base: position 515,348 of record BMAO01002559.1, on the reverse strand, counting down.
TCCCAGCCTTTGCAGGAAAAACACGAGATAGTTATATGTTAATTAGTTCGACTATATAAAGTCTATATATATATATATAGGTTTTGTAAATGTAAGAGAGAAGGAGCTGCAAGCTGTCACGTAAGTAATATAGGAGAATTATTTCACGAACTTAGCACGCTCGTTTAAAGGGTATAAATTAAAAGGTGTAAATTGTTATATTGAAGATCTATGATAATAGATTCAGTACCGGCCTGAGGTCAGTTAGTGATAGTTCTCCTTATCTATTTCTGGTATCCGGGATTACTTAGAATTGAGTATTAGAATTAATCGACGTTTTAGGGAATCACTCCTAGGTTTCTTCTTATAGTTAAACTTGTGATTGTTTAAGTGTTTGTCAGTCTTGAATAAATATATTTGTTATTATGGCTTTTGTTGGTGATGATATGTTTCCTCCCACACCTTAGAGACGCGCCGGGCAGAGTGAGCGGGGTCCGAGGTAGGACACCGCCACCACAACCGGACGAAAAAAACTATTTATAATTTCTCGCTCCAACATACAGTGTACTATCGGTACTTATAAGTACCACAAAGTTATCTAACTGTAAAATTAATTATATGCACTGTTCACTTAAAATAAATAGTCAAATCGTTTTCTAAGTTCTTCATAAACATACAAAAATAAGACACTTTTTGCTCTTAACTACTTCTTCAGAACAAAAGTGACAATATTTGCAATCCGATCAAATTGTCATCTGAAAACGAAACTTCTGCTATATAAACAATTGCGCCTTTCCTGCTAAAATATTCATCATAGAACCTGTGCTGCCATATATTTTAGAAGAGTGGATTTAAAAGAGTGTTCTTCTAAGTATTGTCAGAGTATTCGTAAAAATGGTTATTCTATGTAATTTTAAAGTGAGTGGTACTTATAAGTACCGTCCTCGTAGATAAAGGGTAAAAGACACTAGCACTAATAAACTCAGTATAAGAATTAAAAAATACGCGCAAATCAGATAGAAAGAATGAATGGAAGTGCCCCCCCCCCGTATGGGCAAATCGGTTGTGGCTAGCTTTCGTTAGGCCGTAGGGTGTACGGGCACATAAACCAGTTGATTAGTTGAAAATGGATTCAATAAAGGAGATTTTTTCGTTATACGTACATAGAGATTTATAAGGAAATGCCATAATAAAAAAAATACTTATTATTTTAATTTCCAATCTTACTTAAGTGATAAAAATAAAAAATAATGATGTATGATTATGAAATAATGATGAATGATGTAATAAGTATAATTTTTTTTTGTAAATGTTATACTTATAATTTGTGTATTTGTAAAATATGAATTTATTTTACATTCAAGCCTTATCTACAAAGATTATTTTACCTAATCAATATAAATTTGATCCTACTATCTAATTAATGGCAAGTTCAGAAATACATTCTTTTTGCATAACTTATCAAATCATGCAAGTCATGAAGTCTTAAGAAATCCCAAAATATTTTCAGTTGATTATTCAGATTTATCAAGTAATTTTATACTCGGAAAAACTATCTCGTCCATGAATTACATCTATAAAGTTGAAATGAAAGATAATTTATGAGTTGTTGCTGGTGTTGTCGTGTATGACAAAGTGCAAAGGTATTGTATATAACAAAATAAAGATAAAAAAATTAGTCAAATATTGCCAAAGGCGTGAATCACTGCCGTGGCAACATCCATGGCACGATCCGAGTATAGGATGTCCATGCTGTAGTCATTGTCTATTTTAAAAAGGGCACCAACAATAGAAGGACAGTTAAAAAGATGTTTGGGATCCAGTTGCTTGCCTGGGCAGTGCCTGCATTCCACATATGATCTGGATCCATCAGGCAGAATCTTCATGCCCTTGAAATGTTTTGTCCTTAGTCTGGTTATTGTTGTTGTAATTTCTCGGCTATAATTTAATTCTGGCAGCGAGAATTTTTTTCGTGGGTTTGAGCAGAGCTTTTGTTTTGCGACTGCGTTGGCATATCAAAGACCGTAGTCGAAGAAGTTACACGTTCAAGGGTTCTGGCTTCATTGGCAAGGAAATCGGCCATCTCGTTCCCTTCGATGTCAACATGGGCTGGGATCCACTGGAGGGTGCATGATTTGCCCAATGCACCAATAGAAAGTAAAAGAGAGTTAATTTCTTGGGTGAGTCCCATTTTTCCTTTCATGATGGCCTCAAGAGCGGATCTACAGTCGGAGAGAACAATGATGCCGTCGGAATTAGCGATATCTGTCCATGTAAGGTAAATATCTAGGGCTGTCCTAACTGCTATGAGCTCACACGTGAAGTTGGAAGCAATTTGCCCTGCGGAGACCTTGTGCTTTGAAGTTGTATTATCTGGGTATTTAAGAAAGACACCCCCCCCCCCTATTGCACTCTGAGTCTGAAGAACCGTCAGTGTAGGCAATTACTAAACGAGGAATCATAAGACTGATAGTTGTGTCCATGCCTTTCCTTTTAATTGTGTCCTTAGATTCCTTTTTAGTGCAAGGCTCAAGAAGGTCTAAAAATATTTTGGCAGAGGGAGGTGGTTTGACTGGAAAACAAGGTTCTTGAATGATGTCAAGGCTTGTGTGATTCAAGTTAATGTTGTTTCTGATGTCTTTATCAAACTGAAGTGTTGAAGATCTTTTCAGCCTATTCTTAGCTGTCCAGGAGTGAAAAGTGATGTTGGAAATATGTTGTTCGCCACAGCTTCTGATTTTGTTCGTAAATTTAATAGTGGCAAGTTTCCTCCTGCCTTTCAATGATGGCAGGCCACACTCACTCTCAGCTGTCACATTATTTGTCGAGGACACAGCTCCGATGATAATATTGGACGCCCTATACTGAACAGAGTCGATTTTCTCTGTTGAGGTAGAAGCTGATGGAGCCCAAACGGGTACTGCATATTCGAGGATTGGTTTTATAAGAGCAGTGTAGGTGTTTAGGAGTGTCTTTGGTTTAGAACCCCAAGTCGAACCGCAAAGTTTTCGAAGAATATTGAGCTTCTTTAAAGCCTTTTGCGATACATTCTGTATATGCTTGGTAACATGCCTCAGTTCTGCATCTAGCGTTAAGCCAAGGTATTTGGGATGGGAGATTTTTTTAACAATTGAGTTATTTAACCTTAATTTGGGGAGGAAGGCTGCCCTGTTTCTCCTGTCAGTAGAAAACACACAGTATTTGGTTTTTTCTGGATTTATCAGCAGTTTGAGCTGCTTAGCCCAGTTTTCAATGTGAGAGAGATTTTCGTTCAGCACATTTTCGGACATTAGGATGTCAGTATGAGAGTGCCAAATGGCAATGTCATCTGCATAGCGGGCTATTTTAGCTTCATTAACAATTTATGAGTGCTGCTTATATGTCCCCCCTTTTCTTCTTCTGTTTCAGAAAAGATTAAATTTGAAACTGACACGCAACATTAAGTTTTAATTGATAGCGTAGAACATATTTAAAGTAAAGTCAGTTTCTACTAGCAGGACAAAAAGTCTGTAATGTCAGATATCTGTTATCAATAAAAGTTCAGCAAAATTCATGCTATTTTTTTTCTCGACGTAATTAAATAATCCATGGATTTTTAAAAGGATAATGGGTCCATACATTTTTTACGGATTGTATTTATTAGATGTGATTTTTGGAACTTTAAAATAAAGTAATTTCGTAATCTTTGAAAACCTTAAATGCGAAGTTTATTAGTAAAATATTGCTATTTGTGATTTTTCACTGTCACAGGAATACATTGCAAAGAAAGGTAAAGTTTGAGGGCCTCACCATTCTCAAAATGTTTCTTTCGAGCTCGTACCTACATGATGTATAGTCAATTTACTATAATTCTGAGCATGTTAGACACATTTTAGAGAGATATAAAGATCAGATTATTATAGAATACCCATATGTCAATGATTTTACTGTAGAATATTTAAACTAATGATCCTCAAGTACGATTTGAGTATTCTGTCGTTAAATATGAAAAACTTAAAATTATCCGTTACTAAACTTTTAAATTAACAGGATACATACCCACATTATTATTTTTAAAATTCCATTGAGTACCTTTTAGGCCATTCATTGGGTAGCTTATTATAGTAATCTTATTTTTTTCAAATGTGACTTACCATTAAAATATCATGTAAAATAACGGAGACTGAGTCTTTTTTTTAAAATCTAGTTTGGTCTGGAATTTTTATTCGCGATGTGTTGTAGAATATTGGAAAAATAGGAATTATAAATTTAGTTTTCTTTTTTCAAAACCTAAGTCTTCCTGTGGAATGAAGTTTGCTGCAAATAATCGACTTTGTAGGTATTTTGTGCTTCTAATAAAACTCTAAATCAACACTGCAAAAATGCTAATAAGTATTAAATTATAAAGGATTTAAAATTAAACGAAGCATCGCAATACAAAGTTTATGCTATAATTGAAAATATTTAAATAAAAGATTTTATCCCAAGTTTTGCTTTTTAACTGTAACTCAGAATTAAAGAATCTTTCCACATTAAGAAAAAAAAGGGAATGTAACTGTGCATAGTCTCATATTTATATGCAGTTGTTTTTCTTTGAATAAATCAAGGCTATGTGTTACAAGGTGGGAAGGGTTATACAATTTGTACTTGTCTAATATGAATATGAAAGACATTATTTGAAGTACAAAATATCACCGCAATTTTTCAAATCTAGACTTCCTTTCTATCTGGAAAAATGCGTCATGAGGAAGAAAATATAATCTATATAGAATATTAGAAGAGTATTGCTTCGGCGTGGATGAAACAAGATTTTATCAAAAACAAACTCATTTGCTACTACCCATAGTATACTTGAAATATACTATTACCTGTAGAAAAAAAAATTGCAATAGTTCGACAGTAAACAAGACTCTTGGAATCGAAGAAGATTTACAAAATTTGTTCTATTGAAAACCTAAAGTTAATCTTAAAAATATTAAAAGCGAATTGTGAAGGGAATAAAAACGTCAAACTTTTGAATAAATAACGTGAAACATTTCATACAACTCTTCAAATACTAAGGTTATGCATTGAAAACAGGAAATAATAAAATTTGAAAAGACTATCGCAATTTCTTTAAGATTTATTTTTCATAGAATGAGGAACAAACAAAATCTTGAATGTTTATGCACTTATTCATTCTTTCGGTATAAACAGTTATGAAAAGAAACAACTCACACTACTGATAAATTACCATAGTTTTTTGAGTGAATGCTTTCGGCAAAGAATCTTGAAATTTTTATCTTCTTCCGGATTACGGTTTTGTAATTAAATTTGATTGAAAAAGAACATATCACAGCAAATATATATGATAAATATGTATGAGTCCCTCCCTCTTCCCTCCAAAATGCGTTGAATTTCATATTTTAGAATTATTATTTCGTGTTTTATTCATTAGTTTTTTTCTATCAAAACACCTGCTTCATTTGTCATATTAAACTTACTTCAGTATTTAAATAAAATTTACTGTGATTGTAAGAATGAAAAACGTAAGACCAGTTTAATAGCATAAATAAGACTGAAAGCTCATGTTTTTATTACGGTTTTCACAATAGAGATCATTTAGTCACAGAATTAAAAAAAGCTCTTCTCATAATAAGATGAAAAAGGTTTGTATTGTACTAATACAGAAGCACACTCCCTACCGCATATATATATATATATATATTTATATATATATATTTTTTCTCTCTCTCTCTCTCTTTCTTTCTTATCTTAACACTAAATTCCCCAAGGAAGTCATTTTGACAGTTTTTTAATTTCAATTAGAAAAACAATGGCGTATGTAATGGTACCATTTCTTAGAATTTTTTTGAATATATTTTTTTCCAAGTGAAGTAATTTTTTTAATTGTCAATATTTACTAATAACTTGTTCTATGACTACAAATAATATAAAAAAATATTAAAAATTAATTTTCAATAAAAATTTCATTACACATTAGTTACTCTTTCACAATGCAGTCATTTTGACAGCTTTTGGGAAATATAGGTATATACTAAATTTCAGTCTTTCAAGTGTTAAATAAATATTTTTTCACTTTAATTGTGTGCCATTTCTACATCTCTTACTATGTTATATATTTTACGAACACACACGCACGCACGCACACGCACGCACATACACACACACACGCACACACACGCGTACACGCACATGCGCAAACATTTACAAGCATCGATTCTTATCCCTTCTCATATGTTTTTACCGGCGTGAAATTATTACAAAATGAAGAATTAGATAACATATGTCTGTTAAACGTTCAAATATAATTGTTACTCCTTTAAATGATGCTTTACATACTCTTTTATGCACGTTAAACCAAATAGTAATACCATAGAAAATCAATTTCGTTGAAGATAGCGATGCCATCTAAAATCAAACTGAACTATCTAAAACATATCAATATACTTGAAATTAAGATTAAGTTTTTCTTTCTATTGAGTTGTATAAATTCGAAATTTTTAAACTTTTATCTCCATATGCGATTTGTAATTATTCCTAGGATTTTATTTCTAACGCATTTTAATAGAAATGCACAATAAACTTGCATTTTTTACTTATGCTTCGGTTATTCTGCAGAAATAACATGTGTGCGTTGTTCTCTCTCTCTTTCATAAAATAAAACAAGGAAGTGTTAATTTTTATCTCTGTGTTTAATTTTACTTTGTATGCGACCATGTGTAAATAAATACCTCAGAAAATGCCTGCAGTTAAGAATAACCCTGAAAAAATATTTCTTCAAAGGAAATTGCTTTAACTTGCAGCTTACAGTTAGCGTGTTTACTGGACCTTAAATTGTCCGTATATATTCAGAATAATTCGAAACAAAACCCATGTAGCAGCAAAATCCACCTACCAGCAAACCAGCAAAACCGTATGGTGTTGTTTGTGTGATGCCATTTTTCAGAAGAATTAAACTTTTTTTAATTCGTTTTTTTTCTCTCCGAGAAAATGAATAATTTGCTAAGCTTCGTGTATTATTTTGTTGTGAAAAGAACTAAGATAAACATTTAAGTAATTACAGTTAGTTATTTCCCTTTTTAAGAAGATTCTTATTCTTCGGTTTATATATTAATCAATTTAACATTTTCAAGATATCTAGAGTTTTTTTAATGATAATGAAAAATAATATGTTTTAGGGAGAGAAAAATACGTCACATACGTTATACAGTTGACTAAATCTTTATTCGCATCTCTATTGTTAACTGTACGTTTGATTATTACGTAAGTTATAAAGTTTTACGTAGTTATACGTTAAACTTATTGAAATCCGGCAAGAGTAGATTTAATATTTTTGCATATATTCTTGGTTAATAGCCACAATCAAAACTTATAAGTGTATCTGAAATGAGAGAACTCTCTTTCTTAATCACAATATTGTATTGAAACTATATAATAGATTAAAGGTAAAGAACTTTGCTCTTTTGAATAATGGTAAAATGACGAGAACATCATCCGAAAAAACACCAAACTCCAAATTACCTCACCATATAGCATAAGTATTAAAGGTTAATTTGAATTAATATGGAAGCAGATACCTTATCTAAATACATATAGAGAAAAATGACTAACCTATTTACTCATCACTTCTCCGAAAATATTAGGTTTACAGACTTAAAATTTGGCAGCCATATTTCTTTTGTTGAGAGGAGATCCATTAAGAACGGATTTCACAAGCATTAACTTCTAAAGCAACGTTTCTCAAACTGTGGAGCGTGAGCATATCAAAAATTCCAAAATAAAAGATTTATATAAAATAATTATTAATTTACCCAAAGGAAGCAAAACAAAATACATTCAGACATGATAAAAAATAAAATACCTATTCACTCTGATATAACATACTTATAACTGTATCAGTGTGGCAAAAAGTATTTAATAAATGACTTATCAATACAAAAAAGCAAGTTTAGTAATTACTAGTGACTTCCATGGGCTTGTCATATACAAAATATGATACATATATTGATAATATGTGCAGTTTATAATATTAAAGTCGCATTGTAGCTTTAGCGTCGAAGTACATTATTATTGCTTTGAATACATTGTTGTTGCATGAGGGGGGCGCGATGAAAATTATGACAGAAAATTGGGTTGCAAATATGGAAAATTTGAGAAGCACTGTTCTAAAGGGGAATGTTGTGTGTACGTGTATGCGTGGATTTTATAGTCACAATAAAACTCCTATTTTTAAACTATCATACTCTTACAAACTCAAAACTTGGCAAACAGGTTTCTTTTTTTGAGTAGAGATGCAATAAGAACAAGTTTTGCAAAAAATCGACTCCCAGTGGAGTTATTGCGGAGTTGCAGATAAAAATTTAGTGTTTTTGAACTCTTAGATCTACAGAACGAAAATTTCACGAACTTTTTTTTTCTTCTTGAGTAGAAATGCACTAAAAATTGGGAATTGGTTTCTATGGGGGCAAGGGTACGAGAGAAAAAAAGTAAAGGTACTTCCGTTTTAGAAATTCAAGTCCTGTCGTTTTTAAAGTAAGAGGCAAAGGATATATATTTGCTTTGAATACAATCGAAGGCTGATAGAGATATTAGTAATTCAAAAATAATAATTAGTCATACAAAATCAAGAAATATCCAGTGAAATGTCAGTGGAGAATGATATGATTAAAAAAAAGTATGCAAATAATAGTATGCAAAAAAAAAACCCAAATTATATTTTCATCATGTCATTTCTACAGGTAATTTCTATTCCCCATTTTCTATTAATTCTTATTTTACATCATCGCCCTTGTAAAATTAGAACTTCTCAGCTTGTACTTCACATTTATATAACAGAAACATTGTTACATTTAGAAGTTCAATTACTTAACGTTTAAAGGTTTTCTTTTATAGACTAGATTTGAGAAACAATACGTCTTCCAGCAATTGCTTTTCTCTCCTATTATTTATTCTAACTTCTTTCGTGAGGTTGAAAAGCAATTCAAGAAACTTGTACAAACTGATAGAAAAAGAATCGAATTGACCTCTTCGATCCTTTTTTTATCGTATATCAAACGTAGATGTTTAATCCTATATTTAGATTGATACGGCTAAAAACTCTACTGAATATGGATTTAAAAAAAGAACTGGAAACGTTCCTCAAAATAATTTTCTTTTCTAATTCATGTCGTTCGAGTTCTGGTGACAATGAAGATCCACCGAGTAGAGGAAGTCGATGCACTTTAAATCTGTCAAGGCTTAATGTTATCTTGTTGTGTGGTGGCTAGGAGAGGGGGTACTAGATCAGATATGGTCCTTGTTATTTGATCATGGTTCAGAATTACGAGGTCCGTCTCCAATAGACCTCGTGCTGCTTTACAGTACTACGTAAATAAAATTCTTACTGTCCCAAAACGCATTAAAACAAAAAGATTCAGCACATAAAATTTTTAAGCAAGACTAAATTTATTTCAATAATTCTTACAGTAAATTTTTTTCTATCCATAAATCTTTTTTCCCCTTTTATCCTAATGGACTGCATATTAGCAACTAAGCCTTTGCAGATACGGCAAGCACCTAAATGTGAGAGCAATTTCAGTGGTGGTACCATCTTGATAGCTCTCATTACCAAATTTGGAGGCTTGAATTAATTTAATTCAAGCCCACGTCGAATGCTAAATATTGCAGTGATTTAATTTTTCCAACACCAAGTTGATGCTCAAGGGATCTTTTACATGCCGCACAATCATATGACATGCGTGCCTACGATTTTCACATCCAGAAAATCTATCGACTCCTGCCGGGACTTCTAAGCCACCGAGAAGACTGTCCATAAATGTGATAACATCATTTTTGATGAAATGGTTGTAGATTATTGATTCCCATTCTCAGAAGAGAACATTTTAATGAAATATTACTTGCAAAAACTCTCTAACCACTTTTTATCTCTATAAATACCAGATAACAAATTCAAATGTGAATGAAGATTCTTCTGTTAATGTTAGCTGAAGAGTTAGCTATTGAAATTTAAATGTGCCTTTTTTAATGATTTATTAATAGTTTAAGTTTTGGCTCACATAATAATATGATCTGGTATTTAATATGATCTGAATTTGGTATACGTTTGATTGACTGGCTCTTTCCAGCGTTTTAATTAAGAACTTCCGTTTCACTGCACACCTTTACAAATTCCTCATCTCAGATTCATGTAGTTCTCAGAACATGCTCCTCCAGTTCACACTTCATTTATAGTACTAAAATGCCAGCCATTCTTTTCAGAACACTTTTTAAGTCTGATCGCAGTTAACATCTTTTTCCATCAAATGATGTTCGAAATATATCTCTCGTCTCCTAATGTTCAATTATATCTGAGAATCTTCGAAGTACTGATTTGCATAGTAGGCGATGATTTTCATCCACCTTGATGCTAAATTTAGCAGCTAGCTGTTGGATCAATGAACGTATTATATGAGATTTTCGGTCACTCTTTTATACTCCGAGAAAGCTAATAATTCGTTAATGGTATGTTTTTAGAATTCACAATAGAACGTATACAAAAATATTAATTTTAAAATATTTTTTTAATGAAAATGTGACTTTGAACTTGAAAAATACCTTATTTAATGTCATTTTCATCAGCAGCATTTACTTAAGAAAAAATTGGACTACCGTATCTTAAGATACAGTTTTGAGGTTTGGAGTAAAAGAGATTGAGATTTTGAAAGCCAGTCTAAACACATACGCTTGATAGGAAAAATAAAATGGAAATCTAAGGCGAAATTTTCACTTGGTTTCATGAAAGTGCTCAGAATTTGCGGCAATATTTGAATTGTTTTTCCATTCCTTCTCTCTCTCTCTCTCAATTAATTCACACTTTTCATATATATATATATATTATATCTTTCATATATATATATATATCTTGTTCAATTTTTCAATCGATTATAAAATACTTTTATTCATCCACTGAAGTTCAAATACATTCTTTAGAACTAGTTGTTGATGCAGTTTTTTCAAACATTAATTCATTAATTTTTTATTTTCTAATTTTAAATTTACTCTGCATTATCTCTGACGAAGTTACAACTAACTACAACATTTGGCACCATTCAAGTTCAAATATATTTTTTATTCTTGTAGCGGACACAATGTTAATAAAGTTTTTAAAAGTATTAATTCATTAAATAAATTTAATTAAATAAAAAAAAAATTTTGTTGACCTAAATAAGAATTAACTCTAAAAATTTTTTATATTACTTGTTCTTATAGTATGATAGTAACTCAGAATTGTTTTACCTAATTCTTTTGCTTTCTCACATTTTTGCTAATTCTGTGATTCTAGGATGAAAGTGAATTTCTTTTCTCAAATCTCTACGGGACTGAAATTTTTAAAAGAAATAAGTTAAAAACCAAATTAATCTACAAAAAAACTGTTGTGTGTGTATATATGTATAATATTGCTCATTTTTTTAAAAAATTATTTTAAAAGGCTTATAAATCTTTATCATGAAATATAATAAAACAACTCATGTTTATACTACTCCCACAATTTCAAAATAAAAAAAAATGTCCGCTTTCTTTATATTTTGAGTGTGATTTCTTTTTGTTTCCTAAAAAAATAAAAAAATAAAATCAGAACGGAATTCAATAAGATATTGATCACATTTTTTGAAGTGCTTAGGAATAATCAGTCCTCATAATGAGATAAATGCTTTTGTCTGCAAGGAAGAATATTTTGTATTTTTAGAATATTTGAATACATAAAAAAATCGCCTTCTTGAGAAGATAAATTTAAATTTTAATTAATAAAATTATTCTTTTGCTAGTTACAAAAAATTTCTTTTACTGAATTCTTAAATTCTAAAGTATCCGGCAACGTATAGAACCTTTATTTTGAGAAAGCGTATAATTGAATAATTTTTCGATATTTAGTGTCACTAAATCAGAATATAAGCATAAAATTATTTAAAAAATATTATTACAATAAAAAATTATTGTAACAAAATCAAAAAATTGTTGAACACATTGACATATTTTCTAAAAAATACTCTTTGTGTGGAAAATGCTCTGTAGCTATGATATTTTGCCTACATATAACTGAAACTTCCGTACAGATCTTGAATTAGGATTTTTGAAATTTTTAATCTAGAAATGGATTCATTTATATTGTAATATATCAAAGTAGAAAATTTTTTAACATGAAACACTAGTTTTTATTTCCTCTGAAATAACTCTAAAAATAATGGTGATTTTTCAGAAAATCCTAGTTCAGGCTCTGCAGAAAAGTCTTAGCTATACATAAGAAAAATATTATTATTATAAGAGCATTTTCCATAACAAGAGGATGTTTTGAAAATACGTCATTTTTTTCTTCATTTTTTGCAAAACAATGCCTTTAAATAATTTTTATGTGTATACATAATGTATGTATGTATAATTATGTGTAAAAATATGTATGCCTTTAAATAATATGTGTATTTTAATTCAACTGACACTAAATATAAAAATAATGTTCATTTATACGCTATTGCAAAATCATGGTTTCGAAAGTAGTTAGTTGCTTCAACTATTAAAAATAATATTTAGTTATATTATATGCTAAATGTAATTAGTTAAATATGTTTTTCTATGATTTTAAGCGAAAATTTAATTTTTAAATTTTAATTTTTAAGGGAAAATTAATTTTACATTCCACATACATTTTTAACATTAAATGATGGTGAATAGAAGTATATTAAACTGATGCTCAAAAATCTCTTCAAGAAATCATTTGCTCTTGTGATCTCTACGCATCTCTAATCCGGTAAAGATACTAAGAATGACGTTTGAAATGTGCGATGCGTTTCACTCATTAGAGTCACCGTTTAATACATTACTAGAAGGATGAAAAGCTCATTTAAGATACAGTGATGGATTAGCGTTTGAAATTAACAGACACAGACATTGTGTCATTCTGCTTAAGAGATTTCCGTCTCCCACCCATGAATCGCTCATTGTAAATTGCCGCATCTCCTTAATAAATTTGTCAGGATGGGAAAGTGGAATGAATTGACGAAAGCAAATTGAATTCATTCTATTCTGAATACTCGTAAACTGTTATAGATTTTCTGTCACTTTCTTTTACCCAACGCATCAGCATAAGTGACTTACATGAAAATTTCTGACGTTTGAAAAAGAAGTAAAATGATTTTCTTCCTTTTTTTTTGGATTCGGGAGCATTCAAAAAGTAGTGATTTATATAGTTATGTAGAATAGGAAAAGTGAGTTTGCATATCAGCTGCCAATTCATTGTTGAAGATATAAACACAAAGATTTGGGACAGAATGAAAATATATTCTAATGCTCCTTAAGATGTAAATGTTTAATTTTCTGAATGACAAAAGAGAGAAACTTACGAAAGGAATTTTTTTTTTATCAAATTCAATCTATTATGCATTTATAAATATAATTTTATTCTCAGAAATAAACGTAAGTTTTTTTACTAGCACAGGAAATTAATAATATGAAATAAAATCCGTTTGATAAAAACAAATTAAGAATGTAAAAATTTGGTATTGTAAACGAATTTATGTAAATGATTTGAAAAGGATTAATTTGATGATATGTTACGATGTAACTCGATATATTTATCTACGATTATACCAACCAATTTTTCCTCCAACTAATGTCACGTGAGAGCAACACAACGACTTCTAGCCTGCTATAAATCTCAGTCTTCCAACAACTATTCTACACTAATTAAATATTTATGAGCCACTTGAATTGAAAGTATAATAAACTCCATACTTAAGCACAATGGCCTTTGGCTGAAGTGAGCCTCACACACACACACACACACATCCTGCTTCGCATATATGTAGGTTCACCGTGAACTATAAAATTATTAAGTTAAAATAAAAGTTTATAAAAGAGATTTGCATATGTGGAAGAAGTCATTACACTAGATGAGAAGTATGTATATAAATTAAAGTTTAAAAAAACACACCCTTTTATAAGTAAATGAACTAAGTTGTAACTTAATGTTTTAGTCGCCAAATCTAGAATTAGTCCCCAAATCTGAAAATGGGATAAGAAATTAGACGCCAGATGCAAGATGGGATCTGAAAACTGGAAATCGGTAATCCTGATGATTCTTATCAGGCAATGGAACAAAATTATTAAATTACTATATTATCATTGGTCCTGGACAAGTGAGAAAAATTTAGAATTAATCTGACCTTTTAAAGTGGGTAAAAATTGAGTTAAAAGATTCCATTACATACAAGTGAAGCTTATCAAAGGGTGTTAAAAAGACAACTTATGCGCATTTACCGCGTCATGAAGTCACCACTAGTGATGCAGTGTGTTATATCGACACAAACACTCAACGCTTGAAACAAAAGTGGTATCTGATTAATTTTCAAGGAAGATCTAAGCGAACTTATAAATATGCAAAGTACTGCATAAATAACGTATGTGCGGATACGGAACTACTTTAAGAAAAACACTAAAATTAATAATATACGCATCAAGTCTTTTAAGTATTCAAACTCAATTGGTATTGAACTGGTGATGAGATTATATTTAACTATACAGAAATAATGTTTTGATACATTAAATAATAATTTATAAATTGAGAGAATCTTCAAACAGAGATCGTATTTCTAAATTTTTTTGTTCTAGAACTGCATAAAACTTAAATATTGAAACTTTTTCATGGCACTCTTTTCTATTTAAAGTAAGATTGATTGTTTATTTGAAGACCCCTGTGAGGGGTCTATTTGTAATGCCTCATATTTACTCTTGGAGTTAATGTACTCAATTCAGTTTATGTCAGCTTCTTGCTAGAAATATTCGTTAACAGTATCAACTGTATTAGGCCAGGACATTATTCCCCTCTTAGACGAAATAAGGATCGATTTCACCTCTGTGTGAGGCCACATACAGAATGAAATGTATCTTATACGATCGAATGCCTACCTTAGCTCTATGCTATTCTCCTGTAGACAGAATCAGCTTTGTCAGACATTAGGGCAAATCTAGAGTTACGAAAGAATAAATTATTTGTACAGTTTCATTAAGCCGTCTTTATTCCTTTCCAATATTATAGGAGTAGACTTATCTACTATCGTATATATATATATATACATCGTATATATATATATACGATGTAGTACAATACAAAATTTGTATTGTATTGCTAGATTTATAAATATTACATATTTTGTGCTTTGTTCTTATCTCACATACTTCTTAACACTAAGCACTTAAAAAAAAAATTTTTTTTTGGTCAAAAATCATTAAAACATTAAAAATAAAAATCAAGTATTCATTAAAATAAGTAAATAATTAATCTTCTCGGATTTTATTTTGAAGACAAAATAAAACTTTTAATTACTTACTCAAGGATTAATTTAAATATTTGAAAATAGTCACAACTGATTATTCAAGGATAAATATTTCCATTCCATACGGCATTATTTGGAAATAAAAGTTTCCTCGATTGTTGATTTATTTGATTGAAATATCATCAAAAAGGGTATAATTGCTGTTAAATACAAATGAAGCCTTATATAAAAAAACATAAAATTTCTGTCATATTTTTATGTTATAAATTATTTGATAAAATGCACAAAATCACATTAAAATTGTTTTCAATCGGGTGTCAGCATGTACAAATTAGCTTTATTAGTGTATCACGGAAGAAATAATTTAGACTGGTTTTAAAAATTTATTATAATATATTCTAATTTGTCAGTCTAGTAAAATACACTACGAGATAGTTATTTTTAGTTATTATTGCATGGCATGGAAAATTAATTACTCAAGAAACGCTTTACAAGATTCTTTATTAATGTGCATTTATATGTATGTATGTAATAAATAACCACGTAAATTTTCTCTCGAGGGATTTTATTTAATTCCTAATGGTCACGAGCCCTAATTAATTTACCCACCTAACGGAAAATATACTGTTAACCACATTTTATGTCTTAAAACTTGCCTCGTTTGCGTTTTCAAAACAAGATGATGCAATATTGTATCTTCCGCATATTCTGTCCAATAGCGGAATTTATTACAAGAAATCATGAGTCTAAAAGCTTCTGGTTGATTAAGCTATAAGAGCTGAGATTTCCGGAACGAAAAGAGAACGCTTTGTTGTACCATCCTAGATTTCGCGCGTGTGCGTCTGTTTGTATTACGAGTAAACTAAATTTGCATCAGAAATACCAAGAAGTCTCTTCTTCAATCCTTCAATGACTGCAGCAAGAATAAAATTCTTCCAGAAAAATGTCTTAATTCCTGTGAAATCGTAACACACACACTCACGTGTGTGTGTATGAAGCTTTTAACTTCAAAATACTTTAAATTTGTTGCAACTTATACTTTGAGATATTTTTTTTCCTGAATTGAATACACATAAGAATTTACTTACTATGATTCTTTATCTAATGAACTGCGTTTTAGCAGCTAAGCTTACCCAGACATGTTAAGTCCCCAAGAGGGAGAGACAATTGATTGGTTGCACCATCTAATGGCGGCTTCCGCTACCAAATTTTGATGCTTGAATGTATTCATTTATTCTTTCATTATAACTGCTGCCATGATTGAATATTTCCAAGAGTACAGAGACAAACTGATTCTTAAGGTATCTTTTACATGACACATAATCATGTAACTTGCGTGTCTAAGATTTTAGCATCCAGAAAATCTATCGACTCCAGTTGGGATCGAAATCACAACTTTAACCCTATAAGGAGGGAACGCTACCACTAGGGTTTGTAATCCCGTGTCATATTTTTAAACCCGGAATTTCAGGATTAAATTATCAAAATCCCGGGATTGGACTATTTATTAAAAATACTTACATATTAGCATAGTTAAAATTGCATAATAAAACTGAAAATATAATTAAAAATTGATTAAAATTATTTTAATGAAACAAAAACAAATAATTCATCATAAAAAACAAATAAAAATAATACATAATGAAATTTAAAAACAAAGCAAAAAGCATTTCTTCATTTGCTGTGATTCTGTAAATAAGCTTATAAAAACACAGCTTCTCCAGCGTTTTATCGTTGAAACGGCTTCTTATTTTTATTACAAACTGTCCTGCTGAAGAAAATGTACGTTCGGATTCTTTACTAGTAGGTATTATCGTCATTAAATAAGATTATGTTCTTTTTCAGGTAGTCACCATGTCTCCCTCCATTTTCAAAAAAAGAGACATTTCTTTTTGAATTTTTGATGACAGTGTCTCAAATCTAATAGACTGCATTGGTGCATATACCGTTTTGATTATTTTATTTAGTTCTTCTTCTACACTTAATGGTTTTTGTACACATAAATTGATCCAGTTATCGAATCAAAATGTGAATCAATTTCAAGTGTTACCTCATTTGAAGTTGAAGATCCAATTGCATGAGTTGTTAATAATGCAATTGGATTTGATGTTTCTCAAGTCTACCAAGCAGGTCCCCTACAAATAACGGCATTTAATTGAAGAAGTAACTGTGACAAAATCTATTCTTGAGATGTTGCTTATATTATTGTGTATGTATTGCAGTGCTCCACTTAGATTTGTGCGACGTTCTACAATACGAGAAATGTGACAGCAGTACATATATTTTTTTACCTATAGCACTTATAATTGCACAAAGAAACTCTGCGTACATATTTCATAAACAAAATATAAATTTTTGAAGAATTAAATTCTTAGAAAAATTTTATGAGAAAAAATATTTTAAATATAATTCAGACAAAAACTAAATCCCGTGATTAGTTATTTTAATCCCGGGATTTGAAAAAACCACCGCGATCCCAGGGCTGCAAACTCTAGCTTCCACAAAATCATCATGCCGACTTTACTATGATTCTTGATGATAGATTATATAAATAAGCGTAAAATCAGCAAAACACTTACGTGGAAAGCTTGTGACGCATAACAGCCTTCTTTTTTTCTTTCCAAAAGGATGTTCTTTTCCAATATGTTCTCTAACCCCAGGGATTTCTAGTGCTTTCTTCACTTACATGATTTTCAAGTCTTCACAAGCTAATTTACCAGATCCGGTGGTTAATGCAATGTTGCATCGGCCACCGGAATGACCATATGACAGTGCTTCCCAAACTTTCAATATTTGCGACCCAAATTTCATTCATAATTTATGTCGTACATCTCCCCTCCATACAATAATAATGTATTGAATTCAATAATAATATACTTTGACATAAATCTACAATACGACTTTAAATATATAAACCGTGCAATATAGGTATTCAATTTTTTAATAATATTATACATGATAAGCCCATTGTCATGGTAATTATTAAACTTGTTCTTAACTCAGTATTGTTAATTTAATTATAAAATGCATTGTACAGTACTGATGCATTTGTTAGTGTATTATACTAATGTAAATGCGTATTTGATTTTTTATTATGTCTGAATGTATATTCTTTTTATTGGCTTCCTTTAAGTAAATTAATAATTTTATTAAATAATCGTTTGTTTTTGACATTTCAATATTGCATCCCTCCTACAGTTAAGCCCTACAGTTTGAGAAACACTGCCATAATGAGTTCAGAGAACAAAATAGTGGAGAATCATCACACACACATACAAAAGAGAGAGAGAGAGAGAGGTGGGGAGTGAAAGAAGTAAAGATCATGCGTGTTTTGTTTCATGGTTTTTTTTTTGCTTATATTCCGCCTTTTCCCCCCTTTGTAGATTAAATTACAGCCAACTAAACTATCAATCTTCATTGTTATTCAAAAATATCTTAAATTCTCCAAATTAGTGTATTGTTTAATGAATAGGATTGACTGACGTTTTTAAAAATACAAATACCCATTCAAAGATGAATCAAATTAAAGAAAAAGTATATATCTTTAAATGTACAAGAATTTTAACAAGCTTTCAAAGGTGTCAAAATTTATTCAGAAATAATTCTCTCGTTTAAACTGAATGTTGTTTACACCGAAATGATAAGCTCGTTCCTGAATTTCTTTTTCATTTAAATTCTGTTGTGTTCTCTTTGATAAGCAGAAAGTTTTCACGTGTTTTAAATACCCTTGGGGTTGCTTCAAGAAATTCTTTGTGCTTCAGCTGGTTTTGTATAATGCATTTAATTCGAACAAAACGACTGAAAATTCTTCAAAGATTTCAAAATGATATTTCTTTGTTTAAGAACTGTTTGAAAATAACGTTTCAAGCACTTAAAATCTGTTTTTGATAGTTTCTAACAGGTGTGGAAAACATTTAATCATAACTTAGCTTGATTTTTTACATTGGAATCTTACGAAACAATTGCTATAATACTTTTTTTTATTTAAGTCTTTTAACTCGTTCTAATCTATTGTTTCTTGTAATTGAAAGATGTTTGTATTATAAGTTCTTACATTAGTTTGTTACATGCATAGTTAATTTCAAAATAAATCTACCAAGATTAAACAAATAATAAATAAAAGAAAACAATAAATCAAAAGTATAAAGTCAACTATTTTATTTAATTCATCAATCCTTCTTTCATTCCATATATCTTTAATATTAAACATTTGTCTTGGCTTATCGATTTTGAAGTTATAATAATTGTGTGCATTAAGATTTAAGTAGTTCTACATCATAATTAATGTCATGATGTAAAACTGCTTAAATGATGTCTTGTAATTGCTATGTTTTTAAAATTTCTATTTCTTGAACTTTCAGCATAGAAATTGTTGCGGAACTCCTTACGTAAGTATAGTTTTTATTATTATAAAATTTGAGTGAATAAATGTTCTGAATGTGATCGGCATTGATATATTTCTTATGTATACCTATTCAGATTGTTGTTAAATGAAAGATATCCTATTATGCAGAATAGAAGCCCTTCATACACGTATTTGAAAGAGAGATTTTGTCCTTAAATGAGCTGTAATTGTAATAACGTGGTTATGAATACAAGAGAAATATTTTTTCCTTAATTAAGATTTTTAATAATTCAATTACAGTTATCAAATGTAGTTAAGTATCAAATTTTCACTTCATGATCAAATACGTTTAAATTCTACAAAATAATTTTTATTTGTCTTTAATAAATTTTTAAAGCATTTGTAAACAATTTTTAAATTTATTTTGTAATTTTTTTTGTAAGCATTTTGCATATTTCCAATAATTATCCCTCATCTAATTATAAAAATATTTTAAGATTATTAAATTGCATCATTAAAGAACAGTATAGTTAAATTTGTCTAACTTAAAAGTTTTTGTAATGTTATTAGGTACCAAACTCTTTACAAGAATATTTGAAAAATTATACATAAACGTATAAAAAATTTAAAAAAAAATTATTTTAATTAATTTTGATTTTACAAAGCTTTAATTTTATAGATGATTAATAAAAAAGAATAAATGTGTATCTATAAATACACCCCATCCATTTAGAATTACTTAACTCACTTTTCTAAAGCAGGTGTAGCAAAGCAAGAAACTTAAACGAGTTTTAAGCAATAATTATTCGATTTTTGGAGAAACATAACACTGAAATAAAATTTTTAAATATATAAATTTGCTTATTACAAGTTATTATGTATAAGTTATCTATAATTAAAGCTATATTACAGTCATAATTAGGGAACTTGGAAAATAAAGTACAAGATTTAAGTAATTCTAAAACAATTTTTAATTGGAAACCATAAAGTAAGAGAATGTGATGGTTATTATATATTCGTGAAAATATGATTTTATTAGTGCTTCATCGTAAAAACAACTCTTATTTAATGAATAATCAAAATTTTAATTTTGAGAAAATTACAACAATTAACTGGAAAACAAAATAATATTATTTTACTAAGACTCAGATTTCACTTGTTAATTATATTTCATAAAATGCAGCAGCATTTAATGAAGCATTTCAGCTAAATGATAAATTTAACTCTTGCATTATTATTTATTTACATCTTGTGTCATTTTATGAAGTTTTAAGGATGGAAAGCAAGAAAGAAAATGTCTTACTTCTGCAGAATTTCTTATCAGATTTCCTTTAATTAATTTATTTACTTGGTAAACATAAAATAAGAGCATTACACAGAATTCAAAATGCTTTAATTAATTACTCTAAAATAATGTGTGTTGACTGAAATATTTTATTTTTTGGGAAAATGAGACTTTTGGAGCTCGCGCATAATTGAAGATTAATACGAGAACATAGTAAAAAATTCGTTTATAGGTAGGTCTTTTAATTGATCATTAATTTATTTGTTAAAAAAATTATAACTTAAGCTTTTAAATTATAATACAGCTAATATTAATTTAAAAATATCTCCACTTAAAAATGAAAGGAAAAGATTTAGATTCTAATTAATTTATATAAGGAGACATATTAAAAATAAGTCTCTTGTTAATTTGACAAATATATATATCCAAGGATTGTATATAATATACGATATAAGATAATCTACTAAAAATATTTAGCATCGATAAAGTGTGAATTGTTTTTGAAGAATTTATAATTTTAAGTAGTATCAATATAAATAGGTTCATTTGTTCTTAATATATTATAAATTCCAAGAGTTATGAGGACTAAGGGGTTTTCGGACCATTTAATAGGGTTAATAGTATATTTATAGCTGGTCAGATTTAGTAGTGTTTAATTTAAAGTTTAATTGGTAATAAAAATTTTTTACTTTTCCCGTTGCTATTGGTATGGTACAACTATTTTTTGTATTTTTAATGTATTTTTATTCTTACCTTTTAATACTTGATTAATTTCAAAAACAATTGCTATAAAAATTATCGAAAACTAGAAATAAAAGTTTATAGGCACGTAATACTAATGTAAGTTTTACAGATTTACGTATATATGTAAACATATATATAAATTGTTCTAAGGAGAAGGCAATTTCGGTTATATGTGCAATTACGATAAATTAGCATAGAATTTACAGGATCAAATTTCGTACTAAAACTATGCACACTTATTAATAATCACTAATAAATTAATTTGTTTTTTTTTTCAAGAATTTTATATTCATATTTTAAGGTATGGTTTATTGGTTATAATAAGCATATACTGTATGTAATTTTATTTTCAGTTTAAATAAATATGTCTCAAAGTTTATTAAAAATTTTTGTTTACTTATTTCAACTTTATAATTACAGGATTAAAAAAAAATTTAAAAGTGTGAACGATCTTTCTTTTTTCAATGATTTTTTAATCATCAACTTAAATCTTAAATCTTCATCCTTTTTAACGAAATAATTACCGAATATATTGGATTATAGTTTAATGGAATTATTCTTTAAAACTTTGAATTAAGCGTGTGATAAAAACAGTTGTGACTACGAACTCCAGTTAACTTGACGACTTTAAAAAAAAACCCCACAAAACAAGTTGGAAAAATATTTCCCTAAATTTGTATCGAAAACAAAACAGTGAATACGGTTTGTTTATTTAAATTGATCGTGGGAAAATGCATTCATGTAAACGTCTTTTAAGCATCAGTGCTTTTAAATCGGTAAACCTCACGAGACGAGAGAGAGTTGATTGTTTTCAAAATCAATTGTAATCAGAAGTAACATTTAATAAAGACGAAATGTTTTTTTTCGATGTTTTTCTTTTTAAGCAATGCAATGTTTTTTTTTAAAGTGCATTTCTGAGACATTTAGATAATCATCACATTCTTTTATCGTAAGTGCATTCATGGATATAGTTATATTTGATGCAAGTGAATAGGAAATAAGAAAAATAGTAAGACGTACTTTTAACCAAATGGAAAAAAATACTCTTTATCACAGTTATTAAAAAACTTATCAGTAGCAGAGAACTTTGGTGACTTTCCTAAAAAAATTAACGTGGTAATTTAAAAATTTTTTAGCATGATAGTAAAATAAATTTTGTACCTAGATTTGATTACTCATGATATTGCAAAGGCCGTTTAGTTATTATGTAGCTATTATATACATATACACACACATATATACATAAATCATACATACATAAATATATACAGTCGACTCTCAATAATTCTAAGTTGAAGGGACCAATGAAAAACTTTGAATTATCAAGGGTTTGAATTATCAAGAGGGTAGGAAAAAACTCCCAAAATACACGAAAAGAAACTTTTTCTAACACATTTAAATTTGAAACTGTGTAATAAAACAACAGTTGAGCATAAAAAAATATTTTAATTTTTTTTTTAAAATGTACATATTGTATACACTATAAATTTAGACAGAAGATAAAAGTCATGTATTAAAAATACATTTATGTATTAAAACAACTATTAAAACAATACATACTGTACATAATTAATTTTTTATGACGAAAAAAATTATCTTTTTTTATGGCATTCAGTCTAATTCTGTCAATAGATTTTTCTAGAATAAATAAAGCTTGAAAAATGTTCGCATCAACATGGTTTTGAAGGGAAAAGTTGCGTAGTTTATTTAGTGATACTTTAACTTCTGTCAGAGCTATCGGAGTCAATTCCGTTGGACATTAAAGGAGCTACGTTACAGGGGAGACAAGCAAAGACAATATAACACAAGACATTTAAGCTCCAACTTGTTTGCTACAGGACTCAACATGATAGTGAGTGTTTGAATCGTGGAGAGTATTTTATATGACGTCGAATTATCATGTGTTGTATTCTGAACAGCCACAGATTTTACTTCCAAATATTTTTTATACCAAAAACGTATTGTTTCAGTTTGAAATAGCAAGAGATTTTCTAGAGGCTGAGCATTTACTTCGAATTAGCGAGAGGTTCGTATTATACAAGGTTTGGATTAGCGAGAGTCGACTATATATATATATATATATATATATATATATATATATATATATGCATACAGGGTGTCCAGCCTTAATGTACCTAATAGCTAATTTCCGAACCGTTCGGTTTAGATCTGCACTTCCAATTTAAAAAATGTTTTAAAAAAGGTAAGGAATGTTTTTACGTGCTTTTCGAACCAAAAGACCCATGTACAAAAAAATTACAAAAATTAATTTTTATACGGTCCCCATGTCCTATCACTTATATTTAGAAAAAGATGCAGTACACAAAAACAAAGTAAACACAAAAAGTTTCATTTTATTACGATAAAAACTGGCCGAGTTATGCCTACATACATTTGAAGCATCAGAGTTGCTTAGAAAAGGGGGTCGTATATAAATTGAGTTTAGAGCACAGTAATTCTCTATCTATAGAAAAAGCAAAAAAATAAAATAAATAAATCATAGAAAAATTAAAACATCGTAGTAAACATCATAGATTGACAATTTGTATTGCGGTATGGCAAATAATAAAAATTAAATTAAAGAAGTACAACTTTTATTGAAAAGATTAAAACACCTTGTTTTAACAAATAGCAGCAAAATAATACAAGATTTGCCGTTCAAATTATAGCATAATGTGGAATGATGCGCCAATCATGAATCAGGGGTTTTATTATATCAAAATGACCAAATTAACTTAAATAATGGAGAAGGCACGAGACAGGGAATACGTCTATTGCAACTCCCAGTTTTATACAAGCGCTGAACAGCACGGGCAATTGTACAATAAGATGGATGTCTTCAAGTGGGAAATTAAATGGCATAAAGTCTTGCCGCCTCTCTCTTATTTCGATTACACTGCCCATGAAACAGTACCATTTCGCAGTTTCTTCATTTGTATACATCTCATTCTCCCCTACTATAATTCGTAATATTAGAATATAACTGTATGCAATTGCAAGCGACTGCACAACAGATTTTTATCGTTCGTCATGGTCAGCAAAAACGCAGCAAATCAGACTGAAGCCACAGCATATAAGACTATTTTTTGGAACTCCTATTAAAATGTTTTCTTCGTCCAAAATATTTTATTTTTTCTACGTTTTAACACATGCACAGAATAAATTTTATTTCATAAGTACTAAATTATTGTATTATTAACATATGCTTTTTTATTTAAAAATGATTTACATAAGAGTGACGTGCAAGAGCAGAGTTCCTAGCAGAGTTCCAACTAATTTCACTTTGGAGACGGCCCCTTACTAGCTTGAAAATAGCCTAGAAAATGCATATAAAGTACGATTTTCAAAGTTCCATAACTCGGCCAGTCTGTATCGTAATAAAATGAAACTTTTTGTGTTTACTTTGTTTTTGTGTACTGCATCTTTTTCTAAATATGAGTGATAGGACCTGGGGACCGTATAAAAAATTAATTTTTGTAATTTTTTTCTAAATGGGTTTTTTGGTTCGAAAAGCACGTAAAAACATTCCTTACCTGTTTTAAAACATTTTTCAAATTGGAAGTGCATATCTAAACCGAACGGTTCGGGAATTAGCTATTGGGTCACATTAAGGCTGGACACCCTGCATGTACCATTGAGTTATTTTAAAAACTTACAAATCAATCCAAATAATTCTGTAGTATTAAAACATTCTGAAAAAATTTAAATAATAATTTTGGAATTTCATTAACATTTCTGTCATATTCTTTAATCAGATTTATTCCTTTTCTCTCTATATAGCATTTAAAAACTAAGAAATTATTTTAATTTTTAAGATAAATTTTTCTCCGCTTTTTTATTGAATACTTGATTTCTCTTAAGGGATAACAGCCACGATGATTTTTCCCATAATGTTTAAAATGTTTCTTATTTTTCAATGGATTACATGTATTTCCACCAAAGAAAAACTTTTTTCTCATCTAAATACATTAAAAAATAATTTATTTTCAGCAATTTTCTGTGAAAAATTATATAATTGAAGAGTTACCTATATGACTGAGAAAAGAAAATTTGTAATTCTTAATATATTAAAGCTTGACCCAGAGTTTTGTTACATCTAAAAGCATAAGAATAACATGAAACTGCGTTTGTTACAACCTCTATGAAACAGAATTAATAATTATTTAAATTCAGCGACATATTGGGTTTTTCTATTCGTTAATTTGTCAAAGGATTGATACACATCAGTTAAATCTACATGGTCACAGTAGGTTAGTAGTCATGATCACAAAATAATGGCTGGCGTGTTTGAATCGCGGGTTAGAGCTCTAGCGTCTCGGTAGAAACACATTCTAAAGAGAATGATGTCGAGGCTCAAAATTCTTTTATTGGCATCTTGTGGAAGTTTGGAAAATGGATGTTATTTCAGGTTTCGCCATTGTCACTTAACCATGTTCAGGATTAAGATGTTCGTCGTCAATAGCACCGTGTTGCTTCACGGTTCGATATAAATTAATGTAAAATCAAATAGTTTGAGTCTAAAGGAAAAAAACTAGTTCCAGTAGTTACTTTTCATTACTAAAATTTCTTTTGCCCCCAAGTGTGTTGATTTTAGAAATTATCTTTGGATTAGAGTTATTTATCACAACAATGGTAAGCCATAACCAGTAAAATATAAAAAAAAATTAAGTCAATTCCTACTTTAAATGGATGAATAGAAAGCATTTTTATTAACGATTGAAAATTTGAACAAGATATATATGTATATAGAGAGAGTGAACTAATAATAGGAACTTAAAAAAGAGCATGATTTGTCTGCATTGTTGTAACAATGCACAACCAGTTTGGCTTGTTTGGCTGAAAAACCGGTTTTGGATGCCAACTTTTGTCACTGTTTTAACAGCTACATTGCTACAACAATGGGGAGGAATCTAGGTTGACGTCAAAAACAGCTGATTAATTTAATTAATTAACAGGTAATTAATGAATTAATATATGAAGAAAACTGTATTAATATCAAGTGTCATCCATTACAAGTTTAAAAAAATTACTTGAACTTGATGGGATGAATCGAAAGTATTTTATTAACGATTGAAAATTTGAACAAGATATATATATACATATAAATATATAGTATCATAAAATGAAAAAAATACATAGAATAATGAAATTTATATATATATATAGAGAGAGAGATAGAGAGAGAAAGAGAACTAAATATAGTAGGAATTGAAAAATATGATTAATGTTAATTTGTGTCATTCTTTTTTGTTTTGTAATCGCTTATTATTAAATGAAATCTGAGCAAGGATTCACAAACAAACAAATTGTGATGAATAATTAACTCATAAATGTATTACAAAAATAAATTATTATACTAATTTCCATTTCCCCCCCAAAAAAACCAGAAACTTATCCTATTTATGTACTATTCATGTATATATAATTTATTTTATTTAAATTTTGGTTAAGTAAAAAAACTTATTGGGTTTCACATTTTATTACACGTTGGGGTGCTAAAAATACATCAGCAAAGATGAGCCGACTTCCCTTGGGGTATCACTGAATGGCGTCATTAAAACTTCGAAAAACGTTTTTTTTTTATCTAAGAATTTCCTGCATGATAAATGAAGGTAATAAGGGGATATCACACGTAATTTTATGTGAATCTGAACGTTTTTATGTATATGATGATCATTTCCTTGGCGAAGGCGTAAAGTATTTGCAAATACATAATTTTCTCATATTCTTCAATCTGCATAGCTCTTATAAAAGATACTAAAAATTTTATTTGTGTTATAAAACAAAA
The DNA here is from genome assembly GCA_019973975.1 of Trichonephila clavata. Classification (NCBI taxonomy): domain Eukaryota; kingdom Metazoa; phylum Arthropoda; class Arachnida; order Araneae; family Nephilidae; genus Trichonephila; species Trichonephila clavata. The sequence goes on along the minus strand of BMAO01002559.1, from coordinate 487,920 downwards.
TAAAACATTTGTAAGTTATAGTTTGAGCTTACTTCTAAAAGTAATTAAAATGTAACAAAATCTTGAACTTTCATATATTTTTCTCCTTATTTCCACTTATTTTTGTTACTCTATTAACTTACATATTGATTAAAATTACCTTACCCCCATAGAAAGGATTCAAAAATTAGATTATGAATCTGAGAAAATTATTTAGGGGAAATGATAAAAGGAAGGAATTTATTACCTAAACTCAAGTAGTTTTTAGTTTTTATATAATTTTAAAGACTTAGAAGTGCACATATTCCTAAAAAAAAATGTTAGTCAAAAAATTGGAATTTCTATCTACGTCTTTTCTAATAGCATGTTCTCATATTAAACGAGACACACATGTTTGTTATCGTTATTTTTTCTTATAAATCATAAAATGTCAGACGAAAAGGAATAAAAGGAAAATGTATTATTAAAGGAATATGTGACGTAAATATCGCTTTAATTTTTAGTTGCATATTTACCAGTAAAAAACACATCTATAATTTACCTATAGTATTCAATCCTGACTTAAGGTATCCGACTGGTTGCGACAACTTTTTTTTAAAAAAAAGGAGATATGGGGATTTTTTTGTTATTTTTAGATTTATTTAGTGCATTTTAAGAAAAATGTACTAAAATTAAGAAGAGAAAAAGAAATTATTATTACTAAAATGGGAAAAAAATAGGTAAAAATTGACAAAAAATAGCATAAACGCGGCCCATTCTGCACCAAAGTTTTATGAAAAAATTTTAAATTTTTTTCTTTTTCTAATGTGTTGCTATATTATTCAATTTTAAAATGACCTTCAGGATAAGAGATATTTTCTTTTTTACAAAAACTAGAGCACTTTATCTCGATTACTATAAAAAAAATGCTTAAAAAGACAGTGATTATATTCACATTGTAATAAAACAGTGATTGATAAATCTGAAGGTTAAAAGAATTCTACTATTATACAGAACTTACAGAAAAAATTTCAGTTAATTATGTTCAAAACTTTTTTAGCAATCGCTGACCCCCCGTTTGATTATTTTCAAAAAACCACATTTCGAGTAAAACGCGTTTTAAAGTATGACATATCTTGCTTAAGTTAATGGTATCTGCTTTTACTAAAACACTTGTAATTTTTGTTCTAGTAAACGGAAAATGATAAACTTGGTATTTTTATAAAGCTAATAAGATGGCCCATAAAATAAAATCATAAAAAAATAGTCAATTTTTGCAAAATTCACAGTTTTAGGGTAGTTGGATACCTTAACATACCTAAAACAGTATCTTAACCCTTAAATGCCCGATTTTTTTGTTTTGAATTTTAAAGAATCTTTTTTTATAGGAATGTAGTCATAGGTTACCTTCAAAATAAATACAAAAATCCAGTTAATAATATTGAGTATTTATTTTGTAAAAAGTTGTATGAAGACTTTTGCAACATATCTAATAAAAAATATCAAATTATATAAATAAAATTATATAAAAAATATCAATAAATTTGCCAAATATCTAATAAAATTTTCAAATGCAGCATCAAACATTAATAGCTGACCTGGCGACAGATGTAAAGTCATTTTTTTCAGTTATATAAATCATTCCCTTATAGGACACTCGAAAATAGGAAATATCTCTCCAGTAACACTCTGAACTTTTTCACCCACTACATTCATATGCCAGAAAAAAAGAAAATATCTTACCCACCAAAAGTAATGTCAGGTTTTTCTTTCTCATATGATTTATTGACTATTATAGTCAATGTACGTTCGGAAAAGCATACACTAAAGATTTGAATAAAATTAAGTGGAACTGGAAAGTAGATAATTAGCAACAGTGTGCATTTAAGAGTTAAAACCCGACGTAAATCATTTTAATTCTAAATTGAGTATTAGGACAATGAAAAAAAAAGTCACATAATCTGATAAGTTGAGATTTATTTTCTTCCAGAGAGATAGGAGCATCAAATGAAAAAGAAAATCACTACAAAATAGATGGCCTTGTCATGCAAACACGCCTCTGAAGGTAATGTCATGATCTGGAATAAACTCAATTGGTTTCATCTAAGCTCAGCTAGCTGTCAGGTGCCTTTCTAGATCTACTCAGTGACTGGGGTATCCTATCAGAAGAATTTTCTTTTTCTTTTTCCTCTTGTATATCAAAAGAGTGATGCCAAATACATCAGCTCAAATTGAGAAAATGGTCGAGTAAGCGTGATGAGTAATCTTCACACACATGAATACTTTTCTAAAATGTTTCCTCTTTGAATCAATTAAAATTTTTGGGTTATGCAAGAGCAGATATAATGGTGTAATTTAATTTTTCCATTGTTAGTAAAATATATTGAAAGGAAAGAGCGATTAATCTGGCGAGAAATAAACTCAAAAGTCGTTCGACGAATTCTACAACCGAAATGAGTTGTAATCGTAGTTAATGGCATCACCCGGTACTCAAGTTTGATGTAAAATTTTTGAAAAATCTTCCCTTTAAATAGGAATCAGTTTCCTAAATAACAATTATGTAGCATTTAACACTGAAATGGATGGTTTTTTGTTGGATTTTAAAAACATCGTTTTCTATAGGAATGTAGTCATTGGTTATGTAAAAAATAAATAAAAAATACAGGTAATAATATTCAGTATTTATTTTGAAAAAAGTTGCTTGTAAACTTTTGGCAACATAGAGTATTTCCCAAAAATCGGGACTATATCCAATACACTTTTCAAATGCAACACCAAAAATTGATAGCTTACTTGACAACAAATGTGAAGGAATTTTTTTTCAGTTCAATAAATCACTTCTTTATAAGAAACTCGAAAACAGGAAACATTTCTTCAAGTAACGTACTGAACTTTATCCCCCACCATATTCAAATGTGTAGATTTAAATATACATATATATCAGGTTTTTTAAAAAATAAAATAAAGTGGAACTGGAATGTAGACAATTGGAAACTGTATGCATTTAAGGCTTAACTAACTTTTTTATTTAATTTATTTGACTTCGATTCCTGTTCGATTTTATCGTACAGATCCTTCGATTCCTGTACATATTCAATCTATATCAAGAAAGTGACTGAGTAGTAAAATTGCTCCCTACACAACAAGTGGTTTACCACATAATTTTAAGTTACATTATATAATAGCTGAGAACGATACCTGGGATATCATTGCCCTTTCTAAACTTCGGAACCAAGTTATTTGAGGAATTTTTAGGTTAAGTTAAATTTTGCATACTGCAGTCTACAGTTTTCCTTACGAGTGTCTTTAATGACATTATCACTCTGATTTTGCTATTTAATGCTCTCATTCTTATATGATGCTGCTTCTGTATATTAGGGCCATTACCAAAAGGAGAGGTCAAAGACTCATGCAAGTCCTTTTAAAATGGAAAATATTTGTTTGACATTAATAGAAAATCAATCCAATTCATCTAGTCTTGATAATAATGAACTCATCAAAGGAAACACATACTTCAAATATAATTACTAAGAAAAATTAACTCATTAATGCAAAGTTCTGAGGAATAAATTTATTTAATTCTTATTATTTAAATGGTTACAAAAAATTTTAATAAATAAGTTACCCATAATATAGTAAAATTATATTATGTGAACTGTTAGCAGCATTGCCTTTATTTTGCGTTACAATACCTTACGTTTATGAAATATACTGTTATTTATGTAAAGGCCTAATTATACATTACAGTTTTAAAAAAAAATCCATTTTAATATTATTGCTTGATTAAATTTTCAAATAAATGTTTTTGTTGCTGTTCATTACAAAACAAAATTAATATATTTTCATCTACTTGTTTTAAATCCAATAACATATATTTTCAAGACATATATTACGAGCATAATATTTAAAATCTTTTTAATTATTCAGTTGCACCGCAAGAAATCTCATAAATATTGAATATAAAATGTTACTCTTTTATGTTATGCTACGCTAGCTTCGAGCCATCGCAACTGCCTTTATTGTTCTCAAAATATGTAGGAATGAATTTGAAGCTCATGCAACTGAAGTTACATTTGTGTTTTCTACTCTTGGCATACTTTTTATTTAAATCTTATTCTGAAAAATTCTGGAACTAAATTTTTATTGTAGAAACGTAAGTCTAAATTTGTTAAGAAAAAGCATCGAAAAAGAATTTAAAAAGAAAAAAAGCAAACGTGCACTAAGGAGATTAAATACTCTATATTCGCAATGTCTCAGGAAATTTATTACTGGGGAAAAAATCGCAAGTTAAATTATAGCTAAGTCAAATATTTTGTGTCTTTTTGTATTTTTTCATACAGTTTGTTTTAAAATGATAGATGATATGTGGAGTTAATAAAAGGTATTGTGGCAAATAGTGTGAGACGAATATAGAAAACAAACATTTCTTAAAAATACTTTAATTTGAATATAAAATCTTAAGAATTGTTTTATTCATTATTTATGAGAAAATAAAATAAATTATTTTAAGAAACTAGCTATCTGCTGTGAATAACTTCATTAAATGGGAATCCAAGCAAACAAAACAAAAATAGATAAGTGTTACATCAACTTTACACCTCAGTTATTTATAATTTTTTCACTTTTATCGTAGTTTGAAGAACTTGTTCCATAATTTCACGATTTGTGTTACAGCTCCATTCAAAGAGCTAATGCAATGAAATTAAACCAACCATCATAAGAAATTCAAAAAAATTTCGATTTGCTGAATAATAATTTATCCTATTTATTATAAAGAAATATAAAAGTACAGATATTTTCGTTATGTTGAGACTTTTCGCAGAACTTTTTTCTTGTAACCATTTTTTATACATGCGATGAAAATAGTTTTTCGCTAATATTTTTGATTGAAATACTTTTTTGGATTAAAAAAGTTCTTATCTCCAGTTCAAAGTTGTATGTATAACTATACCTAGTTTTTATTCCCATAAATTGCTTGCAGCATTTGAGGAATACCTTACGTTAACCTATAACTCAAATACGAAAAATAACACAGTTAAATGATAGATGAATAAAGTCTGAAGTTCCTACAGGAATGACTCCCTTCTTACTTAATATGACAAGATCTATATCATTTAACAATACTTTGTTACAGTAATTTTGGTCTCGTGATCTTAAGTTAATTAAAGTTATACTGAATTGGCTCAAAATATTATAACTTGCAGTTAAGAAAGTTTGAATTCTTTTTAATTAGTTAAATCAGTGTCGATAGTGAAAGCATATTTTAATTTTTTAAAATTTTTATTAAATAAATATAAATTTTGAAAGGAAAACGAAGTTTTCAAAATAATTATTCAAACAAGGCGAAAGACTCACACAGCTGTAAAACTATATTCTTGTGATTGAATATCATTTAAAAAAGAGCCAAACACAAAAACCCAAAATTCGATTTTGCGACTCAAATTTTATAGGAATTGGTTTAGTTTTAGTTTAAATTACGTTGATTCATAATAACTTTGCATGGAGCTTTAGAGAGTGAAATATAATTTCAGGGAGAAATCCCTGTATAATCTGTTCAAGTGAAGCAAGAAGAAAATAAAAAGTTGCGTAAATTAAGTTTACGTTGAAGATATGAATAAATAAAATTTATATTATTCCATTAATTAATTTACATTTCTATGATAGTGCTAAAATACGTTAATCAAATACGAGCATGAAAATCTAATGAATATATAACCATGTTTCATTTTAAAAATAACTTAAGTTTCACTTTTTGTGAATGCAGCTAATTTTATTTTAAATAAATTTGTCAATAGTTTCTCTAAGTAGTTTAAAAATTCCGGTTAATTGTCACCTATTATTCTAGAAAATATTTAATTCTTTTTATATAAAGTAATTAAATTCAGTCTCGAGTTTTGTTCTTTATCTTTTTAAAGGCTGTTTTTCTTTTCACAGAATAAATAATATTGTGACTTAATTTATTACAAATGTTTTCCTTTCATTTTATTTTCAAATAATTTGAAACTGAAAAGAAATACATTATTTCAAATATGTTTATAAGTATTTTTTCTCACTTTTTTTTGAATATATCTAAAATACTTACTAAGCTTTTATGATATTTACAGCTTTCGTGGCTTTTATTCCCATTTAGTTTAGTAAGTCATGACGTGTATTTATTAGCTTATCAATTATTTTATGTCATTTTCCTTTCCTTTTATATGTAGTCAGAACAAATTTTATTTTAACGTACCTTTTGTTTCCTAAGTAGACAATCAAAATTTCCTTTTGATTAAAGAAATCATAGTTACTTTCAAATTAAGTAAAAGACAAACAGTAAAAGTTTTTAGTTTAATCTGAAATTTTTTGAAAAAGCACTGAAGTAGCCTATTAAAGTGAAGCATATTTATAAATAACTATTTGAATAATGATTGCTTAAATGCGAATGTATTAGTGCACTTTAAATTATTTCTTTTTAATATATCAATTTGCAGAGTTATGCCAATAGCGTATTATGTGAGCATTAAGAGATTTTGATTACAACATAAAACACGCATGTCCTTTAAAAATAGCTTAACTACGACGGTGATTTACAAACATTAAGGGAAATTTATTTTATTTTTGTACTTTTTATACTTATTCGTTTGGGTCTGCTGTCTCGAATTCTATAAATTTTCTATTTAGTTGAACTTGAGAGAGACCTAACTACAAACAGACCTAAGCTCAAATCCAGAGCCTATCAAAGTGCATCAATAGGACTTAAACATTTCACAATTATTTTCAAATGATATTTCTTTTTCAAGTCTGGAATATATTTGTTTATGAATGATTATCATATAAGAGCCGCAATAACATTTTCGAACAAATCGTAATTTAACTTTAATATTTTATCTTCATCAATGACATGAGTGACTTGTCCTCAGAAAGAATAGCCTATTGTGTGCTGAGAGTCAAATTAATTAACATCTGCTAAAAATCATTACTAATTCGATTATTATTCCAATAGAAAATTAATAGGATTCTTACCTGTAAATATATCATCAAAACTAAAAGGGATAAGTATGTAAATAAGCTGAAATTCAATCACTTAACAAAATATCACATGGTCTTAGTTATCTACTTTTCAAATTATGTTAATATTTTTCTTTAATTGTCATTTTTGTTATGTTACTTTAATGAAAATACTATTGACTTTGGTTAAAAAATAGATATTTTAATGTAAAATTAGTGTTTTGTGCTCAACTGCAATTTAAGAAAAATGTGTATATTTAAAGAAAAGTATTTCAAATCTAGAAGTTCATTTATTTTTACATTTGACTATTCTAAATGTTAATATTATTACTAATTTTCTGTTATGAGATCCAAGAAAAAAATTTCAAAAATAAAAAACAATTTTGTCAATTAACCTTAAAATCTAGTTCCACTTAAATTTTGTTTTTCACAAAAAAAAAAATTAAAAATAATATTTTTGAGGGGAAATTACTTGAAACACAAATATTTAACTTTTTATTTTTATTTTCCACAGCCTACTAGATATTAAGCAAATTGTTTAAACTATTCTATTAAGAGTTTCAAATTCTTGCTGAAAAACGTCATACTGATAACTACTTCAAAATACTTTTAAATTTAGTTGTTTCAAAAAATTTGTTCAAAAATTAACAGTTTTAGTATAAAATCTGCGCAAAGCATTTCGAGTTTCGTCTGTAGTAGAGCCTAAATTAACTTAGAGTTGAAAAATATTCCCTAATGGGTTTTTCCTTTTAAAAAAGGTTAGAAAACATTTATACTAATTTGAAAAATGTTTTATTAAGAAAAGTTAGCCTATCAAGCGAGAAAGAGAACAAAATTTTTAAAAAAATCTGCTGAAATCAAAAGAAAAAAAAGCTAATGTTCAAGTTATTTATAATCAAACGTTACTTGAAACAATACGAAATTTTTAACGGTGCATCTTTAAGAAAAGGATCTGCGATAAATATTGGTTTTGAATTTGCACAAAAGGGTTAATAACATCAATATTGTAAACTGGCAACAAAAAATGTTTTTTAATGCCTAGATTTTCATATTTTAACTTGCTACCTATGAAAACCCTTTTTTGTTCAAAGGTTCTGAGAAAACTTATTCTTAGTTGAGAGATTTATATCGAAGTATTTTGCTATAAACTGTTGCCAAACATTCAAATATCAGTATTTGTACCTTTTTAAGTGTTGTTTTCTACCAGAAAATTGAAAAATTCATGTGTTAGTAATATTATAATCAGATTAAAATCTTATTTTTTTTAAAAAAAGAAACATTTGAAAAAAATTAAAATTTTAATATTAATGAATATTTTTTGAATTCTGTAATTCTTTAAATCGATCTGAACTGAATAAAATTATGTTTACAAAAAAATTAATCCACAAATTAACATGAATAAGCAAATTCATCAATTTCATATTTAAAAATATTTCCATTAATATCAAATAAAAAGGTTGTATAGCAGGTTTTTATCAAGATTTAATATATATTTTTACTTTAAAGTATGGACCCTCCAAAATTATAAACAAGCTAGCAATGCATGAAAAAATTTGTAGAATTATACTGTGAAATTTGGTTTCGGTGTCTTTGTCATTGAACCAAATGAAATATTAAAAAATTCCTCTACTGTTACAAAAGCAAAGGAAAGTTAATTCTTAATATGTAAGATAATACTGATTTATTTAATTCAAAAGACCTTGCTAATATTTTAATAAAGTCACTAAATTCTTACCTAAAGAATAATGAAGGCATAAGTTATTTTACTTATTTTATATTTCAGTAGTTAAATTGAATTTTGTAGTTAAGGTAGTACAATATCATAAAATACTACAAACACAAATCAAATGAGGTTTGAATCTGCATCAAGTTAAATGGTTAAGCCTAAAAGCACTGACTTCGTAACAATTTTGCAACTTGTTACTTGTCTTGAATAACCTTATTTGAGTTTTACGTAAATGAAAATGAGAGAATTAAATATCTTGAATAATTTGAACAAGCTAAGCTTTGTCTAAGAAAAGCTAATATCTTTAAATGAATGTACTTAAATTTCTAAGATATAGGAAACAATCCAATTAAAATATTAGATAAACGGAAAGTAGTATATTTCTGTAAGTTAAATATTTTCATCACAGTGCTTTAAATATATACATTATGACATGTTTAAATTTCTGATTAAAATATTTTAATACGTAATATCATGAAATCTTTAGAGATAAAAATTATAATTAATACTTATTACTAGATCAGAAATTAATTAATACAACATATTAATTAATATGATGGGAATCAAACTTTTCTACATTTCTCCAATTCAAAATTCTTCAAAATTCTATGAGCTTTAAGTATAACTTTACGAAGATTTAAAATTCTACTGAGCATTTTTGTTGAAAAAAAATCACAAAACTCTTAGTTTTTTCAAAATCATTCGAAATAAAAAAAATTATTCATAAGAAAAAGTCTTCAGAGGGAACGTAATTATCCTAAAACTTAAATCGAAAGCTATGCATTAGAAATCCTATAGCTCTAATTTTCTACAATTACTAATCTTACTTCTTTGAGACAAATGTATTAATTCTTTGTTGATTAAATCTTTGGGATCTTGCCGCTCCTTCTTAAGTTTGTTCAAGGACTTCTCTGGAACATTATTAACTTTCAATCATGCTGGTATGCTTCATTTAAATGATTTGATTAAAAAAAAGATGCATCTCAGCAGATACTAATTTATATATGTGATGAAGACGACCTTCGTTGAAGTAAAAATGGTGAAATCAAAGACACACTAACTATCTAAAGTATTTTGGAATAAATACCATTTTCGATTTCTTAACCTTTTTAATGATTGGGAATACTTTTCTGGTAAAAGTGATTTATTCGTACTATCATTCGCATTGACAAATTAAACACTAAATTGCATTCCGCAAAAGTTGAAAACAAATTTGCTGGTTCCTTATATTTATCAAATTTAAAATAATACAGTAAATATTTTTTCTCTTTAAGAGATATTATTCAAGAGACATATATTATATCCATGCGGCTTCTCTCTCCTTTTCTAAGTAAATATTTTTAAATTAAATTATTTACCATCTCTTTGCTGCTGTATAATTTAAATTATATATATATATATATAATCAAAATTTCTCTACAAGAGAGAGATGAATTAACATAATTAATACTTAAAAGAATAGCAATTGCTAGATAACAAGACAACAGAATTTAGAAGGAGATATGAAAAATTGAAATAATAGAGTAAAATATAAAAGAATGGATGCTTCAGTATTATCAACATTGCTGACTTAAGACAGCTTGTATACATACAATTTTCCTTAAAATTTTTTTTTCTGTATAAAAGTGGGGTTGTGAACATGCTTTTTCGCCTGCCAACCTTCCCCCTTTTCTGTTAATAATACCGAGCAAATACCAAATGGAAATAATGGATAGGAAATCTAAATCCATTATAAGGAAAAGGTAACTTACCTAAAAATTGCATACTGAAATGCAGAGCCCGCGCTAAATCTGAGTACAATAAACAAGTTATTGCCAGATTCTGGACCCAAATATAATTTCAAAACAAAGCAAAGGCTGAAAAATAGCACTTAGCAAAAGTATGAAAAGAATAGAAATAATAAAATAAGAATTGTAAACATACTACCATTATCTTAGAGACTCTCAATATGATTTAAAAGTTATAATAAATTTTAAAAAAGTAATTTTATCTAAAACTAGAAACTGGGGGTATTTAAAACTATCTAGGAAGAATAATAAATCTATAATATAAACCTTTTAAAACTATGGAAATTTAATCCTTACTATTTAGAATTTCTTTATTTGAATATCTATTAATAAAATTAATTGGGTAGTTTTGAATTAAACAGTATTTAGTAAAATGTTTATAATTTTTTCTTTTTTCTGATTTATTAGAAACTAGAAATTTATTGCGTAGTGTGTAATTAAGAACAATATTTCTGAATATAGATACATGCACATTACTCTCCCAATGTGGTACTTTTATAATATTGAAATTAAAGTCTTCTCGTTTATCATAAATATTAGTAACGATTTTATAATCTTTTAATTTAATTTCTATGTCAAGAAAATTTTCTTCGTAACTGTTACTATTTGTCTGTATTAAATTAAGATATTGTGGATAAAAATTAATATTAGGTTTAAAGTTGTCTTGCTTGCCAAAAATGATTATATCACCTATATAACGAAAAAAGTAAAATTCTAAGTTGTCTGTGTGAAACTATTTTCAAAATAATGTAAATATAAATTGGCGAGACAGTTGCTAGCTGGGCCACCTTGTGGTAGACCCTTAATCTGTTGATAAATAATTACCATTATGATAAACATAATTCTGTTTTAGAACTAACCTAAGTAGAGAACCAAATCTATCATATTTGACATTTTTAAACAAATTATCTTTATGTAATTTTACTAGTGTTTTTATCATATCATCAATATTAATTGAGTTAAAAAGATCTTCAAAAGCTAAAGTAAATACTGAAAATATCTTTTTATCTTTAATTTGTGCAATAAGTTCTGTACTATTTTTAAGAATGGCTGAAGTTTTTAGATTATTTATTGTATCTTGTAACATTTCATGTAGAATTTTGCCTGATTTGCTGATATATATGTATTAAAACCATTAGTAACTGTTCTAAACTTTACTGGATCTTTATGAAATTTAGGAGTAAGAAATACATGTGGAAATTTAAAATTATTATTAATTTGTATTTTTAATTGTTTATGAAAAGCCAAAATTCGATTATTTATTTCTCTATCAGAAATTGATGACCTAATAAAAGCTGTTTTATTTTCAAAATGTTTGTTGAGCATTGAACTATAATAGTATTTACAAATGAAGGCAAAATTTCCAGGCACTTTATCCATATAAACTATAATAAATTTATTTTGTAATTTTTTAATCTGATTTTTAATATCATTAAAAAAAATGTTATTATCTGTACTAAAGTTATATTTATTAATCTGTCGTGTAATGTTACATTTAAACTCTGTGAATGCCTCTATAGGCATACTATATTTAATAGCAATTTTGTAAATAAATTGCTCAATATCATTACATAACTGATTTTTGATAATTTTATTATTATTGGAAATCATAAGTCTAAAACCAGTACCTTTATTCATTATATTTCTAAGATTATTGTCTTTTACAATATTGAGATCACCAGTAATAACATGCTGGTGATAATTATCTTTAAATTCTTTAAATTCATTACAATAACATATTAAAATTTCTTGCTTGATAGGTGCATTATAGTTAAAAATTGATCTACCTATTTTTTTTATTATATTTAAAAGCCTTTTTAATAATGATATTCTGAATTGGGAAAGTTGACATGTGTTTTTTAAAAATTCTAGAAAAATTAATATTATCAAAAGATTTATACATATATAATAATGTACAATACTCTGTTTGATATTTTTTTTATTTAAATTGACTTTTATATTTATGCTTCAGAAATTTGAGAATGTCTCTTATGATATGTAAAGCATGACTGTCTATAAATTTATCTGAATTTAGTATATTATCCGTAATACATATTTCTGTCTTACTTAATCCAAACATGAAAGATTTAATGTGCTTTATATTAAAATTGTTCTCGAAACTATTACATATATCGCTATTACTTTTTAAAATAACATTTTCGTCTCTGCTTAACCTTTTAGTCCTATTACCTCTAGTTTTTCTTTTATTAGTTTTTTTTTATTTCTTTACTGTAATAATAATCTTGAGAATTTTGTTTAATAGCATTAAGAATATTTTTTCCTTGATATAATACATATATATATATATATATATCAGATTTCCAGACGGAAGGCAGCAACCGCATGCTGTCTTGAGATATCTGGGATCTCATTCAGCATCCATAACTTATCACACATTTTTGATTTAAATAAGTTTCATAGATCTGTTTTACACTATTTTTAATTACTCTTGTTATAGAAGGTACGAAATTCCTCTCTGAGAGCACTGTAAAGCACCAGTGCCTTCTTTAGGTAGAAATGCATCCCTCTTATTTCCGTGGATATCATAGTGGAAGGGTACCCATTGTAAAACATTCTTTTTTAAAGTCAGAAGCACAATCCAAGATTCTCTATACAGTTTTTAATTCTAAGAAAGTTTGAAAAGTCTAGAGATGTCACTGATTGTATTGCAAAAATAAAGTTAGAAAACATAAAGACATTTTCAAAGCCTCCTTTTTTTGCCAGTAATTGCTGAATAGTCGTTCTAATAGCTTCCACTTCGACATCAAACGGAATTGTGTTTGGTCCGAAGTTATGAAAATAGTTCTGAAAAAATCACATTGCCTGCACTTTCATCCTGATTGTGATTTATCAGTCTAGACATAAAGCCAATCAGGCTGTGGAAATCTGTTATTTATAGTTTCTAAAACTATGGCTTTTACAACTGTATCAGAGGATTATTTTCGAACCTCTGTGTAAGACCGTTCTTCCCTTTACCAAAGGTACTAAAGAATCAAGGAGGAGGCATGGTTTACGGAATATCAGGGTTGTTGAGATGTTCTCTGATTTTCACTACTGTAGAAAAACCTTCTTGGGCTATTGGTCTTTAAAAAAGAATCATCATACCATTTATTTATTTTCAGTTACTGACTTTTTAAGGCCTTACAATTATGACTTTAATATTAAGAACCTTTATTAATGAATAGTTTTTATATCAGGAATTGAGCAAATTAAACTTTAGTTCATATAATCCGCCAAAGATCTGTAAGGATTTTATGTAATCATATTTTAGAAATAAATGCAGGAATTTCATCAATTAATTGAATTCGATCTTAATTTCTTTAAATAATATTTAAATCAACAAAAAACTAAGACATTCCAGGGAATTGAGATGCAAATAGTATTTAGATAATTCTAAAATACAGAAAGGAAACACTTAGACATACAATTTTCATGGTGAAGAGTCATGTTGAAATGTTTATTTTTTATACCTCTGTGGAATGATTTAAGTTATTTCTTAATTAGTTATGAGGTTTTTCCCTTTTATAGTTTTACAAAAGAATTTATTCAAAAAGTTTAAGCAGTCGCTTAAAAAATCCATTACATAGATCGTTAACTTATAAAATAAAACTGTCTTTCAAAATATCATTCAAAAACATCATAATTACGAAACGTCTGAAAAATATTAAAGCTATTATAGCTATTTAATTATTTTCATGAACGACTTATTTTACAGTATTAAAAAAATAGATCGTTTATATTTCGAAACAAAATAACTAAAATTTAAAGTAAAGCAATCAAATCTCAAAATTTTTTTTAAAGTTTTAAAACCAATTACGATTGAACTTTTTAAAACAAAATTAATAATTATTTGATTGTATAAATGCTTATTTTAAAAGAATTCTCATTAAATATTGTCATAAAATACGATCTCTTAGAAATGGAAAATGAAAGGAGAACAAAAGGTGAAAAATGATTAAATTAATTCGAAATGTTTAAAGAAATTCAATGGATCTCAATAATCTGAGTTCCCGTACAATGAAAATTGTATTGCAGGAAATTAGAAAAGGTTGAAGATAATAAATTAACGGCCAGACAATTATTTTGCAATCTTTTTAGGCGGAATAGTTTTGGCCAAATATTTCACAATAAGCCTAGCAATATTTGAAAACTCTTTAATCACTTTTAGTCAAACTCTTTAAGATAAAAATTAAAACAAAATTGTCTCCTAATTCAATATGTGCTAATTCACTATTTCCAATTAACTACTAGTTAATCGTATTGCTACGAAATTAAAATAAATAAAATAAAAATTTACTGTCCATTTTTTTCCTCTTGTATTTGTAAAAGGTGTGTTTTAAATGCGTTAACTTTCAATTTAAATTAACTTGAAAATTTTTTCATTCTGAATATATATATATATAAATATATATATGAAGTGGCGCGCGCAAGTAGATGGCGCCACGTCCGGGTCACCAATGAAATGGCGCGCTTATCCTGTAGGATAGAACCAGGTACCTTTGGATCCGAAGCCGAGTAACTTATCCACTACACCAAAATGATCACCTTGGTGCGGAGGTAGTTACTGGCTTATATAGATGGTACCGCTACATATATATATATATATATATATATATATATATATAGGATATACTCTCATCTAAAGTGTGTTTTTTTAAATAGAAATAATGATATAATAGCATACTTTACAATTTTTAAACTTGGAAAGGAACAAGTATTAAGATATTAAAAAACCTAATTTCTAAAAAAAATCTCTTATAAAGAATCTAACGGCAATTAACTCTTAGATTACTTTAAAAAAATAAAAAGGTAAAAAGAAAAATATTTTAGTTCTGTTAGAAATACAGACATAACCTCTATGTATTCAGCAAGTTTAAGTAGTAGATTAGGAAAAAACTTTGAAAACAAAAGAATTTTTGAAATAAATTCATTTAAAAATGAAAACTAAAAATTCCGAAGTATATTAATCTTTACTAAAAACCTTCTAATGTCTTCAATTAGAGAATTTTTCTGCCCAATTGATTTCTAATGTTAAGTATACTGTTTGCTTTCAAAAAAATTTAAAAGTGAATAGAAGAGAAGAAGAAAAAATAATAATATTTTAAATATAACAGAATTTTCATTTTCCCCTCAATCAAATTTTAAAGTTTCTTAAGGCAATTTTCATCAAATTAAAACTTTTAAAGTAAAGTATTCTGGCTTTTTTTCGATGTTGTTGACTGCACCTTTAGTGACTGTTTTTATCGTTTTACATTGTATTGGGCTGCTCGTCGACTTCTGATCGAAATGTCGAAGATGGATAGGTAAAAAAAATCCTTTAGACAAATTCATTTCTTACAAAGGTTTATGTTTCATAATATGATCTGAATCTCGCTTTAAATCTGATCTTAGATACTTATCCATGATTTAAATATATTGATATCAGTGTATGAAAAAATATAACTTTTCAGCTGCAAAAATAAAGAATTTAAATTTTATTCTTAAGTCTTATTAAATTTGTTTTTAACACAACATGGAGCTATTAAACAACGAGGAAAAATAAATATTTTGTACAGAAAAAACTGCAGTAGAAACACAAAAAATAAGGGGACATGGTACGATTTACGCAAATTTTTTTAATTTAAGGGTTTTCCAAAGTTTTTTGGTTGCTTCCTATGTGTGTACACTATGTAAAACAGTTTTTGTGCTCAAAATTTCATAAAAAGCTAGGTATTTAATTTTTTAAGGAAAAAAATGTAAAGTGATTTTAAAATGCTATTCCTCTTACAAAATTGACGTACACACATAAAATTTGATTTACAAGTACGTCAAACTATATGTAACAAAAATTGGTATGGGTTTTACGATAACATGATTGGTATTCGTACTATACTTCTTTTTATGAATGCTTATTGAAAATTCCATAAAAAATGTATAAATGCTGAGTTAAATTATTTTTTTAAAAAATGAGTATTACTTTGATTCAAAAATGCATACCAACTTTTGTTACACTTACTATTAGCATTAGGTAAAAAAAATCAAAGCACTAGGCACAATAGAAAAAGGCCTCAGCATTTTAAATGAACACAAACTATAGTTATTTTATCTTTCTGAGATAAGTAAGTTTAAAGTTTTAATTTGCCATAGGAATGTGAATAAAAACGAACGTAAAAGCTATTATGATTCTACGCCTTTTAAGTTTAGAGCTTTCAAATTTTGTGAGGTTATAGAAAAGTATATAAAGAATAATTTTAGCTAAAAAAAAACTAAATTCGATTTTTTTGACCAATTTTTGTCAATTGAATCTTACTGTGTCCCCATAAAAGACAAACAAACAAACAAACAGAAGTTTAACAAAAAGCGATGTCATATAAAAATATCTTACACGCATTAAGTACTCTCTAATGATTTTATAAAATTGTTTAAGCGCTGCTATATGAAAGAATTTTAAATGGAAAAATCAAATAATTCGATCAACTTCTAAAGTATTTGGGTTTTCTAAACATTTATTTCTTAAACAATTGTAAATATCCATTAATAAACATATATTTGGTAAGATCTACTCACATTTAAGCACCTTAAATCTTTTTTAAAAGAGGACATTTTTCTCAAGATATAATTTCAGTTTTTTTACTCAAAATATAATAAATATATTTTCGCTTAACGATATATTCTTACAAATCCTCTCAATACTTTTTACTTTTATTTTAAAATATCTTCTGTAATATTTAAGACAAAACATTTTAAATTTTTCTACATATATATATATATATATATAGCAGTAAATAATTCAAAAGAAGACTAATAAATCCCAAGAATATATATATATATATATATATATATATATATATATATTCGGAGGAAAATTATAAAATAAAAAAACTATAACACACATATCATTTTGTGAGTCATAATAGTATATATAGACATTACTTACTTCAACAAAGTTTAGAAGTGACACTGATAAGAACTTAAGTTGCATTTAAAACATTTGTAATGGGCATTTTAATGAGCTTAAGCATGAATGTCTGTTAATTGAAAAAAATTTGTCCAGTAATTAAAAATATGTTAATACAGTATTTGCGTTTGCTTTTCTTGATGATTTCCATTTAAAGTACTGAGATGAAACCCAAGTTCTTTGAAGTTCAGAAATATATGTGCTCTCTCATGATTTCTTATATATTTAGTATATATGTGATATATATATATATATATATATATATATATATATATATATATAAAGAAAAGAGGCTACAGTGTTATTTACTTTTCTTTTAAACTGTATGAATGAATAATCAAAGCTTATTTTTTAAATTTGGAATCTAAAGAAAAAAATATCCAAAAAACATAATAACATAATAGAAATAAGAGTGAAAATTTGATGTACGGCCACGTAAAAAATGAAACAAAAACAAAGTAAAAATTACAATTTTTAAAGATATTCAAATCTCCAAAAACTTGCAATTAGTTGAATATCTGTCTGCTATCTGCACCTTAAGTTGAAATTAAATTATTTCCCTTTGTTAAACAACTCACTTTATTTAAATAAAATTTTGTCATTAGATTATAAACTATCAAAAATATGAAAATTTGATACATTGTTATTTAAATACGTCCACAATTCCCCTTTAGATAGATAATCCAAACGTCGCAAAAAGGATCGGCAAATATGTATTTTTATGTTAGAATAAATTGATACATTTTGATCGATAAAAATGATAATTTACAAGAAAAGATCAATTCACTAGAAATTTTCCTTATGGAACAACATGTTTTAGTTTTCTGTGTTTACAAAATGAGTTTTCGTTCATAAAATAAAATATTTAAGTTGCGTTCGAAAGAGAAACACAATTTTCTTGAAATTCTTCTTTTAACGAAGGAGTGTTTTACTTAGGAGTTTCAAAAACATAACTCGAAATTCCGTCTCTCAGTTGGTTTGAAATCAGATATTAAATTTCGAGAGAAGAAATGAAAAAAAGCTTGAGTGAAACCAATTTCTTTAATTTGAAAAGTACTTTTTCCTATTCACCTGTTCTTTTTCCAGAGAGGAGGAAGAAGTCTCTATTGATTTTTCAGGGAAAGGAAGAAGTGTACCAATTGAAAATGCATTCATTGACTAAAACGGCTCGAACCTATTTAGATTAATTCTTTAAATACGAATAGCATTAGAGGTTCAAATACTTTTTTTAAAAATGAATTGATTTGTGCTGTGAGCATTAATTATTGTGGAAAGAGAACAAATAAATATTTTAAATGCTTAATAGCGTGTAACAAAGACTTATTTTAATTTTTGTCCGAGCATTTAAAGGGATTGCTTTAAATTAATTCTCTCTCTAATGGCACTCGCTAAAACGGTATTTTATTTTAAAAAGAAAGATATTTTCAACAATTATTTAAGATTTTCATTAAATTACACAATAATGAAAAGAAAGCAAGCTTTTAATTACTAATGTATGTATTTCCCTTAAAATGTTTGATTAATTTGTTACATTTTTGTTAATCTAAAATAGCAATAAAATTATTGCAAGTGATTAATGAAAATGTATTTAATTGGCATGGTACAATTTATAAAAAAATGGTTTTAATGGATTTAATGGTTTTTACAATTATTTTGTTGAAACAATTAAGGATTACATAAAATAGATTTTGTTCCCAAAAAATACTACAAATACTAACCATTTAATTTCTTAAAGACAAGTTTTAAAACTGATGAATATATTTTAAAATGCTACTCATTCTACAATAATTGATGTGCACCAGCGATTCTCAAACTGTGCTGGGGGAGGGATTCGTGATAATCCTACGCGAGGGACGCGCGCCTATCGGAAAGTTGAAAATAAAAGATTTAAAAAGTTATTAATTTGCTGAAAGAAAGCAAAACATATATATTCTGACACAATAAAAAAATAACACATTTACGCTGATATAATATACTAATAAATATATCAGTACTGCACAATGTATTTGATAATTAATTCCTCAATACTAAATTAAGAGCAAGTTTAATAGTTCCTGGAGACTTCCATAGTCTCTTGAATATGTTACTCAACAGTAACATGTACAAAATGTAATAATTATCTTGTTAATATGTACAGTTTAAAAATAAAGTTGTAGTGTAGCTTTAGTATCGAAATACATCATTATATATACTACATTCAATTCATTGTGTTAATGTGCGGGAAGGGAGGCGCGATGAAAGTTATAATTGAAAATTGGATCACCAATATTGAAAGCTTGAGAAGCACTGATGTACACACATGAAATGCTATTTACTAATATATCAAACTATGTATAAAAGAAAGTTGGTATGGGTTTACTACTAGCAAGATTGATATACGTAAAATACTTTTTTTTCTGAATGCTTATTGAAAGTTCTTTGAAGAATATGTAAGTTCTAGTTTCAACTATTTTTTAAATAAATGATGGTTAAAAAAACTAAAAGACATGCTTTTATAGTTAATTGGACTAAAAAGTAAAATAAATAGTTCTCATTACAAGAATAAAATGATTAACAAGAAAATTAATGCCATTAGGGTAAAGGCTTGGAGTGCTCTATATCAATTGTTATAATTTCTTACTAGTTTTATTCCGAAATGCTGAGTTAGTGTAAAAATGTAGTACAAAGCACCCCACGCTTTTAAACATTGACATTAATTTTCTCGTTAATCATTTTATTCGTTTATTAAGAATTATGTTTTTACTTTTTGGTTCGATTAACCACAAAACCGTGTTTTTTAGTTTTTTTAAACTATAATTTATTTTTCATTTTTTTAGTTCGATCTACAATAAAAACGTGTATTTTTAATTTTTTTTAAACTAGCACTTATTCATTGAGGAATTAATCTTTAATGCGCCATTTTTTAGAATCTAGAATACCCATTGACATACTATCAGTGTGACGATACGGCCATGTTTACAAAATGAAGGATCAGCCAACTGAATTAAATCTGGAAGAACTGGGTTTGAAATATTTCATGCGAAAGAAAGTGTTAGGTCAATGATATTTTTCACTAAAAAGAGCTCAATATTCTGTCTGAAACTTAAATTAATCCGGTGACCTCTGAATCAATTCTCAGCTGTTTTGGTGAGATGAAGCAATGAATGATGTTTCATTCCTCAGATCCGACAAGAGAATTTAGAAAAACAGACCATGTCTGAGTTTAGCAGTTAGAACATAAACCTTTTCTTCACATGCACGAGCCTTTTCTTTTATTTACATTTTCAGAAAAACTAGACTATTGTTTATATTATGATAAGAAACTGCTGATGCACACATTTTCTAGCTTTTAGAGTTATAACTTTATCTTTTAGTCTCCAAATTTGGAAATGGGATCTGGAATTAGTCGCCAAATCTGGAAATCGTTATTCTGGATGATCCTGATCAAGATAATGACACAAAATTATGAAAGTATTGTATTGGCAGCGTTCTTGATAAGTGTGCAAAATTTCGAATTTATCTGACCTTTTAAAGTGGGTAAAAATCGAGTTCAAAGATCTCGTTACATACAAGGGAAGCTTTTAAAAGCGTGTTAAAAAAAGCACTGCTCTGATTCAAAAATGCATACCAACTTTTGTTACATGTATTATTAGCAATATATAAAAAAATTTCAAAGCATTTGGCACAATAGAAAGAAAGCCTAAGCATTTTCAATAAAGATACACTAGTTTTTTTTTAGATAAATCAGTTTAAAATTTTTATTTGCCATTGGGATATATAAATAAAAGTGAACATAAAAACTGTCGTAACTCTGAAATATTTTTAACTTACAGCTTTCAAATTTTGAGAAATTATATAAACTTAAATAAAAAATAATTTAGGCTAAAAAACTTTTATTTGAATTTTTGACCAATTTTTGTGAATTGAATCGTACTGTAAAATCGTACTTTACCCTTTAAAAAGTTGTATGATTTATTCCCTTCTAGTATAAGATAAACTTTTATCAAACGTAAAAGTATATTCAGTTTAGAATAATTATCTTAATAATCATAATTAAAATAATCTTCAAGTAATAATTAATTTAATCTTCATATCTTATCTTAATTAAATAAATCTTCTTAATTTCTATAGAACATCATTTGAATAATGATACAAAAAATAAGGAAATAAATTTGGGGTAAAAAAAAAAACAAAAAACACAACAATGGCAGCTGATTATGAACCAAATCAAACTTCAAGGAATTGAATTTGTTTCAGAGCTTTTTCAGAAGACTTACTGGAATTTCCTGAAGAATTATAAAGCAATGACAGAGTTTATTGTTGATATTTTTTTAAATGAACAAGATCTTACTTAAAAAAATACACAACATCACAATATATAAATTCATAAATGTACATTTACTTAGAAATGAATTTGTAATTCAATATTTATTTCTAACTTTATCATGATGGAAATAGTTTTGCTGAAAAAAATCTCATCACACATAACAAAAAAAGCATTATATTACAAAAGACTAGATTTTTTAATAAGCTGGTACTTTTCTGAAATAATGCGTTTTTTCCTCGGGAGCATAATTAAATTAAAAATTATTAATTAAATTAATTTGTCAATATGTTGGATTGAAAATGTCGTTAAGAGAAATTATTCATTAAATGATTATATTCAGGTAATTACGAGTTCAGTTTCTGTTATTTTCCTTATTTAAGATAATTTGTCATGTTAATTGAGTATTTATCTTTGAAATATTGTTAAAAAATGAATTCGAGATCCTTAATTGACTTTCTGTTTTCATTAATAGAGCTTTTTACTTCTAATAAAACTTATAATGAAGCAGTTCGCTGAAGAAAACTGATAAACTACCAGTTTAATGCTTTATTTTCTTTTAAATATTCTAATTGTAAGAAAAAGTTAAAGAAATGAGTAATATAGTTGACAATTTTTGGTTTATATAGATTTTTTTTTCACTTCGTGAAGCTCTGGTGGAGAGCACATTTCAAAAGAAATTTTCTGTGCTATATATAAATTAATTACTTAATTAATTTGAAAATTAATATTAAAGGAAATAATTGTATGAGAGAAAGTGAATTTATATTATCTACATTTTCTTCTTTTAACATTGAACACACACACATACACAAAACGATTAAAATGATACTTTATAAATGTTTTTTGATTGTTGGTAAGTAGGTTTTTTTTATTAAAAAAGTGTATTAAGTATTTATGTATTATGTATTAACCAGAAGCTATTCCTATACCACAGGCTTTCTTTCTCTTTCTGTCGGTTTTCTTTAAAACTATTTTAGTAAGCATTTATGATTCTTTTTTTATAAAAAAGATATCCTATATTCATTTTAAACTTAAGTGCATAATGATAATTTTTCTGAGAGAATTTATAACATTACTTGACATTTTTTTTAAAAAAAAATATTTACTGTTTCTTTTAAAATTGAAATGATTTAACATTTTTTAAAAAGATAAAATTTTTTAAAATGATAACGTGCTTCATCTTCGCAATAAGTAAGAAATATTTAATTATGATGTTACTAGTAAAATGTACCTTTAACTGCCTTTTTTCAAATTTCTCTTCACATTTTGGTTCAATTTTCAAATTGTACCCATTGAATTCATTGAATGTTTTACAAGCCTTATAATGCAAATGAATATAGGATCTTAAAAAATGTGTTCTGTATAATAATTTAATAGGCCTTTCAAACTAATTTTAACTGAACTATTCATATTATAGAATCAGATCCAATATATATATGAGAGTTTGTTGTCTTTATCTTACTCTCCTTGGTTTCGAATTCAAAATAGAAACATTTGTCGAATCGATATCAAAGTTTGAAGGGGTTTGTTTTCAAACAAGATTTTCTATCTGCATGCCGTTTCACTCAGATTCAATCTAGGGCCACAGCGATATAGAAAATTCTAGAAGTGAAGGTTTCTATACTTTATGGGTTGTAGTAGGGAAACACTTTTCGTTGAAGTTCTGCATTTCCGAAAGAACTTCCGAACGTGCAGTGAAATTTATAGAGAAAAAACGGGTAAAATACGAAATGAAAGAACTCTAATAAGATGAATATTATTCCCTTCATTTCGAAATGATGTCTTACGGAGGAACAAAGGTCAGATAAAATAATAAATAATAAATAAACTTTTACAAAATGAATAAAATACATATTATATTGGGAATTAAAATATCAGTATGAATTTCATACTTAATTCTATAATAGACTATAAAGTTTCAGTAATATGTGGATTATCATAAAGACTTTTCTGAAATTAAGAAATATACTTCACAACTTTATTATTATATGATATTTCGCTTCTATACACACACGCATGTTTTTCTTCAAAACACTTTAAATTTTATTGAAATTTATCTCAGATGTATTTACTTCAATATAAGTTGATTACAATGATGAATTTATTCAAATTTTTCGATTACACTTACAAATTATCAAGTGCACACATTTATACATAAAAGGAGAAACTTAACACACGCTGAAATTTTATGATGGACACGAAAGCGTTCTTCTCTTTATTCCAAAAGATCTCAGCTTGTGTATTACTATCCTGGAAATTTCGAGAAATTTCTTTGCTCACATGATTTCTTAACCTTACGAGGCTGATTGGTTGGATCCGATGAATAATATTCAATATTGCCTCATAATTCCTCATAAGAAATTGAAGAATCATTACACACACTTTCTTTCTCTCTCTCATACACACTCTCTCACACGCTCTCTCACACACTCACATACACACTCTTCACACACACTCTATCTTTTAACACACACACACACTCTCTCTCTCTCACACACACACACTCTCTCTCTCACACACACACGCACTCACATACATATATATGAGCATATTTTACGGTGTTAAAGGGAAAATGTAGCATGATGTAAACACTAAAAATAATACGACACAATAACTATAGAGTGCTTTTGAAACTTTGACGCAATCGCTTCTGAAATTGAGTTATATAATAAGAGAAAAAAGCTTTATTTTAACTTATTATTTTTAATAAAAATAAATGCATTCAACTTAAAATAAAATGTATTGTATGCTTAGTTAAAGATTATAATGTTACATATATATATATACATGTGTCTATTCTTAAAATAAAATATTTATATAGTAATATTAAAATAAGAATGACTTATTCCAATTCTTTGCTTTTTGAAAACATTAAATATCACCATTTTTTAAAAGAAAGGCAACTAGAGATTATGTATTGCCATTTTTTTCTCAAATGTTTAAGAAAAATTAAGTATATAAAATTTATAAATAATTTTATATCCATTGAAATGTTCAGAATTTGCGAAGTGTCTTGGAAAATTAATTATACTTTTTTTGCTGATATACACACATATTTGAATCTATACTTTTGCAAAGCAATTATTTTTACTTCTTATAAAATTAAATAAATCCTCTTAAATATTAATATTTAAAATCATCTTTCAAATAGAGATAGACCAATATTTTCAATACAGATTTTACAAAAATTTTAACGATGTAAAAAGATTTAAGGAATTTGAGCCATAACTTTCATATAGCTCCAAGATATTGAAAATTTTGCTTTTTCCATGAAAATTTACGACTTATTTGAATCTCTCTTATAGAGTAATTTTTAAATACAGTTTGTGTGTGTGTGTGTATCATTCTTCACTAGAAAAATAATTTATTCGGCTATTTTCAGGACGTATAAAACATTTTTAATAAACTAACTATTCTCTAAAATACCTTACCAAAGTTAATGAGTTAAAATTACTAGATAAAAATATATTCCACTTATTTTCATATTAAATCATATTTAGATATGTTTTAGTACATTAAATTGCATTTAAACAATTCCATTATCACAGTAAAGATGAAAAATTCAATCTCTAGTGTAAAATATAACATTTCACCAAACAAATCAGGTAATTTATTGCTATAAACTCTATTTAATTCACGCTAAACATTTAAATATAAATAATCCTAAAGTTATTTTACTACAGTCTAGAATAGATACCAGACTAATAGCGATTGTAAAAATGACCAGCAAGATCGCTTTTAATGTAACATTAAAGGTGATAAAATCTATTTGATAAAAGTGGTTATTCTGAAAGAATATTTTCGACAAGTTTTTAGAGTTACTCAGAAAAATGACTGTGTTTATAAAATGAGTATCCATTTACAAAATAAAATATACGGAAAAAATAATGATTATTTTTAAGTTTATCAAGAACTAGAAAGCGTTTTCTTTTAAGAGTTTAAAAAGCATAACTTTAAACTCCATTTCGCAATTGATTTGAAATCTGATATTAAACTTAGAGAAATGAAATAAAAAATGCTGGTAAAAGCTGGTATTTTTTTAATTTGTAAAGAAACTTCGAACCACCTGTTCGGGCGGACGGACAAAAAATTCCATTGATTTTTTTTTTTTTTTTGAAAAAAAAAGTTGTAAATATTTTAACTGTATACATAGGTTGGGATTATTTAAACAAATTTTGACAATAATTTAATTCTTAATATAAGAGCCTGAACCTGTATTTAAATAAAAACATCATTGTTGTGTTTATTGATTGAGACTATTTAGTTGAAAGAAGTAAAACGGTGGATATTGAACAGTAATTAAATTATAATTTATGAATTCAGGTTATTACGGAGAGGTTGCTGATGCAACATTTTCAAATCCGTTTCTAATTAATTTATTCAAAGTCATTAAAAATGAAAGCAGATACATTTTTTTCTTTCCATCCTCATAATTAAAGGTTACTTTAAAACCATTATCCCTAAAAATACTTTCTTTAATTCTAATTTACAATAATGATAATGTGTAGATAATAATTTAAGATTTTTACTTTCTTTCTAAGCTGATCGCAGAGAAACAAGTTTGAGCATGTAGTTAATAATGAAATGGGACGATAAAACAATATTTAAGGTACAAGTCATTTCAAAAAGCTTTTTTAGATATATATTTATTTTGACGCCTTTTAACGGATCAACTTACTGCCATTATGAATCTTTTCTACTCAGCTGAAAAATGATATAGGTTTTTTAAATAATTGTTTGATTGATTTATACCAAAACGTACTGTTTTTCAGTTTGAGAATTAAATTAAATGTAAATGAAATCATTTCAAATACATGCAAATGAATATTTTGGTTATAAAACCAAGTCAAATATATTATATAAATTCATCTTATTTACCAAATTAACAGTATTTTCAGCCAACTAACATGTATTTCGTATAAATCCTAATACTTTAAATGCTATAGAATCAGTATATTTAAAAATAAATAAAACTATTTTTAATGCGCAAAAACTTTTTCAATTGCTTTTATTTTAAAAGGCAGATGAATATTTTTCTGCATTTTTGATTGATTTCAAATCTATGTTAGGTTACAAAACTTTCACACAAAATCAAACGTGAATTTAGAGATGCAATGAAAATTCTGTAATTGTTTAATAATTGAGAAAGGTTTGGATTATTTCATTTCAAATCAGCAGATGGCAATAAATCCATTTTCCACTTTTGGCTAAAATAATGATTACAATTAACTTTTAATTAATAAAATGAATTCAATTCCTCATAAATTTGAAATCTATCTGAAGATAAAAATTAATTATGAAGAAAATCTTGAAAGGAATTACCATCGGTATTTTTTAAAAACTTATGTAAATAACTATGTGTAAAGTAAACGTGGATAAATGGTGATATATAATATATATCTCATTTTAATATTTTTACAGAAGCAAATTAATAAGATTAAAAACATGAAAAACAAATAGATAACATAAGTTAAAGGAAAAAAATGTGAATCCCGACAAGCTGGAAAAATTTGTAATTAGAATTAGATATTTTGCAAAACAAAATTGCGTTTTTCAACAGAAATAACATAATCTTTACATCCATGGCTTTCATGATCTAAAAATAGCTTTAAAATTGAAATTCATATTATGTTTTCCACTTACTGAACAAATTAGTACATTTAAGGATTAAAATCTGCAACAGAATTTCTTGTCGGTTAACTAGCCGTGAAAAGGATTTAGACGCTGTTCTTGACAATTCTTTTAATTAAATGAATTTATTTTTAAATTGATAGTAATTGAATGGTAAAATAGAAGAGAAAATAACAAGAGACTATTACTGGTATAAGGCTTTTAAATGTTATGTTACTGAGATTGGGAAGAAAGATTAATAAAGTATTTTCAAAGTTATTAAATGAAATATTTTATATTTGTCTTAAGAGAGACTGTCTAACTATTACTAGTTAACATAATTCAATTACATAAATTCATTTTTGAAAGATGGAATTATCTATTCATTTTTTTCTAATTCAGTGGGGAAATAATGAAATTGGAAACGCCAAACTCATATTATAATTACACGTTTTAAAAGATCCCCTAATGTTAAAAAAAGCACATTTAGGTAATGATGTCTTTATTACATATAATCCTTACAAGATGAGAAAAAAATAATCTTCGAAACATTTACTATTTATTTATCCTGAAAATATTTCCTTTTATATATATGCAGTAGGATTGGAGGAAATCTTAAACTTTCTAAGCAATTCTGATATTTGCTTTTGAAAAACATAATTTATTTTTAAATCCTTAGAGATGTCTTTAATTGACCACACATATAAGAATTAATGTGGACAATGATAATTCTTTTACTACTTTAAAAAGGTATACTTTCAAGGCAGGAAGTTTCAAATATATTCAAGAGTTTTCTGGGTGACTTTTACCATTCATCTGTGTAATAAAGTTTCTTTTCTCATCTAACTTGTTAAAATATTCTTGAAATTTTTGTACAGTTTAATTGTATCTATTTAGAGCTAGGCACTGCAGTATAAAATAAGCTTTATTAATATTGTTGCATCAATATCTAAGATTTGTATAAAGCAAAGGAATTAACTTTAAGACTTCATAGTACGATTATAAACCATGTAATCGAATTTTAAATATTTGCCATTAAAAAATTTGCAGTGAGTGTTTTATATGGAGATCAAAAATTTTTATCAAGTTGCATAACGAGTAACTGTTATGTTTTTTTGAATGATGAAATTTTGTATAGAATGTATGCTTAAAAAGAACTTTCAACTTGAATCCCTTAACTTAAACGAAAGATATACATTAGCGCTTATCCCTTGGTTCGAGTTTTTCTTAGTTATTTACTTGATAGTATTTAAATATTTGTAAATACATTTAAGTAAAAATATTTTAAGAAATATGGAGTAATTTACTTGAAAATATCTTCCATTTATAATTTACAGCAATCCAGCATCATTTAATATCCAATAGTATATACTACTAATGCAAAGAGCATTCCTAAGTTTAGATTTAAAAAAATGATGTCCTTTTAGATTCCCAGAGGGACACAAAAACAAAACAAAAAGCTAGACTTTAATACGTTTCCCTGTTAAAAACAGCTATGCTAATTATTATCATGTTTTGATGAAATATGCATTTATAAAAATTTAATATTGTAAAATATAGTACATGCAAAAAATAAAATTTATAAAAACACAAATATGTGTACTTTCCATTTTAAAAATGTTCCATTTAAGAAAACAATGAAACTTGATCAATCGCAAAGGGATTATTAATAATACAGAATAAAATATATTGTTTTCCTTCTTGAAAGAAAAAAATTTGTTTCTATTACATGTGCAACATTTTTTGGTCCATTAACAAGGTTAAAATAATTATTGCTTTATAAAATGCAAAATTGTTATTATTTTATTAAAAAAATAAAACTTCTCCATCGAAAGCGTGAGTTTATTTTTAAGTAGATAAAAATATCTTTTATTCATATAATATTAAACCATTTCGTAACTCATTAAAAAGTTCTTCAAAACACTTTAGTTGCATTTGCTTAGTTGAAACCGTCGAGTCCATTTAAATATTTCGTGTGACACGTTAATGCAAATGACTTTCGAAGCTTTGTTATTGTAATTTGACTGGCTTCCCGAACCAATTTTAATTTTATACCATCTACACTTTGAAATCAGGTTCTAAGCGATATTTTGCACTCTTTATTTTCGAGTTCAAAATAGAAACATTTGTAGAATGGATAACAAAGACTGAAGAGACTTGTTAGCAAACAAAATCTACTTACTATTTTTATACCGGTTCGCCCAGATTCAATTTAGGTTTATGGAGTAAAACAAAAGATATATAAATGATTTTTCTACTGAATGAATGGACTGTAGGTAGTGAACTTCTTTTCGCCCGAGCTCATTTCCGGAAAATCTCCCGGACGTGAAGCGGAACTTTCAGAAAGGAAAGAACATTATAGGTGAAGCCAATGAATTTTTATAAAGACAATAATAGCTTTTCTCATTGTAAATAAGCTAAATTTCCGTTTCAATAAAACAAAAATTGAAACTATATATATATATATATATAAAGTTTTGAACATTTCAGCAGGTAATTATATGCATGAAAGCCCAGTAGCTAAGGGGTAGCGTATCGCACATCCACGTCACAGGTCCAGGGTTCAAATCCCGGGGTGCCTTTCATCCCTTCAGTCGGAAGCTTGCTTGGGAACTGAACACTGGGGTTTTTGCATCAGACTGACCCCCTGACCGAAATATCTGCACATGCACCCCAGTGCCTAAGGTCACGTAAACTGAGATAGGGACAATAGGCTTTGGTCTTCATAGGCTCTTGCACCACTGAGTACAATTCAGTATATATATATATATATATATATACATGTGTAATATTAAGGGAGTAGAATATATAGCAATTATTATGAAATATAAATTTTAATAAATACCTAATTGCTTACTTTACTGACGATTCCAAGGTCCAAGATGGGAAAGCCCTTATTGAGTTAAATAATTAAATGAATATATGTTCCATTCCCTTCCATTAAACTAGAAATAACACATTTAAAAAAGAACAATAGATACGTTCCAGATAGTCAGCAACATATACATTATTGACAATCTTTAAAAATAAAACACTGTACATAAAGTTATTAAAATTTTCACTACATACTTTCTTTCTCTGGAGTTATATATTTTGCTCTCTAGTGTTGAGAATTTGTTTCAAAAACTACGCAAATCCCTTACAATTTTTTAAATCTAATTCATACTAATATATTTTGATATTTTATGTGTATAAATCAATTTTTTTTATATTTATGGAAATTTAGAAATATTAAAAACAAATGTTCACACTTCCTCTTTAACTGAAAAGGCATATTAATAAAACTAAAAATTCTTTCGATTCCAAGCCTTCACCTAAAATATTAATTTAACTGCGTAATTTGTATTCTCAAAGCTATATATATATATATATATATATTATTTTTATTAGTCTCATTTTTTTCCTATGGGTTTTCTAATTACTAAACTAAAAACTTTTGAAGGGGAAAATATTTAAAGGTTTTTTTATTACCAAGTAGCTTATTATTATTTTTTGAGATGGAATCTAGAGGCTTCAGTGTTTTCAAAAGCATATAAAAGGAGGTTTTATGTTTTGCTGAATAAAAGAATTTCACTTTGAAAAAAACTATAACTTTTCGTAGATTTAGTTGTTTTAATAAAAATCTAGAGTTAGGAGAAGAAAGAGATTATTTAGTACACTTTGGTATCAATATGTGTTATTTCTAGAGAACAGATTATTCATGTTTGTAATTGTATGGTAAAAAGGCATCCTGTGTGATCAAATTATGTATTATAAAATATTCTACAGGGATTCTTTAGAGGAATAACACGAAATTTGTTAACAATGTAAAATAAAGTAAACATCTTTGTGAATCTTTGAATCACGAAATGTGATCTTGAATCTTAAGTCAAGAAAATGAAGTTGTCGTGTCTCAGTCCTATTTTGGATCGAGTTCACACTGCCCGACGCGTCTCTAAGTGGGGGAGGAAACATATCATCACCAACAAAAGCCATAGCAACAATTATTTATTTAAGACAGACAACACAATAACAATCACAAGTTCAATTATAAGTGGAACCTAGGAGTGATTCCCTAATACCTCGATTAATCCTAATACGTCAATTAATCCTAATACTCAAATCTAATATTCCCGTCTAAGTAGTCTCAGCTACCAGAATGGACAAGGAGACGAACTCTTGCTAACCTCAGGTCGGTACTGAATTTATTTCCTTCAATGATTAAACTAATATTTTACTTTAATAATTGATCACTATCAAATGCGCGCTAAGTTCGTTGAAGTAATTCACCAACGATACTTACATGCAGCTTGGCAACTCCTTCTCTCTTACATTTACGAAATCTAGACTTTATATAGTTGAACTAATTAGCATATAACTATCTCGTGTTTTTCCCGAAGAGGCTGTGAAATAGTAAAAATGCTGACCCCGAAGTTTCCCAAGAGGATTAGTGATGAATTCTCGCGGATAGCCCCGTCACAAAGTTTTCAAACTGAATCTGAAATCTGAGATAATGTGAGATTATCTGAATCTGAAATATGAGATTGTCTGAATCTAAAATACGCAGAAAAGTACAAACTCCTTATTTCGAGTTTTCCTAATTGTTTACCATGGCTTAATTGAAAGATTTAATTAAAGTTGTTGTGGAAGAGTTATTCTAAAGATGTTAGATTCTATCAGAAGGTCTTTTGTCTCTTTGAGAAAATACATTATTTTATCAGAGAAATTAGTTTACCCAAAAATCCATGATAAGTTCATTTATTAAATTTTCCTTTCATTTGGGTACACGAATTATAAATGAGTGAACAATAATGTATTCATATCTATATATTGACTTTTCTGGCTTTATACATAAGTGTAACTTAATCTGGAATTTAAATTGTATGAAATTAGTTTTCAATAGCTGTATAAAATGATAATATTATAATATAAAATCCAACATCATAGCCATTTTAAGGGCTATATTTATTTATGTTTATAAGGAGGATATTATTCAAATATTTCATAGAGCTCATGTATTATTAGAGTGCTCTATATGTGTATAAAAATGTTAAAAGTTATTTTTGTTTGAAACTGATGTGTTATTGTACTGGAGTGTATTGAGTTCTCCATTAAAATATATTATTTGTGTTGTGTTCAAAGTATATTCATGCTATTCAAATTTATATTTTGGGGTATTTTCCTTATTTATTTTAAATGTAAAAAAAAAATCATTTGAAAAAAAATGTATTTTTTTACATTGAAATGTTGGCATCATTAATAAAATTGTATACATTACCACCTGTAAGAACATATAATATGACTTATAACCCTTTAGAAATTGAGAAATAATAAAGATACATAGACAGATTATACAATTCCCATCCATGGCTAGGAAAAAATAAAACTATCAAATTGATTGAAAAATTCTAAGATTTCAGATACATTTTTTTTCTATTTTAATTCACTTTATTCTCAAACTGGCAAAAAGCAACTTTATTATATATTAAGAAATTGCTGCTTTGCAACAGATTAAGTTAGAAAAATTATCAAATATTGGTTAATGTATCATCTAAAAATTAAAATTAAATAAATTAATTTTAAGGTCAGGAAAACTGAGATGGGCACAGTAGGCATTAGACCACATGCGCTGTTGCGCCACTGAATTAAGCTAAGTTATACAATCGGTAGCAGCATGTCCTAAATAGCTAAATTACAGATACCAAAAATTGCTCAGATTTCTTGATGCAATTTAAGACATGGCATTTTTTATAAATAGACACTATGCAATCCCATATACCTGATTATACATTAAGACATAATTGCACATCGCATATTAAGTTAATTGATAAACTTATATTAAAAATTTTCCTTGCATCTCAGCCAATTATAAAATCGTATTGTTTTAATTAAAAGTTAGAACTCAACCACATCTCATGCAAATGCACTTGCAAAAATATAAAATGATATTATTTCTTTAATTAGGAATTAAATAGTTCAGAAATCACATTTTAAACGAAATACTGAACAAGAAAAAAATATTTCATTTTAAAATTAAATTTAATAATTATCATAGAATTTTTTTCTAATAATGAGATGCAATATTCATACCTCCTATATAAAGTAAAATGATATTTTTTATATCTTAATCAAACAATTATTTAATTAATTAATTGCTATCATGAAAAATCAAGGACTTTCTTTTTATAAAAAATGAATTTGAATAAAAAGCAGGGCAAAAAATAAATTATTTTTATCGTTTACGATAAATATGAAACCAAGATTAGACTGAAAAAAATTTGTACAAATTTTCAACCTTCACATTTATAAATAAGTAATCAGAATCTCTTTATAGGCAGAAAATAAAAGAGGGGGATCATTCAAAAAAGTTTATTTAGTTCTTCGAATTCTCTTACCCTTTTGAATAATTTCTTTAGTAATCCTAAAGGTTACGCTTTCTAATGCTATTTTTGCTGAGATTTTTGAAAAATATACAGATTTCAATCTTCTCCATGCTTATTCCTCTGAGGGGTTAAAAATCTTCTTTATGCATCGATATTAAAGAATTTGTAATGTTTGCTTAAGTCATTATCCTCCAAGAGCAGACATAACTGTTATTTATTTTCCAGGAAAAGTATCCCATTCAATTTGTGTTTAATCCTATTTTAAATTTCCTGTAGTATAATATATCAAAAACTGAAGCATAAAAAGCTCATTACTGGATAATAAAACAAATATTAAAAACTTTTATGTATTCTCTCGCATGATTCTTAAATTTGCATAAGTAGATTAATATTTGTACCGAAAACAAGCATGAATTTCAGCAGCATTTTAATGTTTTATCTTTTCCAAAACCTACATTTATTTAAATAAAACTATTTCGTTTCATCATTTTGTTTTAATAGGTAATAAGAGTATAGATTTTTAAGCTCGGTTCTTAGAAATTTTTCTTGAGAAGTAACAATTAAATTTCATGAGTATTTTTTGATAAATTACTTTACTTAAAATTGTGAATTTATGGAATTTAAACAAAAATATAGCTAAGCAAACAAACATAACTGAAACATATTTTCTGTTTAGCAAATTATGTATAATAATAGCGCCTTATATTTTCAAAATTTTAATTTATTGAATAAATCTTTAAGTAGTGAAATGTAAACTGAATTTCCAAATTAATATGACCACTTCAATACAGTATTTTGGACCACATTTTCCCCTTAATACTGCATGGAGTTTTCTTGGCACAGATTATATGAAATATTGGTAGATGTTATGAGGAATCAGACCATATCCAATGAAATGCCCTTTCCAGTGCCTTCAGATTAAATGATAATGGATCCAGGTGTCTGATGGCTCGTTCGGTCTCGTCCCACAGATTCTCAACTGGCTTGAGATCTGGTGATTGTGTAGGCCTACTAAGAAGGGTAAGATGACTTTCATGCTCTTCAAACCATTTGCAGACAATGCCAGCTGTATGATAGAGGGAGCATTTTCCTGCGGAAAAAATATACATCCTCGTCAGAATACACTATTAGTAAATCAGGGTGTACTTGATCCACGATAACTCTTAAACACATTTGGACATTCGAACATTCGTTCACACGAACAAAATGTTCCATGCAGTGTCAAGAAAACGTTCCCCCAACCATAATATTGCCCTCCCCAGATTGAGGAGTTGTGGCAATGTAGGTGGAATCCATGCTTTCACTTAGTTTTCTTCATATTCTCACCCTGGCATCTACATGGTGCAATTGAAAACAGACTACCTCGGACCACATATAACCCTTTACCAATCACATCTACTGTGTAATGCTTGTGAACTGCAAATGTCAGCAATTATTTAAGGCTAATAGAGGCTTTCAAAGAGGTCGTAGGCTGCCCCCCCCTAGCCTACTGGGTGTAATGAACAGCGAAGGGTCTGTTCAAACATGCTCACAGTTTCACATTGATTGCGATTCTCCGCAATTTGACGTTCAATTGCTCTTCTATAGGACTGGATATCTTTTACAATGCTCTTTTCTGAGCTCGCATTCAGATGACCATAAGCCTAACGTAGAGACCAAACTTTTTGCTTGGTAATCCTTTCTTTGTAAACTTTAATAATTGCTGCTCTTGAACACTTAGCAAATACAGCCGTTTTTCTGCTACTAGTTCCAACGCTTTGAGTGCTTACAGTCATTCCGCGTTCAAACTCAGTTAAATCACATTCCACCCTCCCCCGCTTTATTCGCAATCAACACAGGACAATTGTTGTTTTACTAACCCTAAATTCCCTTTTAATAGCTATATCGTCCTCTAGTGGCAACAACGTGAATTTATGGCCGATCTTTGTATAAGTGCTAAGTATGGTCAGAATAATTTGTCCAAGTACTTGATAAAAAGTACTTGCCTTAAGTGCTTAGTGCATTCAAATTAAATGTTGAAACCAAATGATTGTAAGCAATTGTGTACTGAGCCTTAGTGCATGCTGCTTCAAATTCAGAAGTCCCATCAACGAGAGATTTTATTTGATAGGTTTATCTAATAAAAAGATTGATGTGTTTTGAGTAACACATTACAATTCTGAAACTTTTTCTATTGATCCTTTTTTTTCCATACGTGTCCATCCGAATCACATTTATAATTTATCGGAATTTATAAATATATACTCAGTCTTCTACTTTAGCTAATATGTAAGTATTCCACCTGATTCTCAAACAATTAGTATTTTTTATTTATTGTAGGCTAATATGAAGATCTAGTCTATACAGGACTTTTTCTGACGAGTGAGGAATTTTTTATATATTCTGTTCATTTTAGTAAAGTATCTTCAAAATATGCTCTGATTTCTTCTATCAATATGAAAGAGAATCTTCTTTATATAGTTTTATAAACAAATAATATCTAAGCCAAATTCTGTTGAGTTTATTCAACTTCAATTTCGATTAGTGGATTGAGTTTATTTCATGAAGCATATTTCAATTTGATTGAAAACAACTAATTTCATTCAACTGATTTGGATTGAAAACTTAATTTATATGAGCAATTTGAAGCTCTGAATAGCTAGTTTTAAATCTTTTAAAAAATCTTTGAATTTTCAGTACCAAAGCAATAGTAAGGGTTTTTTTTTTAAAAAAAAAAGGTTTAAATCATTCTCTGATAGAATTCTTTCTATCATTTAGATGAAACAAACCACTAATCAACTGTGCTAAGAGCACATAAGTAAATACTGGTTTAGTTCATTCAGTACTTTCTAATTAGGTTTAAAATTAAAACTTTTAAAGAGAGTTCTTTAAAACTGACAGTCTAAGTTAGATTACATTCATTACGGTTTCTGTGCTCTGCTGAGAAAATTTTGCTTTTCTGTGTATATGTTGGTTCCACAATAAAATTGTTCTTTTAAGAGTCGAAGTATTTTAATATGTATTGAGAGAAAGTTAATTAGGTCTGTAAAATTGAAGGGATGTTAGTACTTATGTCCTAAATAGTACAAAAGTAGTAATTGTTTCATCTCAGGAGCGTCCGGTATATATCCTGTTGTATCCAGTATCACCTCTTATTCCGCAGCGTATACTTCCTTTTAATTTGAAGCTCTATGTATTCTCATCAGAAATTTCTCCATTTTCATCATTAATGCCAAACTTTAACGATTGAGTCTGGAGAAGATATTTCACACTATTGATTTTGGTTGCGTTGGCCCTGGAGTTTCAGAAAGTTTTGTGACAAAGGTACTTAACACTGTGACAAGGTCTTGAATTTGAGACATGCTTCTGTCGATTATTTATCACTTGTCAGGAAATTATTGTATTGTTATATCAATGTCTTACAGTAGATATAAGTAAAGAGGGAAGCTTAGACAAAACACACTTTATTTACGATACAGTACTACGTGTTCGGGGATATGTAAATCAAATGGTGTTGCAAATTTGTATGCATTCTCCGTGAAACTCGCATCTACACACATGTTCTACTCATAGACATATGCTGTCCTGTACTTAAGCTTTTCTGCTTACTTAAAGAAATCTAATTTTGCTCTTTTTTCATATGCCATTTCAGAAAACATCTCAGGTAGTAAGATAAATCTTACCGAGTCTTTTTTACTAGTAAATATAATTAATTTTAATCAATATACATTACTAAACAGTTATTATTTCCTTTTATCTTATTAAATTGCTATAAAACTATTATTGTTGTAAATCTTGTAATTATCTACTTGTAAATATCTCTTGCAAATGATGTATTTCCTTTAAATAAAATGGTCCACAATTTCTTTTATCACAAATTTACCATTATTTTTTTTAGAAATTTCAGTACTTGTTTGTTTATAACAACTAGAATCAGAAATTTCTGGACACAATTTAGATACTCTGAAACTGATACTTATGACGGCGTGAAAAGGAAATTTTGAGTAAGATGAGAAACAAAAATTCTTACACCCACCATGTAACCTTTATGTTACAAGAGTTAAACCCATTTCTGAATTTGTGTGACTCAATCTCCTTTAGAATGCTTAGGTTGTGTATATCCTTTTTTAATTATTTGGATTAATAAATGAAAGTTAAACATAAAGTAAATGGAAATGAAGAAATAATACTAGTTAACATAAAAAATATTGTTTTAAGTATATTTACTTCGATAGCTCTAACACTTAAGTGGACTCAAGAGTCTCTAACACATATTGTTCATGACACAATCAGGACACAGTTTTCTTGTGGATTAGCGTTTATTAATTACTCATAACTTCTTCTTCATACACATCTCGATAGATGCGCATGCGCAGTTGGGCTTGCGCAAACATTCCGGCCGGCATTGCAATGTTACAACATTCAATAAGTTTCATGGATTTTTACAATAATTAAAAAAATCAAACACTATTATAATAATTATAAATCAAAAATAATTCACTAAAAATACACACAATACTAAATAATTAATTACAACTTAAAAAATAAGTAAAATATTGTAACACAAGTGAAAGAAATTCATTCTCTCATGGGCAAAATACAAATTTTAGAAATAGGTCTTTTGACTAAACCATGTTGAGTCTTGATCGTTACAACCCTAATTCTGTTATACTTTCCAGGAAATACCTCGATCAATCTGCCCATTAGCCATTTATTGACTGCTAAATTATCCTCTTTAATAAGGACTAAGTCACCTACTCTAGCGTCGTCTTTTTCAAATTTCCACTTAGATCTCTGTTGGAGATTACTTAAGTAATTATTACTCCACCTTTTCCATATAGACTGCACATTTTTTGTTAATCCCTGATATATGTTTAATCTATTAGTTTCTATATGCATTATATTTGGTTCACTAATGGAAGTAATTGGTCTTCCAATCAAAAAGTGTGCCGGAGTCAAAACCGACAAATCATCTATATCCGTTGACAATTGTGTGAGATGACGGGAATTCAAAATTCCCTCAATTTGAGTCATAATGGTTAGAAACTCCTCATAAGTAAATCTAGAATTGGCTGCCTCACGTTAAAAATGGAATTTAAACGACTTTACGCCAGCTTCCCATAAGCCGCCAAAGTTTGGTGCTCTGAGAGGGAGAAATTTCCAATTTATATTTTCACCTACTAAGAAACCAGCCAATTCAGAATCAGGATTTATCACTAAATAGTACAATCTCTTAAGTTCGGCATTAGCTCCTATAAATGTTTTACCATTATCTGAAAATATTAGAGAGGGTCTTTCTCTTCTAGCAATAAATCTCTTTTGAACTCCTGTAGTTGCACAATCTTAATTAAGACTAGCTCAGCTCGGTTGATCTCCTGAACATCTAAGTGTCCTCTCCTGTTTCCTCCTCTGCAATTTCCAAAGAATCTAAAAATAAAACTTAATATTCGAATTATTTTAGTGTACTTATTACTTATATTTAACAGGTCAGTTATAAAGGTTGAATTTGTCACATTTAAATGAACACAGTGTGTTGCGTTGCTTTTTAATTCACAGTTAAATTCATCACTATCAGTCACTGATGAAAGGATATCCCTTTCCCGATAATCTTTCGTTGCTAAAAACGTCGGTCCATTCTACCACAATGAGTTGTTGTGCAGACTCGACGGGTCGAGACCTCTGGATACGAGATCAGCTGGGTTTTGTTCCGAAGAAACATGATGCCACTGCTCTGCATTAGTCAGATGCTGGATTGTGGCAACTCTATTTTCCACGAAGGTTTTAAGCAAGTTAGGTTCCTTTTGGATCC
The DNA here is from genome assembly GCA_019973975.1 of Trichonephila clavata. Classification (NCBI taxonomy): domain Eukaryota; kingdom Metazoa; phylum Arthropoda; class Arachnida; order Araneae; family Nephilidae; genus Trichonephila; species Trichonephila clavata. The sequence continues at coordinate 448,459 of BMAO01002559.1, read as the reverse complement.
ATGCCAAAACAATGGTTGAGTCACTCCACAGGTACACGGGAGGTGTATTCATTTGTAAGGCAGTCTCAACTATTTTCATCAGCTTTGCAAGAAGAACGGTGGCACACAACTCAAGCCGCGGCATGGTGACACTCTTCACCGGTGCTACTCTGCTTTTGCTTGTAACAGGCTTCACCTTTATTGCGCCATTCGGCGATTGAGAACGGCAATATATCACTGCTCCGTAACATTTCTCTGAAGCATCAGCAAAACCGTGAAGCTCAATTCTTGTCGCTTGAGGATGCACAATACATCTACCAATGCAGATACTGCTTATACTGTTGAAGTCCTCAAGGAACCGATGCCACTCTTTGGCTCTCTCAGAAGGCAACTCGTCTATCCAATCGATTTTGTGACTACAAAGACTCTGCATGAAAAACTTGACTCTTGCTACTACCGGACCTAATAGTCCTAATTCAAAAGGACACATCTTTTTGTGTAGGAGTCCTTTAATTCCATTGTGATTTTGAAAACAAAACAGTCCTCTTGTGACTTCCAGGACACTCCCAACGTCTTGGTCTCGATGGGATTCTCGAACTCATAATCTCCACTGATGTTTGAAACTAGTTCAGGATGGCTACAACCTCACTTATGCAATTGCATTCCTCCTTTTTCCAAAATGCTGGAAAGTTGTTTCTTCAAGGCCTTGGCTTCCATCAAAGACGATGCACCGCAAAGAACATCGTCCATATAGAAATTCTCTCTAAGAACAGGTGCAGCCAAAGGAAAGCTCTTCTCTTCATCTCTTGATAACTGTAGTAAAGTTCTCGTTGCTAAAAAGGGAGCACTCACAGTGCCATATGTCACGGTTTTCATCTCAAAGGTTTTCACCGGATCATCTGGACTTTCATTCCCCAAAATTCTGAGCAACGGCTGTTGGCTCTCATGGATGCGTATCATTCGGTACATCATCTTCACATCTGTCGTGAATGCGTAAGAATGCTCTCTAAATTTAATCATGATTGTAAACAGGTCATTTTGAACCAGTCATCCATTATATTGGATTGAATTCAGTAAAAACCCATTACTTGTAGGATTGGAAGCATTAAAGACTACCCTCAACGGTAGTACTTTTTTCGGGTCTATAGACGCCATGATGAGGTAAGAAATAGCTCATCTTCGAATTATTTTATTCTACCTTCACTTCTTTCATATGCCCCAATTGTTCATATTCTTGCACGAATTCTCTATACAATTTTAGATATTGTGGATCCCTTTCCAATCTAAGCCACAATGCATCTAATCGTTTGTGAGCAATGCCCCTGGAATTCCCTAAACAGTTTGGATCACCCTTAAGGGGCATTTTAACTATATACCGTCCCTCCTCGTCTCTAGAATGTGTTATCACAAAGTGTTCCTCACATAAACTAGCCTCATTACTTTTTGTTTGCACTATCTCCACATTTTCTACTTCCCAAAATTTTTGCAGCGATTTATTTAAATCCTCGTCCCTAACTAAACCGCAATGAACTTTAGTTTCATTAAATGAATCTACCTTACCACTTACAACGTAACCAAAAACCGTGTTTTGTAAAATTAGATCTGAATTTTTTATCTTAAATTTTTCCGGTCTCAATAGTTCAAAAAATATTTCTGCACCTAACAACATGTCTATCTTATCTGGAATATTAAAACGATCATCAGCTAACTCCACTATATCTGAAAAATTAACACTAGTATTAAACGTATTACTTGGAATAAATTCTGTGATTTTCTTAACTACTAACATATTTAAATCCTTCACGAATGTATTATTTTTATTTGAAATTGTCGTTTTAACGCAACCGTTAACAATCATAAATGCATCATTTAAACATGAGATCAAAGTATTAATCTTTTCACTTTTCAGTTGTAATTTATTGGCGCACTCATTAGTTATAAGACAAACCATACTGCCTCCATCTAACAAACACCTACATTCATGCCAATACGAATATTTATCTTTAATTAATACGCGAGCAGAACTTAGCATCTTTTAATTTTGTTATGACTAATTGTAGTCGCCACGATTTCTTGCTTGTTTATATTTGAATTAGGAACGAACTTAGGGGCAGAAGAATTAAAAGATTTCGTTTGGGATCTCTTCAAGGACCGAAGGAGACCCGATTTGGGGAGTTGGGATACCCTTTATTTCTCTTTGAAAATGAAGCAATTTATTATGCGGCTTCTTACAAATTATGCAATTTCTAGAGCGACACTGTTTTACACAACATTCTGGGGACAGACATTTAAAGAACATTTTATTGTTTTTTAACAAAATCTACTCTTTCATTTATCCAAAAACCTTTAAACTGAGGGCAAAATTGCACAAAGCATGTGCTTCCTTTTTACACAACACACATTTTTCACTCTTTATTTCAGAAAAAATACGCTCGAAACTCCTCTCTGACTTCGCGAGCTGTTATATCTCTGTTGTTTATTGAACTCAAATCGTTTATTTTCATTTCCAGTGAAGGACCTGGAAAATGTATTAGACTCGCTTTTTATTTTACCTTTAGAAGATAAATAAATATCACATTCTCGCCCTAACTCGTGGGGTTTAAAAAATGTTTCTCCTTGTTTTACATTAATATGAGTCAATAATTCTCTCTCAAGATTGCTCATCATTTTATCCGCAACAATTAATTCACATACTGACTTAAATTCATTAACATTTCGTAACTGACAGTAATACTCAAATTTTGCACTTAACCTAGACGCAAATTGAACATAACTCTCTGAATTTAATTTTTGAGTTTTACGAAAATTATTATAGCATTCTTCCGGTGTAGGCTGAAATTCTTTCAAAACTAAATTTTTTAGTTTTTCATAACTGTGCAATTCTTCCTCTGACACATAAATCATTAAGTTATTCGCTCTCTCTCCTAAGATACTTAAAAGAATTTCCGATTTCCATTCTTCGGGTACCTCTTTCGTTTTGAATGCTTTCTCTAATGACTGAAAAATTAAATTATATGACTCAACACGTGTGGGTACAGAGATAGTTAATGTTTTTACACTTTTTATTAACGTTTCGATACTAATATTGTTATATGTTTCGGTGGCGCTCACTGTTGAAAGTGAAGAATCATATGTTAAATATTTCCGAATATTAGCAAGCTCTAATTGCTTCTCTAACTGCGCTAACTTAATTTTTTCTAACTCTAAATTTGCTTCACTTTCTGACCGCTTATGCGCTAATTTTATTTTTTCTAACTCTAAATTTAATTCCCTCTCAGATTTTTTAATTCTCGCTTCTTCAACAGCATAGTCAATAATAGTTTTAACTAATTCGTTGTCTGTATTATACACTTCACTGCTTTCAATTAAAATTTTCAAATCAAGAACTTTTGCATTATCTGGCACAGTTAGTTTTAATTCCTCCGCGACAAGTTTTAACTCGTCTTTCTTCAACTTACCAATTAAAGACGTAATTAAAATAATTAAAATTCTCACAAAAATTCAAAGAACATTGCTCTCACCTCACATCACTGGCTGCCGAACTGGGCTGTTTACACAAATCACTGTTTGCCGCACTTGGCTTTTCACTTAGTCTTTTTTTTAATCCATAGGCTCTTCTCCGGCTCGACGGACCAATATTTACTTCGATAGCTCTAACACTTAAGTGGACTCAAGAGTCTCTAACACATATTTCTCATGACACAATCACGGCATAGTTTTCTTGTGGACTAGCGTTTATTAATTACTCATAACTTCTTCTTCATACATATCTCGATAGATGCGCATGCGCAGTTGGGCTTGCGCAAACAAAGTAAAATTGATCTTGAATTACACAAGAAGATACATAAAATTGATTTTTGTATGTGTCAAGATGAACAGGTATTGATTAAGACAGTGTTAAGTTTTATTATTTTGTTTAATATAAAAAAATGTGAAACTTTATGTTCATTTCACAGCATTAATTAGAGATATTATTAAGTTTCTGTAGTTTCATTGAAGTGATCAAATGATATTGCGAGTAATAACAATTAATGTCTACAAGGATATATTATGTTAATACTTTATACCTTTTTTCAATAATATTGTAGTCGTAAACACATTTTAATTATTTATAGTAGAAGTATTTATTCATAAGAAACAAAATCGAGTGCATGTATAAAGGCACTATAATTAAAGTAAGAAATTAATTATAAGAAATGTAATATAATTCAATTTTAAATTAATTAAAATTAATGTAATATAAATAATTTTGAATTGAATTTTTAGAATGTCTAAACCGCGAATACTTTTTCTTTCTTTTCCCCCGTATAAAATACAGTTTTTTTTATTATTTTGAGTAAACTTGAATAGTATTAAAACAGAATGTAGATATAATTAATTGATAATAATATAAAATGATAAGTGTACAGACTAATATCTAACGTAATTACTGTAATATCTATTACTGAAAATAAATTATTGAATAACGGTCGCTTTTATAGTAGCTGCTACTATTTTTGTTCTTTTGCAATAAAGTGCATTTTTGTTTTAATGGGAATATCTTTGACTGCAACATTTTATTTCGTTATTTTATTATTACTTCTTATTTAGATATAATTTAAAATCAATTAATATCAAAAGTACTTAATGCTTCACTTATTTCACATTGATTTAATTTGGAAATCGATCAAATTTAAAGCATTCAAACCTCCTAATAATATTGAATCATTTTTTTTTACTTCACACAATCTAGGTTTAATACTTAAAAAACTAATGCACATAATTTTTAAATTGATCTGTAATTTGAAGTGTTTTATATTTAGTTTCTTTAAAAAGCAAAAAAAAAAATCTATATTACATTTAATTTATGTATATCCAAATCAAATAAAAATAAAATAGTTTATATCGCTTGAGTTCAAAAACCAATTTTCCTACCAGCTAAATTGAAAGATAAATAGGCAATAATAATATAGTGAACACATTACACAATTAAAGTTTACCTTAAACAATCACGAAATTTTATCACTTTAAACCAAACAATTAAATAAAATTAAAATTGGTTTAAAATTTTGATTTTTATATTAGATACATTGTACATGCTTTAAATAATTCAAAACACGTATTTATAAAACAAATATTTAAAAATTTGTAGTAAATCTAAATTATTCAGCATGATCAATGCATACATTTATTTCATCCTTTATCTTGAAAATAATGTTCTCATTTTTTGCTAAGAAAGCACCTGAAATTAGTCTGTTCTGTAGAGTGGAAATTTCGTCAACTTATATATATATATATAAGTCTCTACTAACAATGTGAGTTTTCTATGAAAATTGATGCTGAATTTTCAAAAAAACTCTGGTGAGTGAAAGAAAAAAGATGCTAAATGCCATAAATTTGTTCAAATTTTAAAAAAATTTCAGAAAAAAACAATATTTTTTAAAATAGATCACTACTGTTGATGGAGTTGAGAGTCATGGGCTTAAATTTTGATTACACGAAGATAATTGTGTAGATTAAAAGTTATTGCAGTAAGTTAAAACCTCGTATGATACATACACCAGAAAAATATATGGAATAAGCTTTTTATTTATTACAATGCTACATCATTCCTAGTTTTGATGATTGCTTTAACTTTATTAGGTATACTATCAATATGATTTAAATATCTGTAATATTTTTTGCTCACTCTAAGCTAAGCTACTGAGTGTAATTATCCAAGTAAATGAAAAGAAGTGATGATTATAGTTTAAAATTACTAACCGAAGATTTACAGTTTTAGTTTTTTATTTTGCATATCAAAATTTCATTTAAAATTTAAAAGTCTAGGTTTCAAATCTAGATTTCACCACCATTTCCGAGAGAGTAATTGCACTCTCAGTTGAACTGAGTAGCTTTTGTGTTGCATTAATTAAAGTATCCGACTACCCTAAAATTGTGAATTTTGTCAAAAGTTGACATTTTCTTAAAGATTTTATTTTATATGCCATTTTATTAGCTTTATAAAAAATACCAAGTTTATTATTTTCCATTCACTAGAATAAAAACTACAAGTGTTTTAGTAAAAGCATTTCCCACTACTTTAAGAAAAATATATATATCATACTTTAAAATGCGTTTTATCCGAAATGTGTTCTTTTAATGCTCCAACCGGGACAACACCTGCTGAAAAAGTTTTGAAAATAATTCAGTAAAATTTTTTGTGTGTGTTCTGTATAGTAGCAGACGTGTTTTAACCTTTATATTTATCAATCACTGTTTTATTACAAAATTTACAGTCCCTTATGTGAATATAAGCACTGTTTTTTTAAGCAATTTCATATAATAACTAAGATAAAGTTCTCCAGTTTTTGTAAAAAATTAAAATATTCTTATCCTGAAGTCAATTCAAAAATGAATGGCAAAACAATACATCAAAATTGAATAATTGAAAATTTGCTCATAAACTTTTTGTCCCAAATGGGCCCCGTTTATGAAATTTGTTGTGAATTTTTACCAATTTTTCTCATTTTAGTAATAATAATTTATTTTTCTCTTCTGACTTTTAGCATATTTTCTTAAAATGTGCTAAATAATTCTAAAAACCACAAAAAAATCCCCACATCTCCATTTTTTTAAAAAAGTTGCCGCAAGTAGACGGATACCTTAAGCAAAATAACAAAAAAAATGGTGCAATAAAATAACTGATTAAAGCCTCCTTCATTAATTTCAATAACATTGCGATAGGGAATGCTGAATTTCCTTTAGTATCAACTAGTTTCTTAGAAAAAGACTTCTCTTTAAACCAGTTTCCCTCTTCATATTTTTTGAGAGATTACTGTTCTTGTATTATTGTTCCCATGCACATGTTATTATTATTTTGATTTAATGTTGATTATTGAACCTGCATTATCATTAGAATTTGAGTGAGTTGTTTTATAATGACTGTTAAAAAAAGGAAATGAAAATTTTTCAAAACGTACATTTCGAATGGTTATGTATTGATTAATTTAAAGCAGAAGACATTATATTTACTACCACTTTGCATCTTAACGTTTGAGTTTTTAGTAAGAGGAGCATTGTAACATGATTTATAAAATAGTTTTGATTATAAAACTACGATAAGGATGCAATTTACATGTTATCAGTTACCCTTCAAATTATACAGTTGAATTTTTATTTGTATTAGTATCACTCTCATATACTTTGAAGTTTGATGAAACGCAATCTGAAGTTTCAGAAATGCAATTTGTTACAGCCCAGAGTTTTCTTAGAAGCTTAGTTTAGAATTCTTTTAAACGAGTTTTCCATGAATCCCATTTATCACTATTCTTCTCCCAAGAAACTCTAAGCCCCTTACCCATGTAAAGCATAAAAATTCCCTTCAAAAGCGAAGCTTAAAACATTGTTTCCTGGTCTATGAACCAGACTCCCGCAGGTGAAATATGTTCTCAAGATAGAGACTCCAGCAGTTTGTTGTGTAATTTTAAGCAGAAAACGAGTATTTGTCACTATTTTACACGTCTTTGTATTGCTTACTGATTTGTTTTAAGGTAGTTTTTGTGTGTTCGAGCTTTCAATATTAAGTTTTCAACTTTAAGTTTTTGAGTTTTTAGATATTATTTGGGAAGGTATATAAATTCATTCTGTCCTATTTAGAGTATTTTTATTGTAAAATATCAATTAAATTATTTTCAAAAATTAAAAAATACTCTTTACCCCCCCCCCTCCCCCCCTAACAAATACGTTTTCATACAAATTAACTTAGGATGGATATCTTTTTTTTTAATTTATTTTATAAAATTTGAGAAATTAAGTTAATATTGCATGACACAAAATTGATGGCTCATTAAAAAATTAAGCTGTTTGTTAATTTTTGCGTTAAAAGAAAGATGTTATTTTTTTTTAAACAGATAGAAAGATTCTTTAATTTCTTGCATCTGATTTATAAAAAATATTTCTGAATGAAACATGGAAAGGACCTAAAAAAATCATGTTTTCATCAAATATGTATGGAAAAACTATTTCTTAATTTTTTTTTACTAACTAATTATTCATATTTGAACTTTATTGCAGAATAAATTCTTACTACTATTTCAAGCAGTATAAATAAAGTTTAAGATCTTTGGTAGTATTTTTTAAACAAAATAGAGCACAATTTTTAGGTTTACTAATTAGTTATTAAGGGGAAAAATCCCGGGAACATTCGAATCCTAGATAAAACTAACTAAAAAAAAATTGGCAGAAAATAAAGAATAAAATATATGAAATCCAATAATTTTGCTATTAGAGAATCTATTAATTGAGCAGACTAATTCATTATTTTTATTTTATAACATTTAGTTTATCAATATTAATGTTCTTTTCACACACACACATGTGATTTTCAAACACGTACAAAAATAAAAAGAAGAGCTTAAACATTGTTCATATTTATGGCAATACTCCAACAACAACAAAAATAATAAGGATAACAACATTAAGTTGAGAGAGAACTTGTAAGTGGAATAAGGCCTCTTTTTTGCCTTAACTTTTTTTCTTGTAAAAAGATAGGATTGTAACCGTAGCTTCTTCTAAATGTGTTATTTGATGTTCCTTACTCATCATCCTCATTTCGAATTCAAGATATTTACTGAATAAAAAAAAATGTGAGAATAAATGTTCCTTAAAATAAGAGAAAAGCGCAGATTTTAAGTACTTTTTGCGGTTTCATGGACGCTTTTTTTCGGTTTTTCTTTTCATAAAGTGTTAAATTTTATTTTATTTTTGATGGCAGCAATACAAAGAATTATTTTTGAAAGTTCTCACCCTGATGTTTTAGTATTATTGGTAATATTTTCAATGTATTCTTTTTTATTAAATAAAATATTAAGAGATAATTTTTAAATTATTACAGTTTTCCTTTTGAAAGGGGTAGGAATTCAATTTACCCCACTCAACAGATGTTTCTCCTTCGATTCTAAGCTGCACCCGATTTTCAGTAACATTAACACTGAAAAAATAGTGCTGCTTAGAATCAAGTAGTTTGGTATTTTGATTTTGCATTTGCTAGGAAAAATGATTTCAATATCACGATACCATGTTACGTTTAGTTAAATATGGTTAAATTTCTATTAATTCTATGTTCTTGTTTGTATACTCGTAGTGTAACGCGTAACAAAAACATAAACATGAGAATACAAGCTTCCTTATTATAAAAGCTCCTTCCCTACCGACGAAGTTTACAAAGCCATTCACTTGTTCCGTTTTTTACATGCTCGAAGAAAGCTCTATAAATTAAAAATCAAACACACACAAGTTCATTTTTTTCTAACCGTTAAAAGAATTTGTACAGTTTTTTGATAAGCAGAAAAAACTCGATTATGTAATCGCTTGTTTTTTTGCTATAACGTAAATACTTAATACTTTTATTTAAGTTTGATTAAAGAAATTTTTAGCTATTTTTTTATGCTTAGCAATTTTGTTCACCTCAAAAATTCGGCTCTTGATTAGATTTTGACTTAAGTAATATCTCGCGAAAAATTCCTGACGTGTTTCATAATGCTTCGTAAACATTTAAAACAATAACTTTAATTAAACTTATCAGTGAGAAAAAAATTACTCACTAAGATGTAAGGGAATTTAATGGCACATCCAAAGCATAATACTTCTCTTTATTAATCATTCACTAGTACGCTAAATAAATATTTTTATTTTGCTTGGATCTTATTATTATAGAAAGAGAATGAGCATTTTTTCCTTTCTAGATCGATAAATGAAACTTTAATTACTTAAACTACTTAAGAAACTATAAAATGTTTACTTGACTAGTCATTTTTTAAATCGACTAAGTGGAGTGTTAGAGTGAATTTAACTTAAATATTTCTTGTTACCAATTTTTAAATAGGTTTTTCTAACTTAACTATCGATAAAAAATTATCACCAATATTCTTGCTTAAAAAAGCTATAAATATTATTAAAATTATCTACATTGATCTAAAAAATATTTTAAAAATTTATTATTAACACCATTATATCTAAGGAATTATATTGTATAGCTGCAATGACAGGGATCATATTAGTATTAAAACTGTCTAATTCGGGAATAAAATGTCTTTCCCTTTGTTATCACCTGGTAATGCAATGGAAGTGCAACCTTTGTAGTCTTATATTTAAATTTGAGAATTTGTATACACATATGTAGGCTTTTCGGTCTAGTCGATTAACGATGACAATCCAAATTAGCATAAACATAAGTAAAACTCGTCGAAACAAAACATTTCAATCAAAATTCAAAAACAACCAGCATGCTTATGTTTACATCTGTGAAACAAGTGAGGTAATGCTATTAACAAAACGAAATATTTTTTCTTGAACATCCGGATCACTTCATTTCACTTCAAAAATGATGAGGGATATCGCATCGCCGCCACACATTTACATACTTCATTATTTCCTCATAAATTTAATCTCCCTTTTCTTGCAATAAATCTACATTTTCAAGTGGTTATGGAAAGAATGGCTGTGTTTTTGTTATGTAAATCTTACTGTCTGGTTTTCCGTTTTTTTCTCTTTTCAAAAATTTAATGCAAACATTTTTTAGAAAGATAAACTTTTAAGGCTCTAAGCTGTAAGAACATTGCGCTATCGATTCCTAAGTAACTATAGTCAAAACTACTCTGAACAATACCCGAAAATTCATAAAATTAATAATAAGAAACAAGTTTTTGACTAGTGAAAAAGTAAGTAAAGAGAATAGCAGATATAAAATCTAAAATATAATATCTTATATCGCTTTAAAAACCACTAATTCTACCTACATAAATCCATTTAAACTTGAAGTGCATCAAATCTGAGAGAAAAATTCTCTAACAATATGAATAAATTTTTGACATTTTTACTACGAAACTCTGAATTTTAAAGTAAGATCAAACCATTAACAAAAATGTACTGTGTATGTCTATTCCATATGGGATAATTTTATTTCTTTGCATTATGCTTGAATAAAATGTAATTCAGATGAATATCACAGTTTCTTCATAAAGTGGTAGAAGTTTATTTATTTATTAAAAGCAAAATACAATAGAGAGAATGAAGATTATTAAAATGAAGCATACATATGAAAAATTAGGATTTTATGTGTATATTTCATTTAAACTCTGTTCAGATGCCTTTCTGAAATAAATATTGCATTTCTTCCTTTCATTTCAAAATAAGAAATATCTCATATTCTCAGAACACTTAAGAACAGCAAAAATAAAAGAAAAATACTAATATTTCCTGCATATTGATTTTTCCTTCCTACATGTTTATGCATTCAACCTTAAAATGTTTTTGCTCTTCAAATAACAATATATGTCGATATTAGGCTCACATTTTATACCTAAAAGTTTACCTACATTTCCTTATTCAAATTTTTAAGATTTTGACTTTGTCGAATAAAAAAAAATTAAAATATCGCCAATTATTTTATTTTTTATGAGAAATAAATGTAAACTACCTAAATATATGTAGAAATATTCTTACAAATTAATTACAAAGAGAATTATGCAGTCGATATTTTTTAGAGTTGTTAAACTTAGTATTATTTTTTGTATTCATCTTTATATTACGTAAATTTTTGAGACAACGTACCACAAATTCACTTATCCCGACTAATGATTCATTTACCGAATGAATGAATTACTTTGATACAATTTATATGCTTGCAATTATCTACTAGCTTTATTTAATGCAATGATTCTCAAACTGTCGGATGCACCTCGTTTGGAGGCGGGAAACCATACGTGGTGGTGGGGGTGGGGGAGCATATCGAAAAATCGAAAGCAAACATTATTTTAAAAATATTGGTTAACTGAAAAGAAGCAAAACAAAATACACTCTGAGATAATAAAAAATAAAACAAACATATACACTGTATAGTACACTTATAAATGTATCAGTACTGCAGATCGTATTTATGTGATAGTTAATTTACTAACATTAAATTAAGAATTTAATAATTACTAAACACTCCATGGTTTGTCTTGCAGAGCAAAGTTTTTAAAGGAGTAACATAATGCTTATTCTATTACTTAAAAATGACAAAGTAAAATATCTATTACTTAAAAATATCAAAAACAAAATTTAATTCATATCTTGATAATTTAGACGGATTATAATTAAGGTTGTATTGTAGCTTTAGCGTCAAAGTACATTATTATAGCATTCAATACATTGTTATTGTATGGAAGGGTGATGAAAATTGTGATAAAAAATTGAGTTGTAATTATTGAAAGGTTAAGAAACACTGATTTAATGTATCACTGAAATTATAATAAAACACACACAAGCAGTAAGTATTTTAAGAAACAAATAGTAATAAAAAAGACAAATTGATGGAAAAAAATGTGTCTCACTTGAGAGTTGTTATTTTTAAAATCTGTTTTTGTGGTATTTCTTAGATATATTTCCAGTTCACATCTTTAAATCTAAGGCGCCGTTTCCTAAAGTTCAAATGGTTTCATCTATAGCTTTTAAGAAACTTATCTTTTAAAACAGTAAAAAAATATTGTATTTAATTTGTTTAATCATAATCCATCATTCACTAATATCAACAAGACTCAATAACTCGTCTAAATATGCTAATTTTTCAGTTAGTGATTAAAAAATCTTTGGCAATCTGAAAAAGGATAAGGTACGTTAGAAGATAAGGATGATTGGTTTTTATACGTTTCATTTCTTTCATCAAAATTTAACTACATAATTCAGAAAAATAAATTAGGGGATTTCAAAGTTAATATCTATTCTAATTTCACATAGTTTAGCAAAGTCTTTTCTCAAAATTCCCACTTGAAAATTAAATTTTTTCTCTTACAAAATTAACATAATTGTAGTTATTTAGCACATTGATACAATTGAATTAATAGTAAAATAATGCAAAAATTGTAAAATTGGGAAACTAAATTTTATTATGTTTTTACTATGAATGCATTTTTTAAAATGATATTCCCATTAGTTTAAAATATAGATGCATAAGTTATGAAATATGTACACCATCCTAGTGATGAATATTTTGTTCCTGTGAAATTTTAATGAGAGTGATTATATTACAGAAATAATTGTGTAAAATTTCAACGTTATTTAACGTATTACACGCAATCATTAAATTCTACGTAGGATAAAAATAGATACTGTTTAAGATTCAGACTGCATAATTTACATAAAATAGTGTAAAAATGCAGTAAAAACTAGATTACTTTTAAGTAGCTTAATTCATCAGCAATAATTTAGTATAATTGAAAATAGGTAATTATATCAATTAATTATAATGGTTATATTTTAATAGTAAGGAATCCTATCATAAATGACTTAACCATCTAAATAGAAATGTGGAAAAGGAAGAAGATAAAATTTTGAGACTGTTTACTCATGGCGATGAACTAACAACGCAAATACCATAACTAATAAAATGATTTTATATAAATTGAAAAGATCACTTTATTTTCATTTTATTGCATCTAAGTACTTATCAGGAAATATTTTGTATTTCAACAGTTAAATTTAAGCTAGTTAACCCCCCACACACCTATTAAAATGTTATTTGGTTATTTAAAAACGAAAAAATGCATTTTAATGCAATAATTGCTCTCTTTTATCTTAATATCATACATCACTAAAAATTATACCTGTTGCTTTAATTTTCTAATCGTCTTCCCTCTCTTTTATGTATATCATCATCGTTCTGATTTTATTGCATTCATATAGTTTATTTTTTATCTCTTTTTTATGTTTTTCAGTAATAATCCCTCTTGTATCTTTATATTATGCATCATAAATTTCTTTTTATTTCACTATCCATCTTCCTTTTTTTATATCGTTCGTTTTCAGTTATTGTTACACTCACATTATCAGTTTAGAAATTTTTTAAAAAAAGGACTGAGAAACGGTCTAGAGTTCAAGTATATTTAAAAAAATTCTTTCTGTGAAGGATTTCTACAAAGAAAAGAAGATTTTAAAGCACATGTGATGGAAACTACTTTTGTATAAAAATTTTATTTGTTGTTCCTATCCTTTTTTTCTATTTATTCCGCTTCTTTAAGCGCGAACCTCAAAAATTTAAAATGTGTTGTATCCTAAAGCCTGGAGAATGCAGATATTATTTCCCTACTATAAATCTAATTTCCAGAAAGGAAATAACTGCACAAAAATAAAAAAAATTTTCTTTGTTGTTTATTTTTTTAAAGATATTTTCTAGTGAAAATAATTTAAAGTATATCCAAGGTTCTTAAAAACCATTTTCACGAAAATTTTTTTTCTTTCATTTCATTTCTGTTCCATCCTCAACGAAAGTTTTTATAAAATGAATAATATGTATATATATATAATATATATAAAATTATAATATATTACAACTGGAGTTTCTAAGGAATACAGCCTAATAGTAGAAAGCTTTTACTGTTCAACATATTTTAAGATAATCCATAATTAAATTATTATCAAAAATATTTTTTTGATATATATATTGCTTATTTTTTTCCACTAAGAATAACATTATTTTATATTGGTTTTCCCTACTTGATACTTATTCCTCTGATCCTAAGAAACAATAAGGAAACTATAAATTATCTTAAACTATCAAAAAATTAATAGCTTTTGAATCGAAAAATAGAACTGAAACCAATATTGAAGCTCGTTTTAAAATACAACAATTAGTTTTAAAAAAATTTTTAGATTTGTCACATGTTTGCTATTTTAATTTATATATATATATATATATTCACAATTATTTTCTTCATTATATTTAATTTATAGTTTTAAAAAACTTTTTAAATGGAAGTAATAAATCCACAGCATTTTTGTCGTATAAAACTAAATAAAAACATTTTTTTTAGATTATTTTACAAGTATAATTTGTTTTGTATTAACTACAAGACTAAATATATTCTAATTCTATAAATCGTCTGCAACAAGATTTTGCACCTACACTTATATAGTACGTTTAGCAAAATTAGACTTAAATTAAAACTTTTTTCTCTCAGAAACTGGCGACAAATGGCTCAGGACATTAAAATTGATGACCAGTTAGCTTACATTTTATCCTTTAGCTGTCTACAATTTAAAGTATTCTTCAGACGTTTTACTTATCTTGTTCTTAGTGCATTTTTCATTCGACTTCAGAATATTGCTCCTTTTTTAAATTGAAGCATATTAAATTCATCTTTCAAGAAAGCTTTTCCATCGCTTTTGCCAGAGGGGAGCACTGGAAGCAATGTTAATAAAATGTTTGTTCATCACGGAAGCTGTGGGATTCGGTGCACTGCACTATAAAATAAAGGGCTTATCATTTTACGATGCTGAAGTATGAGCTTTTACAGATAAGCGACTTTGTAAGGAACAAAGAGGTCAGAAACACGATCAATTACGAGTATTTTCAATACATTGACTCGTTTTTAACCCGAAACTATATATTAAGCCCAGACATTTTGCTTACATCTTGACTAATCATATGTCTTTTCTATTATATTAAAATTGACTCAAAATCTGGTACAACCCAAATTATTCTTTTGGTATAAATTTAGATTCTGAACATTCTATCTACCTCACACTGCGTGTAAACAGAGAAATTTCTCTTAAATAAACTACGTATATTATGGCTAAGTAATACATTGAGTTTTATAAAAGAGAGAGAGATTTATTCACACACTCACACAAAAGTGAAAGATTCTTTCAGGTTTACTGAGAATTATTAAATATATATTTATATTAATTAAAAAAAGAAAAAATAATATCGGAACATCGGATTAATAATCTCTTTATACATTTTTCATCGGAAAAAAAGTTTTCTTTGTAACGGTTGAATATATTTTGAAGTTAATGAATGCAGAGGTCTACTTTCCATGATAAAGAATCTTTGCAAAAAACATCGCTGAGGCAAAAATTTTCCTAAATCACTAGTTTTTAACAAGTAGGGTATTTTTTTACTCTTTTAATGCTGATTCAAAAACTTTTTGAAAATTCTTTGTAAATGAAAATTTTGAATTCATTCTTGGCTTTCTCAAAGATGGAATACTTCGTAATATTTTTAAAGATGTTTCTGTGTAATTTAGGAACTTTTTATATCTTAAAATGAGGCATCATTATCATAACCGCTATCATTCATAATTAACTATCACATATCATAGTTAATAAAGGTAATAAATTATACATTCTCCACAGAATTTAAAAATTAATTATAAAGCAATTTCGGTATTAAAATCACTACTTCTGTTCTACATAAAAATGTTTTTAGTTTAGATTTAAGAATTATTTTAAGACAAAAGTCATAAACTCTTAAGAATCTTAAAGTCTTTTAGAATAGGTATTTGTTTTGTTATACAGATGCAACTGTATAATATATTTAAAAACAATACGAAATAACTCAATTTTTTAAATCTAAAATGGCTGAAAAATGCTATTATTATTTCTATTGTAGATTTTGATTTTTAAAAGCTCAAAGTATTTATTCAATTATAAAGGGTTTAAAATATACACAAATAAGGGAGTTGAAGATCCACATTAGAATTTTAAGTATCTTTAAGAAACATAAAATTCTTTTTTGAAAATTGATTAAAAATAAGCAGTTCTTGAAATATTGAAAATATAGCTAATTTATATATATATATATATATATAATATTAAATATCATAAGTAAAATATTTTTTAAAAAAAATCAGTTCTTAGTTTATAAAAACAAACTCATACGTTTATTTGCCAACATCTCAGGAAGTTAATTTAAAATTTAAACACGGAACAATTGAATAATACTAATTATATGTATACAAAATTACTATTATTTTTTTACATATATTTAATTCAATACATAACTTTTTTTACCTCTAGAAACTTCATAAATTTATCCATTGCAGCAGTTTGGAGCTTTCAAAAGCTTTTATAAAACTAACAACGAATTTGAATATTTATATAAAAATTTAATTATCGAGATTCCCACTTTGCTTGTATATAAATTAATACATAAGCCTAGTTTTTTTGTGCCTTAATATTTCATAATCTTTGCACACGAACTGATTACACAAAAACTCTTTGAAAGCGAAACGAACTATTACTATTTTTTTATATACATTATTGTTTTTATTGCGTAGAGTATATGTAATTTGATTCCATGGAAAATCTTTAAAATAATTATTTTCTTATGCAGTTACATACATGTACCCTGCCTGAAATTTGTTCTCATTCCCAACAATTGTATTTTTTAAAAGAAATCTCCCTGCCATTTTATAGATATATTTCAGGTTTTCTGGCAGGAATTTTAAAAAAAGCTAATCGAAGACCATGCGAATGAAATTTGACCGCACGCTTTCTCACCGGGTATTTTCAACGTAGCCAGGTGGAGGATTGAATCGATTTCCCCCGACAAAAGACGCCTAAAATTATGTGGCCCCCAACAATGAGGAGCGTCGATAAAAAGATGGCTGGCCTTCTCATTACTTCTTCAGCAACTGAACTATCGCAACTTCGGGAATTCCTTCTCCTCGGAGAGCCTCTGTGGAAGTGTCATCAATCTATTAAGGATTAGTTGAATAGATGGGTTTCAACTAGGGCTGATAGAGATCTCGAAGAAAGAATACGGGGTTCGTCTTCTATTAAGAAGCTCGACTTTTTAAAGAAGATATATAAAAAAAAATGTTTTTCGATTGCTAAGGTTTAAATTTTTGACTTCAGTTAAGTAGTTTCAAATTAAAATTTTGGGTTTGTTTTAGGAAAAGTTAAAATTACAAGTAATTTAGTAAGAATGTCGACAGTTTTGAGAAAAACTCACCTAAATTCTTTCATGTCTTATACATGAAATAAGATAAGCATAAGGCATAAGATGTCGGTGTTTTATTTAAATATAAATATTTAATTTTAGATGTGATATACAGCTATAATTATATAACTCAAACAACTTATAATAGTTTTTTTATCTTCTTTATGATAATAAATCTATCTCTATTGTATCTGTTTTCTAACTTATTTTTTAATTATGTTGACAAATTTATCTGTTTATTTTATTTATTTTACCTCTCTACCAAACAACTGTTAACAGCTTCTTTTATCTCAGCTTTAACCAGGAATAAAAACCGTCCTTTTTTATCTGCTTTTAAAATTGCTTACTGTCTTCTTAAAGCTGCTCAAATTTCCCAATTTTAATAGAAAATTATTCCTGGAAAATATTATTCCTGGTTGTTAATAACAACCAGGAAAATTTGAATAAAGATTTTATGAAATAAAAAAAAAATTCTTTAAGATAATTTAACATGACGTTAAAATTCTTGGTTCAATTCCATATTTTAAAATTTTTGGCAGTTTCGAGTTTTATTATTTCTTTGAAGAAATATCGCAATATTTTTTTTTTCAATTATAGTGGCGCAGCATTTTTGATATTAAATGAACACATTTGTATTAAAATTTTCTATTAAAATTGGGAAATTTGAGCAGCTTTAAGAAGACAGTAAGCAATTTTAAAAGCAGGTAAAAAAGGACGGGTTTTATTGAAAAAATAAGATAAAACTACCAATTTTGAAAACAGATTAAAAACGATGGTTTTTAATGAAAAAGTAAGATACAGTTACCAATTTTATAAAGATTTTCTGAAACTAAAGAATATTTTTCAAGGAGTAACTTCTTTGTTGAAGCATTTTATTTCCCTTTTAAATTAAAGTGGCTGTTTTTCCACATTTTTAGCTCTGCTTAGTTTGATGTAGATTAAACAATGGTTTCCAGTTAGCAACATTAATAATAAAAAAAAATCTATTAATTCACAAGGCAGGAGTTTCAGTATAAAATTTCAATTAAATTTTATTCAACGATTCAAAATGCTTTCAAATCAGAATAAGTCTTTTTGAAAAAAAAAATGCGTGATTTAAATTTCCAAAAACTTTAATCTTTATAATTTTTTTTTGTGTGTAGGCATAGCAACGAGTGCATATTATATTGCTTGGGCGACAGCGCTGACAAAGTAGTTTTAAATTAAAAACAGGAATTACATGGGAAATTTGAAAAGAAGAATCAAATAACAAAAACTGTTTGGAGAAACATATGAAAAATCAATTAACCAACTTAACTTAAGGAGGAAAAGATTGTTTCCAATTGTGATTTGGAAGCGACGACCAGTGTATTAAAAGTTCCCCCGCATTAAGTTTCATACAAACATTTTTTGGATTTAAGATAATTTAAATATCAGTTATTTTTGTAAGAATTAATTGAAATAGGAAAATCTAACTGTAAAAAAAATAAAGTTAATCATTTTCCAAAAATTTCAAAAGAGATATATTTTTAGAATGTTGCAGAAAAAAGAAAACTAATGGATTCCTAGATTCATGTTACAAAAATGCTTCCTATAAAAAGTACACTTACTGAAATATTAAGCAAAATAAATCCCTCAGACTGTTTTGTACTTATTTTAATCTTAACTCAGTGTTTCTCAAATTGTGGAGTGCGCCCCCACCCTCCCAAAAAGGGATGATAATTCTGCGATGGAAGCGCGTACATATCGAAAAGTCGAAAGCAAATATTATTTTTAAGAAATTATCAATTTACTGAAAGAACAAACAAAATACATTACGGCATAATAAAAAATAAAATGCACTTATAAATGTATTAGTAATGCACAATATGTATTTCATAATTAATTTAACAGTGTTAAGTTAAAAAACAAATTTAAAAATTACCAACGACACGATGGGCTTGCCATATATAAAATTATATGCAAAAATTAAGACTTATCTTGATAATTTCATAGTTTATAATTAATCCCTTAACTGCTTATTAAAAGTTACGTGATTCGCTAAGCAAAGAATGAATAGAAATGTATATATATATATATAATAAATCCTTCGCAATTACTGTCAATATCCTTTTAATGTATTCAATGCCTTCGAAATAGTTTTACGGATAGCAGAGCATAGAGAAAATCGTACTACGGAAAGACGTATATCTACGTTCGGGAATTTTAACTTACCGGTTCAGTGAGACGTATATATACGCCGGTGGGACTTGAAATCTTAAAGTCGTATTGTAGCTTTGTCATCAACGTATAGTATTATTAAATTCAATGCATTGTTACTTGAAAGAAGGGGAGGACGATAAAAATTATAATTGAATACTGGGATTGAAACTTTGAGAACTCTCAAAGTTTCAGTTCATTTTTCAATCAAAGATGTGAAATGGTAATTGAAAACATTAATATAACTTTTGAACCTGATATGGTAATAGGTTCAGCACAATTATTTTAAATAACTTCTTTCATCAAATATTTTTTGATGATTTTAGATAAATTAAAAACCAAAAGCCTTGTTACTTTAAAAAGCAGACTTTTAAAAGCAGCAGTGAATATTGTAAACTGAATTTATCAAGATTTAAATTTGTGAGAAAGTCATCCATTGATTAAATTGTATTTGATGACACTCCGAGCAATAGTCGGACGGATCGCAGTTCTTTGGTGTAAATTTTTTTTTAATTAATTGTAACCTAGCTATGCAGAACTGATGCTTTTGGGTTGGCAGGTTAGGAGAAAAATAACATTGAAAAACATTTTAAAATTTAATATTTACACAAAGGAGTGACTTCTTTTAAAAAATTGAGAGAGATTCAAATTTTGGTTGTTTGATTTTTAAACTCGACATAAAATTGCTCTTATTCAATATGTTTAATCAAAAGGGTACTGAATAGTACGATGCCTTATTTGATAGCCCAGCTCTTTTTCCCAGCACTGTCGAATCAGTCTTATCCACGCATTTTCTGTCTTCCACTTTGTCGTGCAGTGTAACTTTGACATTAGGTTGCTTTTTTTAAAAATTCAATACTGAAGAAGTTGTTAAATGTGTGTTTGATGTGTTTCTTTTTTGTAACTTATATAGTAGACATTCTCTTATCGCAATAAATGTTAAAAAACACTAAAATGTCTTTTTTTTTAGCAAAAATGACTTTGATTTTTTTACCATAAAAAGTTCAAATACCTAAGTTCCTTATTCCCCTGTGGCAATACTTAACATAAAAATAATTTTTTACCTCATTTTCCCCTTGATGCATATACCAGAGAACATCTTTTCCACATAGGTAGGTTTTAAGATTCTGAAAAATAATTTGTCCCGTCCAACTATATATACGTAGTTTTTATGCATTTTTTGATAATAGTGAACTATAACTTAAAAAACCATAATTTAAAGAAACGTAAGATAGTTGATTGTATATTTTAATTGATTTACAACAGAAAAATGGTCGTTAAGGAATCTGTAGTATTTTATAGCTAATTAATTTTATATGCTTCTAAATTTATTTCCGAGTTGGTTAAAAAGTCAGAATTTTTTTTACACCCTTTTATATGCTTCACTTGTATGTAACGGAATCTTTGAACTCCTTTTTAACTCACTTTAAAAAATCAGATTAATTCGAAATTTCACTCTCACTTGTTCAGAACCAATAACAAAACAATAATTTAATAATTTTGTTCCATTGTCCTGATCAGGATCATCAGAATTGACGACTTCCCAATTTTCAGATCCCATCTCACATCTGGCGACTAATTTTAGATCCCATTTCCACATTTGTCAACTAGTTTCACAACCAATTTCCAGATTCGATGACTAAAAGATTAAGTTATAACTTAGTTCGTTTAACTATAAAAGGGTGTTCTTTAGTTTTTTTAAAATTATAATTTATTAGAATAAATAAACTGTGACGGGAATTTTTTAGTCTGCCTTTTTATGATAATGGTTTTTATATTGAACCCTTATTCCTGTGTCTTTATTTTATTCTGAAGAAGTAAACTGAACTAATACTTTTGGATGCAGAACAATACATTAGATAGAGAAGTTTGCCAATTACTTAAGATTTCCCGCATATTGAATATTCATTACATCTTAAAATCTAGAGATATTTACAATCTCTTATTCCCGGGAACATATTTAATCTTTGCGGAATCACTCCTTGAAGTGGAATATTTTAAGTACTTTGCTTACTCCTGATGTGTGTGTGTGTGTGTGATTAAGGTCTCTAAACAGTCAAGGGTCATTTATTCTCAATTAGTTTCATTCATTTCATTCATTAGAGAGACAAGGATTAGAATTCATCCTTTTCTATAAATTTCTCAAATTTGTACATTCACACATTCTGCATAGGAGATCTCTTACTCGATTTCCCCATTTGGATTTATATCTTATCTTATATCTCATAAAGTAATTTTTGGTGGTCTTCATTTCAGTGAGCGAATATATTACTGAAGTACATTACTTATCCTAACTGATGAATTCCTTAATCTTATTATCCTGCCCTAATGTTCCTTTTACTGAATGGTATAAAGCTATTTTTGATGTTATCAAACACAGGAAAGAAGCATAGATGTAGAAAACGTTTATATTTATGCTAGTTTGGATGTTTCCTGATATAAAATGAATTCAATATTTTCCTAGTTTAATAACATCAAAAGGAATGCTAATTGGATTGGAATGATTTGGATGGTGGGATGTAGAGTTTTATACAGATAGGAAGCAATTATCTGCGATTGATTACAGAATAAATACAGTTATATTTATTTAGTAATTGGATATGTTGCCCTAAGTTGATTTTATAAGATGTTAGTGAAATCCTTATTCATTGTCTTTCGAAGAATGTATTACAGGCATATCAGAAGTAAAAATTATTTACAGGTAAGTAAAAATGTGTTGCAATATGATAAGGAAGCTCTTAGATTGAAATAAAAGAAATTAGAGATATTATTACACAATTCGGGAGAAATTAAAATTAATTTTATTTCTCGTATTCTCGATTAAAAGTAATTAAAATTTTCAACGATAAATGAATTTAAAAACTTGTTAGTAAATCTTATAAAGATAAAAAATTACATTTTTTCAAGCTGCTAAATGTTTATTAGTACACGGATGTTGTAATCATAATTATACAGGGTGTTTCATAAATGATGGGAGTAACTTTAAGGGTTGATAGTACACATCAAGACGAGTAATAGTAAATAGGAAACCAAGTGTCCCAAACGTCTTCCGAAGGAGAAAGGCGCCATCAAAGTTTAGGGTCCTAAATTTCAAATGATGATAAAAAACGGGAAAATGGATCGATTCATTTGCGGTTTTCACTAAAATCATTCTTTAAATTAGTATTTTCATTAAAAAAAGTTTTAAAGACAAAGTTAAAAAAATGCCGTTAGAGGGCGCTCTAGACTTTGGCGTACCGAACAACTACCTTTTACCAGTATTTTTTTTATTTTGTTAAATGTTTACAAAAGCTTAGATTTTAACTTGAATTTTGAGCGCAAAATTGAAACCATCGGGAGCGGTTAAGTGGCGCAAATGTAACCGCGTTTAGGGAGGAAAAATTGAAATGCTCGTATGTAATGATCAAAATAAAAAACGATAAAGCAAACTTTAAGAGGCGATAGTACAACACCAAAACAAGTAACATTCATCAAAGAAATCATACTCGTAATTTTAACCCGCAGGTGATAGAGGGCGCTGAAACAGATTTCGTTTTAAGAGACAAAAAGGAAACAAAGAACATTTACGTTATAAAAAAAAGTTTAATTAGAAATGATTACAATAGTTGTTCGAAACACTGACCATTAGAGGCGATGCATGCGGTACAACGGCGAAGAAGGGGTTCACGAACCCTCTGAAGCACGCCAGGAGTATCGCGCACCTCTCCTGCAGCTGCCGAAAGTCTGGCGACGAGTGCTTCTGCGGATTCGATAGGAGTCTCATACATAAGACTCTTCAGGTGTCCCCACAAAAAGAAATCCAGGCATGAAAGATCGGGCGATCGCGCTGGCCAAGGGACAGGACCACCTCGCCCAATCCATTGATTTGGAAAGCTTGCGTTTAGATAATTTCGCACCTCTGGCGCAAAATAAACTGGTGCTCCATCCTGCTGGAACCACATTACTCGCCGGATATGAGGGGGAACATCTGTAATCATTTCCGGTAGCACCTGTTGCAGAAAGGTAAGATATTTTTTTCCATCCAGGCGTTCTGGCAGAAGATAAGGTCCAAGTAGATGGTCACCAATTATTCCTGCCCAAACATTTATGGAAAATCGTTGCTGATATGCATGTGAAGAAGACGCATGTGGATTTACATCTGCCCATTGGTGGGAATTGTGGGTGTTTAATGTACCGTCACGTGTAAATGTACATTCATCTGTAAAAAGCACAGTTGCAACAAAATCGGGATTTAGGGTGTTCTTCTGCAGATACCAGCGAGCAAAATCCATTCGACGAGGAAAATCCCTTTGAGTCAGTTCCTGGACTCGTTGGACATGAAAAGGATGCATACTTTCATCCTTTAGTACTCGCCATGTCGTGGAGGGTGATACTTCAATTTGACTAGCCTCTGCTCGCGTGCTTGTATTTGGATGATCAGCCACCATATCCAGAATTTTTTCTTCCATAGCTACCGTTCTGTTAGACTTCGCACGGCCTGCATTTGAACGTGCACCAAAAAAGGATCCTGTCTCACACAACTGTCTGAGCAAGCGCACAAATGTTTTATCATTGGGCAACCACCTGTTGAGAAACTTTTTTCCGTACAATCGTCGCGCCTCTGCACCATTCCCATTTGCAGTTCCGTAGATGAAGTGCATATCAGCCTTTTCTTGATTAGTGAAGGGCAACATTTTTCGTTACGTTTGTACCGTGATTTACACTTGCACACTCGGGTCAGTGGCTTTTATCTTAATAACAATTTGCATATGCGTACTTCTTCTTCCCCATATCACAATTTCATGTTCTTCTTCCAGAAACTTGCAGCTATAACGCTTGCATGGATAAAATTTGAAGATTCTCTAACACGTTTGCGTTTGAATTCAAATCATGCATTTTCTAATCAAAGTTGATTGTTTTTATGTTGTACTATCGCCTCTTAAAGTTTGCTTTATCGTTTTTTATTTTGATCATTACATACGAGCATTTCAATTTTTCCTCCCTAAACGCGGTTACATTTGCGCCACTTAACCGCTCCCGATGGTTTCAATTTTGCGCTCAAAATTCAAGTTAAAATCTAAGCTTTTGTAAACATTTAACAAAATAAAAAAAATACTGGTAAAAGGTAGTTGTTCGGTACGCCAAAGTCTAGAGCGCCCTCCAACGGCATTTTTTTAACTTTGTCTTTAAAACTTTTTTTAATGAAAATACTAATTTAAAGAATGATTTTAGTGAAAACCGCAAATGAATCGATCCATTTTCCCGTTTTTTATCATCATTTGAAATTTAGGACCCTAAACTTTGATGGCGCCTTTCTCCTTCGGAAGACGTTTGGGACACTTGGTTTCCTATTTACTATTACTCGTCTTGATGTGTACTATCAACCCTTAAAGTTACTCCCATCATTTATGAAACACCCTGTATAAGAAGACAATGTATAAGCTGTTTATTTGGAAAGTGACCCAAACCCATCTTCTAAAAGAATCAAGATAGTTATTTAAATATTTACATTTCTACATTATCTTCTCATTCTGAGGGAAATTTTAATAAAATATTTAAAATCACTAAAATTTTCTAAAAAGAAATTTAGCAGGATAATAGAATTTTTACTTGAAATTGGTTTAAGCTATATTTTCAAAATTCGAAAAGAAGTTGATGCTCATATAATGCAGTAAAAATTTATGAAATAAGAGTTTTATGATTTATCTTTAGAGTAAAATAGGTTAATTATATCAGAGAATATTATTCTTTTATCATAATAACTACATTATATAAATAATTTTAATGTATCAGCATAGCCAGCATATAAGAAAGTGCGCCAAAATGATAAATAATGTATTCAACCCGACTGTGAGTGCACACTCTACTTTTCTAAATTTGCTTGATAATTTCATAATGCGCCCACGTTTACCTAAAGTTTTACAATGTTTTTGTACGAATACTGTTTCTCTAAAAGAGCATGTTTTCCTCCAGTCATCTATCAATTTCAGGAGCTCTTTTTTAAAATAAAATTTTTATTTTGTCTTTTAAGTTTGTAAAAAAAGTAGCAGACAATTCTTATTTAAATTATAAATGAAACAAAAATAAAATCAGGAAGAAAAAAAAACTACAGTCCTTTCCGTATAAAATATTCTATAAAATTTTAGTGAAAGTGGATGTACTACATAAGTATGGAATTTACTACCGAGAGTAAATTTTATATTTGAATAGAGACCATTCTCGTGAGACCAGGGAAATTCAAGATTACTGAGTTGATGCCAATGTGCAAAAATCAACAACAATTAAATACAACGATGTAATAAATTTATCACATTTTATAGCACTCAACAGAATTATTTTAAATCCCTCCTGTATATGCAAATTGGAGGAAAAGGAGTTATAAATTGCAAAAGAATATTAACTTGAATAAAGCATTTTAATAGTGAGTAAAAGCTAAATTTTTTAAAAAAAGTATAATATAATATTGTAAATATTTATTTTTATTTAAAAATGAAATTTATTGATTCTATGAACTTGTGCCTTTTTAAAAATTAGAGAAATTATTTCATTAGTTTTGAAAGCAATTTAAAAAATAAATAGATAAATAAATTTTTAAATTGTTCATTTCGTTAAATGGATTGATAAATATCATTATTTAAAAATAAATAAAAACCATTTTATTACAAATATTTTTAAAATCATTAAAACATAAATCCTTAAATATTTCAATTTTAAAATAGATTGATTTAAGTAATTTCAAAATAAGTTCTCCATATATTTATCAGCACAAATTAAGAAAATGAAAAAGTTGTTATTAAATATAAATTGTTTATTTGCTTGGAAAAACAAATTTTTTCAATTATTTTATCTTGGAAATTATTTAAATTTTCTCGTTAGTAATTCAAACTAATGGTTTATTTTTTGTTCTATCAAAACATTACTTGATAGTAGAATCAAACCAAAAATTTTTAAAATATGCCATAATTTCAATAAATTTCGTAATTTTCGTAATAGCTGTGCAAAATTGTTATCAATGCTATTTTATTTCAAGAGGAACTAAATGAAAAAATTTATTGATTAAGGAATGTAATTATCTAATTTTTTGTCTAAAAAACTGAAAATATATTAGAGAACCCATTTTATGCTGAATTAAGGACATAATAGTTTATATAGCTTGCATTCCAAATTTTTCCTATGAATGTGATTATTAGCTCAAGAGATATTCAGGGTAACATTAGTGTCACTAAATCACCAATCACAACCGATTAAAAATATTTTCCCAGTTTCATAACTTCTATTAAGGGGAGTGAGTGAGTGAGTGAATATTAACGTCCCACTGTTCAGCTACACGAGGGCTTTTTGGGGACGGTCCGCGTAATTTTGAACCATGGTCATCTATTAAGGGGATCGATTATTAAAATTTATAATCTGATATACAGTTATTTAAATCACAGCGAAATTTTTAGATCATAACTTCAAAATTGAATATTTCCTGAAGTATTAGAGGAATTATGTGAAAAATTTTGAACTTAAGATTTTCATTTCAAGATAAATTGAGACATATGGAAAATAAGTGGTTAAATTCCCTTAGTAATTAAATGCACTTAATAATTAATATGTCTTTACATAACAATACTTTTCACAATTTGTCATGTAATCTCTTAAAATAATGTTGTTCTTAAGTATTAGGTTGACTCATTATAGTTTTATCAAATACAATTAGCTGATGAATATTATATTTTGTATAAATTTTTTTCTTAAAATACAAACTTAAATATAAATAGGATAAACTATTAATAGGTGGTCAACTTTAAGGTAATCCCTCTGCTTATAAATATCTCTATTTAACTAATATAATATTCTTTTAGAACTAAATTAGAGGGAATACTTATTTATTTTATTTTACAAATGCCACTCACTGCAATAGCCCCTATGTCATTAGTGCACGTGCTCTCCAATATTTTTCGACAACTGAATATAGACTAATTATTGCAAGGCATATTACCAAATGTTCAGTGGTCATATGGTGACCACAGTCCGGTGAGTTATCGATACCAATTCTGCAGAGATGTGGTCTCAAATACTCATGATCTTTCAAAAGTCTAAAATGAGCTACAGCAGCTTTTCTAGGAGCCCCAGGGATTCAGGACGTGTCCTTGTTCGAAATTGCTCAATTCTTGTCCTTCGACCTCTCCGCAACTTCCATTTTAAAATCATGCTTAAAGGCCATATTAGAAAAAACCTTAAGGAATTTAAGGTTGAAATCTTCTCGGGTCTTTGGATCACAAGGGTTTCTTTCTTAGCAAAAAAGTCAGCATGCTCATTTCCAGCAATACCACAAAGAACCAGTATCAACTGAAAATAGATTTTATGAGGGAAATATTTTAAGAATGATCTGCATTTTAAAATTCTTTGTAAATTACAGAGGTAATTTTGAGATAGAGCTTGTAATGCGGATTTAGAGTCGGAAAAGATTACGGCTATGTTGAAGTCGGAGCTTCTTAGTGATAGTTGCTCGACCACTACTGCAATAGCTTCAATCTCGTCATTGAAGACAGTAGTAAAAATACCTAGTGTTAGGTAAATGCTAAAAAATTCACAGAAGATACCGGCTCCAGCACCATGATACCTATCTAGAAGGGAACCATCAGTAAAAACATGTAGCCATTCACTTGTTGAGAATCGATTGTCAATAGTTTCCAAAGCTATAGATTTCATTTGTTCGGAAGACATTTCACTCTTTAATAACTTCACATAAAGTTCAAGATATGTATCAAGATTAGAGAGAGTATTAAAATTGGAAAAGTTTATAAAACTATTTAGACCACATATATATCATTTTAAGCGAATTTTTTATAATATCATTAACATCTATTGAGCCAGTGAAATATCCAAAATTATAAAGATATACGACTCGGTCTTTCTAAGAAAAGAATATCCATTTAAAAATCCAAAACTAAAAGACCTTTATGATTATTTTACTAATTATTGATTAGAAGCAGCGAATTAAACATAAAATGTGAGCTATATACAGTGATTTAAATGTATTTTATAACTCTAAACAGTACGAATCACATTATGTGTCCAACAAGAGGCTACTTAACAATCTTAAACTTGTTTACTATAACAATCAGTGTTTGTATAGAAATTGAAACATCATTTTGTAGATAGTCATCATTTGTAATTTATTCCTGGAATTCTGAACAGATGGGAGACATTCAGCTGATTAATGAGATTTCCCCTCTCCATCTCTAACTAATGGTTTTAGGCAAGGAAAACTGCTCATTGCTCTTTCAACATCGCCTTCTTAGTTTCCTTTGAAGCCCTCTTCCAACAAGCAAAAATAGACTGGTTGATTATTGTGTTCAAAAATAGTATATTGTTCATAAATGGATTCTGCATAACAGGAACAATGAAATCTGTCTATTTACCTTTTACAAAAAGGATAGTCAGAATAATATTCTATTTCTGAACAACAATATTCTCGAGTGAATTTCAGTAAATATTATGTTAAATTATTGCTTAGCAGATTTTGTTTTTAAAAATTAGGGTGAATTATTTAATTAGCATTGTCGTTGAAAGAAATAAACTTGATTTAAAACTTGATTAAACTTTAGTTTTTTGCTTTCTTGATATAGAACAAATATCTAATTGATTCAAACCCTAAAACTAAAACTCAATACTTCACACAAAGCAAAATTCCCACATAACAACTGTGAAGAATAAAAAAATAATCTTTACAACAAATACACTCCTTTTCAATGTCCAAAGATAGTGTATTTCTGTTCCTTTTTTTAATAAAATACACATTTGGCAATGACATTTTGAAATCTATTTGAAAATGTACAATTTCCTGAATCCCTTTTTTTATTTGCTTCAAACGTGTAGTTTGCTCTTGTCATGTTATATACTTCAATCTGACAATTTTGGAAAAACAAATTCGGAAATTATTTCTAATTCAGCTGTGTTTTACTTCATATTTAAATACATCAAAGGTATCTGAATAATTTCGCAGCGATGCAATATATATATATATATATATATGTTGCAATTTCAGAAAAAGTGGTTTGGTAGTAGCTTTTCGTGTTAAAGTATAGTAGGTTTTGTGAATTGTTATTGAAGTTATTTTATGAAGTTTTATTATTTTAAAGCCTAAAGTTTTTAAAGCCTATTTTAAAGCCTTTTTAGTTTCTTCTAATTCAGTTTAGTTGCAATTAATTCGAAGATAAATTTCTTTCTGCTGTTATATTATGTAGTGACAACAAGTACAAGCTTAAAATACTTTACGAGCATTAAAAAAAATGTTTTCGTAGTTTTCGTACAGCTCTCGTCATTTTGTGGTTACTTTTTGTTAATGAACAAAACTGTCCAGAGTGTCCTCCTACTCTAAACACAAACAATTCTTTGTGTTTAGAGTAGAACAAAGTTTGTTTTCAGCAGTTTAAACTACTTGTATTTATTATAATTCATTTGTTAATATTTCAAAATCAGGTACTTTTTAATCATAATGATTAGCTTTAAAAACATGTTCCTTTTTTTAAACACTTGCTTCAAAGTTTCCTTCTTTTTGAACTAAAATTCTGTATGAATATAAAAAAAAATTTTTTTTCTTAAATTAGAAGATTTTTTTTGTGGTCAGTGATTTTATTCCTTGAATTTTCATAAGCCTCAACATTTTAAAGGACCGTAGCTTTTTTTCAGAGAATTTAGTTTTTTAGAGAAATAATGCATGTAAATAGTCTTGTAAGAATTTAACAATTTACCTCCAAGAAAGGTTTTGATACAAGATGTATATATATAAGCAGGACAAACCACAGTTAATTAACAAATATAATAATAAACAGTCATTTTTTATATTATTTGAAATCATACAAAAGTCAACGAGAACAAAATATAGAGGAAACATAAAGCTATCTAATGCAAATTTTATTGGAGTCTAAGAAAATTTTATGCATCCTTATAGTATGGTACTACAACTTAAAAGTAGTTGAAGGCTTTTGATGAAACAATTCAGTAGCATTTTGGCTTATCTATGTATAGGTCAAGTTAAGTTTTTCTATTTAATCATAACAATTACATAAATTTGAATTTTTCAGTAGCTCAAACATATTTGTTCTTTAGTTTGGAGTAGATGAAAAAAACCATATATTTTTAACAACTGAAGATATATTTTAGAGGTAACCCTTCTGAAACTGAATGAATATTACTAACAGCCTAGGAAATGTTGAATCACTTAAAATGTCCTACAAAAAGTAATAATATACATCAGGGGTAAGCATTCAATCGATTACAATCGACCGGTGGACCGCCAAGACTTTTTGAGGGGACCACCTTTGCTAAAAACTAAGACACGTGTGCTGAAAAAAACATATTTATGTAACACCAATGGCAGCTAGACTGGAGACTGGGTAGACCTCAACAACTTGAAAAAGTTAGAATTAGGTCATACCCGGGAAAAGTCTGCCCACTCCTGATATACATTATACTACACAAAAGGCGAGAAAGGGCAATTTGACTGGGATGAAAATCAATAGATGTGATAAGCATGTATTCCAAACTAAATGGAACCTGTATAATCAGAATTGAATTCCTTCTTCCGAAAAAAGAGTGACAGGAGTAAATTATTAATAACAATATTGTGTTGTCTGTCTCTGATCTTAATGCAAATTGCTATACAACTGAAATTGACGAATGATTTACAGGATTGCTTTCCATATACATCTAAAGCCGCCCATCCGGTATAGTGGTCAGTGAAGCTGACTGCGGTGCCGCAGGGACTGGGTTCGAATCCCGGAGAAGGCATGGATGTTTGTGTTGTAATCCTTTCTTCTGTCTGTGTTGTTTACCCCCGTGTTATACGTTCGGTGGTGCACGGGGTTTATAAATGTTTAAAAAAAATATATATACATCTAAATTGGTCAGCTGTATTAGTGGGATCCAGAAAAGCTCAGAGTCGCTTGCTCATCAGAGCCCGGGTGTTTTTCATTAGAGAGATACCTGGCAATCACGCCAGTCAGGAAAATGTTGGGCAAGCATGAAGACAAGAATTTTAAAAGCATGTCGTGTGCGGTCGTGTATTATCTCCGTCGAAACGTAAGCCCAGGGGTCAGTGAAAGAAAAAACAATACTGTACCGGATGTAGAATCTCATCGATGTACTACAGCGAGGAAAGGTTGATGCGGATAACAACTAAAAGTATTGGTATCAAGTGAAATAGTACGCCATGTGATAACTTTTGGTTGTCAGGCTGAGTGAAAATGTCAGTCAGGTGATTTCCCACCACTATGTACTTGTCTCCAGACACGCCTTTAATTCGTTCCGACATAAAGCTCAATTCACAGTTCACATACAAACAGATATATATACAAATTGCTGTGGATATTGTTTCTTTCTCAAAAATTTAGAGTAGATTTCCCTCATGAGTTACATCAAAGTTATGTAAGCATTACTTTTCCATATTGATGCATGAAAAAAAATGTTAGTGTAATTAAGTTTTCTATTTTTCCAATACTCATATTCGTTTATTCTTTGCATAAAAAGTGCTTCCCTCAAAGATTTGTCTCACTGAGAAAGGAAATATTTTTCTTTTAAGGCTTGACTGAAATTATGCAGGATTTCAAAAGGGAAAAACAATTAATAGTTTCCTGATTGTTAAGAGCTGCCTGGAAGAGAATTTCTCATACATTTATTTTATCCACGTTATTTAATTAGGAGTCATTGTGTAATATAAAAGTATAAAAATAATTGTGCTTTCCGTTATCAACTTTTGTACCGTTATAACAATAAAAGAGTCTCTTAAAGATATTTTTCCTAAAACGGAGAAGAGAGGGTGAGAGATGCTTAAGACCCAATCGATGGTTTTCCGAAAATGTTCTTCAGTGAAATTTCCATTAAACATAATGATGTTTGCGTGATTCTATTCGAAAACCTTACTGCATTTTGACGTTGTGTTTACAGGAAGCAAAATTTTCGAAGGCTTCTATTATCA
Organism: Trichonephila clavata; assembly: GCA_019973975.1. NCBI lineage: Eukaryota > Metazoa > Arthropoda > Arachnida > Araneae > Nephilidae > Trichonephila > Trichonephila clavata. The sequence goes on along the minus strand of BMAO01002559.1, from coordinate 415,634 downwards.
CGCATTGGGTTTTTTCATAGGATGTCAAAGCAGAAGAATAAATAAAAGATTAAGGGAACGTTACAAAACGCCACAATCTTAAAAGAAAAATTTGTAAACTGGTGAAGAGAGAAACACATTTTCATTTCTATGGTCTTCGACGTTTCTTTTCTTTCCCACCAATATATCTCACGTTAAAACTTCTTTCTGAATTGGTACTTGGACCTCATTGCTCAAATCAAGTAGGTCGTTAAGCGAGCTTAAAATTTAGACCAATATGGAGAATGTTTGAAAAAGTTTTAGAAATTAAATCAGAATCTATAATTGGGCTTATATGCATACACAATCTACTTACTCGTTCTTATAATTTTTTAAAAGGTAATATTATATAGAGATAAATATTTTTGAAAAAAGTAAATTTAAATATAAACGTAAAAAATAGCTAATAAACTATTATTTGTTTGATTAAAAATTTTTTAATACTCATCGCAATTGTTTTTTATTTAATCCTGTCTAGCTAGCTAAATTTTATTAAATATTAGATGTCTAACTTGTTTTTATTGTTAAGTCACTACATTTTTCAATATAATTGTCATTATTCGTTTAATGTTATTGTCACTATTATATTAGTACAAAAAAGTTTTTCAGTCATTTGGAACCACGATAATCGTTTCTAACACGTATTAAATATAATAATTATTACTGTTACAACTGTCAAAATCAAGCATTACTTTAAAAAAAATTTAATATGTTATGTTTTTATATAAGTATATATATTTCAATGCAGTGCAGAAATTTCATATAATTCTACACATTTTAGTTATATACATACAAATTATTAATAATAAATATTGCAATAAATATATAGAGAGAGAAGACTTTTGGCCTTAGGAACCCAGAATGTAGGTTTAAGCAATGTTTTGAGGCCAGCCAACTTACACCTGTAATTTGGCTATATTGCTGGGCTATAGGGAAAAGATGAAGTATTATAAGTATGCCATTATTAGAAGATAAAATAGACGAATACTATTTTTACATACAATGATAACAGCAAAAATTTATAAAAACAACTTATACTTAGTGTAAAAATTAAAGTTTTTTTTAAAAAAAAATACTATTATAAAATAAACAAGCCACCGGAACACGTATGTTTTTACAGCTTATAATTATTTCTACCATTTTAAACGTTAATAAATTTGTCAGTTACAATTTTAGTTAAAATAATAGAGTTATGCCAAGAAAATTATGAATAATTTTGTTGAAACATATAGCAACAACTATATTGATAAAAGAACTTAAAAACGAGTTTTAGGCACGGATAATCCCCTTTAAAATTTATGCCTAATTATTTGAAATTGATTACAGAACTTTTAAAATAATACAAAAAAAGTATTTATATATTTGAAAAAATGATTGACTTAATTAATATTATTAGAGATATATATAGTGTTAAATGCTATATGACCTAACAAACATACTCAATTTTAACGCAAACGCAAATAAATAATATTTTTTATTTGTAAGGCATGCTATTCATACCAAATTTAAAATATAGTTTTAACTATTCAACCAAAAAGTCTTTGTATTATTTACAAAGAAATAAAATTTAGGAACTAACGATAGACTATAGACAATATGTAACTGTATCATGTCTGTGAAACTAGAAGGAAAACTTGTTATTAAATAGTTTCCATAAATTGACTAATTTTCTTGTAACATAAGAGCAAGTTAGTCATCGAAAATATGGAAAAGTGATGAAACGTCTAATGATGGAAAGAAATAAAAATAATACATTATTTGTCATTTGCTTCCACTTAGCATAATGTAACACGAGACTAACGAGGCTAGAATAAGAATCGATACAAAATAATTTTCTTACATTATTTTGTAGGAAGAAAGAGAAGACTTTAAGTTCAGTATCACTAAAATAATGAATTGTTAGAAAGTTTGGGAACTAGAAAGAGAAATCTGATGTAGTTTTCTTAGATGAGGGATCATTAAATCTGTTATTCACCATCATAGGATATAAAAGGGAAAATAAAGATTGATCCCTGAATGAAAACATTATAATAATTGGTTTGTTCAAGATTTTGCAACACTAACGGTAACGAAAATATGATTCCAATATTATTTTGAACTTCGGATACTTCTACTAATGAGATAAGTCACGTTGTGCAAAACAATTTCCTTGTAAGCAGTTTTCCCAACAGCTAGTGGGCCAGAGCACTGTAAAAGCAAAGCAGTGATATTATAGCCAAGTATTTGCAAATCAAAACATGTTTTCAAGAGAGGGATTTATATTTATGATCTCTAATTTTTGTTAAATCTGTATGAAACGGAATTTTGTTAAGAAACATTTGACATGAAGTTCAGTAGAAAAACTTTAGAATGTGTACATTTATATTCATCGAAAAACATTTTTGAAAAATATTTGTAATCTTTTTGGGTTACATATATGCTGAAATGTTTCGTCATTTATTTGTTAATATTTTGTCATTATGCAGATTCAAACAGTTCCTGTGGACATACGTAGTTAAATTGCCTCTTGTTAAGATTTAAAATAACATGTTTATACAATTTCTCACGCTTAAGGATAAAATTATTTGGTCACTAGGACGTTTTAATTTGATTGTTAATTTGTCTGAGAATACAAATTAAAAAAGAAAAGAAATTTAATTTTGAAAAAAAAAAAGGTATAGTAACTCTATGTGTTTTTTTCTTTCGGAGAAAGTGTTTATTATTGTTGCGCTATAATACAGTACACGAGCTATTTGCGACGGTGTGAGTGAGTATTTTTTTAATGTCGCATTATAAAGCAACACGAGGGTCATGGGCGGCAGACTTCATACTTTTGAAACTTGTCTAGGTAACGAATCTGACACCTGAGCTAGAATCGTCCTCTTCATATAACCACACCACGCCACTGGGAGGATTTTGAGCCTCTCAAATTTAATGTGCATCAAATCCTCTACAGGGTGAGTCTTCAGCGGTGCTAGGGCTCAAACCATCGACTTCACAAGTCCAGTTACGAGTTTTTCATTCACACACCCAAAATAAAACACTCCAAATGACTTAAAATTAAACTTATGAATAACAAAATTTTTAATTTTTCCATACCTAGACTAGAATGAAACCTGTATCAAATTTTTTAATACTCAACTAAATTGCAATATTTTATTATGATTAAGGCATTACTGTTGTTTTTAATAAATTATATGTTAAGGAATATGGCAGATTAAATTATATATTAATTTATATAGTTATTAAATTATAGAATTAGTAAAAACAGTAAGCTTAAAATTTTAGTACAATGTTTAAAAACTGATCAGTTAGACGTATTTGCATAGGATTCTTTTATGAATTTGTCTTTCGCTTCTACCTTTACAAAATGATATTTTCGTATATTATCTGGCTTGCAAATCAGTATATTTGTTGTTTCCCTTAAACTTCTATAAGAATACACGGAATGAAAATATAAATAAAATACCCTGATAGGAACAAGAGATAAAATTTGTAATTATTATGCAAAAAATATTTATTCCCATCAAATATTCTACCAATCTACTTACATCGCAATCATTTCTCTTCTTAGATAAGATCTGGTTCATTTTGCCAGGAAATATCGAGAAAAATTCGTTTAATTTTCTCGTAAGATTAGTGCATATTTCTGGTAAAATACTTTTAAAACTTTTTTCTTGAAGTTATTAGGTCCATCTCATGGGGATAGGCATGATGGCTTTCAACATTAAATAAATGTTCTAGTTTTCAAAATAAAAAAATTGAAGAAAATTCGATAATCAAGAGCATAAAGGTTAATCATTTTGTATAAAGAACAAATAATTTATCTCAATGAGAAAGGCAATCGCTTCTTATCATCATTTTTTTATTTTGTTATGGGAACTAAGCCTCTTTGCATTAAAAAATCAGTAACGAAATTTTCAGCACTTCCTTCTAACAAATTTTTTAAACGTTTTAATGAATTTCATTTAATCGAAATTAAATCTGACACAGAGATGAGGTATATAATAATTCGATACTTCCTTCATATCAATAAATATTTATTAAAAGAATAATAGTTTGAATGTATGCAAAACGTAGTTGTGATCTTAGGAATTGAATGTTTTTACTTTTAACATAAAAGAGCTATGAGGTTACAAGGGATTTTATCGTCTTTTTATGTAATGCGCACACACATGAATTAAAACTATAAAGAACAAAAGAAGAACAAAAGAAGCTTAAGTTAAAAATATTTAAAAAGTCCAAAAATTGTATTATTTTCCATTTTTTTTGTATTTATTGTTTTCAATGAATTTTTATTGAAAAGATAGACAAAAGTAATTATTTAAATTAAGTCTAATCGGTGTTTAAGTTATAAATTGTAAATAATTCATATAAAAGTATGTTTTGAAATACATATATCAAGGAAATTTCGCTGAAGAGATCATGTGATAAAATAGAAAGATAAGTAGTGAAATTTTCCTGACCATACATTACATAAATATCAGAGTTAAATAGCATTCGGGTTTTCATTTGAAGTGAATTCAAGAGAGAAGAATGTTAAATTTTCAACTCATATGTTAATGCAAAAAAAGAGAAATAAAGCGATATTACTTCTTTTTTATTGTTTTTAATATTTAATAATTAAATTATATAATCATATATCCCAATCAAAGAAGAATAGTAGTTAAAATAAATATCGAAATATCGTGCAATTAAATAATTGAAAAATAAATACATGTGACCAAATAAGATGAGAAATTTAAAGTTAAATTAAAACGTGAAATTTGTGGCTGTGAAAAAGATGCTAACTTTTACAGAATACGTTTTGTCACATCGATTTAGCATGTAACATCTCACTCATGCATATATATATATATATGCATATATGTGGGTGGGTGTAATATATACTTTAATTCATATAATAAATTTTAAAGATTACAGTCAAGCAAGTTTTGGGCGAATTATAGATAATACAATTTAAAAAAATCTATCTGTTTTTACGTTTTTAATATACTTTAGATTTTTAAGGTTTTAAAACACCTGTAATGTGTTCTGAAAAATAACTCATCATAGAAGTGTTCCAGATACAATAAAAAATGTTCACTTTGTGCATTTTATAGTTATTTGGATAATAAATGCATTATTTCCTGAAGGAAACAGGAAAAATAATGCACACATGAATTTGCTCGAGACGAAATCACCGAATATTTTTAATATTATTAAAGCATACCAATATTTACGCATAACGGACCACTTTAAGAAAAGCCTTTAAAATGATATATTACTTAAAGTATTTTACTTTTAGTTCCATTAATATTAAAGAATACAGATGATGTGATCTAATCTCTAACACATTTAAGAACCAAAATGATGTAAAAATTTTACATGAAAAAAAAATTATGAGATTTAGGATTGTACAATGCAATTATAAATACCCTTTTATTTTGAAAAAAGGAATAAGTTGGTTTTTTTTGTGTATAGTGTAAAAATTGTATGTAGAATATTTAAGAAAGTTTTTTAGAAATGGGATTTTAGTTATTGAAAGTAGACATTTCCATTTTAATTCGCGAAATAATTTACAATCTTATCATTTTTCATATTGTTAAGAAGAGCATTATAACAAAAATAAGTATATTTTCTTAAATGATGAAAAAAAGGACATTTTGATTCTCGACACATGTTACTTGAATACACCTATAGAAATCAATCATTTAAATGTGAGCCGTAGAATTTTATTTTTCATTTCTTTAATATTAATTCAACAATGGAATGTGAAAATAATTTAGTTTTTTTTTAATTAAAAATATGCTCTGTTTCGAATACATATATTCAATCAAGAATAAAAATAAGATATTAATCAATTAAATTTCCTTCTAAGACTTTAATATAAGATAAATATGCAGTAAAAATTATCTCATAAACAAAAATTTATATATTTACTTAAAAGTATAATTTAAAAAAAAAACTAATTTGCTTATTTTTGAGTCATAATTTTACTTTAATGTCAAGTATATTTGCTTATAGATATTCAGTTTGTTTCATATTATTATTTATTTTGACAAGCATTTTTTTTATATAATGTACAATTTTCCCACACAGTTAAAAATAACATCATTTCATTGAATATTAACCTCAAAATGAAAATAAATTCACTCATTAAAATGTTTTCCATATATTCCCTTGAAGTGGTATGTATTAAAATTTGTCTGAAAAGAAGAAAAAGCTTGTTTCCGCATTCAAGTTTTACAAAATAGATTCTTATATAAACAATAAAGCATAAAAACTGTAAGAAAGAAACATGCCGACCTATATAATAAGAAGTTACCCCAGGGAGAAAGTTAATGGTTTGGAGTAAATATTATATATATATATATATATTCAAACAAATTTATGCTAAAAAGTATATATATATATATATATATATATATATATATATATTAGCTGAGATAATCTTAAAAAAATAAGTTTTAACATTAAATATAAATCAAGAAGAGTGTATTTAACTTTTTAGCATAAATTTGTTTGAATGATTCCCTATTGGAATATCAAAAAGATTATTTTGTTACACCACTATTTAAAATAAGAATTTATTATAAGAAATTATTTTTCCAAATGATCATTTAATGGAAAAAATATTAGAGGTTGTAGAGGCTACTTTTTTTTCAAGAAGGAAATTGAATAATAGAATCACCACTACAAAATTTTTTCCAACCTTGAATTCTAATCGAAAGTCAGAAAAATAAGAAAAATAGATGTGTTAAAGGTTTTCCTCAATTAAAAAGGTAGTAAAATTGGAGAAATATATTATGGTTCAGAAACATAAACTGATTCGCTCCAAATGGGAGTTTTCTTTCGAAGCAAAATTGCTGTAAAGAAAAGAATAAAAACTTAATTAATTCCATTAACTAAATTTTATAAAAAGTTTTATTAAAGAATACTCTGGTTTTACTAATGGTTTTCTACTATAATGTTGAGAGCTTTTTTTTTACTTCAACTTTCTTTCAACCTTATTATAAAATTGAAGAAATATTTAAAAGGATTCTCTCAAAAGACATTTTTATTCACAATTCTTCACGTAAGACTTTAATCTTTGTATCTTAAAATGATATATTTCAACAACTGCTCTTTACTCAATTAATTAGTCTTGAATAATATTTGAATAATTTGAAATATAAAAAACAAAATATCATTAGTATTATTATTTCCTTCAATAAATATGAATTTCTTAATAAAATAATTACCATGAAGCATATTAATTTGATGCATAGCATATAGAAAAAAAAGCTCTCAATAATAAAATATATAAAAAAAAATTCTGTTACATATAATGTCTAGTCTTATGATATAATTCTTAAACTTTAAAACTTTAATATTTCCTGGCAGTGCATTGCATTTTAAAAGTTGTTTTGTGTAAGCCATAAATGCGTATGAGTTTAATGCTATTACCTTACAACCCTTACAGTTATAAAAATTTTATTACCAACCTATAAAATGAATGGTTACAATAAAATAAATATAAATAAACACCATCTACTTTATGCAAATAAATAGAACAGCGTAACAAATAAGTTGAAAAATGCATTCGGTTACGAGTATAACTACCAATTTTATTTAAATGGGATGAATAAACTATTTAAACATATTCTTCTTTAAATATGTAAGAAAAAATATACAAATAGCAGAAGGAAATCTTGAGAAAAATTAAACCGATTCAAAAGATATGTCTTCTTTTATTTTCTCAGAGCCCATTTCGAGTTTTTGTTCTTTTGTCTGTAAGCTATTTTACCGCAACGAAGCATTTTTAAACATGCTATTCGTTTACATAGTATAATGCACTCATCTTAAAAATTTTGAAATTAGTTTTTAAATTATGCGCAGAATCAACCGATGCATAAAAAGAAAAAAAATAGAGAGTTTAATTAATTCTATTATCATTATTTATCGAAAGTGAAAATAATGAGCTGTCCAGCGAAATTAATATTACTAAATATAATAAAGTGAATAACAAAAGATTTTTATTCAGGATGGAAAATGCTTGAAAGAATTGGTTGAAGCATCCCTGACAGCGAGTTTTTGTAAAAAAAATATATTTTTCTTTCGAGAATTTAGAATAATAAACTACCTCTAGAGAATATTCCAAGCGATTGACATAATTCAATTTTTTCCCCTTGAAATATTCGTTAAAAATGATTACTCATATATATTTCCCACTTTTACTATTAAACATCACTTCTTTTTAAGTAACTGAACAACATAGGGGCTACAAGCGTATCAAATCATTTTTCTATTTAATCTTTTTTTTAATAATTTTTTCTGAAAATATTTCAAGAATAATTTATTCTTTAGCTTTGGAATTATATTTGCTTATGCTATGTACAGATATCAATTTTGAATGACTTAATTGAGGTACTTGAAAATAAGACTACGTTTTACAAAATCAGCAAAAAGATACGTTAATATTTAAAATCCATCTGAATAAATGCTTTAAAACAAGACGTAAATCAACGAAATAACCTTTTAACGTAGATGTAGCATGTTACCAAGAATTAACTGTTTATTACCATTAAATTAGTACGGAAACTTACGTTGTATGTATTTAAAAAAGAAATCATATGAATTTAATAAAATACGTATAAATTAATAATATATCTTTGATAAAAGAGTAGTCTAATTTTAATATTATTTTAAAGCATTTTTTTTTTAAATTCTATGTACCTAATTCTATATATAAAAATACTATTCTTAATTATTTACTGTAACAAAATTTTAGTTAATAATATTAGTGATATAATAAAAAATTATTAAATATTGCTTAGGTCATGATTATCCTTTTAATTTTCTTTTTATACACACATTTATAATAAATTTTTAAAAAATTCACAAATTTTATTTATTTTTTGTTTTATTTATATTGTTATTTCAAAGTAATTTTTTATAGAGGGTGCCACATTTATTTGATAATTTTTATTTTCATTTAACCACTTCGTGATTTAATTCAACGTTTTTTCTTTTCAATAATATACATTTTCATTTTTACACGGTTTTCATGTACCTTAGCTGTATTTTGAATATGTTTTAAAGTATTTTTAACAGTCTTTCCTGATTTAGTTTTGTTGAAATATGAATGAATGTTCCCATATTGCTGAACAAATTTGGTTTTTAATTTAGTAAATGTTTTTTTTTTCTGTATTTCGATCTTGGCATTTTCTGTCTTTGATATGTAGATTAATGTTGGTTGTTTTCATGGTATTTGATTTTAGTAGATATATTATAGTATTTTAAGTGTTAATTGTTTACTATATGTTACTAAACAGAATGTTTTGAGAAACTTATTCCTTTTTTGTTTTTCTCACTGTCTATTTCACTGCCCAGTGAAATAGGCAAATGTAGGGTAAGGCTGGTTTGCCTTGAAACAGCCTTCTACTCTACAATCTTAGTTCCTATAATTAAGAGTTTCTATTGCGACCATTAATTTAAAATTCTAGTTAAATTAAATTTATGGAAACTTATAGTACATGATTAATAATTTATATATATATATATATATATATATCTGATATTATGTGCATATGTATATATATATATATACATAATATCAATGTATCTATGCATATATATATATATATCTGATATTATGTGCATATGTATATATATATATACATAATATCAATGTATCTATGCATATATATATATATATATATATATATATAAACGAAATTATAAACTTTAAATGTTAGCTGTCTTTTTGCTTTTAAATTCTAATTTATAAATTTAACATACTTCTCTAAAAGAGTCTATCTTTAGGGTTAGCAAGAATCTCGGTAAAGTCTTTTAACTATAAGTACTTTGATATCAAGTATAGTAATATTTTCATTTATTTTAAACTTAAAAATAAATTTTCAATGAGTAATGAAAATATATGAAAGCACTGTTTAAGGATCACTCAGTAAAGGTGTGGTTTATAGCGCAAGAGCCAATTCTAGCTAAGCTGAACCGTTTCAGGATCATGTTCAATATCGTTTATTAAGAGAATATACAACATCCCGTGATACGCTAAACAGTATTTTCATTTATAATGAAACGTAAGTATTAACATGTATATAGTTATATTAAAATAGATAATCATGTTCCTTAGTTTTCTACCTTATGTTAAAACAGTATTTCTATAGTGAGTGAGTGATGTTGGGGTTTATTGGTGAAAGAGCCGATTTCGGATATACTACGCCAAATATTTCTTATGTAAACGGTGAAATTTTAAAAATACATTCAAAATATTAAAATGTATAATGAACAATGTATATTTAAAAGCAGTTCATTAAATTCATGTTTAAAATACCATGTACAACTTTTCTTACATTTTAAAAATTATTAGTAAAGTGAAAATAAAACATTGAAAATCATGTAAACTACGACGTTTACACAAGAGGTTAAAAACGTTCCTTTTACATTATTTCTTCCGGTTTCTTGTCGGTGTCATGTAATGCGTAAGACCCGATTTGACATTCCAATCCATTAATGACTCATTTACGTCGTAGAGAGTTATGTCCTCATCTCCAGATGTGTAAAGTAGATGTTCTTGATTTGATGAAGATGTGGTGACTACAGTCAATAAATATGATGTAGTTGGCATATGATTGACAGAACATAAGGGTTTCAGGCATTGAAAAGGTGGGCAGATTAATTTGTTATACTTGGATCCGTCTGTGTTGTTGCAGACATAGCTGAAGATTTAGTAGCCTGAGCATATGTTTGAATTAACTAAGGAGCTATTAATTTACATGCGCCTAAATAAGAGATATTTTTCTTGGTTTTAATTTTCTTTTTCTAATTTCCATTTTGGATATAATTTGGAATCGGATGAATGAGGCTGTGAACAATTAAAGCATATATGCTCCAGACTGCAATCTGAGGAGGCATGTCCAGCAAATGCACATCTAGAGCACCTTAATTGTCTGCGCAGGCATTTTGTGAATGTCACAACATCTGACACTTGAAGCAGCGCAGAGGATTTGGAATGTACGGGCTTATTTTACATTTTAAGTAACCAGTTTTTATTGTATTTGGTAGTTTCGGGCTATTGAATGCTAAAATTCCTTTAGAACAGTATTTCTAAGCCAATTTTATGATAACAGATAAAATACTATAACCGTTCTCTACTTCATTGGTACCCTTAAGTGTGGTTAAAGGGAAATTAGGCAATGTCTAATAAATATATTTACTTTCCTAACTTAAAAATAGTTTGCTAAGAAAAAAGAATATAAATGTGTAGAAAATGATCTGATTTGAAGAGCTAGTTAGTGCAAATATTTTTCTTCCTATAGAAATATTTATGTAGGAGAAAAAATCCTTTGAGAGTCCATTCAAAATCATTAAAAATTATTTATTTTTAAAAATTATATGGTTATATAATGCTTATCTAAATACATATAGTAATTCACTCAGTCTTTTCAGCTTAGAGTTTTTTTTTTTCAATGCATCGGTTTGGTTTACTGATGAAGATTACGGAATATGAAACGGAGTAGAACCAATTTGAAACATTTTGCTTTTTTTTACAATTATATACTTAGGAAAAAATAAATTGTACTACTTCAGATATTTAGTATGAAGTATACTTTTAAGATCAATAAATTATACCAAAATAAATATACTTATTTTCCATATTATGGCACTATTTCATAAATTTTGATACACACATTATTACGTTGTACACTCAATACTTAAATAAATGTGAATGTGTATTTCCTTTAGAAACAAAAACCCATTTTCATTCAGATCTAATTTTGTTTTCCAGTTGAGTATTTATTCACTTGCATTTCATTTAACGATAGTTTTATCTTCACTAAAAGCATTTAATTCTAACGAAAGTTCTTCCACATTGCATTCGCTTTGAATTAATCATACCCTTCCAGTTGATTATTCCCTTTTAACTCCTAATTGCTGTACAGGACTATCTCTTTCACTTGCAGAATAAATATTTTATGCCAAAAATGAGCTAAAAATTCAACAGGAAAGGAATTAGAACTTCAACTGCAATGTAATTGAAAATATAAATGCTTGTGTTGTAATTTTGCGTGACATTGGTAAGTAGGTCAAGTGCGATTAAATACATAACACTAAAGATGTAATGTGGGTTAAACATACTTTCACTTTAGCTTAATAATGAGAAAGATATTTTTAACTCATTAATAACTAAACTATTGAAAAAAATATAATTTTTAAATGATGATCCTAACAGGGAAAAACTTCACAGGATATGTTTTAAAATTTACGGATGGTCTTTGATACTAAATATCATTAAACAAAATACTAAGTTTCTAAATGTGAAGGATATTTTGGTAAATTTGAACTTCATGAAATTTGTTTGCATACCGATTAAATTCAACTTTTGAAAATGTCCTCAATACATTATATGAGTTAGACAAGTAATAAAAAATCAAATTAAAATCATACAAATCCTTGAGTACTTTTTGAAAATGCCACATTCAGAATTTTGTAATATTGTACATGCAGGCAATTTTCCTTTTTCAACATAATTGTTAAGGAAAAGTGGATCACACAATAACTTTTGCAAAATCTGGTAAAGATTCCATTAAAAATGTGCAGCTTTCAAAATGCTTAATATTTAAAAAGTAATTTTTCTTGCATTCATAACATAAAACTCATTTTAATTTAAAAAAATAGGTATTTATTTTGTTTCAAAATAAATTTTACAAAATTTTAAGTCAACTATTTCCTTTTAATTTTCTGCATAAAAGTAAGCTGGATTAAAAATTCTATTTTAAAGTATGCCAATCAAAAAGCGATAATTTAGAATTATTGCATTTTTTAAATTTATTATAAATATTAAATTTATAATAAAATATTCACACACATTTAAGCCTAATATCCCATTCTAAATATTGTATTTTTCTCCGTGTCTTTTTTCTTTATTGGTGAGGCAGTCTCATCTTGCCTATTTTATAAAAAAAATTTGACTTTGTAGGAGTACTACTTCATACAAACATTGTGTTTTAATCATTTGACATTTTAGCATTTTTTTCACCGAGTGAGTGTAAATTAACGTAGACCTATAAGGCTGCACGAGGGATATTGGCAATCGACCTCGTAATATTGAACCATGGTCAAGTGGCGAGTATATATATATATATATATATATTGTCTAAAAACAATTTGATAAATCTTTGAACAAATTGCTTTTTCCAACACTTTTTCAAAAGATGAAGTAGCATAAATTCTCTAAATGCAATAATGTATTCAAAACTATTATATGCATATGCAAACACGTTGCACTTACTTTCAAATATGTCCTTATTAAGGTATCCGACTACGGTCAGAACCGTGATTTTGCAAAAGAGTACAAACGAATATTTTTTTTAATATTGAGTGTCATTTAGATTAAAATACACGCATAAAATTGTTTTATGAATATTATTACCATAAAAAATAATTAAATGCAAATTTATAGCCAAAAATTAACATAGAATTTCCAATTTTAAAAACATTCTCTTTTTATAAGAAGTCCTTCTCTAATAATAATATTTTGACTATTTGACTATTTATAGCTCAGACCTCTGAAACCAGACCGGACTAAGACTTTTGAAATGTATAGTTTATAGAAGTAGATTTATATTTATATACATATCCATATTTTAATATATTCGAGTGGAAAAATTTTAACAGAAAAAAAAACACTGATTATTGTTTTATTTGTTAGTAACTCTGAAAATAATGTGAATTTTTCAAAACTCTTAGTTCAGGCTCACTGAAGAAGTCTCAGTTATATGTAAGTAAAATACTATTATTATAGAAACATTTTTCATAAAAGGAGAAAATGATTTAAAAATAAGTAATTCTATGTTAATATTTTGCCAAAATATTGCATTTAAAAACTATTTATTGTAATAATAATCTTAAAACAATTTTATAGTTGTATTCTATAATCTAAAGAACACCATATATTTTTTAAAAAATTCGTTGTACACTTTTCCAAAATCACTGTTCCGAAAGTATTCGGATACCATAAAGATAAAATTTTGCATTCTAATATTGATAATTTACGAACAAGAAATTTAATATGCCTAAAAACGTATCAGTTACAGCTTGTAATTTTATACTCTGTAGCCATTATCATGCTTGTTAGTGCTTCATTGCTGCAATAACACAATAAATTAACTCTTATTAAATAAAAAATAAGTAACCGACTCTTCTATTTTTCGTGTTTAATGGACTTCTTAGATTTGAGATCATTTTCAACCCAGCGCATTAATTGGTACACTGAACCGGAATACGAAGATGTATACAACAAGCCAACTATCCTCTGGACGATTTAAAAGACAGCTCATATTGCTCAATTACATCCCGGTGGCACGAATTCCCTTAAGGAAGAAAATAACTCTTTTTGTAGCTCAATGGAAAGCAAAATAAGTCTCAAAGGGAGCAAGTGCTATGGTGGACTTCTTGTCCTTATACACGTGACTTGGCATTTGTGATGGCAATAAGAGTCCTAATCGGATTTCGTCCTATTTCATAGTCCCAGTATCCGGAGGACAAAATAAGTGTCGCCAGCAATCACGCCTTCAGAATTCTAATTAAGTTCATTGCTTCTCGACTCTTGGGCGTCCCAAATCCATTTATTCTCACTGGCAGCTTCTTTTTTGCCAATGTTTGCTTTCCATTCACTTCTCTCCATGGGCAGTTTTGACTTCTGGAAGTGTCCTCTTCATCCTAGACAGTTATCTCTCTCTATTAGCCGCACGATCTTTTTCCATTAAAAAGACGAAAATTGCGTGAATCGTTTTGATATCGTTGATGATGAATGTCATTAGAGGTCAATGGAGTTAAGATTTTTCTGTTTTTTTTCTCCCTAAAGTGAATAAATATTTACTGTGTTTTTAGCCTTATTTAACTTATTTTGGAATAGTTTAATAATTTTGTTCATATTTCGAGTCTTTATTTACTTAAATGTTTAATGAATATTAATGAAAATTAATGTTTAAGTTATTTTTTGTCTTATTTAACTTATTTTGAAAGAGAACAACTACTTTACAATAGCTTAATATTTTGAGTCTTTATTTGCTTTAATGTATAATGAATCGCAATTATAATTGATATGCCTTATTTTTGTCTTATTTAACTTATTTCGTAAAAGAACAACTTTTTGCAATTGCTTAATATTTTAGTTCATAATTTGAGTCATTATTTGCTTAATTATTTAATAAATTTTGATTATAATTAATATTTACGTTATTTTTGTCATTTAACTTAATTTGAAAAGAGAACAACTTTTTACAATAGCATAATATTTGAGTTCATATTTTGAGTCTTTATATACCTTAATGTTTAATGAATTTTAAGATTTCTTTAGAAATAATGAATTTATACTCATGTTAGTAACCTACAGTGGATTAAAAAGCATCTTTTTCAAATATGTTAAAAAAGGAAAAGTGCCAGAGTTAAAGTAGAAGTTGAAATGAGTAAATAATATTTGATAATCAATTTTTCAAAAATTTAAATCTCAACAGTCTTTGTAAATTTTTTATTAGATAATAAAAAAAAATACACATACTGGAATTTTATTATTTAAGGTATCCGACTACCTTCGGAACCGCGATTTTTTTAAAAAGTATAAGAGATTAGTTTTTTTACATTTAAAGTAATTTGAATTATAGAATACACATATACACTTGTTTAAGAATATTATTACAAAATAAAATAATTTAAATGCAATTGTTTCGCAAAAAATGAAGAAAGAACAATGGATTTTCAAAACATTATCCTTTTTTTCAGAATGCTTCTATATTAATGATATTTTGCCTATGAATAGCTTAGACTTCT
The DNA here is from genome assembly GCA_019973975.1 of Trichonephila clavata. Classification (NCBI taxonomy): domain Eukaryota; kingdom Metazoa; phylum Arthropoda; class Arachnida; order Araneae; family Nephilidae; genus Trichonephila; species Trichonephila clavata. The sequence goes on along the minus strand of BMAO01002559.1, from coordinate 399,821 downwards.
CTACAGAGCCTGAAACAGGATTTTTGAAAAATTCGCATTACTTTCAGAGTTATTATCAAGTAAAGTAATAACCTGGTTTTTCTTTAAAAAATTTCTTTACTCTGAAACATTAAAATATGAACAAACCCACTTCTAAACTACATATTTCAAAAATTCTATAATTCCGGCCCTGTAGAGAAATCATAACTATATATAGGCAAAATATTATTCTTAAAGAAGCGAATGTTTAGAAAGTGTGTTATTCTTCTGTCTTTTTTTGCCGAAAAATTGTATTAAAATACTTTTTATAATAATATTCTTATAATAGTTGCACATGCATATTCTAATTTAAGTGATTCTAAATATCTTAAGAAAATTATTCATTTACACGCTTTTTCAAAATCACGGTTCCGAATCGGATTCCTTAATACAATTTTTACAAATATTAAAGTATAAATCGCAAGAATAATATAATAAATAAAAATATCCCTGAATGAATTGCTGTCAGGAAACCACAAGTTCTTATAAAACACCTAATTTTAAAACTTTACAATTTATTTATACGAGCAGCATAAAAATCACAAATAACGCATTAAAGTCCTTTTTATCGAAGATTCTTTCAAGCAGAAAAAATAGTGTCAATATTTTTATTTTCTGATATTCTTACAGACATTGAAATGAACTTTTTAGAATTGCTTTAGCAATCACTTAGAATTGTCGTTTATTAACAGAAAAAGAAATTATCTTACCTCCTTAGAAATATAATCGACAATATCAAACGAGAAGCAGTTCGAATACATCGATATTATTTAGAAACTACATCGCATATCGTGATTCAATACAAGTTTCATGGTGGAATTCTAAATCATTAAGGAAATTGGAGAGCTTGAGTGCAATTACGTTTCGTTCAAAATTATATTAAATCTAATTGAGGTTGCGTTGAAGGGTATTAGTTTGCTGCTGAATGACTTTCATACTACTTGACGAATTTACTTGCTCTTAAATTGCGAAATATTACGTTTACGAAATATTGTAAGGGAGCAACTGGGGCTCTTAAACATGATACAATTTGATTTGTAACAATTATGAAAGGAAGGTAACGTTAATTGGTGCATTAGAAATTGAAATCGAAGTAACAGGGCTTAAGATAACATCGCTGAAATAAGGAATGAATAAGCTTTTGAATGTGTAAGAAACTGCCTTATAAAAGGGATTACAAGACAGAATTAATCGGGAGAAAATTTTAAAAATAATTTTTAGAAATGTAGAGATTTTTGTACAAGGTTTCATTATTTGAGGTACTTTAAGTACGTTTTTGTAACTTTTGTATAACTTATATCTCTTATTTTTCTCTTTCAATTATTCTTTTTCGCTTCCTAAGGAAATATCATTCTATTTTTCCTTTTATTTTTTATCTTTAATATTTAATAACGTAAATTTCAGTAAACAGAAAATTGAAATTTCACTAATTAGCATTCACATAAACTAAATATGTTAAAGTCCTGCTTTCAAAATCTCTTAAGGAAAAAAAATGTGTTCTTAGAATCAAGCTGTTAATTCGATCTTTTGTAGCATTTACTTCTAGTCAATTTTATTATTTTTCTAAATTTAGTTCTTTAAAAATTAACGAAATGATATTAAAAAAAAATCCTCCTTCTACAGAAATTGGCAAACACACATGAAATTTAACCTACAAGTATGCCGAACTATATACAACAAAAGTTAATATGAGTTTTGTGATAGCATGATCGAATTTTATAAAATAGTATTCTTATGAATACTCAATAAAATTCCTTAAAAATGTGTAAGTTCTAAATTCAACTAGATTTTAAACAAAATTTTCAAATCCTTCATTGATTTGAAAATGTATACCAACGTTTGTTACTTGTATTACATAATAGCCCGAATTAGAAAAAGAAATATCAAAACTTTTGGGCATTAGAAAAAAAAAGCCATAACATTTTAAATAAAGAAATAGTAGTGATTTCTTTTGTTCCTACTAAAAACATTTTACATTCCTTATTTGATATTGGAATGTGAATAAAAAACATATAAATTATCAAAACCCTAGATTTTCTTAACGCAGAGCTCTCAAATTCTGTGAGATATGATAAATAAATATGTAAAGATTAATTTATGCCAAGACAATCATTTGAATTTGAGACCAATTCTTGGCAATTAAATCGTACGATTATCCCTTAACTTGATACCTGAAACTGATATCTTAACTCCAATACCAGTTAACATGAAAACTATTTAATAGCAATATATTTAATGAAATACTCGTTGTCTAAAATGTTTAAATACTAATAAATAGTTATAATGAGTGCAATATAGCCTATATTATTATCGCTGTTTCAGATTCATGGATCCATAAAAGCAATAATAATACCTATCTCAACTAAATGTCACATTCCCACACCTCAAATGAGATAAACTACCGAAATCTGCCAGTACCGAAAAATGTCAGGTTTTCCGCTTGAGAAGCAATAACTGTCTGAAAATGGTACAGAACTTCTTCTTTTACCTCGAAATCCGTAGAGTAATTTTATCGCTTCTGTATATATTCCCCTAGTTCTGTTTCCTTCAACATCACCCATTTCTACGCAACATTCTATATCACACATTCTCCTTTATCTCCACATTTTCTTCTCTTTCCTCATCTCTTCCAGATGCAATTTTCGTATTTCTGGAGAAATATAAATCCTTGTAAGTATTGCTTTTCTTTTCGAGGTTCTTCTCTTTAGAGGAATATGCCTCGGAGGACATTAGTGCCTAGGGAACTGCAGGGGGAAGTTAGTCAACCGATATGTGTTCATGAAACTGAAACTGACACTTTGAAGCCTTGGTTACAGTGGAATTGTGTAAGGCGCAAATAAGCTTCTTCTGTGAGCATCATTTTCCTCATAATTGGCCAGGATTGACCGAAACGATTCATAAACAGAATTACTGGAAACAAACACTTCCCCCATCATTGTCTTACATTATATATATATATATATATATATATATATATATATATATATATATATATATATATAGGTTTATTTTACGATGCAAGTTTTTTTTTTTTTTTTGCTTTAGTTTTAGTGTGAGATTATTGATTATTCATCTCTCTATAATAGAGAATTTTAACTATATATTATCGCATATTATGTGGCTGCATAGCGCCTACATATATTAGAATTATGCCAAAAAACATGTTCAACCCCCCTTTTATATAAATTATTCCATATATAAAAACTGTCCTAAGAGTCAGCAATGTTTATAATACTGTAGCATCCAAATATATATTTTTTTAAATTCCATTATTTTTATAATTTCTAATACATCTTTTCTAAAATCTTATGTCTGGTTTATATCACGATTTCGGTTTTTTTTTTTTTTTTTTGCTTCAGTTTTAGTAATGATTGATTATTTATATCTGTATAGAAGAGAATTTTAACTATATATATATATGAACATTTTTTTAAAAAATTACTCGAAAGCATCCCTGGACATTTGTGCTTTAAGCAAGATATATGTCAAACTTTAAAACACGTTTTACTCGAAATGTGTTTTTTTTAAATGCTCAAACGAGTCAGCGATTGCTCAAAAAATTTTGAAAATAACTAACTGAATTTTTTTTTGTGTACGTTCTGTATAATAATAGAAGTGTTTTAACCTTCAGATTTATCAATCACTGTTTTATTACGAAATTTACAGTCCCTTGCATTAAAATAATCACTGTTTTTACTAAGCAACTTCATATAACAACTTCGATAAAGTGATATAGTTTTTGTAAAAACTAAAACATCTCTTATCCTGAAGGTCATTTCAAAAGTGAATAACATAGCAACACATCAGAATTGAAAATTTGTTCATAAACTTTTGGTACAAAATAGGCCCCATTTATGTTATTTTTTTGTAAATTTTTATCCATTTTTTCCCTTTTTAGTAATAATAATTTCTTTTTCTTTTCTTAATTTTAGTATATTTTTCTTAAAATATACTAAACAAATCTAAAAACCACAAAAAATCCCATACCTCCCTGTTTTTAAAAAAAGTTGGCGTAAGTAGTCGAATACCTTAAAATAGCCAAAATTTCTTTATCTGATTTCATAGAAATAATTTAACTCTCACGTGATAGATTTCCTTAAAATGAAGCAGAATTTCAAGAAACACAAAACGTATGTGCCTTGTCCAGGTATACTTTGGTTTCTTCTTTCTTATACGTGAGAATGAAAATAATGTCCATCTTCAAATTCAGCTCTCCTGAATCTTGCCTTGTTACATTAAGGCAAGTAATTCCACTAATGGTTTCTCCTTTTTTCGAATTAAGTAACGTGATGTTCTTCACGCTTTTCCTCAGAGGTTACAATCTGCCTGAAAACATTATTTAATTGAAGTTTGTATTCCTAACGTGGCACATTTTAAGGCAAACTGTGAAAAATTTTATAGGCCACTTTCAAATATTAGATACCTGAAAAAAATAGAATTTATTTAGATACATTTCGAAAACCCTATGGAATATGAAAAAATTTACTTTTTTGGTTTATTTTTGCATGAATAGAGAGTTGGAATTGTTATACATAAAATTGGTAAAATTGCTACATAAAAGTTTTAAGAACAATGTTTGATACATACTGTATTTATAGCATACGGAACAATTCTAAAGCCAATAATATAAATTTCAAACCCTTTTTTAGTATTGTTAATTAGAACTAAAATTATGAAGAATTTCATATAAAACAATGCTGAAGTAAAATAATGTTTATATTTGAGAGTTTTAAAGAATTACATTTATTTTTCTTTGGTAATCTTGATTTAAATAAACTTTTTTGTTCGCTTAAAACTACTGAAATAAGATGAAATACATTTTAGTAAGGAACAACCACACAAAAAATATTTTCAGATTCACAATAGCTAAATACTTATAAAAACATTAAAATATTCATAAATATCAAATATAAAGCGATACAATGTAAAGATTGTTTAAGATATGAACGTATAACCCTTTATTTAATTTTTAAAATTTTGTGTGTTGCTTGTTTTTCTTTAAAGTAATCCAAGTTGATTGACTAATTTTTATTTCTCTTTAACAGTTTACGGAAACAATATCATTCCATCCTATCGAGCTTCGAAGAGCAAGGTAAGACATTTTTTCTATGAATTTCGGAATTATTTATTTTAAAGGTGCCTTCTACTAATATTTAATAATAAGATCAAAATCTTTAAAAATTATTTGTGATGGGAAATAGTGATCTAATACTAATACTACATTTTATCTTCGCTAACATATGAAAATATATTGCAAAGAGAATACTATTTTAATAAAACATTCCCTACTATTTGAAAAAATCTGTTTTTCCCTACATATAAAAGGTATTTTCTCCCTATTGTTTAACTTTATGTATTCAAATGAAAAGTGGTTTATTAAATAAATGTTTCTAAATTTAATGAATGCAAAGAACGTACTTATTATAACTACACAAACTAATATTAATATTGGGGTGCTTTCCTACTAGAAAATATATTTAATCCCATTTCCTTCACTTTAGATAAAGAAGAACTCTAAAGAATAAAAACACCCGGAAAGAGCCCAAAATATTAATAGTATCCTTTATGTCTAGGTGACAAGATATCATATAAAAAGACACTGTAATTTCCTTAATTATATTGTTTACGATTATTACTCTACAGTACATTAATTATGCATTGATTGTTGAACTAAAATGCCAAAAAAATATTAAACTAAGATCTGGATAAGCTTAAAGGTGCTGAACCAAACATTTTGACCTATTAATATTATGCTTTGGATATATTTCTACTCCACATAAAATTTAATTTTCAACTCTGTGGTATAATTTTAAAAGTTTTCGTAAATTTTATTATGAAGTATTGAATGTCAATGCATTGAAAACAATTCAGATTGCTAATTTGAAGGTTAATTTTAATTAAAATAAAGTTTTAGCATAAAGATGAGGACCTTTCCATTAATATTCAGTTGTCTATTACATGTTAAAAACGCACGCACACACACAAATATATATGATAAAAGAAATGATAGATAGAGATCATAAATATATTACAAATCAGAGGAAGCTTAAATTTTGAAATAGAAAATCAAGAACACAAAACCAATATTTTGCCAAAAAGTCAATTGACCAAAATGAAAATCTATTTCGTTTTCTAAAGCTGTCATTGACATAGAGCAGTGAAGTAGCATTAAGCTTGCTTTACAGAGTTATAACCTTTTCTTTAGAAGAAAGTAATTTACACACACACTCACACACACATATATATATATATATATTCTGTAAGTATTCTTAACTTTAAAATCCTATAATTACATACAAAAATGTTTCTTAATATTAATTTCATCCTTAAGTTAAAAAAATTTAATAAAGCAAACTGCCATTTCTAAGTTATTGCTTTTATGGAAGCAAATACATAATACTAGTCATTAAAAATATTTACAAGTTTAACAGGAAAAATAGAATTTCAAAAATCAAATAAGCATAAGTATTTTAAACCTTAGTTCTGAATTAAACAAAAAAAAATATCAACGTCGAAAGCTGTTTAAACTAAAATTAAAAAGCTGCGTTTGACAAAGATGTAATAAAAAATTTAATTTCTTCAAAAATATTAAGTAGATAAATGCACAAATGTAACATTTTTGTTCCTCAAATACCCTTATTTATGAACGCAGGCAACAGTTTTGCTTCGAGTATGATGTCAGCGCGAATATTAATCAAACATATCCTTAAGGGTAAAACTAGAACACGTAACGTTTTGACTACAATAGTAATGCATTTTGTAATTAAAGAAAATTCATAGAAAATTAAATTGAAAGTAAAGTATTCCTATTAACTTAGAACGCAGTGAAAAAAAGGATTTAGGGATTTAGTTGGAAAGTATAATGCGCTATTTAGTGGTCATGAAAGTTTCAGTCATCTGTTTTTGACAAACTAATTACTCAAAAAAACATTGCTTAAGAATTACATTCACAAAAAAAATGATTCCGAAAAATCTATTAGCATTTCTTTACTTCATATAATACCAAAAATAATATAATTGAATATTCATTCCTTATTTCATAAAACTTTACTTCTTACACCGGAATCTGTTCTAAGTAATTTCTGGTTTAATTATCTATAATTCCTAATGTAAATAACATGGGGAATTCACTCTCTACTTAATTTTTTTTTATATTTTTGCAGGTGAAAGGAAGCAATTAAAAAAATAATACTGGTTTGAAACGTTAGAATGTCACAAAAATTAAAAAATTCTCACGTAAAGAATAAAGAAAGAAAACTAAATCCTTATTTAATTTTTTTTTTGTATTAATTGTTTCGTAGTATATCTCCAAAAACTTCCACTTTTTAGCAGAATAAATTAATTTACTTTCTCAAACCTGTTATTTTCTTTTACTACCGGAAAAATCAGCTACATTTAAGCCATTTTAGTATTTTAAGAAGAACAACTATCAGAAATAAAAAAAATAGATATTAATTTAATATAATCCATGTTGCGAAATTTTAAAACATTGTTTGTCACATAATTTCTTTTACGAAAAAGGTTTTTCTAATTGGAAATGATAGGAAAATGTAGGCACAAAAAAGCTAAAACAATATCAGTTTTAATGTGTTTATCAACGATGAAAGTTTATTTAAATAATTATAAATTCCCAAGCAATTAACTTCAGTTTTCTAATTTCTGAATATTTATTTCAAATACTTTATAACATACAAAATTCTACAATTAACGTATTTTTTGCAAAAAAAATCCCTTTTAATTTCCGTAGAATATTAAAAGAAACAAAATATTCCTTAAGACACAAGACTTTATTGCGTGTATATGCGTGCGTTCCACATAAATACTTTTGAATTTATTTGATTCCTTTCACCCTTTCACTAATATAAAATGAAGTCGATTGAAACTTCACATATTTTAATATGGTTATTTTATTTAACTATTCATCATTCAGAGCTATTCGTATGCACTTCAATTTTTAAATCTTTAATTCATTTAAACCGTTTATTTGTTTTAACAATTACGTTCTATGAGGTAACATGAAAGTATGGTTTTATAAAAATATTTTAAGCAACTTAATTATAGACTTTTACAAATGTATTATCCAGTTTCCATGTCCACCTAATTAAATTTGACGAAAGAATTAGAAAAGTATCACTATTTAAAATTCTCTTTTTTGATGTAAACATTGTACTAAATAACTTATTTAGCTGTAAATAAAAATTTAATCGAATTATTTATATTCTTCTTCTATATTATTTTGTATTCGTTTTTAAATTTGTCAACAAAATTTTGTAATAATTATACTCATTTTAAAATTTAAAAAGAGGGAAAATTTAGTTGAATTAAAGTTTTACTTTAACTTATATTTCCCACATATTTATACTCGCTATTCAATTTAAAAGGAAAGAAAGGATAATACTTCACTTGCATGAAAAGAGGAAATGAATCAAAAAAATTCACACTAATTCAATTTCACTAAAACGATACGTGCTTGGAGTTGAACAGTGTTGAATATTTATATTGCAATATTTTATATAGATTTTGTTGCCACAACCAAAAATATCCTTACAAACTACAAAAAAAATTTATTTACAGTATATGAATTATTCTTATAAAAAAACAAATATTAAGTTCATATTGTAAAAACTTAGTAATAAGGGGGAAAGTAACAGAATATAACGCTTAATCGTTTCTATTATTCAAAGATTGTACAATAGGATAAATCTAAAAAGAAATTTTCAGAATTTCAAAACCTACCTATTTGGAAAAGATGTTCTATAGTATATAAATTAAGGGGAAAATAAATTAAAAATTAATTTTTATTTTAAGTACTGCTCCAAAGTGAATGAATTTTAGATAATTGAAATTTTGTAGTGAAAAGTCAAAATAAAATTTTTATTAAAAGAAAAAAGGTATTTTAGTATTTTTTTACATTTATTGTGAAGAGAAAACACACATTAAACAGTCATAAGGAGAAACGTTATGTTAAATGATGCAAAATTAATATATATATATATATATATATATATATATATATAAAACTGTCAATATCTATAATACTAACCTCTATTTTCGGACTCTGCATGCATAATCGTGGGAATGCTTAAGAAATGCCCTACCGTGTGGCACGCTGAATCATATTGTCAGGTTGGTTTGGCACGCCATACGTAAAAGGTTGCGGACCCTTGTTATAGAGCATCTTTTTACATAGCCAGGTTCCAATTAATAAGATTATTTCCCTATAGAACCACGATCCACTCTAATGTAGATGCCGTAACCATTTGGTAATGGCATCGTGGATTCGATTCCACTAAAAGTCCATCACGTAATTCTTCCCTTGGATTGATGTGAAAGTTAGAAAGGAGTGCTCCGGCTTTGGCACGGCTCTTGACTATGATTCAAAATTACGAGATGCGTTATAATCCATGTTACTTCTAAATGCAATGCTAATAGTTAATCGATTTTTTTTATGAAAATTATATCTATTTTAAATTACAGACTTTTTATTTCCATTAATAAAGATAGATTATTGATAAGATTTAAGAGGAGATTGTTGAAAATTTGATATTCACTATTTTTCATATTATAGGAAACATTTCAATAATACATATATTAATACTATGTTTTTCCAGTTTTTTTCTTAACTAAAAAAGTACTAGATCTACATAATTTTACTTCAACGTATGTGGGTGATGGTTTAATTTAAACTAAATCTTATATTAATTACATCCACGAATTACCGAAGTGCAGTTTTATATATATATATAATTCCGTTAACTTTTGTCATAAAGGGCATATAACAACGTATGATTGTTTTTCTCTATTCGCTGTTTTCATTGCTACTGTAGAAGAATTAATAAGTATTTCTTTATAATTTTAAGAAAATAACATCAGGAATTTTCAGTGTTTCAAAAATCTATAAGGAAAGAGAATTCAGAGAAATCTTATTTCTTTCATTTGCTTCTATTCAAAATCAAGTTCTCTGAAACCAATGAAATATACTAGTTTATATCCAATAAAAAGTCGAAATAATAGTAGCAATCCCTGAAGGCAATAAAATGCTCTATAAAATTTTTTTCCGAGTTGAACCCAGCAGAATATCACACTGAAAGGAGAGAACACACATTTTATTGACTCAAATACATAAGATTTAGGATATAACTTGATTGAAACAAACTTATTGAATGTAGCTTCCTTGACATCATTGAAAATTCAAGCAGCTGGAAAGGAATATGGAAAGAATGTAACAGAAAAACTCTTTCAAATCTACTGTAAGTGCTTTTCAATAGAGTCAAATGGTGTTTTTGCGTGTTCGAATCCCTAGAATGCTTCTTTTTACTTAATTCATCAGAAAGAAAAACAAAAGAAGACAGTAAAAGAATAATTATTGAGAAATAAATTATGTTTTAAGATTTATGTGATTTGATTTGAAGAACATTGCAAAAACCGCCTTTTTTTAATGCCTATCAGAATAACAAGCAGATCGGCTAGAAAAATAAAGTGAAATGTTTCGTAATAAATGAATTGTTTTGTTTCTTCTGTGTAAAAGAATAATCATTGTTAGATAGAAATGTATCAGTCTTTAATTCCATGGTTATTCTTTCAAATATAAGGATTCATTTTTCGGATGAACATTAGTTTCTTGCTTCCATCTACAATAGTAAGATTTCAACAAACAGAGGGGACAAGAGAGAGGAAGTTAAATTTTGAAGATATAACAGAATTTCCTCGGCATCTGAATGTAGCTATAATTCAAAACTTTCAAGATCGTTGCCAACAGTACAAGAGAGATCGTTAATTTGAGAATTAATTGAGTAAAAAAGAATATATAAAAACTTCACATTAGGGTATGTTAAACTACGTTTTAATGTGCTATGATCAAAATCAGATACATTAAGGTTTGAGACTTGTCTTCTCATGAAACATATATATTAAGGTCTTCACAAAGAAAATAATACGAATGTAGTATTTTAGTATGAAAATGAGTTGTTTGTTTTCTGAGTGCATGTTTTTTAGATGATGTTTTCTTTAATGTCTATAATTCATCCTGTAGCTACTTATTCGCATCGCTAAAACACTTAAAAGTATGTAACTCGTTGGAAAATTTTTAATTTTCGAAAAAAAATCAACCTCAAATTTTATTTTCATTTTTTCCGAAACTAATATAAATCAAAATCTTTACCTAAGGCTTAGAATGAGTTTTAGATTTTGAAAAGTGTAACATCAAGTCAATTTTCATTAGAAAACAAAATTAATTATTTATGAAAATTTTAGATTGGTTCAATTTCCCGACATAAAAAATGTATGATACATTAGTTTTTATTATTGAACAATAATTCTTTACATTCGTGCAATTGTTTGACGAATAATATGCGTTACATACAGGTTTCTAATTTTAAAAAATATACAATATATATATATATATATATATATATATATATATATAAACAAGTTTTATAATGAAAATTTACAAACATAGTAACATCATACAACAGATACAATTCTCGGCTACTAGCTTACTATTTCACTGTCATTATTTTTTGTCCAGGTGCCTGTTTCCTTTTAAATGTATTTCAGTTTCAAGATTACAAGTACCTTAACACAATGGCTACAACACATACAAGGCACATTTTTCTTCAAATATTAAACTCATAATTATCACTTTCATTTTAAGTATGATCATCAGTAAACATGTAAAATAATTCTTAAATTAAAAAAACGTAAACACAAAACGTATTTGGTTCTAAGAACAAGATATATGCATAAGGATGAATAAAATAATGAACTGCATTTTAAAATTACGTATTATTACCATAAGAACAATCAATTTTTCGGGCTGCCCACATTTTAAAGCAAAACATTATTAATACTTTATTGTGAAAAAAAGGAATAAAATATATTTATACTTATAATAACTCTAACTGATAAATACATATTTTCAATCTCAGACTTCAGTCAACGCTGATACGCAGAGCTAAGAGAATTTCCTATTTCGGTTGATTATTTTCAAAAAGACTGGGCAAAATAAATAAGTTTTTTATAGATAACATGAAGAAACCACATAGCAGTTAGGGTATACACAAATGATTATGTGAAATGTGGTATTAAATACAAAAAAGTCTAAAAGAGAGTTTACAATTTGGAAAAACTGTGTGTTAATCAATAAAGAGTAATGCCCTTACGATCTCGGTTCTCTCACAATTGAATTGAAGTCCAAAATTTCTTTAAAGATATTATAGCACAGGTTCAACTTCAGGATATGCTATTTTTGAGATATCCTGCAATTAATTCCTTAGTATGGGCTCTGAGTCATTTATATTCCTTGTACTTTTAAATCGTATTGAATTTCCTAAGCTAATTCTAGAAATCTCAAAAGAATAATCTCTAGATTACTTCAAGTTTTTCTCAAGAATAGTAGAGTAGATTTAAGTAAATTTGATGTGTATGAGTGAGTTGAAATACTACAAAAAATATTACACAGCAGCTATGCTGCATAAGTTCAAAGATCTTTAAAAGAGAAGTTAGGAGATGGAAAAAAATATTCTAGACAAGAGCTCCATAGGGCAGCGTTTCTCAAACTATGGGGCTTGATAACCTTACGTGGGGAGGAGGGAGCGACCATATCGAAAAATCAAAAATAAAAGATTTAGAATAATTATCAAAATTTACTGAAAGGAGGCAAAACAAAATACATTCTGACATAATGAAAAATAAAATACATATATTCACACTGATATAATATACAATACTTATAAATGTTTCACAGTACTGCACAAATTATTTAATAATTAGTTTATCAATATTCAATTAAAAACAAGTTTAGTCATTACTAGTGACTTCCTTTGGCTAGTCATATACAAAATTATATACAAAACTTAGTACTTATCCAGATAATTTTAATGGTTTATAATTAAAGTCGTATTGTATTGTAGCTTTACCGTCAAAGTACATTATTGTTGCATTCAGTACATTGTTGTTGTAAGAAGGGAGGCGGGGTTACAAACTATGTCTGAAAATTAGGTCATAAATATTGAAAGTTTGAGAAGCACTGTCTAGGGTTAAGACTGTTCGATTCATCCGGGTAATAAGCTTACTTTCCAAAAGTTCCTTTTTACTATTTTAGATGTTTTTTTCATTCTAGTAATATGATTTCAAATATTTCCCATTCGGCAGAAAATAATTTAATATTCCTTAGAGCCAGAAACTATTAACACTTACATATTTTATAACAAAATAAAATAACCCTCAAGGCATTCGTTTCGCAATTAGAAAAGTCGTACAAATCACAAGAAATGAAAGAGCCTACAGTTTTGAGGTAAAATTTATCCAAATATTCAATAAAAAAAATCAAAAATTGTTTGTTATTTCCAGAAACCGTTCGTTCAGATTATTGATCAAGAAAATTAAGAAAAGTTTTAGTAAGTCTTGCGAAAAAAGGAAAGTTGGATAGATTTTTGAGTTATTAACGTCACTCATAAATACAATTTTATGAAGATATTATCGGATAATATCGGATATTATCGGATATAAGTATCGGATTAATTAAATTTAATCCTTATTTTTCTTGACATGGCATCACTCTTATCGCATTAGTACAGGTTGTGATAAAGTTAATGCACATATTGTATTAATAACTGAATTAGAAGAATATCAAAATATTCATGTAAACATATCTTGGTGTGTCTAAATTTACCTCTCTCGAAATCACATAAATTCCTCATTTAAATGTCAAAAATATAATAAGTTCTTATAATTTCGTTGGGGGATGAAATATTATTAATAAATTAAAGTAGGCAAATAGCTTTGATTGTCAGCATTTTTTTTTTAAAAGTATTCACTGACTATTTAAAAAAATTCAACTAATAATAAGTTGCTATATAACTGTTTAAATTCTTATCAATGCACAGTTAATACATACTTACGGTTGCCATAATCTTATTTATCAAGTTTTTGCACTGGAAAGCAAAAACACTTCCCCTAAAAAACACAATTTTTCCACAAGGAGAGTATTGCTGCAGGAGAAACAACATGTGTGGTGTGTTTCAATAGCTAAGACTTCTGTTCCGAACCTGAACTAAAATTTTTGAAATGTATAATTTAAAAGTGGATTTATATATATATATATATATATATATATATATTCATATTTTCATACTTCAAAGCAGCGAAATTTTTTTATGAAACACCATTTATTATTTCAACTGATAGTAATTGAAAGTAATGTGAATGAATTTTTTTAAAGAAAAAATCAAAGTTCAGGCTCTGTTGAAAAGCCTTAGCCCAAATACTATCATTAGGTATGCGTTTTCCATAAAAGGAAAATGTTTTAAAAATATGCAATTTTTTCTTCTTTTTTTTGCAAAAAAAAGAAATTTAAATAATTTTTTATTGCAATAATATTTTTAAAACAATTTTTTATTATAACTTAAGTGATACTAAAAATTTGAAAAATTAATCATTTACGCGCATTTACAAAATCACGGTACTGAACGCAGTCAGCAACCTTAAAATGAAAAAACAGCCTGAAAAAATCCTAAACTTACGAAAATAACCCTAAAATTTACAAGAAAATAATTGGAAATAAAAACTTTAAAAAAAAATAGTAGTCTATTTAAATAATTATGCTAACTGTTTTTGAGCTGAGTCTGAAAATTAGATAAACCATAAAGCGCTATCTATTTCCATGAAATTATAGAATTAATCATAACTATAGACAATTTACTTAAATTTTAAGCAACAATTTTTTTAAGTTTCGGAGTACACGAAAAATAATTTCAAGCATAACGATAAAAACTTTTTGCATGCTGTAATATTATTAAAAATGAGAATATGAAGAACTGTCGTTAACCTTTGCTATGCACGTTTTCATGATTGTGGAAGTCATATTACATGGATATATAAATACATAACCTCATCATAAATCTTCTTTAAAAATAGATTAACCTTAATAATGAGAAGAAACCATTAAGAATTGCGAAGAAAAAAAAATCACCTAACAGCGATTATTAGAGAAAACTAGGGAAGCTGTTTGCGATGATACTTCACGCCCGTTGCTCATTAAAATAAGCGTAAGAGAATTTATTCACTGTAAGAGACCTAGAGAGTAATAAATGCCTTTTTAATCGCCATTTTAAGCAGATCACTTTCCCTTTTACTTTAACAATCCCCCGAGACAAATATTGCATGCAGCGGTAATAGGAGCATATTAGTTTTTAACCAATTAAGTCCATTACAATTATGAACATCAATTAGCGCATTCATGTCTGATACAATTATAGTTCTTTTTTTTTTTAATATAGAAGAAAAAAGCCATAATAAAAATCTTTGATAAAGCAAAAGTTGAATTAAGCATTACATGCATTAACGTAAAAAAGACATTCTGAATGCAATTGATTCATTTATGATAATGCAGTATGTGAATAATTAATTATAAGATAAATTTTTTTCACTTTTTGATGCCAAAGCTTTAATTTATTTTTTGTTCCTTGAAATTGTAAAGTTTGGTAAACAAATGTAAATTAAATGAGCATAGATAAAAAAATGTTTAATTAATAAGCAAGTACTTTTAAGAAAGGAGATTTTTATTTTGTTGTATTGTTTCGCTTATTATATGTAACTTAAATGTATTCAAAATGTATTTTAGTGGTGCGTAACAATTTAGTAAATCTTTATTAGCAGTTTTTTTAAAAAAATAAATTAATTTCATATGGGATTTCATAATACGCTAAATCCTCCATTTTTTTAAATCTAATTAAAGGAAAAATTACATTCGGTTCAAAATTTTGTTTTTATAAAACAATACTCAACGCTTAACATACAGGAAAATAAAATCTCTTTTTTTATCATTAAAAATAATGTAAAGTCATTTATAAGTCTGCTGATATTTTAATCCTTTAATTAGCCAATTCTTATAGTAGAGAGATTAAATAAGTAAATATAAATATAAATTACACCTTTACTCTTGAGAAATAAAATTTGTTTTGCCTTTTAAAGCAATATATGGCTCATAAGATAAAAAAAATGTGTTACGGAAATTTAAATAAAAAACTATACCTTTAGAATTAAACTGACTTCCATATTTTATACTTTCAGTCAGTAAAAAATTAACTAGTTAAACAATTATAATTTGTATCAAAAATATGTATTCGAAAAATTCGTAAAACAATAATGTAACATTCGGATGTAAATACATGTCATATGAAAATTTAAAACATCCCTTAAAAATAATATTAGAATGAAAAGAACTACACAAAGAATAATTGAACATTAAGAAACTTGAATAAAATATAAAACAACAACATAATAATACTATACTTTAAGTTATTTTGAAAAATAACTATTCGTAAAGTAATTAAAAAAATTTGCAAATATCTCGCAAAACTTTGATTTGTCGTCACGGACAAAGGATTGAATAACCTAATTGGAGATCTGATACGGAAAAAAAATGCGGATACACTTTTATATTTAACTAAAAACCCTTTAAAAGAAAAAGAAATTTCCAAATTGATTCCTTCAGAAGAAAGAGACTTCGAAAGCAATATAATATAAGTACTTAAAAGCATATTAATGAAATATAGTTATTCCTGGAAAGCAATTTGACTAACCTAATTTTCTTTTGCTGTCACTTCGAGTAGTCAAAAAAAAAAGGAAATAACTTACTCGACTTCCGAGAAAGTCAAACGATTTCCTTTGATATAGTTGGGGAAAGAAGGTTTTATAAAGTAAATATTTGCATAAAATGAAGTAATAAATGAAATGCTTCCTTATAACAGGTATTTGAAATTAACTTGGAAATTTTTATATCTCGAAGATAAATAACAAACTCCAGTTTATTTGCATAAGGAAATGTAGGAACAGAATTATTCTTTTAATGGAAGTAATTATTTGTGTCTTTTATATTTTTAAATGAAACTGATAGGGACACATTTAAAGAAATCAAATCAATCAAATATTTAAATTTAAAATGGATGTTTTAGTTTATGTGACAGTAAAATAATAGAATGATGATAGTTTTATTCTGAAAATATATAATTCATCTGTAAGAGCCCACTAATGTTTTCTTAATATTGGTTTTTGTTACTTTTTCAATAAAAACTTGCATTTACCATCAATTTTTAGAGATATCAAAGGTACATAAAACCAAATAAATCCCACATCTGGATTCAAGTCAAATTATTACATTTATTTTTTTTGAATACTAACATATTTTTAAATCTAACTTGTGTGTAACAATAAGTATTTTCATTTAGCGATGGGAAAATGATTTTATTTTTAACTTTTACATTGATACTTGTTATGTAAAAAGATAGTATATTTTACATTTTAAATAGTTTATTTTCCATATTGCGAATAATGCTTGCATTAAGATGAGTATTAAAGCTTCATCAAAAATTCACCAATTGAAGTATTTATTACAAATAGCGGTATCATTATTGAAGCATATTTTTTTTTCTTAAAATGCAAAATAAGTATTACATTTATTTATTCTGTAATTTTATGTCTTTAATTTAATTAAATGTTTATTTACTTTAACGCTAAATAATATTTTTAAAATTTTCTGAGGTATTCTTATTTTTCAAGTTTCATATTTTTAACTGCTAACTAATTCCCAGTTTCATAATTAACCAAATGTGTGTAAAAATGGTTTGAACTACATAGCTATTTTATTAAAATTATTAACTTCAGGACTCTTAGCTTGTTATTATAATTACAGATAATAATTATAGTAATAATTATAGCTCAAGATAATAATTATAGTAATTATTATCTTGAAGTTATTAAAATAACATAAACTAAGGTAATTAGCTGAGAAATGCAACTCAGAACAAGTGAAGTTTAAAAAATTACCCGAAGCTTAAATTTAACGAAACGTTTAGTCATTTGACGGTAGTTTTATCTTTTTTAATGATAAGTTTTATGGAAGTATATTGCTTAACATAAATCTCTCACTGTATACAATAATACCTCGATTTACACTCACCCCCCGATTTCCGCAATTTTCAAATCTCGTTATTTTTTTTTCCTGTCTCCTGAAACCCAGACGGAATTAGTGCCCGAGGCTGATGAAATTGGTAATTTTATTGCAGAAATTGTCAATTTTGCCACGAAAAAAAAATATTTAAAAGTGGATAGTGATGTCATTCAAGAACTGCTGCATTCCAGCAATCAGGAGCTGACAATTGGCGAGCTCATAGAAATGCATGAGCAAAAGAAATCCATTTAACAACTTGAGTCTTTGGACCCAGTTCAATCAGAAGATCGAATGAAGGATGGGAATAGGACTGAAGGCATCAGTTTAATTGAAAAAGGTTACAAATTTTAGAAAATACATACTCCATCGAAGAGCGTATTTTTTCAACAAAACAAGGAATAGAAATTATTAGTATGCTGCGAGGTAATTTTGAGGGAGAAAAAAACCTTTTAGCAGGCATACTACTTGTTAGATTTTATGACCCTCTACATCAAAATAATTTTAGTTTACAAGTTTGTATTTAGGTTACTTAAGATTTTATTGAACATACAATTTTTTCTAAATTATTATTTTCTTTCTTTTCCGGCCCTACTTAAAATAATATCTGCGTATTTACAACAGAAATTATACCCCGACTTACGCACATTTCACTATTTCATACACTTTGAACATTTGGGTCAATAATGAAACAATTTTGTTCAATTATGAAAAACAAGAATAAAACTAAGAAATATGTTCAAAATTGTGGAAATGCAGCTTCAAAGATCATTTCTAGAAGATGCGGAGAGTCTCTTCATATACTGTCCACAAAAAGGGTGGTCCCAAATTCATGGTACAAGCTTTAAAGGTAAATACTGGACATTGTACCAATGATTTATTGTATAGGAATGTGTGGGCGCAAGTGACGCGGTGAGGCGAAAACAGGGTAAGACAAAAGAAAAGAGAAATGGAGTTATCAGCTGGTTTCGTGGCTGGTAGGGGACAGTAGATGACTAGCCACAGTTCAACACGATGCATCGCAGTAGGGGAAAGCTCCATCCACAATTGTGCTGACGTTTACGATGGGAGACTTTACATACACCGAAAATTCAGACATATATTGCATGTACGGATGGTAAATGGCAACGGCAGAGCTGCGCTACGAATGTATCACGCGTAGTTTCCTAATCCACGAATACTGGATCACAGAATATTTCAGTGGTTATATCATTAACTTCGTGAAACACTTTCGTTCCATGTCACCATACACGATGCTGTTTGACAAAGAGCTGTACGCAGTTCAAGCCTGGAAGAAAACATCTTAAACATGTTGGCTGTTAGACCAGAGTTAAGTACAAGAGCTGTTGGTCATCAGGTAAGTGTGAGTCATCAGACCGTTTGTAGAGAATTAAACGAAAATCGCTTACATCTCTTCCATTTTTAGCGAGTACAAACTTTGAATCCGGCAGAAAATCTTCTCCGATTGTCAGTGGGAGGTATAGCAACGCGCGCTGCACTGGACTTCTTTGTTAATGTGCTGAACAGTTATGAAGAGTTATTGTAAACATTAATCTTGTCAACGAC
The DNA here is from genome assembly GCA_019973975.1 of Trichonephila clavata. Taxonomy (NCBI): domain Eukaryota; kingdom Metazoa; phylum Arthropoda; class Arachnida; order Araneae; family Nephilidae; genus Trichonephila; species Trichonephila clavata. Next base: position 380,290 of record BMAO01002559.1, on the reverse strand, counting down.
GCTTTCAGTAGACAATTTGTCTTTATTTTCGTTTCTTATTTTTTGTGTTTGTGCCTCACTGCGTCACTTGCGCCCATACATTCCTGTAGAATGAATGATTGTTACAAAGCCCTGTATCTACCTTTAAAATTTGTACCATGAATTTGGGACCACACTGTCTAGTGCAGGAAATTGAAAGATCTTTGTTATCATGGATTGATAATCAACATCATAAAACATGCCCCTCAATAATTTTCAATTATTCAAGCTAAGGCTCTTAGTTTGTATTAAGAATGGAAGAATAGAATACATGAATATTTTAACAGGGTGTTTCAAGCAGACAATAGATTGTTTGAAAAGTTTAAAATGAGATATCATTTACATAATATTGGAATCACTGGAGAAGCGGGCCAATGCAGATAAAAATGATGCCAATTTCCTCATTGTCCAGAATTATTGTAATGGAGAATATTCTTCCAATTAAATATTTAATGTAGGTGAAATGGGTTTATTTTGGAAAAAAATGTGTAATAGTACATTATTATCGAAAGAAGAAATCAGTTGCTCACACACATAATCCTTCCAAAAACCACGCGATTTCTTTTTAGGATTGATTCTTCAATAATCTATTTTAAACTTTAGAATTGGAATATTTGTTGCCTCTCAAATACAGAATAGAACATAAAAACTATATATATATATCCTGCAATCCTGGTTCCTAAGTCTAGGAGTTTGCTTTAGTACTATTGTGGCTATGACTTTATATTATCATGACTATAGTTATCTTAGGTTAATAACTATTTTGTGTATATTTTTGATATATATATATATAAATAAAAGGATTGATCACAGAAAAAAATATTACGAGTCGAATAAAGAAATATTTATAAACAATAGACAGAAAATACAAAAGGGAATTAAGAGCTGTACGTGCCTATCACATTTCGACATAATCACCAAGTCTATTTAGGCATTTATCCGAACGCAGAACCAACTTGCTTAACACGTCTTGGTAGAAATCAGGTTTCTGTTCACATTGAGCCAGGTCTCGGCGAATGTTTTCACAGCACTTTCTTGGAATATCATCAGAAACGACATGTTGCACGCTACCATAGCTCAGTTTCAGCTCTGACAAGATTTCACTCAGAGTTACCCGTGGATCATTTTGAATAATTTCTTCATTTCATGCCGTATTGATTTCTGCCATTGAAGAACTTGGACGGCCGCTCCCTGCCATATTGCGGTTTTCAACAACTTTTCTGCCTGATTGAAAAGAGTGACACCATTTTGCTACATGTTTTCTGCTCATTCTGCTCTGATCTAACAGATGCGGGGGGACACATTCTTTGTCCATAAAAATCGCATCACGACTCGCATTTTCAAACGAGACCAATTTCATAAGCTCTTGCCATTTCAATCGTCCTGAACCTTCCGGGAACTTTCATTACCAACCTGCAAACCAGCTGTATAACAAGTAGCGCCATTTGACTCCACTCTTGGAAAATAAGATTTCTCCACAATAAGTAGTTTTCAAATGCTATAGCTTGTAACAGTTTTTTCTGATCATACCTCGTATATATATATATATATATGTGTGTGTGTGTGTGTGTGTGTGCGTGTGTGTGTGTGCGTGTGTGTGTGTGTGCGTGTGTGTGTGTGTGTGTGTGTGTCTTCAGTGAGGATTCCTGTCAATAACTTTTTCTACGTACGTAGTTAACGGCAACCACAATAGTTTTGCAATTTTAAAAAGGAAAATAAAAAACTAAAATTAATTACTGAAAAGGAGAACTTAAATAAAATGTCTGGTATTCGTTTCTCAATAGAATTGTTCAGATAAAATAAAGAAGGAAATACAAAATAAAAAATAAACTATGCAACTATATAAAAACTTGTCTGCGACATGATGCCATTACACCGATGTTTTTAATTTTTTTACTCAAGAATAAACTGATTTTAAAATTCTTAAGCCTAAGTAACCTTCGCTAAGAGAAACCTTTTTTTTTTAAGAATTTTATTCAGGTATTAAACTCTTTTTACCATTCCAATTATTTGATAAAAAATATCTTTGAGGAAGAATCCAAGTTCTTAGTAACTCTTTGGCTAAAGAGAATAATTTAACAGCGAAAGAATGTTCCCTACACTTCGTCACACGCACTTGCACTCCATGAAAAAAGAAATCCGGACAGGAGACCGATTCTGAAAGATTAAGTAGCTAAATTCGTTAGGTAACTACTTTTATTAGCTAGCAACCCTGAATGTATGGGTTTCGTCGGCTACTCAAATTAGAACATTTTAGCGTTTTCTTGATGTCCCATATTCATCAAGAAAGTGTACATGTGTTACCTTACAAACCCTGAAGTATAAGTGGAAAATACTAGAGTGGAATTTTTAAAGAGTATATATAATTTCTATAAGATGTTATTATTTTCCAATTGATAAGAACTAAATTATTATTTTCAATAAAATAAAACTAAAACTCTAGCTAGTAGAAATTCGTAAATTATTAATACTCATTTCAAAATCTTTAAGAAAATTCTTCATATTTTTTTTTAATTTTAGCGTTTGTGTTTGTATTTAATATTACAAAAAATGTTTTTCAAATTTTTAATTAAAAATCTCAACTTAAGAAATTTAAAGGCATCCGACTAGATTCGGTGATCAATTTTTTAAACCTTGATTTTCAGATGAATTTTGTTGCTTTTTAGAACATAATACCTGTAGGTTCAAAGAGTCATAATTAATAAATAAATAATATGTATTACTCCTTATTTATGAAAAAAATACTATCTTTACAAAATTTTCAATGCTAGGAAAAACAGCATAAATAAAAATTCGTTGCACATAATGTCATTTTAATTTCATTGATAAATTTCCTGATCTATCTGAAGTGACATAAAACGTAAGATAAAAATTTTTATGAAATAAATATGTAATAAGCATACAGAGAAGAGAGACTTGACGTTAATAATTTTTCGTCATACTTATTTAATGTTCGAAGCTAAAAATTTCTGTAAAATATGATTAAATGTAACTATCTTAAAACCTGCGGTGTGTTACACTATAAAGGGCTTATTTTGAAAGTGTTACAAATTTCATTGAGTTTTATCTGATTGTTTTTGAGTTATCCCATTTTTGCGCACAAGTTATTGTGACAATTTCGTTAAAAACATAATTAAAAACATTTTTATGAGGTAGGTAAAGTAAATATTAGAAAAAAGGATTATCCAGTTTTAAATGTTATTCCTTTTTTCCCCTCAATACTTCTTCTTTTTTTTTTGTAATGGTCTTAATACCTGACAACTAAAAAACACCTTTTAACTTTAATAAGCCTTTAACTTAACAAAAAAACAATCAATCAATTATTAAGTACACCACTATGACATTTAATTAAAACATATAAAATCAGCCACTCAATATAAAAAAAGAAAATCCAACTTCTTTGAAAGTTTTATTTCAATATTTAATTTTTGCAATTTAAAGAAATCCATTATATACCTGGATTAATCCACTATTTAATATTGGTTTATTAAACCATTAAATACTATAAGATTACATAACTTAAATATAATTAAAAAACATATTTTAAAATAATTTTAGGATTACCTATATTTGGAAGTTTTAAAATTCAACACTTCTATAATAATGGAAAATTCTTCCTCCATAAAATGATTTTGAAAGAGTTCACTAAACTGAACTCACAACCCTCCTCTTTTTCTAGAAAAATACAGTCCAAATATGTTTTGAAATGATATCTATGCATGCATGCATGCAAATTTTCGTGGATGTCGTTATATTTTCGTACATTTTCCAATCCATCACAGCAACCTACCATTGAGAATCAATACCTTTTCCCATTAATCTAAGGATAAAAGAATTATTTTGTGGGAACAATGCAATGCGTGAGTTCGGATTTTATTAGTGTACTTGCTAGATATCTTTCATTAACTGCACGTTAAAAAGAGATTTCAAAATACCCAAAGTAATAAATATGGGTGGATTATTTTTATCACGAAACATTGTTTTTTACATGCTTACACTCTTCTGTTACTATATAATGTACATTCGAAAATTACATTTTCGAATGCGAAATTTCGATAATTGAAAACATGCTATTGAATTATAAACACAATCCAATTAAAACATATAATTGTGTCAAATTCGTGTATTTTCAGTAACAGAGCTTAGCCTTTTTTTCTGTGTAATATTTAATTTGGATAATCAGATTTGATTGTTATTTTATTAAATATAAGATAGTATGAAGAAAGAAGATAACCAGATTTAAAAATACAATAAGTGTGTAGATAAATATAAATGTAAAAAATAACTATGTATAGTTTAAGTAAGAAATTTCTAATATATAAGGGTTCTTAAAATTTAAATTTTTATTTCATTTGAAAACTTAAAATTCTTAAAAGGTTGTTTTCAAAAAATATATAATCTAATTATTAAACTAATAATCTAAATGAGAATAGTTAATTTACTTAGACAGTCAGTGTTAGAGTGCATATATATAAATGTATATAAGTATGTATAATGATTACACATATAAGTATGCATATAAAACCATTAATCATACACTAAACTGCCGTAAATCTAAGCAGAAGTACAACAGTAGGATAGTCATGATCCGAACAATAGTTTATTATTATTATTACTATTATTTTAACATTATTAACTATATTATATTTTAATTACCTACAAAAATGTTGGTAAATAAAAAAGGTGTTTGAATAGTATTAATATTAACGTATGTGTGTGGCTTCTCTTTTATCAAAAATATTTACGTATAATACCCAAAGTTATATCAAAGTAATCTACAGTAAGTGGGATATTGTTTGTTTTATTTAGGTTCATATAGTTACACATAAAAATATATTCATATATAAATAAATATAAATATGTATATATGTGAGAGCATGCGTTTGTTGAGAAGTAACTTGAATTTGTCGCATACAATTTGATTGTAATGGGTTGATGTATATTAAATGAAAAACGATACACAATAGAAAAAGATGTAAAATACAGATAGGAAATTTATTTAAAAAGATATGAGTCTTAAAATCAGTTATTCTCTTTAAAAAATAATTGAAACTTCTTCGTAAGAAACCCAAAGGAATGTTTTTTTTAAAAAAATGGGAATTTCCTTAATGTTTTTAATTTGGATATAATTATCGCTCGTGAAGAATTCATTGAAAACCTTCGATTATGTAAAAAAAGGCATTTTATATATTCTATTCCTTCTTTGAGGTTTTTTGCATTAAAATTTTTATGTATGCAATGCTCTTTAATGCTTCTAATTAAAGGAAATAACATTTACAATCGGACAATAACAAGAAAATCTGTGAAAAAAATTTTAAATCATAAAATATAATACTTGAAGTTGTTTTAATATATTACTACTTATCTAATTTTAAAATAATGTATAGCATTAAACATACACAGATTACATAAACGACGTCAGAAGTAATTCAAGTTTTAGATTTAACGTTATAGTATTAAAGCAAAATCCTTTACTTACTTGAGTTTAAGGTAATTGGTCACTCATGAAAGAAAGAACTTGAGAGAGGTAGCTTAAGACTAATGTGATTTTTATAAAGCAAAGCAGAAACTATGTTACACGAAATAAACATATCATATTTTAGCTTGCGTTTTCACAATTAAGCTGAAACTTCATGCTGCTTTAAGAATTAATTATACTATTTTCGAAAGAAACATTTTTCTGCCTAGTTAATTTTTTTAAAAAAAAGATGATTACTTTCTTGGGAATTGTTCACCCAGTTCCACTTTCTTTCATATTTTTATTCTGAGTATTTGTTTCCAGATGAGTCTTTCAAAAGCCTGCTTCTGAAACGCAGAGTCAAATGAAAAAAGATTTTTAAAAATTATACACTTTAGCATCTCTTAATAAATTTGGAAATTCTTTACCAGGTTAGATTATTTTAATATATTTTGTAAACGGGGAACAAGTCATTCTTTTTTCAAATGAAATTACTCTAACCATTTGCATATAATTAAATATCAGTAAATAATGGAAAAAACATACTGAAACAATAATTCACTTTAAAACAAAAATTCTGTCACGTTTGACTAGTTTTAAAACTCTAAAATTAAAATTGGTTGGCAATAAAAACCTCTATCGTCAAAAAGGCAAGGCTTTCCTTTTACGTTTATATCTGACATATATAAAAATCAAATTATCAAACATTGCTGCATTTTTTCTATCTTTCTGAAGTTCGGCCATGAAAGTCTGAACATCATGATCACGGAAGCTTCATGACTGGTGAATTTCATGTGTGCTTGGCCATAAAATCGATCCTGATTCTCCCCAAACTTTTCGTGAGGAATAATTGAAGTTACTATGTATAAGCTCAGATATCGTCCTTCTAGTTCCGTTACATGATCCGTTGCCAATAGTTATTTGAGTAACTTCGAGTGCGATATTAATTCAAAACAATGCAATTAGCAGTTTTTGCGTCTCCACTTCATATATTAACAATTGAACTGTCACATATTTTCAAAGATACGACCTGTATAAGTAGTGGTAAAAATCACTAATAAGATAAAAGATAAAGTTTAAGTCATATAAAAGAAAAATGTTTACGTGAGTATATGTTTCATTAAAAATCAGTGTTCAGATTTAATTAATCAATTCAAAATATTGTTCAGATAAGTTTTAGAAAAAGTTTGAGAAAGAGAGAGATAGAGAAAAACTTATCCTAAAACTGAAGGAAAAAGAAACTGAATCGTTTATAAATGCATCAGTATCTCCTGCGAGATTTTCTTTAAAGATTTGTAAGAGCTCTTGCTACAATCTCATAGTTAATATATGAAATACATGTAGCTTTTTAAAGAAATAAGTATGGGCATAGGCTTAAATATTTTCAGAGAATTTCAGAACCGGTAACGCACACACATGTAAATTAATTTAGGTTGTTTTTTTTTGTTAAATTTACCTACAAAAAAACTTAACGGATATTTAAATCAGGTTAAATTTTTAAATTCGTTTCTCTGTCAGTTTTTACTAGAAATAAATCTGACATAGCAGACAAATGTACACAATAAACCAAGGTACAATGTAAGCCAATTGATTGAAATTTGAAGTATAAGTCCAAGTAAAGGCTTTAGTTATTAATAATATTTATAACATTCCATTAAACAAAATTTAGTTCAAGTTAATACCTAGTTTGCATAGAGGTTATTTGTGTTTTAATCCTGCATTGCAGAAAATCCCAGCTAAAACATTTTATAAAGAAGCGATCATTTTTAGCTCATGTAATATATCCTCAATCCGTTTCATACAAAACTAAATAAACGACGGAATTCAATGAAAACAATTTCTGGTAACTAATCTAATTAAAATTTATAATAAAACAATTATTTAGTGTAAATATGAATATAATTTTTACCATTAACTAAAATCAAATTCAAAGGTTTATATTAATATGAGCTGATTACGCTTGTCTATATTTATTTAAAAAATTATCAGTTTTTTACTGTAGGATGTAGAGCTTCCTTAAAGGTTTACGAAGTAAATCCATTTTTAAATTTTATGAATGATAAAGATCAACTCTCTCTTGTGTCAGATTGATTTTGAATTAATTTTCGATTTTCTATCTTTAAAATTTATTTTTAGTAACCAGAACGCGATTCCAAGTATGGTAACGACAAACACTCTTTAGCAAGGGAAATATTGCCAACAGGTTCATTATTGGTTAGTGGTACGTCAATCTCTCAATTCTGTAACATATCCTATGAAAACTTTAGAGCACCATGTAAAATTTTTTAAAAAATGATTGTTTCGTATACTTTTATGCAAAAGCACAGTTTCTTAGATAGTCAGTCAAACTGAAGAATATCAGCCCAAAAGTAATCTTAGCCAGTATTTTCTGTTAAATTTTCAAACTCCTTTCTAGAACTCTTAAAATAACATTTAAAAAACATATAATATGTTTCCCTAAAGAAAGAAAAATCTTGGAAAACGATATTTTTTCATGCAGTTTTTTTAAAAGTTAAACTTTATTGAAAGCACACAGTCTTCATTTAATCCTAAGGTGTAGAATATAAGTTTGACATATTTTTAGGTAGTAAACACATGATTCTAAGTTAATTTTATATTTCAACTTCAATATCCTACAGAAAAAAACATTTTACTATAAAACTTATTTTTCTTTAAATCTAATCATTTTTATAGAGTAAAATATGTTCGTCGTTTCTTTTAATATACCATATCGCTTCACTGACTTTTAAATGTAATTAAATTGTAAAATTGTGTATTTATAAGAAATTTTAAAATTTCGGGGACACCTTTTTCCACCTTCTGGAAATGTGCTCTGATTTTGAATTCGAGAGCCTTAAACAACCCTAGGGTAAATATTTAAAATTTAAGAAATTGTTTCTTTCGATATGCTTATTATTATTTTTTTCACTTTAATTCAGAAGTTTTGTACGAAAAGGTACGTTTTAGTCACTGTTGTAGCTAGTTCTGAATGGGCCCTGTATCAGAATTCCTTCTGCGCCCTAATTTAGATCTGAAAGTTCTGTTTGTGGGACTGTAGTTACATATATTGGGGGCCCTGTAGTTTGGGGGCCCCGTATCATTGATACGGCGATAGCTACGCTCCTGATTTAGTGACTCCATTCCTGCTTTCGTAGTGCAGCCAATAATATCATAGAAAATGTTATGAAATAAAAATAGGCAAGTAGCCCTGAAAAATACATTGTAATTTTTTTCAGTAAATGTGTTTCTGTTACAATCAGAAATATATTGCTTTATTACTGAGATGAAAAAATAAATCCTCTGTTTGTATTAGAATTATTTCTTGAATATAATGTGATTTAATATGAAAAATAACTAGCCCTTATCATTCACACTTCAACATTAACTATTTAAACACAATGTTAAAATGCACCTACGTATATAGTGGATTCCCTCTACAATGCTAGATGATGCTCATGAACTGCAAAAGCATTATTTAAGACTATAATGCTACAGAGCACTTGTTATTAAATTGTCAGATCAAACTCTCTTTTTTGACATTTTCAGGTAAATTTTTAATATGGTACTCATCAACACGCAGAAGTCTGGATATGTGATTACTAAATCGCGTGATAGGTGAACCACGAGTTTCGGTATTTTTAAGCATTGATCAGAAAATTACTAGCAATTTTTTTATTACAATCAAAGTTATAAACAAGCTGACGGAGCCAATCCTCTTTTTTAACCATGCACGTAAAACCGACTCAAGTAAGTTAAGTTCTCTGGCAATTTCTATTCGTCTCTCTCCTTCTTAATTAAATAACATTGAGTTTTTCCTCGAGTTTGCTTATGTGCTCACTTTCCTTCCGCATTATTTTTAATTATAACAAAAAAATCACTTATTGCAGAAAAAAACCAAAAAAAGCATTATAAAATTAAACCAATATAAAATAGTTAAGCTTTCAGTTAATCTGCCTTATTAAAGGAAAATCCACAACAGAATCACTTACGAGAAACGATTATATATATATATATAAGGTTGACTGGCCGAAAACATTGTCTAAACCTGCAATCCTGGTTCCTAAGGCCAGGAGTTTGCTCTAGTATTTCTGTGGCTAAAACTATTCTATCACGACTATAGTTATCTTAGGTGTATAACTATTTTTTGTATATTTTTGTAATATATATATATATATATATATATATATATATATGCTCTTGACCAGAAGTCGTGATATCCCCCGAATGAAAGATTAATCTGAATATCCTAAATAAAACAAAAAATATGACGTTCCACTGCTTATTAGTGATATTGTAAGTAATTGCTTAAGGGGGGGACATGGCAAAACTTTGTGTCAAGTATATTTATGTGCTTATGAGGTTGACAGTGTATTTTAAATAATAGTTGGTAAATAAAGCTTTTCCGCTGAATTATAAAATAGTTATAAGTATTATATACTGTTTTTTAATGTGGTACACTCAGACAAGGAATAATTTAGGAACAGGCCACGACCATATTCAATTTTGAGAATGAGTGTAAATAGTTAATTCACCTATCCAACTATTCTAGGGAAAATTTTATAATTAAATGTATATACAGAATATTTTGATTCACAAATAGTTACACTTATGATAAATACCATTTAAACCAGTGTTTCTCAAACTTTCAATGTTTGCGATCCAATTTTCAATCACAATTTTCAGAGGGCTTCCTTCATGCAATATTAATTCATTGAACTCAATAATAATGTACTTTGACGCCAAAGCTACAATACGACTTTAATTATAAACTGTACAAATTAGCATTAAATATTGCATACAATTTTGTATAGGACAAATCTTTGAATTGATGAATTAATTATCAAATGCATTGTGTGTGTACAGTATTAGTACATTTATAAGTACATTATATCATTGTAAATGTGTATTTTTTTATCTCATAATGTATTTTGCTTTGATTCCTTTCATTAATATTTTTTTTAATCTTTCATCTTTGACTTTTCAATATGTCCGCGCCCTCCTGATAGGACTATCACGACTCCTTAGAAGGACGCATCCCACAGTTTGAGAAACGCTGATTTAAACTAAAGAAGCTTATTTTATACGAAATATATTGCTAATTGACCAGTTTATCATCAATTTCAATCTAATTTAATAGTCAATAAAATTATAAAATTTTCAGCAAATATTGGTTTTCTTGTCGACATAATTTGTGATATTCCTTCTTGTATTTATTGTATTATTTTATATGATTTTTTTTTTTTGCTCTTTCGGTTTTATTTATTTTATCAAGACCTCATTCATTTTCTGAAGATAATGGAACTGAAACCAATTGTATTTCCTAGTTTTCTAATGTCAGCTTTCCTACTAAGGAGATAGTAATTGTTAATTTTGAGCCACATCAATTGATGAAAACGACGCCTAAGTTGGCATCCCACTCTCCAGACTTCCACATTGAGCCTTAATATATTTAATATGTATCAGGCCCTTACACATTTCGTGGCATACGTGGCATTAATACGAACGAATGACTTGCCAAAAATAATTCTGGGCAAAAGTTCGTGATCATGACCACTCGGCTATCTCACCTCTATTTTTTATGAAAAGTTTTTCATAATGCTGTAATACATTTTTGACATAATTAAGATTAGCTGCAACAGATGGCACCAGGATATTTTTTTAAATAAATTTATTTTTAGCTCCGAATACTTTAGAACTACATAAAGTATGTAAAAATTACAGTTTTACAATTTGAGCAATAAGTATGAACAGTTGTATAATTTGTATAATGGGGGTTGGTTCGTGTCAGACGGACAAGAGATATCCCCCCCCCCGAGTAGTCAATAAAAATATTTGTTGTTTGACTTGTTTTATTGTGGATCTCTATCATAACCTGAGCAGTTTAGCAGAAATTAATCAAAGTAAATTAACAGACAGTAATTATTATACTCAGTTTGCAATCTCATGAAAATATTTCATACTCACATCTTTTAATTCATGTATTTAATTCAAAATATTGTTACTTAACTTTTCTTTTTCTTTTGTATGAATGTATCTTAATCCTATTTAAAAATATTTAGTTTATGTTTTCATTTTAAGAAATTGTTAATATTTAATTTTATTTCGCTAAAATTAAAAACTGCATATGCTTTCAGAACTCTTTTTAGGCTTTCTGAATAGATAAAATCACGGCTTTATACTGTCGGCATTAATATTAACTAAGATAAACTAAATATATGACTTTTCTATTAGAAATACTTACATCCCAGCTCATATTTTAATTGGCGGGATATTTGAAAATGTTACAGAATTCATTTTTCTAGTTCCAATGTTTGAAATAAGCAGTGATATCCTACCTGAAATAAAGAAAATAATTGTTTTCGCTGATGTAGTTTTTATGCGATGAAACTTGGTCTTATTTTTTACCAGAAAGTCAAAGCTATTACTCTACAAGACCCTAATCCAACCTGTCCTGATTTACAATTCATAGACCTGGACTTGAAGGATTAATTGATTTTGGGTCCCTTTGAATGAAAAGTCCCGAGAAATGCTTTCAGAGGATTATCAAGAAAATGTTAAATGCCGTAGGAAATGCAAAACTAAATTATACAGATTGTTCAAAAGTCAGATTTTGTCTACTATATTAAAATAAGATGCCTCAATTGGATTCGACATATTATTTTATTTTTTTTGTGTGGGAATGACAATAATATACTAAAAGATATCTTTACGACTGAACCAAGTAACACTATAAGAAGTACTTGACTTCAATGGATAGATGTAGTAGAGAAAGTTTGTTTAGTCCTTGAAACTAAGAATTGGCAGAGTTTGGTTGCCAGTAGAGATGGCTGGAAACGTCTTATTTAGAAGGCTTTGGTCCATTCTGTGTTGATGGATCACTGATCAAACCAAGGCTTAGAAAGTCTGCAAAAATTACGGTCCAAATAATATTTTGAATATTATTTTCTTTTTCAAATTAATTATAAAATACTGCCAAAATAACTTATCGACTTAGACTAAACATAACTTACTTGGGCAAAATAACTTACTAAGAATTCACAAATTTCTCAATTAATGAATTAAAAATCTGATTTCAACGAATTTATGGTTGAATATACATGAAAATGTATTACTTTAGTTTCTGTAAGAAGGAGAACAGTTTTTCTGGGATAAAATTATTTAGTTTTGGAAAAACCTATAGATTCTCTTTAAAAAGCTGACATAATTAGTTTAAAGTATTTAATTTCACAGAACCGTGTTTATAAGTTATAAAAATGTCTACGCAGTGCACACATATTAGAAGATTGTAGGGGATAAAAATTTTATGTATCAATATAAAACTTTATGATAATTATTATACGAATAAAATATTCTTACAATAATTGTGTAATTTTTAATAATCGTTAATAAAATCTTGAAAGATTTTAAATACTTTGAAAATTTCCAAGTATTAGCTTAAAGATAGACATTTCTTAAAACTCTCATTAGAACATTTATATGTGGTTATTGAAATTCCTAGAATAATAGAAACTGTTAATATAATTCATAGAATTGAAATGTATTTAATAACTGCAGCAGAATCTAACTGTACCTTTAACAAAAAAGGTTTTTTTATATATATTTAAAACACGACTTCAAAAGCTTATTCCAATGGAATTCAAAGGAATTACTTATTAGTTTCTGATGAAATTCACTTGCAGACATTTACAGTCAAAAATTAAAATAAAATAATGCGAACATAATGTAGATGGCGTTTTAAGGCTTCAGTAAAATGCATTCGAACATTGTGCACTCCTGTGGAAAGTTAATTGAAATATATTAGTACTTAAATGGAGGTAAAAGTACTTGAGATGGCGCAAGTCTATTTAAAGGTTTAAAATATTGACTTATTGCAATAGAATTCCAGGAATTCTGAAAGCATTTGAATTCCAATTATATTTTTCGATTTAACTGGAACTAGAACGTAAAATTTGGAAATGCGATGTTAAGTTGTCTGGCTTATTTGATTTCTTGATAAAAGAGATTGACTCCAAAAATATCTAAGCAAATAATTATAACTTTGAAGAATACAATAAGTAAACGAAAAAAATGTGTGGAGGCTATTTCACCCAAAGAATGATTTTGGAAAAAAAAGTTGATCAATAAATAAGCTATGGAAGAGAGGAAAACATTAATGTAAGCAACAGAGATTTTTAATACAGTTGAAAGAATTCCAATGCGAAAATAAAGAAAAATTAATTTAATGGATTACAAGATAAAATTTTTATTTGGAAATTTAGCATTATTAGTCAATTTTGTAATAAGCACTTGCGAATCACAATTAAAATTTATAACTAAGTCTTTTCTGCACTTATTCTACTTTTCTCTTTTTAATGTATAGATATTTCAGGACAAATATGTATTTTATATGTCTGATACTTTACTGTTAAGATAAAAATTGAGAAATGTAATAACCCACTAAAAACTTACAGTATAAAAATAATGTATTTCATTTTTAAAGGAATGAAACACGCACTTTTTATGTATATAAAATTGTATTTAATCATTTCAGGGTGATTTTTAATAATCCGTTTTCTTATTTTATATATATCACGCATTACTTATGTTTCTTTTTACTACATTTGAGCCTAATAAATTGAACATGCAATGCAGTAATGATTTATTTTATCGTATCAAGGAGCATAAGCTAATATCTAAGTAAAACGAAAATAAATGCCTTGTACAAAATTATATATAAAAGGAAATACAATGAAAAATAATGATTTATTTTATGTTACCATGGACAACTTTAATACATGATTTTTTTATTTTCTATTTTAAAACATCGTTTTTTATAGGAATGTAGTCATAGGTTACGTAAAAAACAAATAAAAAACACAAGTAATTTATTTTGGAAAAAGATGTATGCGAACATTTGGAAACATACAGTATTTCACAAAAAAATTTGGCATATATCCAAAATTTTTCAAATGCACATGACAGTCATTTTCACACATGATTTAATGTGTGAGTGAATATTTATACGCACTGTTCAGCTACACTTTCACACATGATTGATTGTCAATGGTTATCAACGTGAATTCGCACTCACCTAGATATTTGAATAAAATTCAGTGGAACTAGAATATAGACAACTGACAACAATACGCATTTCAGAGTTAACCTTGTATAAGAAGTAAAAAGATTATAATAGCATTATAATATTAAAGACTTGAATTCGAAACTAAGCCATTTAATGTAAACCGAACGATATAAACTTCAAATTAATATGTAGACAATTTTTTAGTATTTGTAAAATTTACTTTCAGAAAATCTTTTAACTTTCCCCCATAAAATGAGAATATCATAAACAGGAAGATTATTTAAATATATTTTTGTAAAAAAACATTTCAAATCTATTTATTTTCCTTTTTACTAATGATCCATCAATTATTTATTTTTAGACATAACCACATGTTTGATAAAGATCTAAAATTTTGTTCGTGGGAAAAAGTTTAATTGAACATATTTCAGGTTTTAATCACTAGTATTTTAGACTTGTTAAAAAAGATGTATATTTTTTTCTTTTAAATTCTTAGCATCGATATGAATAAGAAGCTTTGTTTTCATTTCAGTCTAATAATAAAGAAATGTCATTTCCATGACATATGGAATGAAACTTTCACTTAGAACAAAAGAATTTTAATGAGCTTGCATAGAACTCATTGAAATGTAAATTATTTTCTCATTTTATGAAACAAAGATCGAGTGTGGGTAGGGAAATATGAGACAATTATCCGGAAATTATTCTGCAATTTTGTAGCAGTGAGAGCCTATTAACAAATAACACCATCTTTTATCTTTAAAGTGTATATATTAAATGAAATTATGCACGAGAGTTATAGTTAGATAAACTTAAAGAAACTTGAATTTGATTATTAGACTTTATTTAGTTTAAGTATAAATTTGTGTATTTAGGGCCCTAGAGTTTAAAATGTTTACGTTTTCATACAAATAGTGCCTAATTTTTTAACATTCTTGGGAGCAAATACATATATTAAAAATTTCCTTAACTTAAAGTCTGAAAACAAAATAAACAAAGGCTTGTAATTTACTTAAATAACTAAGGAAAGCTACCTGTCTATTTATACATATGTATTCTATTAGTACTTCAGTATTATTTTGCTGCATTTGTATACAAATCCAGAAATTCGTAGGATTAAAAACATTATATATTCTTGAGTCCATATTAATAAAACTATAGTACAATTTTATGAAAATAACTATGCTTTGTCCTTGGAGAAATATCACACCCTCTCTTATTTTTCTCTCTCTCTCTCTGGTTTAATTAAATATTTCAAAAAATAAGCATCTTTTGGGATTAAATTTTAGCATTAAATGTGAAAAAAGAAAAAAAAACACATTCAGTTTTGAGTATATTACTTTTTACTACTTACTTGACAAGAGAGAAATCTTTTTTCCGCTGTCGAACAATCATTTTCGTCTCAAGAAGGTTACTTCAAAGAAACCCAAGTTAAAGTTTTCATTTTTTTATCAAGTTTGTTGTTAATGCCCATTAGTTTTCTGATTTGAAAACTTAAAAAATATCGTTTTCGATGTTACCTGTCACGAGGTGTAAGGTTTACGATATGAATATGTCACTTTTTGATGACCTTATCCAAGTTGTTTCATAAAAACCTCGTTTATATGCCACAGTAAAGACTGTATTTTTTGGTAAAAGTAAAACTTATCTTTTACCACTAAGTAACTGTGAATTTGTATTTAAAGGCTGTTTTCGGCATATGTAAGAGAGCGTGGAGCACATTTTCGGACAGAAAAAATATCCCGACTTTTATAAAAATTTGTGACATTGTAACTCATGCATGTTTTTATAACATAGTGTTTTTAAAATTTCAGAGTATTCATAAATACTTAATTTTTTCTTTTAAAATGTAAAGGGATAGCTCATTTAACATTACGGTATAGGACAAAAATGCGAAACACATTTTATAAAAAAAAATGTTTCAACTAGGATAAAAATGAGTAATATGATAAATTAAGTGATTATCTACAGGATAGTGAAGCCAGAATATAATATTAATGTTCATGTATTTTATACATAAAAAAATATTCCGAATTTGGGTCCTATTCTTTAACATTAGCCGAAAACAGTATTAAAAATACTTAAGTCTGCAAGTTCTTATTTTAAAATGCAGATGAAATTTTTTCAAGCTTTAAATTCCTTTGTAGAATAATTAGAGTTAAATCTGATTTTATTTTAAATATAGAAGTTGATTGAAATACAATAGGAAAAAACGCAATACTTTTCAGAATAAAACTTTTTCTACCATGAAGAATCCTCTTATAAAAAAACTGCTTTAAAATATAAGATTGATTTTTGCTTCAGTTATGGTTCGTCGGACTGTTTTGTTGGAGTGCGTCTTAGGTTTATTTTTCTATAAACCAATCGTAAAACAGGATAAACTTTTTTAAAAAGTTTATTGTTCCTCTCTTTCTACGAATTCTTTATTCAAGGTTTATTTTGAATTTTAAAACTGACTTATAAGATTTATTTTGTGTTTAGTTATGCATCAGAATTTTTCGAATTTTCTATTCAGGTGTCGAATATTCGATGATTCGAATATTCTGGAAACTGTATACTGGTAAGACAGTTTTTGCAAAAGAAGAAATAATAATATTTGCCCAAAAAATACATGATAATGATGTTATTTTTAAATCATTTTAAGTACTTTTACCAATTCCTTCTTAAAACTCGTATAATTTATTTATTACTTTTCTCTATACATAGTAGGTAGAATACTATTCAAGTATACTTCGAATCAAAGTATTGCAATTAAATTAAACTCGAAAATCAACAACAAGTATTGAAAATTGACAACATAAAAAGGAATTATTTAAAAAGAAAAATAATTTATGAAAAGAACATACAAATGTCAGGATTACGTTACACAATTTCATTAATAAGTCGTAACTATTCATTTCCACTTTCAATATAAATCTTTGATCATGAGGTATGATAAACTGAAGGATTCCACAGTTAATACTATAACCATCCACGCAAGTGCGGTTTTGTGTGATTGACGGGTAAAACACTTTGCAGACAAGCCAAGCATTACTGCTACGCTCGCGAAATGAAATTTGGATTGACGTCAAACGTATCATATATTTGGACTATAAAATCCAGGAAATTAATAGGCTAGCAAAACCAATCATTATACTTATTCAATACATTCATCTGGACATTCAATAATTCTAAAATAAGAGTTGCCAAATTTTAAGAAAGCAATCTTTTAAAAGTCATTAAATAAATAGTAATATTTTTAAATGGGATTTTGAGTGTTTTGTCTCATTTAAAAAGCAAGACGAAACGTTGTCTTAATATTAATGATAACTATTTCATAGGCTAAGATTCTTGTATAAAAAGGGAAATATACGTAAAGTTTAGACTAACTAGCCAAGTAAAAGCTTGTACATCAAATATTTATAAGTATATAAACAGTTAACTGAAAATGAAATAGGAAAAATAAAAAAAAATTATAAAGATTTTTTAAAGCAATTCTTAGAATTGTTCTACCGGAGTTAAAATAAATCTCGTTGGTAATATTTTGAAATTATATCCAATGACATAAAATATAAATTTGCTGAAATAATAATAGCACTTATAAATTTTGAAAATTACAGAAAAATATTATAGATGCATGTACTAAAAATTATAAATACGATGATTATCTTGTCAACGAACATGATTTCAGTCTAAGAATCATATATCTAATTAATATTGATACTAGTAAGCTCTTATAGTGTATCGTTTCATTTAAAATGTATAAAATAGAATCAGACTGATTTGGGACATTTAATTAAAAAATATATACTCTGCGTTTTTTCAGAAATCATGAGAGAATTCAAAGAACTTTTATCCAGAGAAATAGCACTTTAATATAATTAAAAGTTATTTAAAAGTGTGCACAAACTCAAAAAAATGATCCGATTGAATCTGTGAGAAACATGTTCTCCAAAATAGAAAAAGAGGAATAAACCCCAACCCTACCCCTATTATGATGAAATGTATCTGTAAACCATTTCCAGTTTCTAATTAATTAAAAATCTAATTAAAGTACACATGCTTATCATTGTTTCTATTTCATTATTTTACTTATGCAAATTATCCATATTATTTTCTTTGTTAATGAACCAAACATTTGATCCAACGTGAATTTTCGGTAGTGTACATCAAAAGCAAAGGATGCAACAGGATACTTTGCATATTTTAATAGTGAAACTAAGTTTATGTTAAAAATAAATTGTGTTATTTAGTCTCCTCATAAAATGAATTAAAAGAGATGAATTTATTTGTAAGATTTCTCTGTGCAATCTTGCTTCTTCTGTAGGCAGTTTTCGTTATAAATAAATCAAAGGTGAAAGACGAAAGCAATTAAAAAAATTCAAACAATAAGTTACACATGGATCAGTAATCGGCAGGGAAGCAGAACCATTTATGAAAATTAAATGATTCTGTGATTTTTTGTAAAATGAGTAGTTTCCAATAGTAGCTGTAAAATAAGTTTATGTAACTCGTATTTATTTATTCAATATAATTTCAATGTTTATTACCTTAAACTTCCAAGCCCTTTTATCAAAAGGAGAGATCATTTATTTTATAACAAAAATATTGAATATATGCTTCAAATTGGAAGTCTAAATTCAGGCCTTACAATAATACATTTATTTACCGTATGCATAATTGCATGAAACTAATATAATCTGACAAATGTTGCATTTAATATTATCTTGCCAATTCTATGCTAATAAATCATCTACATTTCATGGTCTAAAGGTTAAAAAAGGCCTTCCTTGAAAAAAGTTTGAAAATGTTCGAGTTTTTTTCCTTTAGGGTATTGAAATTGAAACATATTTTCGTTTCTCAGTATGTTCAGTATTCATAATATAAGCAAGGTCTAGCAAACCACGTATCTATGCCTTCGAAAAAAAATGGATTTTCTTCTGAATTTTCCCTCTAGTATGCTTTTCAATTCTATGTCTGTGTTTGTAAGGCTCAGATTAAATAAATCTGAATTGCATAGAAAGTATCTTCAGGAGTAGTATATTACCTTTCCTCTATTGGCGTTGCAAGTTATTTCTTTGGAATTTTGATATTATTTCGATAGCATTTGGCAAAAAGAAGCATCTAGGACAGAGATGGGCAACTTGTTTTGGCTAGAGGGCTATATTTAGAAGCTGAGGATACCGGAGGGCCACACCTTTTTAAAATGGTTGCATTCTTTGTAAAAATAATAAACATAAGTTAAATGAAATAATGGCAATTTTATTTAATTTATTCATTGTTCTAATTTCATATTGTCTATGACTGAAAGCAGATTTAATTTTAGAATCAGCTTAATGAGGCAAATGATCCTATCATACTTTTCAACAATTTTTAAGCCTCTTAACTGCCGAGGAAAATTTACCAAATTCACCCCCTCCCCCTCAGTGCCACCGTTTTTCCCACTGGCGCGCGTTGTTACGCGGTTTATCGGGGGGGGGGGAGAAAAAGCGTGCCACCCCTAAACGTTGTTTACTTTAATTTTGAAAAAGAATGTACAGAAAAGAATAAAATATTAAAATGAAAAATAAAAAAATAATATTAGAGTTAGAATATAATAACAAATAAATTTTTACATTTTTTTATCGGTTATGTGATATATATCCTAAAAGATAGTTAAATACATAAACCAGTATTGCATTCAGTGCATTCGCACCAAAAATTTTAAAAAACTACAACGCACGGTAAGCGAAAATGATAGCAAATGAAGAATAGAAAAGAGTACACTCAAACCGAAAAACAATGAAAACTGCTTAGCTATGAATTTCCTCGTTCCTGGAATATACCCCTTCAAAGTCCTTTCCCACTTCTTCTCCGAAATAAGTAAATTCTTTAAAAGCACTGTCAATATGTCGTGTTATTGTATTCAGAAGCCGTGGGACTAGTTTTAAACAAAGCAGCACTATATAAAAATTCATCCTTTGGAAGGACGAGTATACACGTCCGGGGAACTAAAGGCATCAGTTCAGAAGACGTGTATACACGCCGGTGGCACTTAAAAGGTTCAATCAAGGGTGAGATTGATTGTTGAAATTCTCATTACAGCCTGCAAGTTTTTCAGCCAACTTGCATCTATATTTACTCTTGTTTATCTTCATGCAAAAAAAATCTTTTTTTCACAAATGTATGTTTGATTTAAGTATAACGAACAATTTCCCCGCAAATTTCTTCATACATGGAAATTATTCAGCTGGCAAAGATTTGTAAAAGTCAATGCCATAGTATTAAGCAGTTTTTCCACACTATGATCTGACTTCAAGCCAATAGGTTCAAGAAATAGCTCTTCAGGGGCTGTATCAATATCAACAGTAGTGGGATAACAGAGCAAAATGAATTTAGGTTCAACTTTCTTAAAATCCTGTAATTTTGTCATTTCATCCTCCAAACCATATATATGATCTTTTAATGGAAACTCAAGCTTTGTTTTCATAATATTGAAAAATAAAATAAAAAAACGAATCTTTGATCGCGCTAGTGAAAGAAATCTCGGTTCAAAGCGAATTTTCTGACTGTCTTGACGGGGTGCTAGTTGCCCCCTCCCCAATCTAAAAGATACCGTTGTAAGATACAGTTACAAATATATTTTGTAACTTTTATTACATAAGAACTTTTGTAATAGCAAATTGATTTAAATATCCAATAAATTTATCAAATATATTGAAAGTTTTAGCGAAAAAGTAACTAAAATAGTCTAAACGTTATTTCTAAGTTCACGCAAGTAAAATTAACTAAATTGACTATAAATTTTTAATGGATTGTAAGCAACCATTGCACTTCTTTGTTGGTCTTCAGTTTTCATATACTTCGCAAAATTTTACTGTTTCCTGGCGGTAATTTTATATAAGGAGAAATATGCCATTCATTAATATAAATTACGATACCTTTCCTTTATTGCGAGAAAAAATAACAAATACAAAAGAAATTGGAAATTAATTTATTCTAACAAATTTTACTCCCTAATATTTGAAACTTTTCATCCAAAGGAAATATAGTTAACAAAATTATTTCTATTTTGCGATGATGCAAAGTTATTTATTATCTGATTTGTGGGGAAAAAAAGTATTTCTCTTTAGCTTTGATATTTCGTCATAATCTGCTTTTCAAACAATTAAGTTTAAAAGTACACGTTCCCAGTATAAATAATATTAAAATTGTAAAGTTGTTAAGTATAATTCTAAACTAATTTTAAAGATATCTCACTGCACATTTAATATAAATTTAATAGAATTAAAATGTTTTGAGAAAAAAATGACAAGAGGAAAACAAGACTTATCGTTAAAATAGTCAAGGTAGCAATATAAAACATACTTAATAACCATACTTAACTTTAATATTCTTTATAGTTAAATATTTTTTGTTCTTTTGCAAATAAAATTGCCTCTTAATTAGGTGAAGAGGTAATTTACCTACAATCTACCTTTAAATACATAATAACCGATACACTTATCGGTATTCATTATCTTTAAGAGTTTTTAAGTACAATGTGAGGAAGTTGTTTTTGCTGATAATTATGTGGAATACTTTAATTATGATAACGCATAACGTTTTTAATTTTTCAAAAACTAAGACTAAAATAAATATAAACAATAAATTTTTATATTTATTTTCAGATGGGTTGGTTCGTCAGGAAATTGGTGCACTATCATATCTTTACTCTCTTGTATAGCGAGAGTGTTGGTAAGTGAACAAATTCTATAATTTCTCAGGTTTATATATAATTTGTATTTCTCTGTACTCCATAGTTAAGCTTATTAATTTATGTGGTAGGTACACTATAATCTTAATTTCTATTTCTGCTTAAATGATGAAAAAATTAAAAGTTTAATTGTTTCAAGGGGACACAGTACGATTCAATTGACAAAAATCGGTCGAAAAATAAAATCTAATTTTTTTAGCCTAAATGATTCTTTATATACTTTTCTTTAACCTCACAAAATTTGAAAGCTCTAAACTTAAAAAAAAGCAGAATTATAATAGTTTTTACGCTCGTTTTTATTCATATTACTATGGCAAGTCAAAACTTTAAACTTACTTATCTCAGAAAGATAAAATAACTAGTTTGTCTTCATTTAAAATGCTAAAAGACTTTTTTTTCTATTGTGCCTAATGCTCTTTGAATTTGTTTTTGTTACCTATTGCTAATAGTACATGAAACAAAAGTTGGTATTCATTTTTGAATCAAAACAATACTTATTTTTTAAAAGTAATTGAAACCAAAATTTATACATTTTTTAAGGAATTTTCAATAAGCATTCATAAAAAGAAGTACAGAAAAATTACCAATCATGTATCGCAAAACCCATACCAACTTTTGTTATACATAGTTTGACGTACTTGTAAATCAAATTTCATGCGTGTACGTAAATGTTTGGAGGAGGAGTAGCATTTTAAAATCACTTCACAAATTTTAAGCTTTTTCCTTAAAAAGTTAAAGGGCTAACTTTTTATGCAATTTTGAATTGTTTTACATAGTATACACACATAGGAGAAATCCAAAAAAATTTTGAAGATCCTTAAATTAAAAATTTTTGCGAAAATCGCACCATGTCCCCTTAATTATTAGTATTAATACAGTTGCTTAATTTAAGAATACTGCTTTAAGAATCTATGAGAAGGTGATGTGACAAATTACTAGCGAGTAGCTGAATAAGAAAAAAATAGTCTTTCTAATCATTATTAATTTAAAGCATTATAGATTAAGTCCACCGAAGAGAATCAGCTTTTGAGACTAAAGAATATTACATACTTACAACACAAATAAGAAGGTTCAATTTTTTTTATAAGTACAAGGGGTGATCAAATGAAAAGGTACGAAACGACACGGTGGGTACAAATATAGACTTTATTCAAAATATACACCATAGGCCTGAGCACAACGATCCCACTGATGAACAAGCCGCAGGATTCCTTGTTCCCAGAATTCCTGTGGCTGTGACGAGACCCAGTCCTTCACAGTGTCCTTGAGTACGTCGTCCGAATTGAAGCGTTTTCCTTTCAGGTGTTTCTTCAGTGGACCAAACACATGGAAATCGCAGGGTGACATGTCCGGACTGTAGGACGGATGGTCCAATGTCTCCCATTGGAACTTGTCCAGTTCCATTTGTGTGACTCTGGAGACGTGTGGACGCGCGTTATCATGGAGCAGAACCACACCCTCCGTGAGCAGCCCCGGTCTTTTGTTCTTGATGGACCTGCGTAGGCGTCGGAGTGTCTCACAGTACACATCGGAGTTAATGCTTTTTCTGTGCTCGAGTAATTCTGTGCTCGCATCATTTGGACGCCGCTTTTTATAAGAGCCTTTGCTCTCTCCTGCGCATGCGGGCACCCGCGCATGATCCGATCCCAGTCAGAGTCTCCAATGGCATCCCGAGATGTCTCGCTACATTCTCCCTTAGCGGAATATGCAAATATTTAACTGTTTCATTTTTATGTCGTTTCGTACCTTTTCATTTGATCACCCCTTGTACATAATGATACATTATTGATTATATGGGTAAGGGTTTTGGAAATTATGTCCTTATTTATAAATATTATAATAGCATTATGTTCAAAAAGCAATAAATTAATATTTCAGATAAATAATTTATTATAGCTTTATAATATTTTGAAATAAACTCTGAAAATCTGTGTACACATTATATAGGAAAAAAACCTTTGTATTATACTATACTGTAAAATATCTTTTTCTTTTTTCAATCAATTTATTTTCTAACACAAGGAAATCTTTATATTATCTTAGACAAGGTGAAGAATTACGCGTACATAATTTCAACGACTCATATATAATTAATACTCTTAATACCATAACATCCTTAAGATGCATCAAATGCATACACATTCGATTTTCAGTATTTGTATCTCTTCCCCTCCAGCCAAATTTTAAAAATTCAAAAAATTAGTAATTCGATTTTCTAAAAATTCAAAAATTATTATTGGACATCATAAAAATATTAGTAACATGCATTTAATTTCGAAGAATAAACTATGAAGTTTCTAAAAAAATATTAAAATTAAAAAATTTCTATATTGTGCTGAAATTGTGCTACAATACTTTAATATAATATTTTGCTAATCAATAAAGTAGGAGTCACATAAAAGTCGGACTATAAACTATAATTAAAATTTTATCAGAATCTTATATCTTCATTCCGTAAATTGTGCTTTTCCGTTTCTCCCTTATCTCAAACTTTTATGACACTTATCAGAGTAAAACCAAAAGCAGAAAAACTTTATCTTTTCCAGGATAAGTATATTAAAAAGATTATTATGAGTTTTCTAAAGATATCAATTTTCTTAAAGTTCTACTCACAACTGATTCAATGTTATTTAAAATATCTCTAAAGAGTTATAATGTTTCATTTATTTTTTACTTAGAGTTTATGGTCTAGTTACATTAAGTTTAAGCTTTAAATTAGATAATTGTTTTTCTTTGTAGTTGAAACAAGCCTCTTTATCGTTAACCGACACAAAGGCTATGAATTGTTCGCACATCTTAAGCTGTTTAAATCGACAATAGAGTCACTAATTGCAAAACCAATAATCGCCTTGTATATTCCAATTTTGTAATAGTTACAGGGGAAATGTCACTGCTTGAAAATTGGAAAAGCGAGTTTGTAATGAAAAGGTTACCATTGCTAGGGAAATACAGCATTTATACATATTTAAGGAATATTCATGCATAATCTATACAGATGATGATGAATGAATGATGATACAAGATGGGCTTCGGAGCATTTCTGTGCTCCTGTACGAAATTGGCTTGATATGCACACCCCTGCGATGGATAGGACATGTGGGTCTGGTTCTATGGAAACCACGATCAATATATCTCCCACCGTTAGATTTTTTTCCAATGGGGTAATCTCAAGAAATTAGTGTATCGAGATGTAGTGATTAAACAACCGAACTCAAACAGTTGCTCGTCTGCGTGCTTCTTGTACTTCGGTGTACACTGCTGCAACGATTGCACTCATCAATTCAAAGGGGCGTTCAAGCCTGCCTCGACATGCAAGGTGGATATTTCAAACATCTGTATTTTAAAATAATTAGAAATACCCCTATTGATATGTTGAATACGGGGCTTTTTCCTTGCATCCCCCGACTGTAACGTCATACTTTATTTTTCGTAATTTTTTCGTAAACTATGTATCGTACAGGTACAGTTCTTAAGGCATTGTTTATGTAGTTTCAACGAGGAATCTAGCTATGTAGAGTCTGAGCGCTATTTTTGGGACACCTTGTATAGAAATGATAAATATACAAGAAAGATGTGGGTACTATTAGAATATAAATGAGAAAAATAAGATACATTAAAATACACAAAATGCATTGTACGATTGTATTCGAGAGGGTGGGATCTATTACTGAGCTGCAGTGATTGCATATATACACTGCTGGCCACCGTAAATGCAACACCATGAAGGAAGCACGCAAATAACATGAAATTTGCAACATGCATTAGCGGAGGTGAGATATGCAAATGATTAGAGTTTTAGCGCAGACACACATCACGCACGCCTGTGGTGCCACCTCAAAGCGCTATTTAAGGCTTGGAGATTTCGACGATTTCAAGTTAGGGCAATTGTGTTTTTCTTGTGGTTTTTTCAAAAAACGATCAGTTATTTTCTCGTAGAAAACAGCGATCAGCTTTTGATCAAGTATCCGAGTTCGGCAGAGGAAGGATAGTGGCCTACCGAGATTGTGGATAATCTTTCAGGGAAATCGGTAGTCGTGTTGGACGAAACCAAACAACTGTAATGCGGATATGTAACCGTTAGATGCAGGAGGGTAGACGGACCGACGTGGTCGATCGCATCCACCTCAGTGCAACACTTCACGTGAGGACAGGCAAATTGTGCGTATGGCAGTGACGGATTGCTCAGTCACATCACGAACCATAGAACAGCACATTGAGTCTGTAACGCATCATTCAGTGTCTGCGCGTACCATTCGACGCCGTTTACAGCAGAGTGGTCTGTCCGCAAGACGTCCATTGCTTGGTCTACCCTTGACGTAAAACCACAGACGTCTCCGCCACCAATGGTGCGATGAAAGAAGGATGTGGGTGGCAGAATGGAATGAAGTTGTCTTTACTGACAAGTCACGGATCTGTCTGCAACACCACGATGGTCGAATTCGAGTCTGGAGACACCGTGAAGAGAGGATGCTGAACAGCTGTGTTATGCATCATCACACTGATCCTGCACCGGGTATCATGGTATGGGGCGGTATTGGATATTACTGTCTCACTCCTCTAGCACGCATTGCCGGTACTTTAAACAGCCAGTGCTACATCTCCGAGGTGTTGGAGCCAGTTGTCCTTCCTTACCTTCAGGGCTTGGCCACAGCCATATTTCAACAGGATATTGCGCGACCACACATGGCACGCATTGTCCAAAGGTTCTTCGTCAATCACTAGATTGAATTGCTTCCCTGGCCGGCTCGCTCTCCGGTTCTTTCACCGATAGAAAACATGTGGTCCCTGGTTGCTTAACGATTGACCCAGATTACACCCCCAGCTGCCACGCCAGATGAACTTTGGCAACGTGTGGAAGCTGCTTGGTCTGCTGTACCCCAAGAATACATCCAAAGTCTCTTTGAATCAATGCCGAGGAGTGTGGCAGCGGTGATCTCCAACAATGGCGGCTACTCTGGCTACTGATTCTGGCAGGAGCCACACTTCACAGAAGTCTATAAATTTAATCATTTGATACTTGGTCAACATGTTATCTACAAAATAAATTTTGTTGTGCTATCTCTTGTCTTTCTTGGTGTTGCATTTACGGTGGCCAGCAGTGTATATATAGCCTAAAATTGTCTATATATGCTGCTAGCCTTAAAACTGGTTGATACCCACTTTTATGTAAATTTAAAAGCTGTCCTCTGGTCAGAATTGCTTATATTACTGTAGCATCCATCTTTTTAGGATTCCAAAATCTCAATGAAATTTTTATCCTTAATATTCAACACATTTCAGTTTCTTAAGTGGAATTTTTGAAAAACTGCATAAGTAACAGTAAAGGGATTGTTTTTCGCACACACATAAAAATGTAGATATAAATTAGCTTAACTATTGCTAGCATATCCACCTTGTGGCAGGACTTTCATTTGTTTATGTACAATATCTATTCAAAAAGTATCCAAACTTGAATTTTCCCAAGTACAGTAGAGATTCTAAAAAGGCGCCACTGTGCACAGTGGGAGGTGACAGCGTAATGCACATGCTAGAATTTTTTCCCTTCGTACCTGTGTTCCAGTTGTTTCTTACAAGCA
Organism: Trichonephila clavata; assembly: GCA_019973975.1. NCBI lineage: Eukaryota > Metazoa > Arthropoda > Arachnida > Araneae > Nephilidae > Trichonephila > Trichonephila clavata. The sequence goes on along the minus strand of BMAO01002559.1, from coordinate 352,463 downwards.
GTCGAGTGAGGTGCTGTTACACGTGTTCGTTGGATTTTTATTTCCCTAAAGATGGCTGAATGACTTGAGCATAGGTACTGCAACAAATTTTTTTATCAAACGCTTAAGGATTTTCTAAGTTAAGCAATTCATAAGATTCAGAAAGTGTTTGGAGACAATGCTATGTGGGAGGTCACACAAATTAAAAAGGTTTAACCGATTCAAAAGTGGTCGCAGGTAGATAGTGAGTGGCCAGCATTCTCGAAGGCCAGGAACCACTCAAAATGCAGCTGTTGTTGAAAAAGTGTAAATCTGATAATTAAAGACGTGGTTTGACCGTGCGAGAGACTGCTGAACAAGTTGAGATCAGCACTTCTCCACAAACAATTTTGTGTAATCATGCACAGAGTGGCTGCGAAATATATATATATATATATATATATATTAGAGTGATCACATCATGGACAATTTTAATTATTTGTCAAATAATATAAATATTCTGAAATTTAAAAAAAAACATTGTATATAAAGCATTTTTACTTTTAAATAATAGCTTTTAGTACACGTATACAGAAAGTTAAAAATATTTTTTATGAGTTTAAAATGGAATCGTATAATATGCACTCGTTTATTGCATTGCCTAAATAGAACAACCCTCTCTAGAATAGTTCCTCAATCCTGATTTCTAATTAGATGATCAAGTAAGAGCATGAGAAATTGGAACTCTCATCAAACCAAGAAAAGAATTTAACATAAATTTGAATGACTACGATTTCCTAGGTATAAGTATATAAGTACGCATTTTAAATAATTTTAAGAAATAAATATTTTTCTAAGGAACTTATTCCTCAAACATACTTTAAATACAACTTTGCATTAAAGAATCTTTTCAAAAGCAACATGACTCTAGAAACGGATCGTGGTACTCAAAATTTTGTAAGAAAATTTTTTCTTTCCAAATATTTCCTTGTAAATTTAAGTCACATAAGGAGATGGATATCTGTATATATCCTTTTCCCAAAAGAAAGTTACATGAATTTTTCATTCGAAAAATTTAATTCATATTAAAGTCGATAAAAATAAATGTCCATGCATTTTATCAAGCATAATTTTTCTCAATTATAATTTCAGTTTTTAGTACATTGTTTTAATTTTAAAAAATGAAAGGTGTCAAGAAATGTAAAACACATTTGTAAATTAAAAATCAGATTTTAATGTTTCTTAAAAATAAGTCATCACACTGACAAGAATTATAAGAATACAATTTGCTCTGGCTTTTTTCTTCAATATAAATAATCATTTTGTGAAATTTACATTAAGCTCTTAATGGTACTGATTTGCTTTATTTTAAAAATATGATAATATTATGGATCAGTTTTAGAGAAAATATGTTCAAATTAATGCATTAGTTATAAATCAATAAAAATAAGTATTTTTCATGTGTATAAAACGCGTAATTTAAAAAGAAACTCAACAACTATGAACTGATATTATAGAACAGAATAAAGTTCGCAGGTAAGAGAATCGATTGGAAATTCCCTTACTTGGAAATAAAGTCACATTTAATTTTATCAAAGTTGAGTCTGACAAAATACGATCGAGATAGAGAACAATGTAAAAAGAAAGTATCTCTTGAAATTGCTCAGTGATCCTAGCTGGTTTTATTTTACTTCAATAGTAAATAATTTTTATGTGTTTCCGGGCAGCATATCCAATAATAAGGATTTTGTCTTTTCTTATTGTATTACACCCAGCCAACTCTGATGCAATTTAACTCTTGGAAATTTTGAAACAATTCGTTTGATCTTGAAATATAAAATATTTATTAAAATAAAAAAAAAAAAAAAAAAAAAAAAAAAAAAAAAAAAAAAAAAAAAAAAAAAAAAAAAAAAAAAAAAAAAAAAAAAAATTAAACTATTTTTTTTTTTTTTTTTTTTTTTTTTTTTTTTTTTATTTAATTTTTATTTTAAAACTAATACTAGAAACTAACTGTACTAACTATTTATGATAATTAACGCAGTGTTATCACTGATTAAAAAGAATACAGTAATGAAATATATATTTAAATTTATAACATTTAAAGAGCAAATGCTTCAAATTGAGACTAAATATTCTATTTAATACGAAACACTCTATGTTTCAATAATTAATAGGGTGCTAAAATTAGTCTATTCATTTTTATGCCTAATATTCATGTAAAATTAATGTAATATTGGGATAACATTGTTTTTTCAAGTGGAATAGTAATTTTAGAAGTGATTTAATACTACATCAACATACACACACTATCCATTGAATTAGAGACCCAAGATCAATTTCTATCGGACCACCTTTGCTCTGATTCGTTTCGTCATCGAGTCTACATCCTTCTGGAGTGCATTTATGTCCAGAAAATACCATGCATTGTCTGTTCAGCTTTTTAAATGTTGTAAATTAGATGGAATAAGAGAATGCTATCGGATGTGTCTTTCCACCATATCCCACACATTTTCTATGGGCTTAAGATTTAGGCTATGCGATGGCCAGGAAAGGTTTTGAACACTTCTGGCATGATGTATAGTTGCATTGCCATTCATGAAGTATCAATCACCATCAGGGTAAAAATACAACATTTCAGGGCCAGTATATCTATACATCTCATGGCTGTTTGCTTACCCTTAAGGAACAATAGAGCATCATCTCCATGCCAGCAGAACATGTCCCATATCATGTGTGATACTCTCACTAGCTCACTAGACCCTTGCAAAGTGCGAGTAAGGACAAAAGGAATCAGGGCTTCGTGCGATTCTCGCCAAATTCGACGTCTTCTACCAGTGCAGAATAAGCATAATGCCCAGTGTCTTCTTCCCCAACATTGGACATCTGAGCATCTTGCATTTCGTGCAGGAATGATAGGCTTTCACACAGGCACACCCGACTATACTTTCCTATCCTCTGCAATTCTTTGAGAATGGTTACTGCTGAAATCTCTTGGGAAGAGACTTGGTTGACGATTTGTGTCACTTGAACACAGTAGAGTCCTTGTTCTACCATACCATCGGAAAAGACACCGATCACGCTCTTAGACAACTGTGATCGAACAGAAGTTACGTCTTCTAGAGAAGAACTGTGGGTTCTGATTCCAACTTTTGAAAACCTTTGATATGACTGCATTTAAAAACCCAGTGAGAATTGCTATCTTCGAAATTGAGGCCAATTCTGAATAAGCACCAACAATAAGTTATTTTTCTAATGGTGAAAGATCTTTCGTTTTTCCCATTTTATTTCATTCATCGTGAAAAGCACTCTTACACCTTACTTATACAAGAATTCTAACCACTTAATAGAAAAAAAAATTACATACTTCATTCCTGGTACCATTCAAAGGCAGATCTCAAAGGTTTCTAATTTATTAGCCAGTGTGTGTATTTGTTCTGTTTCTGAATTTTAAAAAAAAATTGATCACTATGTCCAACAATATTTCATACATTTCAGTAACTATTTGTGCCAAAATAATTTACAAAATCGTTTATGCTGATTAAACTGCATGTTGAAAATGGTGCACACAGTTAAACTTGAAGGACAACTTGAATTTGGAAGACAAACAATAATTAGAAAGAAAAACATAACTTATTTCAGAAAACCCTATGATAACCGTAATTTGATAAGAAAATTGAAGAAAGTGTATTAAAATTATTTTTTGTCATTAAGAAATCCTTTGTTAGCTGTCAAAATATAAATCATATCTTTATATACTAATCAGTGGCCACGGTAGCCTAGTGGTTAAGGTAACGGACTCGTGATCAGCCTGTTATGAGTTCGAGCCAAGTACTACTAAATACCCGCCGTGTAGAGGAACTATGCACGTTAAATACTTCGATAGCTCAAACGTCCTCTAGTTGGTGTAGTGTGGAAGTTAGGCGAGAGAAGTGCCAGCTCAGGAGTCGTTCTCGACGCTTGACCATAGTTCAAAATACGAGGTCCATCACCAAAAGCCTTCAAGTAGCCAAATTGTGCGACGTTAAGATTTCCTCACTATATACTGATAAACCATGTATACAAAATAAAGTACTTCAATATCAATTGCGTTTATGAGATAGGGTATCTTAGTGAAAAAATAATTACTTAATTATACGTGTAATAAAATGACAAGTTTTTTCCATCTTTTGTGTAATTAATTACAAATGCATTACATAAATTAAATTTTTCAAGCTATTTTTGAAAGTATTATGAAGTTATTTGAAGGAACATTAATTAATTAAATATACTTAGTTCCAATTTCATTCTGCTTCGAACAAAAACTGTGATTATTCTTTACTTCATTTAGCGTTTCATTTTACATTTCACTTGAATTTTAATTAGTTTGATTGATTTTTATTCATACTTAATTTACAAGCTTATTACTTACAAACATATTTAAAATAAACAAAATGAAGAAAGACATATTAAAATGATTATTTCCTATCATGTATGGTAAATTAACTTAATACAGCGGTGTTTCTCAAACTGTGGCGAGTATATTGAAAAGTTGAAAATAAAAGATTATTTTAAGAAATTATTAATTTATTGAAAGTAAATAGATAAAAAACGTTCTTAAAAGAATTATAAAATACACATTTGTACTGATATAATACACTTATATCAGTGCTGCACAATGTATTTTATAATTAATTTAAAAATACTAAGTTAAGAACAAGTTAAATAATTACCAGTGACCCCATGGATTTTTCATATATAAAAGTTAAAAAAATTATAACATTTATCTTGATAATTTGTACGGTTTATAATTAATCCCTTAAAGGCCAATTAAAAATTACGCGATTCGCTCCCCAGTTTCACCGTTTAACAGGTAGGCGAATGTATGTGGTGTATGGGGGGGGGAGAGGAATAAATAAGCAAATCCTCCGAAATAAGTAAATCAATGGCAAACACACTGTCAAGGCCATTTTATTGCATTACAAAGCCTTCGGGAATAACTTTATGGATAGCAGAGCACAGAAAAGATTGTACTTCCGAAAGACGTATTTATACGTCAAGGGTAATTAATGCACTTACTAAGCGAGACTTTCCTATACACCGGCAGCACTTAAGAGGTTAAAGTCGTATTGTAGGTTTAGCTTCAAAGTATAGTATTGCTGAATTCAATACATTGCTATTATATGGAGAGGAGAGGGGGGTGCGAAGAAAATTATGATTGAAAATTCGGTCCTAAATATTGAAAGTTTGAGAATCACTGTAATACAGTTAAATAAAACTGTCTCTGTATTGTTTCTTTTATGATCAATACACACATATGTACTATTCTACTGCAAATATAAGAACTATGAAGATGAATACCTAACCCTGGGTGTTTGCAATTAATATAATACATCAATTTCCTTCTTCTTCTATACATATATGTAGTGTTTTGAAAAGATCTTATAAAGATATTCTTAAAAAGTACGAAAGATTTGAATTTAAAAAATAATAATGGAAAATAAAGTGTTTATTTGACATATTGTAATCTGTGTCTGCAATACAATGTCTTTCAATTATTTTTTATATATTTTATGCAGATTATATATTAGAAGTTCGTGAATTCACTGATTTAAATGTTAAAAAATTACAAAACATGATCAATAACTGAATATAAATACAAATATTAGTACATTTTTAATTCCATTAATAAGGTATAAACTTTTCTTAGTATGTAAGTGTTTTACTGCTGGAAATACACACCTACACACGAGTGCCCAAAAGTTAAGAAACAAACACATCTTGGCTGATATTTCAAAAATTAATGAAACAATTCAAGTAAACTTTGGTACGAAATTACTTAAAAGTATTTCTATAAAAAGATGATTATATGAAAATTAAAGGTCCTGCAACAAGCTAAAAAAAGATAACAGGATAAAGAGACTCGGTACTTTAAATCCCTATTTTTTTTTAATTTAATCAAACAGCTAAGGCAGCAACATAAAAATGTACCACATAAACACAAACGGACAAATACGTGAACATTTAAGACAGTCACAAAAGTATTCCTCTTGTTCGTTCCCAAAATAAGCCTTAATAGTTGTGATTAACTGGAAGCCGTTAGAATCTTATTATTTCCGGCAAAGACTTTTATGATTGTTCCAAATACGCAGATGATGTAGGATTGAATCATTCTGTTTTCAAACGCTTGCGTTTGAGTGTTTTGGGAGATAATGCTGTGGTTATTTTCCATTTAACGGGTGAAATAAAAATTACTTAACTCGCGAAATCTTGGAGGGCTTACATATATATAACTGTAAATGACCGATATCTAACACAAATGGCGACATTTAGCACGTCTTGTTGGTGAATGTTGAATGGAAATATTTTTATTACAAAATGAAAAAAAAATTAAATATTATATGCAATATATATAAAAACATTAAGAAAGAAAATGCAGATTTTTAATATATATATATATGTCAAATTAAGAGACAACTTAAGTTACAACAAACATAAAAAACAGTTGAACCGAAACGAACAGTGCATTATAAATAAAATAAAAATTGTACCACAAATAAACTTGCATATAAATTATATGATAAATGCTAAACACTTTATTTATTGCAGTAACCTAAAATCTTATGACACTTTAAATCGCAGAAGTATCCCTTGCTTTTACAGCTGCATTTAATCGTGAAAAGGTTCCTTTTGCAACTTGTATAACTTTGTCCTACACTACTTGAATTAGTTGCAGCTGCTTCACTCAGGAACATTTCTTGAGAAGAGATCCCATGCATGTAAAGTAAATGTACGTACAAATTACGAAGTGATTACGGTTATAAAGTTGCTTGAGAATACCATTTTTATTAAGTAATTAATGAAAGACGGTCCAACAACGACCTGTAACACGTTTCGGGTATTTATGTGATCACGGTAGACATCAGTGGCTTTTATTCGTACAGGGTATCACAAATACCAGCAGAAGAAAATTTTCTTTTTGAGGTTTGTGACATTTTCGTCGCTTGTAGTGGAAGATTCTCTTTTGCGGTAGCTCCTTTTATAGAAATAAACTCAAGTTGTTCGGTCAAGATTTTATATGAAGACTTGACCACAAAGGATTTATACTCCAAGGAGTTCATACTCATCAAAATAATTATTTGTTATCAATATTTAAAAAAATGTACTTAACATCTATAATTATAATTATTAATATAGATGATGAAAATGTAGCTCTTTGATTAATTAAAGCATATCAAAAAGTCCTTTTACTTATTTTTAACAAGGAATTGTGGGTTAAGATTGCATAAAAGTCTCAAACTTGACATTTTTATTTTAATCTTAGAATAAAAGTTTATTAAAATCATTAACCCCTGTGCATCTTCAGGTGTTTCAGAAACCCTAGGTATTCATCAGTCTTGATGACCCCAGCAGAGCTGATACGAGGTGTGACGCAAAAAAACGAGACTGGTTTAATAAACCATTATACTTACAGAATTAGTTAGTTCTCCGAGACATTATCACCTTCAAAGTAATTCTCTTCAGCATTCACACACTTCTGCATTTGGTGCTGCCATTTCTGGTAACAATTCTAGAACGAGGTTTTTGGAAGCCCCTTCAGGAGATTCTCTGTTTTTGCCTGAGCAACTGATGTAAAATGGGTTCCCTTTAAGCAAGATTTAACTTAAGGAAATAAAAAATGTCGCATGGGGCCCAATCAGGTAAATAAGGAGGATGCCCCAGCACAGTGATGTCTTTGCTGGTGAGAAACTGCTCGACAGATAGGGCTGATTGAGCGGGTACATTTTTTTGGTGCAACAGCCCTCCATCACTCCTCAATTCTGGACTTTTTTCCCCTAAATTTTTCACGAAGCATTTTTAGCACTTCAATGCAGTAGTGTTTTTTAACAGTCTGACCACTGATGTGAGTGGGAACCTTCTCATATCACGAATGTGGGCTACGTTTTGACCTGTAATCACTGAGCAGATTCATCACACACACACACACATCTTCCACACTGGCCTTCCCCCTGAAAACCCCTTATGAGAACTAGACAAAATTTCATCTCGATAAGCCTCGGGTAGTATTGGAAATGTTTTCGTGGCTGATTTCTTAAGTTTCACAAGAAACGATGTTGATTAGACATTTTTCCGGCAGAATGCAGTTGCCCGTGTTCACTCAATGAGCAGTTCTCCCATCTGGTGTGATCGGTTAAGGCGAAACAGGCCACTTGGATAGAGGAGGTGCGTAGGATGACGTCACCAAAACAGTTGTTGCCAATTCCACTCTTTTTTCAAGCTAAACACTAAATCTCGTTTTTTTGTGTGTGCCACACCTTGTTTGTGCTTGTCGACATATCATGACAATTGTGTGGGAGGGGGACGGATATAAGGATACTGTGATGGTTGGGCTACCCAAGCCACCAGGGCACGAGATTTAGAAGGAAGATTAGCTTTAATCAAAAGAAACACAATTTATTTACAAGTCTCAACAACCTAACAAACTTGAGCAGCCCAATATTAGGAAACACACCACTTAATCAATAGGGGAGCAAGAGCGGGAAAGACGATATAAAAGTAAATTTAGTTATAAAGTTAATAACTTACTTTAAGCCAACGCTAATCCGATTCAATTATCTAATTCACAAATCATCAATCATAAATATTAAGCAGATAATCTACTGAACACTTACGTCTAGCTTTCTATTACCTTACGTAAATCCTCATCGCTATCATTTAGCTTCTAACCTCTCTCTCTCGACCCCGAAAGCTAATGCTTAAATACACGAAATAATTTACATTGACCACGTCTTCTTCTTCGGGAGGAAGTTCTCAATTGAATAATATTTGGAGAAAGATTTTCTTCAAGAGGATTATTAGGAGGAAAGTGGATAGGCCCGTTACAATACTACTCAAAACAGTAAATTGACTAGAATATTAGATAAAAATATTGAGATTTTAAAACTTAAAAAGATAGATGCTACAGTATTATAAACAATGATGACTGAGGACAGCTTTTAAGTTTTTCTAAAAGTGATGTTTAACCAGTTTTAAATCTAGACAACCATCTCCCTTTCTGTTTAAAATACTGAACGAAATCCTAAGAAAAATGATAGATAGATACCCATTATAAATAAAAGCTAACTTACCTAAAGAGGCATGTAAAAATGCTTAGATCATGATATGGTGTGTGAAAAAAATGGGTGCATAATCTTGCTTCTACTAACGTAATATTCAATTAAGCTGATCGAGGTAATTATGCCCTGGTTTTCGAATTTCCCCTTTTGGCATTTAAAATATCTTTTTCACGAACAAACGATATCCGGTTTCCTTAAGCATTATAATTTTCTCAGATAAAATGAAGGGTTTACTCAAAGAAAAAACAAATAATTAAATTGGAGACACCCAATTTTGCTTTTAAAATTATTTAAAGGCAGATAACAACAATAATGTTCACAATGAATAGGGTGTTTTTTTTAAATATCCCTTGTTTATTTCTAACAGGAATATTAGATTCGTACTTAGATAAAGTTTTGAGCTTGTTAAATTTTTCAAAAATTATTTTGTTGATGTTCTTATCTTTTATGAATGGATAAAGGGGTAAAGTTTCAGAAATGTTTTGATAAAACGAAATATAACAATGGTGTTCCTGCATACTAATCACTAATTTCATCTCTAATTAACTGTTATTATATTGTCGAAATAAAAATTTAAAAATTACCTCTTACAATATGTTTGAATGAACTATGATGCTGATATTCGAGAGAATAAGCTTTACTAAAATCAACATATAATAACCCTATTACTAATAAAAAAAATTTATAGCAAGAATTCTTTATTGAAATTGAATTAACTGCAAATTGTATAGATCCAAATATTTAGTGATTTTTAGAATAGCCATAAATGTATATTGTGATTCATGTATTTTTTTCCATTATGAATACCAATAATCCAAATCAGATCTAATTTGCTTACAATGCCTTTAACTCATACTTTTTCGAAACATTAATTTGCTTGCAATAAATATAAGTCTCTAAATAAATTTTCCATTTGCAAAAAATGCATGAAAGAATATACTATAGCAATACATACAAGAAAGGTTTGAATGACAATCTTGTTCTATAGTAGGAGCCCGCAACCCATGACACGCGGCCACATGTGGCACGCTGTGCAATTCTCAGTGGCACTCCATTACTCTACAAATTTTTGTCAGTTTTTGAGTGTATGGCAGTTGATAAATTTGTAATGAACCTTATTTGACATTTACGGCATTACGAAAAAATCTAAAAGAGATAACTCTAAGATAAATATGCAGTTGCTTTGTAAATTGCTGAGTGTTATTGCTGGATAGATTTATTTGTTTGAAGAGAGAAAATTGTGTGCGCATGTTCTGTGCTATGGCTTTTGGTTCTACATATCTAAATAAAGAATATTTCCTCGGAAAAAAATATTTCGATTCCACAAAGAAATTGTTTAACTACTAATTTCTCAGAAACGTGGTAAATTGAAAGTCACAAGTTATACCCCTGATTTTGCAATATGAAATTAGAGCGGTGCAAGCACTAGGTGCGTATTAAAATTTTATTTGTCTTTTTATTTAACCATAATGAAGAAAAATACTCATAGTTTATGTTGTATATTTCTTATTTTAATAAATATGTTTAAAAATACCTAATATATGTTCAGCTTCAATTTATTTTACATTTTTGTTGGGAAAGTAGTTATATTTTGTGATGTGTTTATTTTTATGTTAAAAATATATTTAAATGATGCAAAATTAATATATATGATAAAAATGTAAATTATATATATTATTTACCTCTATTCTCTAACTCTGTATGCATTATTGTGTGAATCGAATTGTTTCAAAAATGTCCTACTGCGTGGCATGCTGAATCCTATTGGTAGATTGGATTGGCATGCCATAGCTAAACGTTTGCGGACCCCAAATCTACAATAACTCTTATATCATCTTTTAAACCTTCTGTTTTTATTAAATCCATTGACATACATTTAATCAATGAATGAACTTTTTGCTAATTCATTCAAAAATTCAAATGCATATTTCAAAACTAATAAAGCGTGAGTTTTAATGGCAAAGAAAATTTAATAATCAATAGAAATACTTATAAAGAAATCGTTATTCAAATAATATTATTTCTTCTAAAACTTGCTGTCTCTTTTAAAAAATAATGTATAATTGCCTTCAAAATAAAGAATTAACAAAAATGTTTATTTTTATTTTTTTATCGGAATCATAAATTTATTTTCAAAGCATTTTCTTTCATAATTCACTTGTTTCAATTTTAATTAACGTGCCTACCTTAGGACGCAATTTTTAATAAAAACAACTTTTTGAAACAAATTGAGTGTTTTTAGGAAGAAAAATAGAAAAAAGTATGTAAATACATAAAAAATTTAAAATAAATATTGTACTTTTAAAAAAAAAATAGCTGTTTTCAAGGAAATTTTACCAAATTTACACTAAAACGGTTAACACTGTATAACAAATTCTAATGTAATTATCCTAATTTCCTTTAAACGTAACATACATATTATAGTGCTCTTCAAAATGAACCAAAATCTAAGAGAAATATTAAAATGCAAAAAAATTACCGGCAATTATGCATTATAATATGAAGATTTTGATATTTTTTAAGCTTTTTCTTTATAAAAACTACCCTAAATGTGTGTGTGTGTGAAAAACTATTTCACCTACTACAAAACTTATGATCCACTTTATGAAAAATAGTATAAAAAACATTCCCACAAAATTTCAAAGTATTATCTTGTTTGGTACTTAAAATATCATGTTTCTGGTAAAGAGTTTCTTTCGAAAACATAATTTTGAGAAAAACGCATTTAAAGTTTTATGTTACTGTAAAAAGGTATACATACTTTACAAAATTATCTGAAATTCACCAGGAGGATATGTCACACTTTCCTTTTCTCCCTGGTGCAACCTTTTTTTCTTTCGGTGAGCCCGTGTTTTTGTTTCCTTTTTAATTTTGTAAAGGGTAATGAAAGTCTTTCTGCGTCGTTTATCCGTCGATAGTCATACAATTTCAATACGCGCGCGTATCATATAGCTACCAACATTTAACCCCAGCTTATTTATTACTTTTAAAAAGGCACTAGCACTTTCATAAATAGTAGAACTGCTATATATGCCCCTAATTGCAAAATTTGGAGTTCAATAAAGTTTTGTTTAGTAACTAAGTTCCACAGAACACAATTGAAACTCTGCCATTTTGAGTCCTTCCTTGTAAACACTTCTCTAAAAGTTTTTGATCACATAGTTTTAAGTAGTGTGGTTTAACAATATTTATAATATTTTGTGGGAGTCCAGGGGCTTTGGCGGTGAATATTTTACCAAGTGCCTTTGCTTTTTGAAATTTGCACCAACTATCTGTTCCTGTTGGGCATTGACCATGCATAGGCTTTTCAGTACTGGAATAGCAGTGATAAAATGCAGCAATAACTGCCCTTTGCCTGTTTGCTAAATTTTTTGTATTACTGCGAATTGCTATTCCACTAATACAAATAATTCCAGTAATAATTTTGCAATTTGTCGATAAAATTGTCTCCATCAATTTTCTTTTCCCTCTCAATCCTTTCACTGACTTTCTTAACTTTCTGCGATGACTTCCAACCCTTTTCTGCGCGTGACCAATACATTCTAAATTATTAGCTGTATTAGGAGTGTACAAACTTTTTACGGATTCATATGCTTTGGAGTCACCATCACCATAGTGTACTGCAATTTACGAAGATTCTCTGATCGCTCAAATATGCGATATGCTCCGACAGTCTCTATGCTTGAAGTAGAACCCTTATGATTGCAACAAACATGTGCAATAGAAGCAGAACCTGGAACTTTAGTCTGCTTTGAACATATTCTACAAAAATGTGACATTTTGATGTCCAAGCTAGAATGTAAACAGACTGTTTGTTGCTAATTTTTAGCAAGAAATAACTACACTAATAATAGAGAAGTGGCTGAAACACTAGAAAAATTACGGAAGTATAATTTATAACTTAAGAAAATGAGAGTAACTGTAGAATTTGAGTTAAAAATTGTGATTTTCTGCAACTTCCGGTTCTCTTTTGCAGAGAGTGATGTTTTTTAAAATCAGTATAACTTTATTTCTATTTTGCGTAAAGAAAAAAAGAAAACTGTTTTGGAAAGAAAAAAGTTCAAACTATAAGATTTTGAAATAAAAAAAATTGCCTTATGTAGTCGAAAAACGACATTTTCTACGTAGGCAGTCACCTTATCTTTAAAAAATATAAATGTTTTGTTCCTGAAAGTGCTTCATTTTCAAGAACTTTCTACAGGAAGAACCTTTTTTCGCCTAATGGGGAGCATATTAGTAACTAATCCTTTGCAGACACAGCAAGTCCCCAAATGCGAGAGCCATTTCAGTGGTGGCACCATCTAGTGACGGCTCTGGCTACCAAATTTGGACGCGTGAGTTAATTTAATTCAAGCTCTCGTCAGATGCTAAATATTGCTGTGATTTAATTCTGTCGAGAGAACCAGAGATAACTCATTTTCATACAAAATATAAAATGGGTACAATTTTTCCATATGCTTGAAAAGGTTTTCAGTAACATTATCAAATATTATAAAATAATATAAGTAATTAATGTTTACAATGATTGGAATAGATGCTTCAAGCTCATGTGAATTATATGCGTTTTACTTAATAATCAATTAATTCTTTTTAGACGTATTCTATGGAAACTTTATAGAAATTTTTAAACTTCTCAATTATGTATCAACATCAAAGGAGCCCTTTTATAAAAGACTTAAATCATTATTCATGATTTTCTTTCACCATAGTAAAATTGCACATATTTTGGGTTTTATTTTTTTAAAGAGAAACCGGAAAAATTTAGGATGAGAAGAAACTACTAACAGAAATTTTAGATAGCAAGCGTTGCATTGAAATAATAAGTAGATAAATGATTTTATGTGAGATTCTGATGTAGCCGTCCCTAAAGTAGCAGACAATAATCATATACAAGCTACTATGCTATAGAAAGTATTAATACTTTTTCTGGATTATTTCGTGTTTTAAATACTTATAACTTGATGTTTCTAGATTCGTGTAGCCTATTGATTATATTTGGTATATTCGAGAAACACTGAATATTAAAAATAGTTTTAACTTTTTATTTAATAAATTTGTTTAAATATTATATATATATATATAATCTTTTACTTTCGACTTACAACAATTCTTAAAAGCAACCCAAAAATCTTTTAATATTTTAGTTTTATATATAGCTTAAACTATTTAGTTATTATAATTCTGAAAAACTGAATCCTCAACTACATGCTGCCTCTTTTGTTTGATTTAAGCCACACTACCAACTCACTACGGTCGATGGTACATCTGGCCAACGCTTAAATTACTACAACTAATTTGAGGAAAACAAACAAGCAATTAGTTTCGCTGGCGTTTATATAATTCAATAAAATAGCCAAAAAGATTAAAAAAGATCTAGAAAATCTTTGAAACTTGCTTTTGGGTTCTTTAAAACCCTGTAAATATTTCATAAATTAACTTTTGTTTAAAATTAAGAATGTTACCAAAAGGTTTCAATTCATTGTTATAGACTTAACGTGTTTCCTTGAATCGTAAAAGTAATTTTATATAGCCTCCATAATAGTCTCTTTTTACTTTTAACCTTCCTTAAATGTACATTGGCGCATTTTCCTTGGGTATCATTTTGGGTTAAGAATGTATCTCTCAGACGTATTAAACTTAAACTTTTTTTATTTATGTCACTTTTTCAATCATTTAATTTTTTTTCAATATTTACGCAAGATATAAAGAAAACTTCCGCTAAAGGGCTTACATAAAACACAATTTGTCTTCTACCTATCGAATTGAACAATGCGTAGGCCACACTAAATTTCAGATTTTTATGACCACTTTCAAAGTGATTTAATACGTCTGGAGCATTACTAATAATGGGCATTCGATTATCTTTTTTTGGTCTTTATATTGCTTTCATGGCTAACCTTTTTTCTATGGTATAGAATTTAAGCCAGTTTATTGCACCTAATAAAAAAAAGAAATACATTTACTACCTAAAAGACAAAAGTTTTCTGATATTAATTGACTACTAATCACTTTTAAAAACTTTATGCGTGTCTTGATATCACTTGCACCAATGAGTCTCCTACAGATGCTTACCTTAAATTTAATTATTTTTAACCAATATAATAAGCATAGTGATATTTGACGCAATTATTTTATTGTATTTCTTTACATACACTTTATAACAACAACAAAAAACGATACACGAAGAACGAGTTATCCGATAGAAGCAAAAATTGGCTGGTAGAAAGATTATGTACAGAATATAAAACGATTAAAATTTCAGAAAAATTTAATGAGTTATTTCAGAGTTACATAGTTACATAGTAATGTGCTCAATAAGCTGTTGATCCCACCTCTAGCCTGAATGCAAGCTCCCACACGACGTGGCATAGAGTGATAAAGCACCCTAATGGTCTCCTGCAGATATTTCTTGCCAAATTTGCTCCAATTGTCGGGCCAGGTCATCAACATTACCTGGTAGATGCAGTCGCCTTCCCATCGCAGACATGTTTGATTGGAGAGAGATCTGGTGATCTGGCTGGTCAAGGATATGTTTGACAAGCTGTAAGACAGTTCATAGCAACACGTGTCGTATGTGGTCTGACATTATCTTGCTGAAAAATAAGGCCAAGGTACTGCAAAAGGAAAGGTAGAAAAACAGTTCTCAGAATGTCGTCGACGTACCGCTGTGCAGTAAGTGTGCCTGTATAATTTGAACGACCAAGGGCTGTCAAAAGAAATGGCACCCCAGACCATAACTCCTGGTTGAGGGTCTGTGTGGCATGCAATAGGGAAAGCAGGATCGGCACACTGCCTTGGGCTTCTCCAGACACTCGGTCTCCAGTCTTCGATGATCATCAGGACACAGGTGGAAGCGGGATTTGTCCCTGAACACTATACGTCCCCATTCCGCATAATTTCTATCTGATAGAGCCCAAAACCATTGTAATTTGGCTCGACTGAGTACAGGCACAAGTGGCAGGGGGCGTAGTGGTTGGTACGAGAGTAAAATTCGCTCGATAAGCCGTCTGAGAATGGTCATGGTGGACACTCGTGTGGGGTCGCACGTCTGATAATTGATAACGATAAATCAGGTGTTGTGACAGCTGCTCTGACAATCAATCGATCCACCCGATCTGCTGTGACCCTAGGTCAAATGCTACCATCATAACATTGAAATCTGCCACTGTCCACAAATTCTTAGAAGCGCTTCGACCAATATGACGAATGATTCTCCGATTTGCCCAACCTGTCTCTTTCAATCTAAAGATACGACCTCTTTCAAACTCTGACGGTTGCTCGTAATGAGCTCGAATCATGCAGCAAAGTATTTTTTCAGTCGTTGAAAGGTATTCGAAATCACAATGCAACAGGAATTTTGACCATCAGATTGAGAATCGCTTATTATAGACACCTCCTGAATGCACAGTTCCGATGCTCTGTAGCTCCCGCTATTCCCTCACTGGACACCAAATTTTAATCATTTGCATGTTCGGTACAAATGTCTTTGCAAACGAAATTCAATTACAATCGGGCTAATCCTTCTTGGTGCGTCGTTTTTTTCCTGTTATATAGAGAGTGTAGGTATATATATATATTTATAACTACAGTTAAATAGTTAACTTGGACAGCGATTTAATGGTTATTTAAGGCATCTTTAACTTGTAATATGTCATTTTGGGATGAAATCAATTACTTTCCTTGTTGCTGTCGTTGAATGGATTGATGAGGAACCATGTTGCTATTTTAAAATCACGTACATCGACGATCACAAATAGAAAAGAACGACAGGACTAACAAACACATGGACAAAGAAAACAAAGGAAAAAAGCGTTCTTTTTTCGCTCCCGAAATCTCGTCTATTCATAGTCATGGTCAACCGGAAGCTACTAAACTCGTTTGATTTCCGGTAAAGGCTCTTCTAATTGATTCGCACTCGGAGATGATACAAGATTGCGTCAGCTTGATTTAGAAATTCTAATCTCTTAGTTTTTTGAGGGATAAAGTCGTAGTTAGCTTCCATAAAGAGGGCAAAATAAAAATTAATTCGCATGCAAAGTCTTGGACGGCTTAAGACCATTATAAGTTGAAGTCTCTCGAGAAAAAATTTAAGTGGATTATTACACACATTTCATGTATATATACATACATATATATATATATATATATAATATATATATATATATATTTATATTGGTGACATCATACGGAAGATTATGTGGTTGTTCTTATAATGATGCGTAATCTTTTTCAGCAAACCGTGAACGTCAAATGAAAGATTGATGTTTCAAAATTTGTTTTATGTTGTAGACGGCAAAGAAACGCAAAATGTCGATGTATATTTTTTTTAACTCTTTACTTATCGTTTATGTGATGTATTTTAGTTAACTATGCCACATATGTTTTAGCCTAAAGGTTATTGTTGAGGCGAAGTCACACTATATATTTTTATAACATGGAATATATTCTTTCAAAAATAATTTTTTCTTTTCATTGAGTTATAGTTTCGAAAACCTTTATAACATAAAATGCCAAGTTTTATATGTGTCAGGAGGATTCTGTCTCACGTTAAAGGATGTCCATTATTTCAGACTTCATAAAGTTTTGTGAGGAAGCAGATGGTTCCTTTCTTAAAGATATTAAAAAATGTATATTGCACAGTAATTGACACCAAAAAGCATGAAACTTCAATTACTTTCATATTTTCTTCCTATAACGTTTTGCATCATTAACGACATATTTGCAACTATAGTTTTTTTCCTCTCGTATATAAAAGAAAAAAATAGAGCTTGGAAAGCTATATACCCTAAATGAGAAAATAATTACATACAATACAATATTTTTAAAATAGGCATGTATTTTTTAATTTTAATCTATATGCATTACATTACAAATCTAGAGACTACACTAAATATATAAAAATAGTTTTGTGCAACAAACTTTTAAACAATTACGTCACCTACAGGAATGCTATTAAATTCCCTAAATCAGGGGTCTCGAAAGTGGGGTACGTCCAAGAATTTGGCTCATTATATATGTATATAGAATTCCAGTGGCTCACAGCGGTAGCGTATCGCGCTTCCAAACCACAGGTCCGGGATTCAAATCCCAGGCTGGGCAAGGTCGACTCTGTCTTTCATTCCTTCAGTGTGTAACGCCCCGGTAAACGCTGGTGTTAGGGGGTTCAAGTAAAGACCAGCCATAGTAATTCAAACACAATTTTATTATCTATTTCATTTAATCACACTAGACAACTTAAGGGAAAAATGTACTTAAAACATTAATTTTGAGGAGCAATCACGTTGGATTTAATTAAATATATCATAGAAATAAACACAATTATTTTATTATTGGAACGCTCTTGACTCCACTACTTGGATTGTCTTTGGATAACTTGACTAACTATACTACATCCGGTCGTTATCGTATTCACGCTTCTATATCTCCTCTCAGTTATTCTCACATTCTCTACTTCAAACACTTAAATAGAAGTCCTAATTTGCATAAATCCTGTCTTCTTCACAGAGAGAGTTTTTCAACTGAAATCTCAGTTAAAAAGATTAATTTTACCCTAAAGGACTATCAATAGAATCGCGGATAGACCTGTTACAAGTGGGTCGTTAAATGAGTACCAGACTTGCTCGGGAACTAAGCACTGGGGGTTTTCGCGCCAGGCTGACCATCTGACCGTAACATCTGCTCATGCACATCAGCGGCCATAGTCACGTATATTGAGTTGGACACAGTAGACCTTGACCCTCATGGCTTGTTGCTCCACTGAGTTTAATTTATATATATATATATGTATGTATATGTGTGTGTGCGTGCGTATATGTGTAATATAAAAATAGATATTTATATTCATAATCTTTAATTAAAAGCCAATGAATTATTTATGCTGAAGAAGATGCTGCGGTATCCTATCTTTTTCCTGCTGACATTAAATTTTCCCAAAAGACTTAATACCACCTCTACCTAGAAGAATAGAACCAGTTAGTCCTTGAAAACGTCATAAATCATTAAATTTGGGGAATTTGCCTTTTCGCTATCTCTTCTGACATTCCCTATTTAAATTTCGGTGCACCTCCCGATTTGGAGCTCTTCGAGTATTCTCAAGTATTGTAGAATATTGTCCCAGTTTCCTCTCTAAAAAGGAAACCCCGTGCATCCAATAAAGGATTGGAATTCCATAGTTCTCGTCAATGGGAATAGAATTCTTACCTTTGTATAATTATTATGTGGAGTATTTCTTATGATTATACTTTTAGTTTTATGATTCTAGACTTAAAAATCTTGGAGATCACTACCCTAGAGAATTAATTAATAATTCTTCAAATCGATAACCTAAATCAGTCGTTTCAAAATAGCTTTATTATGTTTTTTATAAAATATTCTTTTTTAAACGTTATGGGGATAAAATGTTTACTCAGAAACCGTTACATTATATCGTGTTAGGTTTGTTATAGTGCATTTGGTTAGCATTCTGATTGACGAGATATCTTTGAAATAATCTTAATATGAAGTTAGAAAACGCAAAGTAAATTTTATCTGTGTTATACCCAATTAAAAATTTTAAGCTTTCTAATACACAGGACAATACTGTACTATTGTATTGAAGAACTCATGTGTTTATTTTTAAATTGTTTACTAACCGTGAGATGTTTAATTTTTCTTTTCAGAAAATTTGGATTTCACAAAAAAATTTTAAATAAATTTTACCATACAAAAAATATGCATGTTTAATTTAAGGTACTTGTGAGTGGCAATATGGCGTAAAAATATTGAATTTCAATTTATTAGTTATTTTGACTACATAGAATAAGATTATCCTTTTTTTAAAAGTTCATTCTCAATACAGAAAAATAGTTAAAATAAGCAAAAACATTATTATTTTAGTTTGAAAAAATATTTTAAATAAATTAGACTAGATAAAATTAATATCTAAAGCAATTCCATTTAATCAATTTGGAAACGAAATGAAACTGCAAAATTTTTTTATATCAATGAAAAGTGTCTTGCTAGTGAATTTTTTCAGATCAATGTAAAACGACTTATATATATTTACCAGAAAAAAGTCACACAGTTTCTTCGAAACTTTTAGAATTTATTCATAATTCAGGCATGCTAAATATTTTGAAATTTAGCAATTTTCTCGCCGTTAACACATAATGAACATTTTACATCAACGTATGAAATTAGTTTATTTTTACTCAACAAGATATAAAAATATGTTTTGAGAAAAAGATCAAAATATATATTCCATGATTTGTCATAATAAATATTCTGATTCAGGCATGTTGAATTAGACAGTTAATTTAGTAAATTATAAGCAGACAAATATTTTAAAAAGTACTCTTGTTGTTAGCACAAGATGTAAGACTTGAAAATACTTTTTCAATTTCTAGTAACGAAAACCAAAACAGATTAATTCCAATTAATTTAATATTCCTTGTCAGTTTCGTATTACAATAAACATGACTAGTAAAAAGAAACTAGTCTCAAGTGTATCTAAAATTTAACATTCTATGAACAAAAATTTTTTAAAATGGTATAAATGGTACAAAAAATGAATACCTTTATGTAAATTTTGATCAGAATATTAAAAATACAGACTATTATTACAGAAATAACCCCTTAATGCTTTCCCACGACCAAATGGACAGACAAAACATGTAACTTTTTAAAAAGATAGAACAACATCAAATCTTTTTTAATATTAATTATTTAGAAATAGGGAAAGAAAAATAATAAATAAATTGTATAAATTAACTCCTCTGCATCAGAGGTGGACAGAGAGTGATCGGCTGAGAGTTTTTTGCGGCCCACCAAACGACAGTAAGAAAAACAAATATAACAGAAAGTTTTCTCTATATTTATGTCAGCATATATTTATAAACTGCTTTTCTTGCATGAAAATCAACAAGAGTAAATATAAATGTTCGCTGTCTGATTTTAATTTGCAGTTTGTGGTGAGAATTTCAACAAGCTATCTCCCTCTTGATTTAAAAGTAATTGTAAAAAAGTGCAAAAATGTATATTTGTCTCATTAAACTGATTCTGAAATTATATGTACTTGCAGCTATAGATAATATAAAATCAACAGTTTTTAATTTATTAGAAATTTTTTTAAATTTTTAAATTTTATAAAAATGCCACAAATTTTTTTTTAAATATCCGACTACTCGACAACTTTTTCTTAAAAAAAAGAGATATGGGGATATTTTTGTGGTTTTTAAATTTGTTTAGGACATTTTAAGAAAATAATGCTAAAATTAAGAAGAGGAAAAAAAATTATTATTACTAAAATGGGGGAAAACTGGTAAAAGCTTACAAAAAATAACATAAGCAGGGCCAAATCTGTACCAAAAGTTTAAGAACAAATTTTCATTTTTCAATTCTGATGTGTTTCTATGTTATTCATTTTTGAAATTACTTTCAGGATAAGAGATATTTTAATTTTTACAGAAACTGGAGCACCTTATCTTAGTTATTGAATAAAATTCCATTAAAATAAGGTAATATATTCACATAAGGGACTAAATGTTCTAATTAAAAAGTGATTGATAAATCTGAAGGTTAAAACACTTATACTATTATACAGAACATACACAAGAAATTTTAGTTAATTATTTTCAAAACTTTTTGAGCAATCGCTGTCCCCTTTGAGTATTTTAAGAAAACACACATTTCGAGTAAAACGCGTTTTAAAATATCACATCTTGCTTAAAGTAATGGCATCTGCTTTTACTAAAACACTTGTACTTTTTGTTCTAGTGAACGGAAAATAAGAAATTTGGTATTTTTATAAAGCTAATAAGATGGCATATAAAATAAAATCATAAAACAAATTGTCAATTTTTGGCAAAATTCGCAATTTTAGGGTAGTCGGATACCTTAACTTATATTTATTGATTTTTATATGTACAATTTACATTTATTTTGAGATACAAGGTAAACAAATAAATGCAGTCCTATTAAAAAGCAGGAAAAATGCCCTCCGATACCTTCCGCTTGCACAACGAAGCCCTCGAGCTATAACAATTACCCACCTCGTCTTTACGTCACCTAATATTTGCTAAAATTTTACCAAACGAATTTTCTTGTATAAGCCAATGAGTTCCAATTCTATTAAATTTTCAGCAATGATTCCTCAGTATAAGACGCGTTTGCTATCAAAAAGTTATCCCAATACAAGCTAGACTACCCTAAAATTAACCCCTTTGGCGGCAAAGATGATAAAAAAAGTGCTGTGGTCGGCAGGAAAAGTCGTAGCATAAGAGCCTGAGAGATCGGGATGTGTTTTAGTGGATCGATTGGCTGTCAACCTCATCTGTAAGTGGGAAGAGGGCAAAGTTCTCTCTCCAACCTATAAATTCAGTCTCGTAGTTATTGAAGGGAACATCGCATTTTATATTTTGAAGCAGATGTTCCGTAAAGAGAATGTGTTCTGGCGCGCGTTAGTTCGAACAGACGGGATCGATAGCGTCAAAATGGTAGCACCTTAATATTGAACAGAGTTGTTTCGTTTTCAATCTATTAGGCAGTGCATCTATATTTAAAATTAGGTATAATTAATATTTTTGACACTGCTCTTCTGTCTCAAATCGATTACTAGTTTGGGTAAATATTTATTGATGCTTCAGTCGTGAAGAAAAGATGTAGTTGTGTGTGTGTGTGTGTGAAATGTTTAAAAGCATTCATGTAGGTAATGAAAGTTATTATATTGGAAGTTTAAAAAAAAGGATCAGTTCTTTTTAGCTTAAAATTTTAAAATAATTAAGAGGGAGAAGGTAATTATTAAATAATAATTTTTTAATAAATTAAATCATTTTGTTTCCTTTAATTTTTATACTTAGAACAAGTTCCTCATACCTTTTAATAAAAAAAGGAATAAAATGTAGTATTGGATTTATGAAGCTCGATTAAAAATGAATTATTTCCTAACATGTAAATGCATGACTTTTTTAAATAAATAAAGTATGAAATCAACAAATAATGGGTGTAGCTATGGTGAAAAATACAAAAAAGAAAGAAAAAAACAATTTTTACATCACAAAAAAGCTACATTTTTCTTGCATAAATTTATCAGTATATGCAAAAATATAAAAATATAAATATTATTCGTTTCTCTTACCTTATTTCTATCCGAAAACATTTTTTCCTGTATGTTCTTATAAATTTTATATCAATAATCATAATTCATAACACCCGATGAAATGAAATCGTACGCAGGTAGCCCGCCAACAAGGAAAATTGTCACAGAAAAAAATTAAACTCTCAAAAGATCTAGTTGCATTCGAAAATATAAAATATTTTTGGTAAAATTAAAAATAAAACAATATAAGTATGTAAGAAATTTGCTACATAAAGAGATATGAGATTTTAAATATACGATACTTATCATCTACATCGCTATATATTCAACGGTTAAATATAATAATAAACTTCCATGTCTTCACTTCCTCTCTCCCTTTAACTTTCAAATCAGATATAAAAAGCAACAAATATCATTAAAATTAATGAGTGAAAAATTAATTATTTTGATATTTTTTATTGAAATATTAAATAAGGAACTATTTGCTTTATTTTTTTTTAAAAAATTTCTCCGTCCTCTCTTATATATATTTAACTAATATATAACTCATAACTAAAACAACAAATTCCATAAAAAAATTAAATAATGAAATTTTAAAAAATAAGCAGAGTGTAAGAAAAATAAATTTTTTCTTCTGAACTAAGAGAAAATAAGTTTCTTGTTATTTATAACTTAGTAAATTAAAAAAAAAAACTAAGATACTGAAATTTCTAAAAATACATTTCAATAGGAGTAACTCATTAGTTTTAAATATCAAAAATATTAAAAATTTCATTATATAGTATAATGATGATATTAGCTCTGCTGGTATTGATAGATTATTATAAAAGACAAAGAAGAAAAAAATGGAGAACAAAATTTCACACAAAAAGTAATTTAAAATTCATCAAATTTTTTAAATCTCCGAACAAGTTAAAGAAACAAAAATTATATTTACTCAAGCAATTTAAAATAATGATTTCAAGCATTTTATGTAGAAATATAAGGTAGATTTAATTTATTCATAACTTATACATATAAAGTAATACACAAAAAAAATGGCTCCCTTCCTTTTAATCTTTTTAAAGATATCTTGGTTTAGTTCCAGAAAAAAATCAAAATCTTTGATAGAACTATTTGTTTATAACTCTAAACTATATATTTAATAATAAGAATTAAAACGTATTTTAAAACAAAGGTTCATACAGTTGATTCACTTATAAAAAAAGCAAGTGAAAAAAGACAGATGATTTAGTTCTGAAAGGAGAATTTTGAATTCAAATTAAAAAGTAAGTATCTCCCTGAAAGGTTCATTTTACAGTATTTAAGGTTTCTTAGGAATATCCAGACTTAAATCGAATTGAATTACTAAACAATATTGATAAACGATTGGTTGCTACTTTTGTACCTAGCAATGAAAGAGTTATCAAAAGAAAATCGATTCTAAAGAGTAAAAGTTTCAAACATCTGACTCGCATCGTTCTGAGGAAAGGTTAAGAAATACTTTGTTCCTAAGCTCTTGCGTCGATACTTTACCCACTTTTCCGTTTAAATTTTCTGATGTAGATATTTTCCTTTTGAGTCATAAATGCTTATATACGCAGTAAAACCTTTTTACATCTACACTTCAGATGGAGATACTTCCTGACAGCAGACACTTTAGGATTTTCTAGCATAAATATGAATAATTTAATAGCCTTTGTATTTTTTGTTCTTTTTTGTAGATATTCTTAGAAATGAACACTTCTTGGAGAGTGTTGAAAAATAGACTAACAAGCAGAACACTCCAAATAAGAAAAAGAGGTGAATAAAGCTTATTCCAAAAACATTATGTTTCAGCAATGCTATCTGCAATCTCTGTTGTCGACATTTTAGACAACTTAAGTCATCTACAAATGATTTTAAAATTATTCAATCGTATATCATATTAATGTAAAAGTTTCTCAAAGGAAAAGGACAAGTCAAATAAGCAGAATGCCTTTATTGGAAATCAAAAGAAATTGACTTAGCTTTGTACCACGGGTCCTATTGTTTCAGTAGCAGGTCTACGCTGCTATACAAAGATCGTGGCTGATTCTTGAGAAAATCCTTAAATTCGTCGTTCTAATAGCACGTAAAGCTATATTAGGGTGTGGAAAAAACAGGGTACTAGTCCAAACTGTACGAAGGTTGTTCCAACACTTTGCAACCGAATTTTTTTAAGATCATCTGGGTTTCACCGGAGATGTATGGGTGAACATTGTCATTGAGATCTAATGTCATTTGTCGTTCATCGTATAAACTTTTACACCAATTATTCACAGCCGTTCGGCTTAAACAGTGCTCACTAAAGACTGTCAACCTTAACCGGTAGCTGACCTAATTAAGATCAGCTTCTGCAATTAGAAACCGTTCCAATCTGGACGCATCTATGTATAATTTGATTTTATTTTCAACCAATACTCTTTACTACGAGAACATTTCACTGTTGAACGCCGAATGCGGTGTACACCTCCTACCACACTTTACATATCTATTCAGTGATGCTGCTATAGCAGAAGTCAATCTTAGCATTTGTATTCGTTCACTTTTCTCATTTGGGCAAACTTTATACTGCCCAACGTTATTTTTATTAAATATTTAAAATGACTTACTTTCAAATAAAACTTTCTCAAATCAGCACAACATTCGCCTCCACAATGTGGAGAAATATCTTTATCCGAAAATTTTAAGCTTGAAATCTCTATACCAGTAAAGTCAAATGTAAATAAACTTCAGTTAAATTTAAATTCATCAATAAGAAACCGATTGCCATAGTTAAAAGTATCATTTATCTTTAAAAGATTTATGTTTTATTTATAAAAAATTATACTCTCATCATCCATCATTACAACTATAATCATGCATTTTTTTTGTATTTACAAGAATCAATATATTTCAAAGTTAAAAATTTTCAGATATATTATATTACTAAGAACGAATGGCATAAAATAAATTAAAGAGAAATATTTAGTCACAGATTCTTAATAAAATTTCTAAATAAGATTATGCATTCTGTAGTAGAAAAATGTATTGAGTGATGATCACTGTCTGTTCTAAATGTAGATTTCAATGCATAGGAATAAAAAAAAATTGCAAATATGATAATTATATATGTATTATAGTCACAGTATAAAATATAGTTTATATATATGCTAAGTATTATATTTATTGAAGAAAAAATATTCTACAAACTAGATACCCAAAATTGAACTTATTCTTTTTCTTAGTTGAAAGTTGTTTTGTAGAAATGCCGGTACATTATCAAAAGACATACATTAATTTCAAAATTTTTAACTTGTTCTGATCTAATTTTTGGAAAGTAAACTCTCTTAGAAAGGGTTTCAATATTCCACAATAAATACTTTCAACATTCTTAGCTAAAAAATTCTGCCACGCTCTAAAATAAAGAATAATAATGCATTCCTTTTTTTACAAAAAAAGGAAGATTTCGGCATAATGATTGACATTGAAAGCATTCATTCAAATAAATAAAGACCCCCCAAACTGTTACCCAAATAACATTGCAAAATACTTTGAACGTAAAATTTAAACGTCAAAATCAACTGACAAAATATGATGTTGGTGTATGACAAAGGTGAAAGGATTCTATAGGGAGAACAGAAGATGTCCTCAAAGTTGCAATCAAAATATGTCAGCGATGTGCTCCAAAAGACATTTTTTGCAAGATTCATGAAAGGGGTTGAAATACAAAAAGTGTATTCACTACTCGAAATCTGATTTTTAAATTTATCAGAGAATGAAGAAATGTGCTTTATTATCATCGTGTTTTAGCTGACATAGTTCAATTGAAAATTCATACTGAAAAATTAAGTAACATAAGATCAAGATCCGCGAAATTTATCATGGCAAGGAGGGGGTGGGTAAATTATGTCTCCCATTTTGGAGCCATGCTGTGTTTAGCAACATGCAGATGACATTGCATTTTTGTTCCGTTCCTCCCCAATTGTGTGGGATTTCACCCTGTATAGACCAGGGTCTCTCCCCTCTCTTCCCTCACCCCTCTTCCCCCACCCCAACTTTTTGACTTTCGGCTCAACGAATATTTAGAGTACCCTCACGTCGCATAGGCATAATACTCTTACAATCATCCATGCCTGCCCAGGGACTCAAACTCGGGCTTTTCGACACAGCATCCTGCTTCATTATCCATTAGCCATAAACCATTATTCCGTCTGGACTTCAACTGGAAACTTGAAAATATTAATATGTACGGCTATTCTGGCATTTTAAGTTATCCGACTGGTTGCGACAACTTTATTTTAAGAAAAGGAGATATGGGAATTTTTTTGTTATTTTTAGATTTGTTTAGTGCATTTTAAGAAAAATATGCTAAAATTAAGAAGAGAAACAGAAATTATTATTACTAAAATGGGAAAAAATTGGTACAAATTGACAAAAAATAGCATAAACGTGGCCCATTCTGCTCCAAAGGTTTATGAACAAATTTTCAATTTTTTTCAATCTAATGTGTTGCTATATTATTCAATTTTGAAATGACCTTCAGGCTAAGAGATATTTTCATTTTTACAAAAACTAGAGCACTTTATCTCGGTTACTATATGAAAATGCTTAAAAAGACAGTGATTATATTCACATAAGGGACTGTAAATTTTGTAATAAAACAGTGATTGAGAAATATGAAGGTTAAAGCAATTCTACTTTTATACAGAACTTACAGAAAAAATTTCAGTTTTTTATGTTCAAAACTTTTTTTAGCAATCGCTGACTCTGATTATTTTCAAAAAATCCTATTTCGAGTAAAACGCGTTTTAAAGTATGACATCTTGCTTACAGTAATGGCATCTGCTTTTACTAAAACACTTGTAGTCTTTGTTCTAAAAAAACGGAAATTGATAAACTTGGTATTTTTATAAAGCTAATAAGATGGCCCATAAAATAAAATCATAAGAAAATTTGTCAAATTTTGGCAAAATTCACAGTTTTAGGGTAGTCGGATACCTTAAAATCACAGCGAAAATCCTATTGATACTTTATGCATCGCCGAAAACTTATTCTTATCACTCTATAATTCATGATAAAAGAAATTAATAAATTGAAACATTATTAAAATAAATCACAGTCTTAATTTTTTCTTCTTTTTTAATAAAACACAGCATCACAATTAAATGAAACAATACATTAAATTAAACAACTTACTCGTATATTTTTATATATGAAAAGTTTTAAGTATAATGACGAAATGAAATTATTAGTGTATCCATTTTTGCTCTCGATCTTTTCCCAGGATTATGGCTCTACGAGTAATATTTATTTGGTTAAACAAAGGCACACTTTTTATAGTTTTACCGGAGCTCTTACTTTTCTAAGAGCTCCGGTAAGAGAGAGAAGCACCTTTTCGAGCTTTGTTAACACTTTCTTTAAGTGACTGTTATAATGAATAGGGAACGGGTTGGTCGTTAACCACTTTAATGACTCCTCCAGACATGAATCTTCTTGATATGAAATTTTTATGAGTTTGCTCATTTTTCGGGTAAAAGAGAGTGTGCCTTTGTGTTCCGTGTTCCCTACATGTCTATACATGTGTATAAATGCTTATAATTTAAAAATTGGAAATCGGAAAAAAAACTGGTTTTTAGGGGGAAACAATAATAACTCACTCGCAGCAGTTCATTATTGTATGTGTATTGATTTCGTACTTTTATAAATTCTGGTTCAAGAATAAAGATTTTCACTACCAATTTGAGAAATATTAAAATGGAAAATAAATTTAAAAGTTACATGAATCATACCAAAAAATAATTATAATAATACTAATTATTTCAAAAATAACATATTTGTTATATGAAATATGTTGTGAACATTGTTGGTACATTTTCTGCCATGTACATATTGCCTACAGCCACAATAAACTTTTTTGAAGGATGAAATAAAGTGTGTGGTGTGTGTGTTTGTGCGCGTGCGTGCGTGCGTGTGTGAATAACATATAAAATAGCATAAATACTTATTCATAATCCATTCGGCTATTTCCTCCCAATTAAGGTATCCGACTACTTGCGACAAGTTTTTTTTTTTAAAAAAGGAGTTGTGGGGATTTTTTTGTTGTTGTTATTTTTAGATTTGTTTAGTGCATTTTAAGAAAAATATGCTAAAATTAAGAAGAGAAAAAGAAATTATTACTACTAAACTGGGAAAAAATGGGTAAAAATTTACAAAAAATTTCATAAACTGGTCCCCTTCTGTTCAAAAAGTTTATGAACAAATTTTTAGTTTTGATGTGTTGCTTTGATATTCATTTCTGAAATGCAGTGTAAGAGAAATTTTACTTTTTACAGAAACTAGAGCACCTTATTTTAGTTATTGTATTAAATTGCTTAAAAATACAGTAATTATATTCACATAAGGGACTGTAAATTTTCTATTAAAACAGTGATTGATATATCTGAAGGTTAAAACACTTCTACTGTATTACACAGAACATACACAAAAAATGTCACTTAATTATTTTCAAAACTTTTTGAGCAATCGCTCTCCCCGTTCGAACATTTTCAAAAAAACACATTTCGAGTAAAACGCATTTTAAAATATGACATCTGGCTTAAAGTAATAGGGTCTGCTTTTACTTACTTTTATCCTGCTTTTTTTATAAAGCTAATAAGATGATCTATGGAATAAAATCATAAAAAAATTGCCAACTATTGGCAAATTTAACATTTTTAGGCTAGTCGCATACCTTAATGATAATTTAAACCAGGAGTCGGAAACCTATGGCACAAAGACCAGATTTGGCACTCGGTATCGTTCTCAGTAGTACTCTCCATTCTTTAACAAATTTGTCAGTTTCTAAGTGAATGGAAATTGATAATCTGCAAATAGAGTTCAGAACTATGGAAAACAAAATTTACGTAATGTGAAACAAAAGATAACTTTAACGATGAATCGACACCTAATTTAAATTGCTGGATGTTATTGCTTGAGAGATTTAATTATTCCAAAGAAAGAAAATTGTGCGTGTACTCTGCTTTCTGTTTTTGTTTCTAGATATCTATTGAATGAATCATTTCTCATTTTAAAAATATTTTGAGCTTGTAAAGTTGTTTAACAACTGAATATTCAAAATAATGTCAAGTTGAAAATCACAAATTATACCCCTTATTTTGCAATATGAAGTAGAGTGGTGCAGGGAAAAAGTATGCATATAAATATTTATTATTTTTTAACTATATTGAAGGAATACTTATATTTTATGGTGTTCCTTTCTTATTTTAATACATATGTTTTTTAGCTCTTTAAGGTCCAAATACTTTTATCTTTAAATATTAAATTCTATTGGTTATTAGAACTATATATATGGACCTCAATGGCAGTGGTAAAAATAATAAAAACATCCCTCCCCAACACTGGAATGTAGACGGTACCCATACGATCATACGCGTCGGGCGTTTTCTGTGAAATCCTCACCAGTGAAATTTTACGAGCTATATAATTTTTGGCTCTAAGCTGATAGAAGAAACAAACTTGATTCAACTAAAATTCTTACAAATAAGGAAATCTATATATATAAAGGAGAAAAGCGACTCACTGACTGACTGACTGACTGACTAATCACGAAATCTCTGGAACTATTCAACCTACAGCCTTGAAATTTGGTAGACATGTTCCTTTGATAGAGTAGACATCAGCTAAGAAAGGATTTTCCGAAATTCGAAACGCAAGGGGCGTTACGGGGGGTTAAGGGCTTTAATAATAATTGTTTCCATGTTTAAACTACTTGATGTACAATCTTGAAATTGGGTAAGCGGATTCCTTTCAGAGAGTAGAGATCCGCTACAAAATGAGTTTGCTGAAAATCGACCCCCAAGTGGCGTTGCAGGGGCTTAGGGGGTGTTATAGATAATTATTTCCATTTTTAAACTATTTGACGCACTGTCTTTAAATTTGATATATAGATTCCTTTCGTAGAATAATGATCAGTTACAAAACGGGTTTTGTGAAAACAGACTTCTAAGTGACGTTGCGGGGGATTAAGGGGCGTAATAGATAAATATATCCGTTTTTAAACTACTTCACCTACCTGCTTGAAAAATGGTAGGTAAGTTTCTTTCCTGGAGTAAATATCCGCTACAAAATGGGTTTTGGGAAAATTGACCCTAAGGGGTGTTGCGGGGGCGGGGGTTTAGGGGCGTTATAAATTCTTATTTTTAAGTTATTAGACGTACAGTCTTGAAACTTAGTAAGCAGATTCCTCCCATAGGGTAGAGATACGCTAAAAATGGGTTTCGTGAAAATTGCCCCCAAGTGGCGTTGAGGGGACTTAAGGGGCGTTATAGATAATTATTTCCATTTTTAAACTATTAGACGCACAGTCTTTATATTTGATAAAGAGATTTCTTTCATAGAGTAGAGATCAGCTATAAGAAGGTTTTGTGAAAACAGACCTCTAAGTGGCGTTGCAGGGGAATAAGTGGCGTAAGAGATAAATATTTTCGTTTTTAAACTATTTGACCTACCTGCTTGAAAATTAGTAGGAATGTTTCTTTCATGGAGTAAATATCCGCTACAAAACGGGTTTGGAGAAAATTGACCCCCAAGGGATGTTGCGGGGGGTTAAGAGCAGATATAAATAATTATTTCTTTTTTTAAACTATTAGACTCACAGTCTTGAAATTTGGTTAGCAGATTCCTCTCATAGGATAGAAATACACTGCAAAATGTGTTTTGTGAAAATCGACCCCTAGGTGCTGTTGCGGGGGTTCAAGGGGCGTTATTGATAATTTTTTTGCATTTTTAATTAATTGGACGCACAGTCTTCAAATTTTGCTAAGCAGATTCCTTTCATAGAGTGCAATTCCCCTACAAAATGGGTTTTGTGAAAACAGACCCAGAAGTGGCGTTGCGGGGGCTCAAGTGGCGTTATAGACAATTATCCCCATTTTTAAACTGTTAGACGTACAGTCTTGAAATTTGATAAGCAGATTCCTTTCGTAAAGTAGAGAACCGCTACAAAATGGGTTTCGCGAATATCAACTACTAAGTTTAATTTCGGGAGATTAAGAGGCGTAATCGATAAATATTTCCATTTTTAAACTACTTGATCATCCTGCTTGAAAATTGGTAGGCATGTTCCTTTCATGAAATAGAGTTCCTCTAACAAAGAGTAAAATGAAAATTGACCCTAAAAATGTTTGCGAGTGGTCAAGAGGAGTTACAGAAAAAAATTCCTGTTTTTAATTGTTAGATCCATATACTTGAATTTGTTAAGCATGTTTCTTTTGTTGAATAGGGATCCACTAAGAATAAATTTTAAGCAAATCAAGTTCTGGGGGTTACAGGGGTTACTGGGACGTATTGACAAAAAAAATTACTTTTTTCGAGCTACAAGGACTATAATAATGAAATTTGGTTTGTATTTTTCTTTTGTTGAATTGAAATCCGCTAAGAGCAGTAATTTTGGAAAACGGCTCTCAACGGGATTACGGGGATATTTATAGTAAAACTTTTGCTTTTTTCTGTTAGATTTAGACTTGAAATTTGGCTTGCATGTTCAATTTACGGAGTAGAGATCCACCGAAAATTGGTTTTGCGGGAATCCACTTGGTTTTTGAAATACGAAAGAGCAAACATCATTCTACGCTTCAATTTTAGAGATTTTTAGAAAATACAAATTAGATGAGTTCTGCCCTTTTTTTTATCAACAGGTGACAGTTACAGGTATAAGTATATTTTTCAATTCAATCGGATTCTTAATGCTAGGACTTAGATATCAATAATTTATACATATATATAAGCAGTAAAAATTTATAAAACATCATGAAATACCCAGCGAAGCGGGCGGGTAAAAGCTAGTAATTGATATATAACTAATTCTTTTGTTAACTCATTATTCATTTACTGTGACAATCTTTAAAGCATCATTTTTGTTTTTTAATAAGTATAAATAAACACTGCATTTTTCACAACATGTTTTCGAACTGCTTTCGTAGTTTTCAAATCTGCACTTGCGAAACCTTGATATGTCATCATCACACAGAAAATGGCTGTGCATGCCATGCTTTTTATCCTGACATTGCCTTTTAGCAGTCGGAGAACAATACTTTGATCTTATTTCAGGAGGAATTACAACACTGTCATTCTCATCATCAGTTAAAATACTTTTGTTGACAGGTGTAGATGCTACTAAGGCTTCAGCTATCTCTAACTTAAATTTTAAGCGAGCCATTTTGAGTTTTTGGAGGGATTTCATTTGATATTACATCTTTTTTGTACTGAAAATAAGAATTTGGTTCAGCTATAATAATGAAATTAATGGAATCAAGAAACTTTGATGGTAAAGGATAATCCAAAGTTGTGTCTTTATATAACAAATATTTCCATATTTTTTCCCTCTCTCTGATCTGAACTTGATTCCCTTTACAGTATGCAATTTAGAATACAAAAATTTAGAATTAATGAGAAAGGTACTCATGTCTATATTGTGACTCTTCTTTAATATAACAATTATCATTATTTATAATAACAATTATTTTTATTTATGTTAGTATATGAAGTATCACATTTGCTTTATGGTGTATTTTAAAAATAGTTCCAGAATCTCTCTCTCATGTTCTAATTGTATTACAGATTCAAATTTTACTTAATGTCTGGTTTTTTTATAAATTTATGTTTAATTACCAAGCAACCAAAAATCATATTTAGTGAATATCAAAAATATTTATACTGGTACTAGTTTCCAGAGCACAATGTTATTCTGGAACACAATAAACATTTGGAAAAATTTGACTTTTGTTTCGAGAGTTATTTTGTTAATCGCTGCATTTTCTCTAGTTATTTCCGAATGTTTGCAACAAAAATGTTGTTTTTTTCATGTACTTCCGATGAGAAGAAACATCATTTCTGAACTGAAAGTTGGTTATGTATTTAATGACCCATTTTACTCTTAATGAAGACTCACGATGAACGAAAGAATGGGTATTTCCTTCGTTGCTCTTTCAAAGATTTTTTTTAACACTCTGACCAAATTTATTTCTACAAAAGTCAATTCAAGCATCTCAATTTTACAGCAGGAAAAAAGTTGATATTATAATAAACTTTAGACTTCGATACATATACAGAATTTTAAAATTTCAAAACCTACCTATGTGAAAAATATGTTCTGTGATACATATAGGAAGGGAAAAATAAGAGAAAAAAAAATCAGTTTTTATGTTAAGTACTGGCATAAAGGGAGGGGGGGGATTGAAGATTAGGTATGAACTACATGGTTAAAAGTCAAGACAATTTTTGTTAAAAAAACAGATATTTTAGTTCTTTTTAACATTATTGTGATGAGTGAGTGAGTGAGTGATTTTGGGGTTTATTGGCGCAAGAGCCGATTTCGGCTATACTGCGCCAAACATTTGTTTTAATATCTGTGGTCTAGACGGGAAGAGAAAGAAAGAATGAATTGAATGACAAGAAAGAGGGTCGAAAATAGAGAAGGATCACTAGGGTACCCCGGGTTCTTTATTGTTATGAGAGGACACCTGCCAAATAGTTATTAGGAAAAAACATCAGGTACATGTTTAACAGATTCTTTAATATTAAATTTTGAAAAACCCTACCGTCGAAATTACAGTGCATGATTAAGCGGAAGACGAACAAATCTTGGATCATATTGATTCGATTGTACGGAGAGAGAGAGCTGGGATAGTGAAATGTGTTGCAATATGCATTGTACAGTACTCATTTATCAATAATTATCGCTTTTTGTTACATATATTGCAGAAAGTTACATATTTTAAGTTAGTTATTTAGTTACATATTTTAAGTCTAAAGTCATTTCATCGAAATTAATTATTTTTCCCTTATTAAAAAATTAAACCCTGGCAATATTAAATTTTGAAATTAACTTTTTAAATTATTTTCTCCTAATTTCCGTATCATAGAGCATTTTTTCCGCATAGGTAGGTTCCTATCAATAATAATTTTTCTTCATAGAAGCGCGATCCACACTATTGTATATGATTGGTATCTTTTTATAAAGCATACACTCATGTCCAAAATTAAGGTCACAAACATAAAATTTGTAAAAATTATGAACTATTCCTTGTGTTGCTGCAATATTTGGCACAGAGCCATTATAATTTGAGAAAGAATATAGCAACATAAAACAATAAGGAAAAGATTTTAGTTTGGAAATAAGATACAGAACATATCAAAAAGTGTGAAATCATGAATCAGAGATAAGGCATTTAGGAGGAGAAAAGTCTGTCCGATATGGAGAGTGATCTCTGTGAACTGCTATACAAGCCTCACGAGCTGCCATAGTGTCTATGAGGGTGTCAATAAGTATTAGTGGCAATAAAGTTCATTTTTCCAAATGCATGACTTTTAATTCCTCGGGGGTCCTGAGAGGAGAGCTACCCTGAGAAAAGGCTTTCCTAAACCATCCCAAACATATTCAATATACTTTTGATCCGGAGATCTCGTCGGTCAATCCGTAAGGGTAATATCCGTTTCTTCAGGAAATTAATTTACATTTACTGTGAGTTCTGTGAAGTCATCTATAAAAAAGTAGCCCTGGCCCATAGCACCTAAAGAAACCTTACACAGGCTTCCAGGATCTCATCCCCATAGCTCTGTGAATTGATTGTAAAGTATCGAAAATGTACAGTGGTGTGCAACTGCTCAACATTATGGCACCAGACACAAGGATTCCTTTGCCACCAAATCTGTCGATTTTTGTTAAGTAGGAGGAATGAAAGTGAGCTCCATTTTGTCTCCAGGAGAATACTCGGCAAGAATGACTTTGTCTGATACATTTCGACTCGTCACTGAAAAAACATACTTCCATTCTTGTGGTTTCCTAAACTGAAGTTTTCAGCGCCACAATATCCTATCTTTTCTGCTGGATGCAGTCAAAAGAACGCACCATATTAGAAGCCGGGCGTAAAGGCCAGTATCTGAAAGACGGCTGTAGACTGTTTGTCTGAGAAATTCTTCCTCCATACACAGCAGCAAGGCCACGGGCAAGCTGACAGCAGTTGTCCGCCTATGTCGTCGTGGGCTTAATCCTGGGAAAATGTCGATGCTTTGTGACGACTTTGGCCGACCGTCCTGGTAACAGTGCCACTTGCTTGGAATTGATTCGCCAACCGGGTGACTACTTTCGGACCAATTGTAACCATCGAGCCATCTCCGCTTGAGACTAGCCAGCTTCAAGCCTGCCAGCGGCTCTCCATCTGGAGGAATCATCTAAGCGATTATGAGAAGTCATTCTCACTGCAAACAGACTAGCTTGAGTGTTTTAATGTAATATTCACAAAACTGGAGGCAAAATTCCCATATGCTTGAATCGTCTCAATGCAGTAGTTCTGCAAAAATTAACTCTTAACAACATATTTTCCCAAACTGAAGGTTGATATTGAACTATCCGTTCTTCAAAATATATGAAATACAAATTATATCAGTTTTACTGGAGTCATCTTAAAGTTATAGCTAAAAACGTATTTATGACCTTAATTTCGCACATGTATATATTAAAGTATTGTTTCGATGAAATAAAAGTGCGATTGGTGAAATCTTCAAAGGTAAATTGCAGGTGAAGTGAGATTATATTATCCTGCTGCAGCTTAAGTAGTTAATCCATGATTGCTGTGTGGTCGATATTATTCATAGAACTTAAATAAATATTTATATTCGCTAAAGGACATATTTGGGAGCTTTATAAAGTTTTCTGTGTATTAGAAGATTTACTGAATATCAAACATAGTTTTGAAGAAGTAAGCTTTAAAAACTTAATTAATGAAAGAAATAGATGATACACAGTGATCACAGACGAAAATATTAAGGTTAATGAAATTTGAAATCAATCCTGTGATCTTTATAAAATAGTATATGTTCTTACATGACTAGCCCATAATTCTAAGAAGCCCTTTAATATAAATTCATCATGAGTTAGAAGATAAATTTTTATATTTCAATTTTATTTTCTAACTAAAATCAATCTTATGTATTTTCATATTCATACATACATCCACTATTTTCAAACCCGTTAAATCGTCTATTTTATATCATTTTAACTTACCAAATATCAATAGGGTATCCTCCTACAAATCCTTAGAAAATTACTAATATTCTTTTTTAAATTTCTGATAAATTTGGCTGAGACACAAAAAACACGAAAATGTGTTTGATCGAAACTTTATAACATTTATTTTACAGACGGTATCACCTGAATTTATCTCATGAATACAAATTATTCAAAAAGTTCAGCTTACATTCAAACAGATTCTGTTTTTTTAATAAAATCTCCTTTGATATTTTCCCCCGGAAAAATGTTTCCAGCTCTTAAAAGTTATATTATGCATAAAAGTCACTATTTTATCGTTTTCATGGATTTTGTATATAATTTCAGAAACTATCAACTATATTTTCGTTTTTAAAAGGTCTCAACATTGTTAAGAGTTTGGATGCCTTATATAAACATCAATCTTCTTAAAAAATGATTTTTGATAACATTTGTATTTCAAAAGTATCAGGTATGTTAAACATTTGGGGTGTTTAAGTGGTATATAAAAGTGTGTGTGTTCCTAGAACACATCCCCCTTCTCATATATATATGCTGCTTGCACAAACTATTGATTATTAACATAAATGGAAAATATTGCTTCAACCAAATTTGCATTAAGTAAATATGTGAAGAGATAATGAGAAACTCAGTTTCTGAGTTAGAATTGACTTAGTGACGAGCCAAATGATTTTCCTGCATCAATTCATTTCAAGCATATTATGGACTTTTTGTACATTGAAGGGAGCATTTACATTTCCTTTCAATATTAGCATTGATAAATTTGAATATATTGATTCAAGTAGGGGGAAGAAAAGTACAAATTCGATAAAAACTCAATTGCAGCCTCTAAATATGTTTTAAAAATATGAAATTTTGAGTTCATGTGAAAAATATAAGTTTTAGTGTTGTTTTGCATGAAAATGGAAGATTTTAATAAAAATATATAGTCAGTTATAACTATATCAAGACATAAAGATAAAAATAACATCTTTTTATATTTTCCCTCCGTGAAATTTTCCCCGCACTGAAAACCATATTATACAATAAAAAAATTAATATTTCCTTATTTTTATCGTTCTTTTATATAATTAAAATTTTTTTCATTTGAGCTATTTTTACTTTCAAAAAGTCTCTAGAATGTTAGGAATCTGAATTTTATGCTTAAATTAATCTCCTCAAAAAATGGTTTTAAAAATGACGGAATTTACACTTAAATGCAAGGATATTTATTGAAAGAGAGTTTGGGGTTGTGTCTAAAAAGTATACATGAAATTCCAACCACACATATGTGTGTGTGTCTAGATCAACCTATTCTTAACATAAATTGAAAATATTACTTCAGCTAAATTTGTTTTAAGAAAATATGTGTGGGATATTGAGAGACTCAATTCATAAGTTATGCTAAGGGATTTTGTTACATCAATCTATTTTAAGCATATCAAAGAATTTTCGTAAATTAAAAGGGATTCTTTAAAATTTTTCTTTCAATAATAATATTGAAAAATTTAAATATATATTTCTTTCGAGTGAGCATAAGAAAATTTTGAATTCTAAAGAACTCAATTTTAACTAACTAAATATTTTTTAGCAATCTAAAGTTTAGAATTTTTACGAAAAACATGAGTTAAAATCTTATTTTGTATAAAAATAGATGTTTTTTATGAAAGATTATTAAGTAAGTTACAGTTATATTAAGACAATAATAATAATAAATAGAATATTTTAATTGAGAAACTTGAGTTAAATAATTTCAAATGTTCATGCTAGTGAAAGAAATACTTTATATAGATTTTACCTCTACCCATATAAAAATTTCTGAAAGAACAAACACTTCAGTAAATTCTCTAATTAAAAAAAAAATGTCAAAGGCATGTTTTTCAGAAATCGAAATTAATTTT
Source organism: Trichonephila clavata (assembly GCA_019973975.1). Classification (NCBI taxonomy): domain Eukaryota; kingdom Metazoa; phylum Arthropoda; class Arachnida; order Araneae; family Nephilidae; genus Trichonephila; species Trichonephila clavata. Next base: position 313,412 of record BMAO01002559.1, on the reverse strand, counting down.
GGAAATTAAAGTTGTGGATCATTTTCTTTTGTCTTCTACAAAAATATCTAAATTAAGTCTTTAAAAAAGATAGAGACAAAGAGAGAGGATATGTCGTCATGGTATAGAGTTCATGGTCGATAATGCTTCAGCCGAACATGTGGTTTCGAATCTTGAATCAGTTAAAGATCTGTAGTGACTTCTTCTTCAACAAGTCGCGGACAACAAAGGACAGGAATAAAAGAGCTCAACGACTGTCCCAAATAGGAATTCCTTCTCGCCGCAGTCTTCTAAGGCATGCACGGTGTAATTATGGACCGGTAGGTTGATGGTTCAAATAAACACTCCTGTTAAGGTCAACAACTTATCCGAAGATTCATCGTAATCCCGTTAAGTCTGTCGAATTTTAAAGTCCACGGTGACGTGGTATACATAGGGAGACTGAGACCCTTCAGTTCGGGTGTTTACCACATTCTTTGATCGTGACAGACAGATTCTTAGCCTTGAACGAAGGGATTAGAAACAACAACATAAACAATGAAAAAGCGCTAAAGTTTGAAAAGTGTATGTCTCACGTACTCTGTTAATGAAATTGTAGACATTTTATTTGTAAGCGTTACCTTCTCAGTTATATGATGTTTTAATCCTTTAAGTAATTTTAAGATATAGAGAATATCATACATTTTTATAATATTATTTTGGATGCATTATTTTTTCCCTTTATTTTAAGTTTAGAATATATATCCATGTTTTTTTTTTATTTTCAGAGCATCTAAAACTGAAATTATTTAACATTTCTGAAGATGAACTTAATTCAACAAAATGCACACATTTGGATGTAGAGGAAAAATGTAAAATTTACAAAAAGCGAAAATAAAATAATCATTTTGAAACTAACAACACGTTTAAGATATGGTTAGTTTATAATTCCAAAAACAGATTAAGACAAGTTTTATATCATCAGCTATGTTTTTTGATGTTTCATTCAGCAAATTATTCTGAAAAAAGTTGATTTTAAAAATTAACTGAAAATATTACTTTATGTAAATTTAAACTATGTAAGCTAAAATGGCATATTAAGTATATTTTCAATTTAATTAGAAGATTTGGAATCCTTGTCTTCTTTTCTTAATTTTAAAAGGATTTATCTCCTCTTCTCCTCAGAATTAATTAATAATTGCAATAGTTTTTGACTAAAGATGTGTTGATAAATTTATTTAAATTCAGATGTATGGGGTGTCAAACTTGTGAATATTCCCTGATTTTAAAACTAATTTTCCCAAAGTGCATCAGTATTATCTTAATATTAATTTTATAGCCAAATAAGGAAGTGAAAGTTTTTAAAAAATTTGGATCAAATCCTCCTCAAAGAGTTTTAGACATTAATAACTGGAACAAAAGGGATGAGCTCAGTTTATATACTTTGCAATAATATTCCCATAAAGAAACTGTTTTATTATAATTTATATATTGTTAATTATATTTCTCATAAAATATGAACAAAAAGTAACATCAAGCAATATTAAAACCTTATTAATTTCATAAAAGATTCGGGAAAAATTTAAATCAAAAGAATTATTATGTTATAAAATGAATTTGATGGATTCAGCAAAACATGTCATTATTTTTAATGGGAAAGTACGATTCACAGTACGATTCAAATGACAAAAATCGGTCAAAAAATCAAATTTAATTTTTTTAGCTTAAATTATTCTTTACATACCTTTCAATAACCTGACAAAATTTGAAAGCTCTAAACTTAAAAAACACAGAATTATAATAGCTGTTACACTCGTTTTTATTCATATCCCTATGACAAATCAAAACTTTAAACTTACTTATCTCGGAAAAATAAAATAACTAGACTGTCTTCATTTAAAATGCTAAGTCTCTTTTTCTATTGTGCCTTATGCTTTGATTTTTTTTTACCTATTGCTAATAATACATGTAACAAAAGTTGGTATGCATTTTTGATTCAAAGCATTACTTATTTTTTAAAAAATAATTAAACTCAGAATTTGTACATTTTTAAAGAATTTTTCAATAAGCATTCATAAAAAGAAGTATTGTACGAATACCAATCATGTTAACGCAAATTCCATTCCAACTTTGTTATACATAGTTTGACTTACTTGTAAATCAAATTTCAAGCGTGTATGTAATTTTTTGTAGGAGGAGTAGCATTTTAAAATCACTTCAAAAATTTTAAGTTTTTCCCTTAAAATATTATATGGATAGCTTTTTATGAAATTTTGAGCAGAAACTCTGATTTACATAGTATGCACACATAGGAGGCAACCAAAAAAATTTTGAAAATCCTTAAATTAAAAATTTTTGCGTAAATCGTACCATGTCCTCTTAAAAGAAAGAAACTGGAAAACGCCCAGTGGCCAAGCGGAAGCGTATCGCCCTTCTTCGCTACAGGTTTGGGATTCAAACCCCAGGGTCGAATCAACCTTTAGTCCCTTCAGTGGGTCGACAAATTAGTACCAAGCTTGCTTGGAAACTAAACACTGGAGATTTCACGTCAGACTGACCCTCTGAACGGAGCATCTGCTTATGCACTCGAGTTCCCGAGGTCACGAAAACTGAAATGGACGCAGTAGGTCTTGGTCTTACTCAGGCTGTTGCGCCACTAAACTTAATTTCATTTAAGAAACTGGAAAGAATGCACATGTAGAAAAATTTAATTGAAAGAACTTAGGTGGTTCTACAAGTATCTTTTTCAGTATTATTTATTATATATATATTTTTGCTTTCCTCTGTTAGATTTAAAAGTTTACAAATAAATATTCAGAAAGCCATTAGTTGTTGATAATGCCACCTGTCTGACGTAGTCAGATCAAGGCCCACGAAATTCATCATGGCATTGGGCTAGATAGTACGTCTGTCGCGCGCGCTAGCCGTAGTTTTGAGCAACATACAGGTGACAGTACGATTTGGCTCGGTTCCACTCCAATTTTGAGGGAGAATACCCTGGGAGTGGTCAGGGGCTTCCCACCTCTCTTCCCCTTCCACCAACCTCAAGAGAGGACATGTGGCTCGACGGCTATTTAGAGTACTCCCATGCCGCGAAGGCACTATACATTTACAAACATCCATGCCTTATCCGGGATTCGAACCCAGGCCATACGGCACAGCAGTCAGCGTCGCTGACCACTATACCGGATGGGCGACATAATAAATACTAAACAGCAATTAGAGTCAAAAGAAAGTATTTCTAATGAAATACTAAACATCACCGATATATGGTGTGTATGAGCGAAAGATTCTTAATGAAACATTATATATTTGCACATTTCTATATTCAGCATTATTTCATACTTTAAATTATAATTTAAATTGCCTTGTTTCCTTACTTCATGAGCATACTTATCCTCTTTATCTAAATCATAAAAAGATAGCTTGAATTCGATAATTTTTCTCGTTAAATAATTAAACATAATAAACAAAATCACATGTTATTATTTTACTCTTTACCGATTCGTGTGATGTTTGCTAAATTTCCGGAATAAATAATTAACTTCCAACCATTGATTTTTTTTTCTTTGAAAACTTCAAAGATAAACCAATACAAAAAAAAAGCAAATACTCATAAATTTTAACCGATTCATCCAGAACCAACGAAATTAAAAGAAAAAGAACGGATTTAAATTAAGTAGTCAAAACAAATTCACTTCCTCACAAAAAGAAAAGAAATCGAGGAAAACACATAAGATTAAGGAAGAGAACAAAATTCAATTTTTTTTTTTTTTTGAAAATTCCGAGAACCACAAATTTAAGAAGGCTAAATGAACTTTTAAGGAAAAAATACTTCTAATTGTCACCAGATAAAACCCTGTAATGTTAAATTAATGGGGAATGTTTTTCTACCAAAAATGTGGTCATGTTGGAGAATTTGAATTTTGGTCGAGAGGATTTATTTGAAGTATTTCTAACACCGTCAAAGAACGTAATGAATTAAATATTTCAACAAAAAAAAACAAATATTATTGTTGAATATACAGGAGGATCACATTTGATGACACATTACATTCTGTGTTTAAATTTTAAGCAAATATAAAATGAAAAAGAAAAAAAAACATGGCTCTTGGAAATACTGAATAAATGATTTCAAACTACAATAACTCGAAACAGGTCAACAAAGTAAAGTTAATAAATTTTCCACTGATTTGAAATGAAAAAATTTAATGGTTTTACTTCTTATATGCTTATACTAAGTATTAAGTCTTATAGTAACTAGAAGTACCTGAATAAATAATTGTTTAACAGCAATTATTTTTGTTAGAGATTTCTCAAATTTTCTGTGAAAATTTGGCTAATAAATCGAATTTTTTTCTTTTTGGAATATTTTTTATTGGTCTCAGCTATACTCTTTAGAAGATCTTCTGACTCTTTCTAATCAGAAATTGCTTAAAACTAAGTTTGTCTAAACTAAGCCTTATCTTATCAAACCATTAGAATAACAGTAACTCAAAAAAAAAAATAATAATAATACATAAATTTAGCAAAAAATTTTAATGGTTAATCTTGATTTCAGCATTTTACTTAAAATATTTAAATAATAATTTTTAATGAGTGGAACTTTTTAAATTTACACAATATAGAAAAAATAATAATACTTTGAAGGAACACGAGTTCTATTGGGTAAGTGAGTGAATATTAACGTTGCACTCTGTTCAGCTACTCGAAGGCTTTTGGCGACGGACCTCGTAATTTTGAACCATGGTCAAGTGACGAGGAAGACACCTGAGCTGGCATCCCTTCTCCTAACTACCACACCTCACCAAAGGGAGGACGTTTGAGCTCTCGACGTATTTAACGTGCATCGCTCCTCTATACGGCGAGTCTTCAGTTTTCTATCAGAGAAGGACCTTGTGAGCTTGAACCGAGGTCAAATGATAAGGACGTCACCTCTATTGTCCGAATTTCCACACTATGCCTGGGGCTGAGGTAGCCTAGCGATTATGGTTGCGAACTCGTGTCGCAGGCTCGAGTCCTGGTGCGACTGAAGACTCGCCTTGCAAAAGGAGGCCGATAAATCTGTAGAGGCTCAATCTCATTTTGCTGGTGTTGTGTGGAAGTTAGGAGAGGGGGCGTAGCTCGAATGTCTTTCTTGTCACTGGACCGTGGCTCGAAATTACGAGGTCCGTGGCCTCTAGCTTTATAGAGCGAAGTTGGTATAATTCTTACTCCACACTAAGCCAACCCGAAGACTTTCAGCCTTAGGGGGACGGTGGACCATTAAAAGTAATTTCTTAAATTGTTAGTTTAATTAGCTGAAAATGAAATCAACATAGTAAAGGATTATTATATATTTCACTATTTAAATATATATAATTTTAAAATAACTATTATAAATTAATTTTTTTTAAAAAATTAAATTTCTTAAACTATTTTTAAAAATGTTCTTTGCGCATTAGTTTTTAAGATATGTACATAGTTTTTTTAACTATAGATGAGCTACAATAAAATATATCTGTACATGGATTTTAAATTCAGAATAAAATTTGATGAAAAAAAGTTAAATTTTCTATACCATATTAAATATTTCACACATTCAAGGTATTCAAAATAACACAAAATATGATGCGTTAAATTTTTCAGAAAACTAATGCACAAATTTGTGAATTATTTCATCTTTCACATAAGTTGGGAAAACTTCAAAGAGATATGGCGTAATTTGAAACGCAAGGAGCATTTTACGTAACAATGAAAGGGGGAAATTTACGAAATAAGAAAAGTACATTTTAAACATTTATTTCTTAAAAATAAAAAATAACTCAGTAATTATATTAATCAAAATGACAAAACTCTTTGACAGAACTATTAAATTAAATATAAAGAATAATATTAGTATAAAAAATGAAAATTACAATTTTGACCAAAATTTGACATTGCGAAGGTCTACCATCCTCTTATGTGCATTTTGAAGATATAAATATTCAAATAATCGATACAAATTAATTTGCTGAGTAATTTTGAATGTCTTCTGAGCCAAATGAACATTCAATAAATGATAATTATGATTATTTAAAATAATGTTATTAACATATTAACAAAATATCATCTAAATAACGTTTCATATAAAACATGCATTTTTTTAATTTTTCTTGCTCGTTTTTGAAAAATCAGTAACTTGGTTTTACTGTCATAACCAAACAAAAAATTAATTTAAAGACAGTTATCTGAGCTAACTTGCAATAGTTCATTAACGTAACAAAACTTTAATTAATTATACAATTTTCTTAATTAAAACTACATGAAAACAACTGATAGTGAAAGTGAAGACAGAAACATATATCTTCTATCTTCTAGCCTATTCTTCTGCATCTCATTCAGTGTGAATTTTAAACTACACGAAAACAAATGTTAAAGGGAAGGGACAAATATTTTTAAAAAAGTTTTAAAAACTCCATTCTACATTCCATTCCATGATAATTTTAAATTATACGACAGCGTCAAAAGCGGAAACTGTATGTTTTACTAAATTATGATTAAATATGCGATTTTCCGGACATGTTAACAAAAATGTCTGTTGGATCTTAAAATAATTCATTCTTTCTTTTAGTAGCATAAATAATGAACTCTGACACAAAAAAAACTCTTTAATTGTGCGCATATTTTTGGGATATTTAAATCTCGTCAATTTTTTAGGAAATTTCACCCCTTAACGGGCACTTTTCCTTTCCCTAATCTTTTACATTCTGAAATGTTGATATTTTTTAACAGACAAGTTACTGTTTAACTGTAGTTGTTCGATCATATATTATCTTTCCTATAAGATTCTTTTTAAAAGTTTCATTTTATCTAAAATATTTCTTTCAAATTAGGTATTTGAACAATTATTTTTGCCATATAAAATATAAATTTAGATAGTTATAACCAAATTTTGATAACAGCTTGATAAGTACAAGATTGAAATATTTTCTATTACAAAAGTATAAAAATAAAAGTTTTACTAATTTTAGTAAATCATTTTAATTTTTCGTTGCTTTTACAACTGTTTGAACCAGATCATATTGAAGCTCAGCTTTTGTTATATAAATGAACAATTTTTTCATCATTTTAACTTGTAGTTAAAACTGGATAAGAAATAGTTTATATAGCTTAGAATATAAGAACATACAGTGTTAAAAAACTAAGACTAAATTTTTCTATGCCTATTGACTGCATCAATCTACATGTTCTTTTGAAACACATATATTATAAAGAACATGTATGAACACAAAACTAAATTATCTTTTTTAAGGGGACATGGTACGATTTAGGCAAGAAATTTAATTTAAGTATTTTCAAAAAATTTTGGTTGCCTCCTATGTGTGTATACTATGTGAAACAGATTTTGTGCTCAAAATTTCATAAAAAGCAAGTCACTTATACTAAGCCACTAAAAAGCTTAAAATTTATGAAGTGATTTTAAAATGCTACTGCTCCTTCAAAAATTTAAGTGCACGCATGAAATTTTATTTGAAAGTACATCAAATTATGTATAACAAAAGTTGATATGGATTTTGCTATAACATTATTTTAAAATTCGTACAATACTTCTTTGTATGAATGCTTATTGAAAATTCCTTAAAAAACGTATAAATTCTGAGTTCAATTATTTTTAAAAAAATAAGTATAGCTTTGATTCAAAAATGCATACCAACTTTTGTTTCATATACTATTAGCAATAGGTAACAAAAAAAATTCAAAGAGCATTAGTCACAATAGGAAAAAAATCCTTAGCATTTTAAATGAAGACAAACTAGTTATTTCCTCTCTCTGAGCTAAGTAAGTTAAAAGTTTTGATCTGCCATAGAGATGTGAATAAAAACGAGCGTAAAAGCTATCATAATGCTCCGTTTGTTAAGTTTAGAGCTTTCAAATTTTGTCAGGTTATAGAAAAGTATATAAAGAATAATTTAAGCTAAAAAAATTTGATTTGAATTTTTGACAATTGAATCGTACTGTGTCCTCTTAAGGTATACGAACACGTTGAAAATGACCAAATTCAGCAAGACAGATATTTTTGTTTTTTATTTTATTGAAAAAAGCTATCTTTTGACTTTACGGAACATGCTTTGTTTTGTTTCTACACTACCTAGAGGCCAAGTTACAATCAATTTTTATAAACTTAGTAAAACCGGAAGTGGGATTTTGATCTACCAGAAGTGGGCATTTAAATTGCTCAAAATCTCTCAGACGAGTCTGATAACTCAAAATATTACGAATGTATTTCTATAAAGCTTTTTGAACCTGATGTTTATGTTATTTTCTAGAGAATGTACTAAAATATTTCTTATTGTGTGAATACTTTTTGAGTTAAGGCTTGATATTTAAATAATGGTCTCATAAAAAATGTAACATTTCTTATAGTGTTTACTCAATCAGCTCTAACATTTTCAAATTTTAATAAGAAGTTAAAATTTTAGTATATTTTCTAGATAAATGCATCTAATTTGTTTCAGTAATACTTTTATTAATACATGTTTATTACTTTTTTCTCTAACTGCTTTGAAGTTTTTCAAAAATATTGCTAAAAATTCCTTCATAATTGTGATTTTTGTGAAATTCAGGTAATTTATTAAAAATTTTGATAGTTAAATAGTAATATTTACTGGTATTGAATCCTAAAAGAGCATTTATAATGTTTTAGTATGTCATTTTGTTAAAAAGTACTCCGAACGTGTTCGGATACCTTAAAACTATTAGACTTTTGAATTTTTCACATCATTTAAGCAGAAGTAGAAATTATGATTATAATGTACGGTGTCCCCTTATTATGTGTTTTTGAACCTTTTGCAAATAAATTCACTGGAATACATTTTTACGGAAATTATCATCTATTAGAAATTTAATAACATACGTCAAATACAATTTTCAAACAAAAAAAAAACATTCCTTAAGACCTTATTATTATCGTTAGAATTATTTTCTTATATGAAGTATGAAAAACTGAAAATGCAATTATTTAAAAATAACAGATTATGCAAGTATATAACCTTGAATCCCTTCCCTCTAAAGTATCTTGATAAAGTACTATAAAAATCCTTTCACATTTAATATGAATTTTGTTTGATATTTTTAGCTCAGTGCTTCTACGATTTTGACAGCAATGTCAGCAAGGTAGGCAATTTTACGTCTCCAAACTTTCCTAAAAAGTATAATGCCAATGCAATCTGCTATTATAACTTCATTGGAAATGACTTTGAGACCCTGAAGCTTGATTTCGAGGCTTTTGACTTGGAAGAGCCGTATTCGAAAGGGTGAGTGTGGATTTTTGTCATTTATTAGATCATTTTTCAAAAAGTTGTGGGTACGTAAAAGTATAAGTGCTGGTTTCCATTTAATTTACATGCATATATTTATTTAATTAGTTTATATTGAAATAAGTTAGCTCTCTCTTTTGTTGTATATAGTTTAAATTAGAAATTTATATAAGTCTTAATACTCAATTTTGTTAGATGATATTATTGCTTAATATTTCAAGTTTTGAATACACTTCATATTTTCTAATAAGTTTTCTATAATGTATTATACGTTATTTTAAAAAAATATACATAATTTTAGATTTTGTTCACCTAGTTTATCATAAAGACATAAAGATTATGATATCTTGGATAAGTATCCAGGAATTTCAGTGTTAACCAATTGATTTTTAGGCACAAGAATATATAAACTGGGTCTTTTTTCTCAATTATTTCCTTTTATTATATATATTTCTCAATATTTTTTTCTTCTCTTTCACTAATATGAAGAATAAATAAGGCATATTGTGCCTTTAAGTTTTATAAATAAAAATGTTTAGATACATGAAATAATTTCAGTTCATGAATCATTAAAAAAATAGTTTGTTTATATCATTTTCTGCCAAAAAAAGTAATAAAAAGTGTAGAATATATACGAAAACTTTTTGTGTATTTTAAAGACGGTCTCAAGTGCCATACAGCTGCTTTCTAAATCTATTTTGATGTCCAAATGTAGGCTAAGGATAAGACATTAATTACACAATGGACAAAATAGTTCTGTAAAATTCCGCAGTATATATAGCTTTTACATTTTTTCCAACCGGATACTTTGACAATCACATGATTTTCGTTAGTAGTAGTCAATACAGTAAATGGTCAAAATCAGTAGATGAGGCAATATTAGATAATTTTACTTTGATAGGTGTCAACGTGGTAATTTATAAGATAAAGTTTGGTTAAAAGGATATTTCCCGTTAGGTAGGTAAACTAAAAGAATTAATTATTACGGGATGACGTGGAAGGTTAAGACCATAAAACACCTCGAGAAAAAAACTTAAATTGGGAACTTTTACATATATATGTATACACATAATGTAATTCTTATACATATTTTCCACCCCTTTGTAAGTGATAAAACGTTTAAGGTATCCGGCTACCCTAAAATTGTGAATTTTGCCAAAAATTAAATTTTTTTTATGATTTTATTTTATAGACCATCTTATTAGCTTTAAAAAATGCTAAGTTTATTATTTTCCATTCACTAGAACAACAACTACAAATGTTTTAGTAAAAGCAGATGCCATTACTTTAAGCAAGATGTCAGACTTTAAAACGCCTTTTAAACGAAATGTGGTTTTTTTTTAAATGCTCAAACGGGGACAGCTATTGCTCAAAAAGTTTTGAAAATAATCAACTGAAATTTTTTCTGTATGTTTTGTATAATATAGTAGAAGTGGTTTAGCCTTCAGATTTATCAATCACTGTTTTATTACAAAATTTACAGTCCCTTATGTTAATATAATCACTGTTTTTTTAAGCAATTTCATATAATAACTAAGGTAAAGTGCTCTAGTTTTTGTAAAAATTAAAATATCTCTTATCCTGTTGATCATTTCAAAAATGAATAACATAGCAACACCTTAGAATTGAAAAATTGAAAATTTGTTCATAAATATGTGGTACAAAAAGCGCCCCGTTTATGTTATTTTTTGTAAATTTTTACCCATTTTTTCCCATTTTAGTAATAATATTTTCTTTTTTCCTTCTTAATTTTAGCACAGTTTCTTAAAATGTACTAAACAAAACTAAAATCAACAAAAAAATCCCCATTTCTCTATTTTCTTTAAAAAAAAAGTTGTCGCAAGTAGTCGAATACCTTAAATTTTCTTAATCTCTCCAAAAGATTTAAACATTTGAGTGTGACACAAAATTAACAATCTTTACTTCATATTTTTTTTCTGCCAAACGCTTGTGTCATTCAAATGATGTCTCAATTATTCTTCATGGTTATAGTTAAGCTCCCAGATCATTTGTCGAAATACAGCGAAATTTTAACTCAAGACAACCCTTAATAATTTCTTTATTAAAGTCCTTTTATTTGTTTCACTTCTTAATGAATATTCCTTAAAATTATTTAGCTAAAGCTTCAACTTGTATCTGTGTTTGCCTAGTTCGGTATCATTTTTAAAATATCAACAAAATATATACACACATATATATATATTGTTAATTTTAAGAAAGGGGAGGGGGGAATGGCTGATTTAATTTCTTGTGTTGAAGAAGGAAGTTTGAAAGATAAATATGTAACTTTTACTTAAATATGCACTCTCAATCAAAACTCCAAAAATCAACTCAAATATCAAACTGTCTCTCTCTTATGCTGTACCTTTCCTTGCTATTTTTGCTCAAATTAAACAAAGCTCTTGTTATTAAACTTTATTTTCATTATTTTTTGTACGTACTAAATCTGCAGTCTAAAAGTTTTAAGATTTTACCTGACTCAGCTTTTGAAAAAGAAAACAGTACGGTCATATTTTTCGGAAACATGTATATTTTCATTAAAAACATTGAATTAAGACCTGAAATATCCTCGGATACTTATGCCACGTATATTGTCATCTCTAAATAATTTATCTAAGAAATAAATTGGTATTATGTTTTTATCACTTAATTATAAAACCTAAGTATTTATGTTTTGTTAATAAATTAGGTATATTGAACTTAAAAATTAAATGCCTTGTTTAAAATGTAAATATTTACTTTAATATATGCATAACTTTATTTTTAAGAGTCGAAACCCTATGTGTCCAGTGCACAGATAAGTGAACTCTTAAGTACATATTAAGAAATCTTGATGAGTTAGAACTGACTTCTACATACAATAAAGCATCATTTAGATGAGTAATGCAGACGTTATGGCACTTGAGAAAAAAAAGCACCCTTGCTCAGTGAATTGCTCATAAATTTTATATTACGTTGAATCAGTTTTTTAAAAAAGTGGTTAATCTCTACTGATATTGTTTCCGGAAGGAAAATGTATCTTGTCTATCCTCATTTTCAATTACTTTATATTTCATAAAAGAAATCCTCAAGTTCCTACAATGTGAAAGAGAGATGATAGCACGTGTTAAGGTGATATATATTCATGTTGATCATTTATTTACATAAAAAAGAAAGAAAAATAATAGATGTATTATTCAATGTCATTTTCACCATAGGTATACTAAAATGAGCTCATCAATGTGAAATCCATGAGTTTCATAAAATAATCTAGCCTTTCAAAACAAAATTGTGTTACTGTTTAGGCAACAACAAGGTATTAATCGAAGATTCGTGAGACGAGATTTTCATTGTGGCCAACGGACGATTTTACAGTTATTGAATACTTCCTTGATTTTCTGTAGTTTTTTTCAGATTCCTACAATGAGAAAAAAATTTTACTCGAAATAATTCCATGAAATTTTTTAGTTACATTTCATGTAATCTCATGCTTTAAATGTTTATTTAATTTCATTGAGCAGGGGTGCAATCACTTCATTAAAAAAGGTGGATGTATTCTGTTTTTGTAAATTAAAACAATCCTATTTATATTTAAAATGTGATGAAATATAAATCAAAATCATAAAATTTTAAAATTATCTTGTATAAAAAACTTTTACAGTCCTTTTTAAAACTTTTATTAAAGCGCAAGTACCCTGTTATAAGACCAATGTGTTAAATATTTGAAAATATTATATATAAAATCAACAAAAAGGTATGTTAGCAAAATTAACATAAGAAAAAAGTGTAACAATTTTCTACCAACATATTAGTTTGAGCATAATGTAAGCAGGTTTTGAAATTTACATTTTCAAAATAAAAGTGAAAGAAATCGTCTTAATAAAAGTTATGCGATTCAGATCGTCTTTTTAATAAGACAAAGCGTTTAAAAAAAAATTTTTTTCAGACAAAAAGTATTTGCTTTGGTAAATTGTTGAACAAATACTAAAATATTAAATAATCTTAGTGAAAATTAATTAATTTTTCATTGAAGTAAAGACTAAAGGGGAAATAATTCGCTTCAAGCTTAAATAAAATACATTATTTTTAGTTGGTAAACACATTTATAACAGTTTTTTTATTGAATATTATAGACTTCATCTATTATCGTGTTATTTTGTAATATACTTTTCTTAGAAGACTTCTCTTCTCATACAGATGCTTGACTGATTATGTGGACATTTCCACCATAACGGCATCCAATGTGAAGGAACTTGTCGGTCGTTACTGTGGAAACAAGGTTGACTCTCCAATGCTCTCCATGCATCCAAAAGCAGAGATCATTTTCCGTTCCAACCACGTCATTGAAGGCCAGGGTTTCTTTGGCATGTACGAGTTCAAGGATGAAAGTTAGTATCAGATTCTTTAGTACAACATAATCGTATATCTTTAAATAGTGGTTTTAGCAAGGTTTCTTGAGACTTTTTTTTATCTCAGCTTTAAGAGATCTTAGTTCCCCTCCCCATTTTTAAGAATACGTTGCATTTTTAATTCCTTAGCTGTGTCTGAATGTAAAGTTTACTAAAAGTTTTTTTTTCTGAGGAAGGGAGGGGGGACAAAGTGAATTTTAGATTTGGTGGTGTTTTTCAGATTTTATCGCTCGACAATAATTTTACTCTGGCTACTTAACTTGGTAACCCTGATACATTGAAATGTGGAATTAATCTAATTAAGTAATGCATTTTTAGCCTTTTAAGGGGTTTCAGGACCCTTAAAAGTTATCCGTGCACTCGAAAAAACATCCTGTTTTAAAACAATGTAACTTAGCAATAAAACAAAACAATAATTTGAAATTTTTACCACAAGAGTATCCCATATATGTACATTCTTTCTCAAAATTTCACAGAATTTGAATAAAAATTTTAAAATTTAAAAGTTACAAAAAAATAAAAAAAAATTGACAATTTTCAAAAATATGAAAAAATATCAGTATTTTTACACCGCGCAGGATTCTGAAGTACAAAATTGATTAAAGTTTACAAAATCAATTTTATTAAGTATAAAAATGCTCCCTTTTGAATTTATTCTAACTTTAAAAAAATTTAGAGAAAAAATATTTTTAAAATACAATTATGAAAAAAATTTTAAACATTTTTGAAAAATTTCAATTAAATCTCAAATGAAAAAAATTCTATTAGAACTTGTTTGAAAATGTTTCTATACGTTATAAAGAACCTTATTTTAAACATGTGTATGAAATTTCATATTGATATGATAAATAGTTTTTTAAAAAACCCTGCGGAGAAGCCAAAATTTTTCCTTTTTGAGAAAAATGAAATTAAAGATAAAAAATAACAAAAAATAAAATTCAGCCTACCAGATGCATTAAAAAGCCCCAGAATCATAAATATTGCAATATTCTAGCTTACATTGTTCAATGTCTTTAAGTATCTTTTTTTTAGCTTTACGAGCTTCAAAGGAGGTTTTGGTTACTTATCTCTTATAGCCGTTGACTTACGCACTTTGTCAATATTTACACAATTCAAAATATTTGTTTCATTTCATTTTAAATCTAAGGCATGCATCATATTAATTCTGTTCTTACTTCCATCATTGTATTCACATGCAGCTATAAATACAGCTATTTTTTTATATTAATTGCTGATCCTATCAATTTCGGGCTATACTTCCAAATTAGTGAATTCAATGACTCTCATTAGTATTTTGAGTTTTCCCTCCTTAACACCTTCTTTACAATTTCAAGTGTGATAAATCTTTAAAAAAAGGTTTAATCACTTCAGAAACTGCTTTTGGTAAAGTGTTCTTGTCAGAAAATTCATTCACTGCATTGTTGTGGACTGAAACACATTGTACTTACACCAACTATTTTTGCTTTTAAGGCAAAGCCAATGTTTCGGTTCATCATCTGTGCTGGATGTATGAGCCCACACAGCCTATATATCGTACCTCATCTCATTCACATTTTGGGAATTGGCATGAATAGCATTGTCATAATAAGTCGCCAATTTGTTTATAACAGCATCAGTTAGGCGACCTCTCCCACCAATTGTTTTCCCAAGGGGAAGCTTTCCCCCCACCCCCAATAATGCTTTTAACTTTCGCAAGAGGCTACCCATTTACTTTTGGACATGACCCACGCACTCTATTTTTTCAATCGGATTACTGTCCCCATATGGTTTTTTTCGGCAATAAATGAAAACGTCATTGAGTCACCATCACCTATAAAAAGCTAGTATTTCAAACCATGATTTTGTTCCGAATGAAAAAAAAAATTCTGCATTCCGCAGACTTCCATTCCTCCAGCAGACCCGCTATGGTTTTTTCTACAGAAAGTTTGGTATTTAGCCAAAAAAGTGCAATATTTTGTTCCAAACTTTGACCCCTTATAGGAGTCGCATCCTATACAATACGAGGAGTACACTTCCATGTCGAGGACTTTCCCGCAGTCAGCTCCAATCAAAGGGCACACTCCAAAAATAGATGTATGCCCACGGGTCTTTCAGGTACTATGACCACTAACTACAACAGAATTTACAATGCCATCATTAATTTTTTCTTCAGTAGCCGCTTTCTTTACCGATGCATTTGCAAGCGCTTCACTTACATCTGCTATCTTAGCATTCATTCTGTCGTAAGCTTTCTGAGACACTGGATTTGGCAAACACATAAGATAACAAAACGACTCGAGCGAAAACAATCCTTGGTCATCGCATTACCAAAACAAACAGTCTATTGATTTCAGGTATATTTTTATACTAATCAATTCACAGGAATTAAATTTTTGTTCAATGCTACATTTTCTGCATGCGAATATAAATGTGGAAGACAATCCTACGGTGGATTTTTCACTCACTTTTATTTTCACTAAGCACACAGAGTAATTTTTCAATTTGGGAATATGATAAACATATATCGTTTAGTCAAAAACCTTGAAATTCAAGGCAAACATCATTTTCAAACGCCTGCGAAATTTTATGTGCACTTGGTAATTTTTTCGCAGAATGAACTTTTGTTAAGGGAAACATTTTCAAATGAAATATTACCTTTTTCAGACACAAGATTTCTTCACGTACCTGTTTCCTTGAAATCTTTTCTTCTTCGGTCACTTTCCAAATGAACTTTTTTTACACGGAATATCAATATTCAGTAACTTTTAATAACAAATGAAAAAGAATGCAAATCCAAAATCGAAGTGTAAACAAACAATACCACTTAGGTAAAGCAAAGTTAAAAGTTGAGTTGCAATCATGGTATTTACTTACAAGATCAATTTGATATTAGGTGTGGCTCTTTACTAAAACTAATTAACGAAATATATTAAAATGTTTGGAATGTGTTCTGTCAGCTGTCAAAAGTGGGTGTGGCAGATGCAAGTTTTTGTTCACGTTTTAATAGTTATTTCTCAATAACTTCGGAAGTTTTCACAGTATTAACATCAGAGCTTTCTAAACATTAAAATTCAAATTTTTGTTTCTTAATTTTGTTGGAATGTTTTTTCCGTTAATTGTTCTGGAAAATGTGTAACTCAGAGGTATAATTTACATTCTGTTTTACGATTTGAAGCGATAAGGAAAAATACCTGCAATACAATTATGCATCATGAAAAGTTCTATTGAATGCAATGAAACTTTTAGAAATTGAGTAATATTGAATCTTTCGAAAACGACATGCATTTGTTTGAGAAAAGGGATTCGGCTTAAGAACTTATTTGGGAATACCGTGAGAGATAAAAGAATAAACAACGTATTAGAAGGTTCGTTAAAAGCTGCGGCTAAACGACAATCCTAAAACTAGCCCTCTACCACGATAAATTTCATGAGCCTCGATCTGACACCGTTGATGAGGTAGCATCAGAAACAACACAACAACAGAAATCTAACAAAAAGTAAGCCTTTTTAAGTATGGTATAATTCATATTTAATTACGTTAAAGTTATTCTGTAGTTTGCTAAATAACTACAATACTATCATAAATAAGTCACTGTTGTTTTGGATTAAAAGTTATATGGTTATATATATACTAGAAGATCACAGACATGTTACCCAAGTTATTGCAAAGGGAATTATGAAGTTTTTGCATGCTCAAAACTATTGAACTTTGAAATTCAGAAGCTTGGAAAATGACATTTCAGCTCAGATTTCCCCTCGTCAATTCATAAGGTTTTTGAAATATGAAATCCATTGCAATAGTTCATTATACACTCATGTCCATATAAATTAAGGATAATGAAGTTCAGGCAAAGAAAGAGACAGAAGCAAAACAAATTTGACTTATTTGTAAAGTCTATTTATTAAACAAAAGGTAAAGAACAAAAAAGATGCTATATGTTTGACATAATTAATAAAAATTGCGATTTTTGCTCACTGTAGCAAATTTTAAAAAAGAACCTATTTACAAAAAACAGTATAACATGGTTAGTATGATGGTTAATACGGAGTATGTCTCCCGGACGATGCAATACAGGCCTTACAACGCCTATGCATGCTGAGTATCAAATTATCAATCTGATCTTGGGGAATATTACACCACTCATCAAGCAATGCCCTCCGAAGTTCCGGTAGACAGGTGGGAGGGGGTTGACGGGCTGCAATTCGTCGGCCAAGCATATCCCCCACATGCTCTATTGGATTCAAGTCCGGTGAGTATGCTGGCCAATCCATACGGGTGATATCTTCCGATTGAAGGCATTCGTCTACAATGTTTGCACGGTGAGAACGGGAGTTGTCATCCATAAACAGAAATTCAGCACCCATGGCGGCCCGAAACAAACGTACATGTTGTTCCAGAATGACATCCCGATAGATGTGACCTGTCATCGTTACACTCTGAACATGCAGGTCAGTTCTGAACCAAGAATAATTCCTCCCCAAACGAGCCATCCTGCACCACCGTAACGGTGTCGTTCAATGGTGTTCTCTTGGTGGTAACGGGTACCTGGCGCTGTCCATATGAAAGTCCGGCGAAAATCAGACTGCAAACTAAACCCGGACTCGTCGGAAAGCATCACGCAAGACCACTGCTGCGGTGTGCACAATGCATGCTCTCTACTCCAGGTTAATCGCAGGCGACAGTGAGTTGCGGTAAGGGGAACACATCTGACAGGCCTACGAGCATATAGATCAATGTGCCCTAAGCGTCTGTACATGGTCTGCCTTGAAACTGTCGCACCAGTAGCTGAAGAGATCTGACGAGATAGGTCTGATGCTGTGCTCCGTCTGTTTCTTTTGGCAGTAACTGCCAAATACCGGTCCTCATTCGGCGTTATAACTCGGGGGCGACCTGTGCTGTAACATCTACTCACATTACCATCATCTTGGAATCGTTGCTAAAGCCTGGAGATGACACTCTGGGCGATTCCAAGTTCCTAGGATACTTCCAGCTGGGAACGTCCACATTCCAGTCGTCCGATAATTCTACCACGTAAAAAATCATCCAAATGCTTCCTTTGGGCCATAACTATGCGGTTATTGCACTGAAAGGCTTTTAAAGCGCTTGTGAACAATTTTACTTCTTTGCTTCCATTCCTTATATACCCCTCTCTTACACTCTCGTCATTGTGACGTACTATCCACGCCATCTGGTGGTTTCCTGTAATTTGCATATTCTTCTTCAAGATGTGTGTGATAATTCTACAAGTGAAATTTTTATTTTAGAGTTCAATTTCTGTGTGATTCTGAATTATCCTTAATTTATGGACATGAGTGTATAATGACGATGGGATGCTATTAAAACCAATAAAATTTAATTGAAAAAAGGCTTCCTCAACTGATATTTTAAGATTTACATTAGAATAACATTCATTTTTGTTTTGAGATATTTAGATTCATTCGCTGCCATTCATACATGAAAACATGAAAGCAAACTTTTAAATTTTACTTTATTATTAAGAATTCAACCTAGAAGTATTCCGAAAATTGGATAGGAATACAGGTATTCAAAATGGAACTGCTCGAATTTTTTTTGAAGAAATTCTCATACATTCACGTCAAGAAATAGGTTTGTGCACCACAAGCTCAAGATATCGTCTTTATCAATGTTGCTCTGAAACCGAGATACACTTTAAAAGTAAAATATCCTTAAAGGAAAATCAAAAAAGTATAATGAAAAGAATATAAGAAGTACTATTTGAAAGGAGTTTCAAGAATTCAAAGTATTTCTTTCACTGGATTTTTATTGTTAAATCCTGCTCCATGTATATGTAATAATACTTGGTTTAATATAATGTTTAAGTATTAACAAATCATTAATATTGCTGTGTATGTCCCATTTCAATACACTTTTATATGAATCTACAATTTTATTCGTCTCTGCTAAAAAAATGGCAGCAATATTTATTAAGAATTGATTAAAAATACAAGAAAATTAAGGATTGAGAACCTTCTTTGCCTCGACATAGGCAAAAAAATCAGAACAAAAATTAACAAAATGAATTAGTCTTTAAAAACCTACCTTTATGATTCGCTTATTCACAACTGTTTCTTACTGCGTTATTGTTCACGATTCTCCTTTTTATAAACTTAACTCTAATGCATTTAAAATTTTTTTAAAAATAACTAGGTGCTGAAATGTTTCAAAATTTTATATTTGCTTCCATAAATTTTCCTTTTCGTATGGAAGCAGTATACGTTTCAAAAAGCAGAAGAAAATATTTTATTTTCCTACTTACATAAAAAAGGACACCTATTTGACATATGAAATAATTTTGTGTAAGGAATTACATTTCATTCACAAACGTGCTTCAAAAAAGTTAGAAAAAAATTCCGATGGGTGTGCACAAATACTTGTGAGAATGAAAAGTTAAACTCCCTACAACACAGAAAGCTAAGATGATTACAACATTCGAATATCATTAGAAGATAGTGTTAGTTGTATGGAAGCACGTTGAACACTTTTAAATAACAGATTTGAAACTTCTTGGCGATTGAACAAAGTTCGCCATCTAGAAGAAATCTTCAATCTAAATTTTTTTAACAACAGGTAAAAATGTACAGAGCGGGTGTAATGTCATAAAAACATGTAGTTTTGGGTTTAAAGGATTTGACAAAGGCTGAAACAATGCACGAGACAAGCAAATATCCCGATTGCCAAGTAGGAACACAACAGATGATAATGTGTA
Organism: Trichonephila clavata; assembly: GCA_019973975.1. Classification (NCBI taxonomy): domain Eukaryota; kingdom Metazoa; phylum Arthropoda; class Arachnida; order Araneae; family Nephilidae; genus Trichonephila; species Trichonephila clavata. The sequence continues at coordinate 293,081 of BMAO01002559.1, read as the reverse complement.
CCATGCCGAAACTTTGATTCAACCCGATTGTCGCATTTATTTGAGCAAGGATACAGAAAAAAACACAAAATCTCTACTGTCTGTGTCATAAACATTATCATATACGAACAATCGGACTACCGGAAGGCGTGTACTAGCTCGGTACCGCAATAACTGATTAAGAAGCCCAAAGTCACGCATATGGAGCTGTTTCTCCAACACTTAATACAGCTTTAGGTAGAAGGGGTTCCATTTTTGCACCGAATACTTACAGGGAATGAAACATTGGTGCACAGCATAAGCTCCTCATGACGGAATAAGCATTAATGTCATGGAAAAACTCTTTTTTTTACATCTACAAAGTGAAATATAGTAAGAAAAAAAATATTTCCCTTCAATAAACTAATTAAAGTACAAAAGCTTGAAACTATTCTTCCCGGTTAAAAGATAATACTTTTTTGTAGGAAAACCTTATACATTAGGACTGCGAACTCAATTAGAACAAACTCAAATCTAGTTTTCGACTCAAAATTTATCCCTGTTGAAATAATAATTAACTATGTACTTTTATTGCTTTATTTACAAAGTCGTGTGTGTGTGTGTGTGTGTGTGTGTGTGTGTTTGTACTCTATTTGAGAGATTAAAGATTGTTTTATAGAAAAGTGGGATTTAACTAGTTTTATGTTTTCTTTTTAAATTAAATCTGTGGTAAAATAACCATTTATTAATTAATCGTTAATTATTATATATATTATAATTACTAATCGCGTAAATTATTATCACACATCTTAGCAGTGAGACAAACCAATGGCATTAATTTATATCTAAACGAACGCGCTTTTTATTTTAAATATAAATTAATTATCCTTATATATATAAGTACCCCTTATATTAAAAGAGTATATCTCTTAGCTCAAAAAAAACTTACAGTTTTCCCAATCACCTGTCTCATCTCAGTCAAATGATAATGATAATAGAAGGACTAGATAGATCACAAGAAAAACCCAAATATTCCTCTTTTCTCGAGGTATATAAACACATCAAAGTATGTTCAATATATGTTACAAAGTTCCAAAAATTGAGAATCGAAACACATTTATTTCAACTTTGCTAACATATTAAAAAGCTGTCTAAAAGAACAAGCATTTGTTTCCGTTTAATACTACAGCCTGACAGCTTTTATTTTCCACCCAACTTGATCAAAACTCGCCGAAAGGGAACTCTTTCCATCAATTCATTGAGTAAAGATCGAAAGCCGCAACCTTTTTCCCCTTTTAAAAAGATTGGCAAGTGTTTGGATCGGTCAGAGCCAAGGGAGCAATTGCCTTAATAGTGATCGATGGCTGTCTCTGGAATCGGGGGACAAGATTAGAGATAAAAGGATTTCCGAGAGAGATTCGCATTTACTGTTTGCCGGAGGAAATGTCGGCTAGATCACGCACGGCATTCGTAATTTTCGGCTCAGAAACTGAGGAAGCCTTTCTCAATTCTCTAGACGCATCATGGACAAACGTTTAGTGCCAACTCTTTTTACAATAGCTGCCTTGATCAAATCTGCAGTTCTCTCGATGGTTTGTGCCTCGGGTTTTTCTCCCTCTACGTGTATTTGTGTCTGATCTTTAAAAACATCGGATATAAAAGGAAACTTTTCAAACGCGAAAAAGTTTCATGGACTTTAAAAAAAAAAAGGAATTATGTGCTTGAAGTTCCTAAAGAGAAAGAGGTCAGATAATAAATAGTTTTCCTTCATTTGTATGAATCATAAGTGATCTTGTTATAATTTAGCAAGATAAAGAATTTAAAAGCATGTGTCTTAAATTTGTTAGTAAACTTAACAAGCTCTTTATTGAAGAAAACATCAAAAGAAATGTAGCTTTTTCTTTTAGGACAAACATTTAAAACAAACTAAGTTGAGAACAAATGAACTGGTTTGTGCCTTTCGCTTTCTTTGTATCTATTTCTTAAAACAAAGGAAATTTTTTTTCAATATATTTAAGTCGCATCCTAATAACAAAAGGGTTTGTGTTCTCAAACTTATAATAGAAAGCATTAAAATAATATATTCCTTCTTCTACAAAGAATAAATTATGTTTAATAAGATTAAATAGATGTTGTTTTAATTAATCAGTGGCTGAAATGGCATTTTGGAACAATTATTTTTAAGAGAGTACATAATTATTAAGATAAAAATAATTTAAAAAATGTAAAAGTGAACGTAATTTAGCTCTTATTAATACAGCAGAAAGTTATTGAAAAGTGTTAGAATATTAACTAGAATTATTTTAATATCGAAATACTGATTATTTAAAATAAATGACATTCCTCTTATGAACTTAAGGGGTTGTTGTTCTAGAAATATACTATTTTTTTCTAAAGCTTGGAGAGTAATACCTCGATATAATGGCTTCAAAACATAAAATCACTGCTCACGTACATTTCAGGTTTCTTCATAAAAAAAGAGGGTGCGCCGTTACACAGCGAATATACCTAAAAATTAAAAATTGCAGCTTGAAAGTATGGATGCGCGTTATACGGTGTCGTGTGCATTATACGACTGATTTTACGGTAACTACTTTAGCCCGCATTAATTTATAGCCGTATATTATTTTTTATATTCAACCGCCTAACAATAAATACAATTTTTATTGCTTTAGCTTTTAAAAAAGCTCTGCAACGTTAAATTGTTAGGTCTTCTGACGCAAAATTGCATCAGCCACTAGATCCGACTAATCAGCATGCTAAAAATAGGAAATTGTGTAATGAAAACTCTCAAACTTCCGTGACAAAAGTATATATGTTGAGATCAATTTTTCCTACAATTTATTTTATGTTTAATTTAAAGAAATCTATATTTGTATGTTTAAGACATCATGCAGAAGGATGTACTATTTGATTATAATAATAGAGCGTTTAATGAATCTATTTATATGTATACCCACTCATTAAAAATGGGGTTTGTATAATTATACAAATATACGAAGAATTATAATTCTCATAAAAATATACTTTATTTTTAAGTTATATCTTCTGTGTAAAAGCACACATTATATTTAAAGGAAGAAGTTATTTCAGTAATTCCTTTTTTTCATTTTAGAGAGTTTTAGAAGTATTCAAACTGAGATTTATAGTAACTATTTAGAGCCGACGATGCGACTATTGTTACATAAAAGATATCCTTCACTTTATTTTTATAAGTTATATACATCTTTCTTCACGAAATTTGATTCATGAAGATACGCCAAACTAGCTGAATAAAAACAGATTGCAACCGTTTGATGAAACTAATATTTTATATGAACTTTCTGTTTAGAAATGATGTAGGCATATTGATATTTTTCTTAAGAAATACGAGTGCGGAGTGTAATACTTTTCAGAAAATATGAGCCTTAGCAAACATAGTATTTACTAACTGTATTTACAGAAAACATCAAAACATATACAGCTCGTAGCTTACACAAAACATCGAAACCAGTCTGGAACAATCTGGAGATTATCACATTCCCTGGTGAGGTAGATATCAATCAGGAATGTTGGAACAATCTGTAGGGAAGTTCACATTCCTCAGCTCCTGTCTTCTCATTTTCCCTGGGATCATCTTATAAAATTCCCTAAACACAGCCTGCACAAATGGTAAACTGCATGTGGACGTTTCTTTCGCCACTGGAAAAGAAATCTGCATAATTGTGTTGCTTCTCCCTGGATAGTCATCATACGGACTTCTAAAAAGAATTAATCAATCAATTACTGTAAATATATTTTCACATTATTCAAAACACACGTGTAAATGGGGAAAAAATTCCATTTTATCATATTTTTCCGTCTACTAAATCTATACTGTAAAACAATATGTATTTTGGAGGTTTTAAGGAAATTTATTAAAGTATAAGTATTCTTATACACCCCCAAACGAAATAAAGTATTACATACATTTTTACTTTTACAATAGCAAAAATTTTGAACAATTCATATTATTATATAAACATATAATTTTCCAATTAAAAGTTTTTGAAATTTTCTAAATTAAGGTATGCATAGCTTAAGTTCTGATATCTCTAAGTAGAAATGTTTATTTTGAAAAAAACGAAGAGAAAGACTTCCATAAAATATTAGAAAGGGGAAAAAATAGAAAATCAATCAATCGTATTTGGTGCGTTTCTAAATCAAATTTTACGCTGAAGAAAAACTCAGAGAGAGTAGTTTTTACATGGAGTAACATATTAGGTTAGAGAATTTTATGGAATTGGTACCCGATTAAAAAGCAATCTCTCCCTCTAAAAGCTATGATGGATGGCACAAAATTCCTAATGGAATTTTTGTAGAGAATATGCAGAGAGAAACTCCTTTAATAACCATTCACTGAGTTTAAAAGGAAAAATGGAGTGATAAGGTATAAAATCAAATCAGTGCTTTAGAAACAATAAATAACTGTAAAAGCAACACTTCAGATCAAATGCAACATTTGAAATTTGAGTAAAAAGTTAGTAACAGCATTTTGATTAGAATATTTCAATAAAATAAAACAGAAAATATGTATGTAGCCGAATCCTGGTTCTATTATAAAGCTTAAATATTTAAAAATTTAACAACTTCTTTGAAGAAAAGCAAAATAACAAATTAAAGTCATATAATTTGACATACAATCTGCCCTATATCATTTTTGTGTTTTAAATTTTCGAAGGAAGTACTGCCAGTCTATAATGAAATTACGCTAACTTGATTCATAACGTAATGCCTTATTAACCCTCTAACTAAACAATTTTCTTGAAAAGATTGTCCAAAAAACTACCTATTTTTCATTGCTGAATTTTAAACTTTGTTATGTCTGTAGATTATAGTTCCGAATACCATACACGGTCTTCCCGAATTCATGGTACATACTTTAAGGGTAGGTACAGGACATTGTAACAATTATTTATTGTACAGGAATGTATAGGCGCAAGTGACGCGGTTAGGCACAAATACAAAAAATAAGAGGTGAAAGAAAAGACAAAGTGTTTATTGAAAGCGTCGTTGACAAGTATAATGTTTACAATAACTTTTCAAAATTGCGTTCACCAGTAGTGATACGTGCTTGACAGTGTCGGTAGAGTGATTGGTGTACACGTTCAAAGATGCCAGGTGTTTCACGTACTACCCACTGGCAGAAGTTCAGGTGGAGGTCTTCCAGATTCAAAGAATGTACTCTCTGAAAATGAAAGGCTTGTAAGTGATTTTCATTTAACACTCTATAAACGGTCTGATGGCTCACACTTACGTGATGAGGAACGGCTCTTGTGCTTGACTCGGGTCTATCAGCCACAATGTTCAAAATGCTTATTTCCAGGCTTGGACTGCGTACAGCTCTTCGCCGACGAGCATCATGTCTGGCGGCGTTAAACTAACCTGCTTCACGAATTTGACTATATAACCGCTGAAGAATTCTGTGAACCAGCATTCGTCGATCAGAAAACTGCGTGTGATACATGTGTAGCGCAGCTCTGGCGTTACTATTTGCATGGCCGCACATATAATGCATATCTGCTTTTTTCTGCATACGTAAAATCTCCCATCGTAGACGTCAGAACAATTGCGAATGACGCTTACCCCTATTGAGATGCATCATGCTGAACGGTGGTTTGATATCTTCTGCCCCCTACCGGCCACGCAACCAACTGATAACTCCATTTATATTTTCTTTTAGTTCCCCTGTTTGCTCCTCATCGCTTCACTTGCGTCCATGCATTCCTATACAATAAATAATTGCTACAATGTACTGTATCTACCCTTAAAGTTTGTACCAGGAATTAGGGACCCCTCCCCCAGTATATATTTATGGATGTTATTGCATTCATTATAATTTATTATAACATATTAAGATATTTTATATTATTATTGTTATGATATAGAGATAATGTCAACTACACGAGTATTCTTGTAATTTGTTGGGCCTTTAAGTTAAAAGGATTAATAGGAAAATATCCATTAAAAGCCATTAGTCATTTTTGTTTAGTAGCAGCTCAAAAGCTTGAGATTCACCATGAGTAATCTGTCTAAGTTTAATGCAACTTAATGGTTAATAAGGTCTTATAAACATTATGTGGATTGAAGCATATCGTGGACAAAATGCTAAGTCGGCTCTGCTTATCTTTGTACTAAGATTAAGGTCACTAACGATCACTAATACTGAAATGCTTGGGATGAAGGGCAAAAATATATTTATGCCTGAGCTTGTCATCCGAGATAAATATTATTGGCACTGACATCGTCAACGCAAGCCCCATATCTTAATTCCCTTGACAGAGATTCACCACTTGTATCAGAGAAGGAAACGTTGTTTGACTGTGGATTCAATTAAATTATAGAATTACGGTTATGAAGACTCAGATAAATCCTTGAAAGCTGGAAAATCAAAGCTGTGTGTGAGCATTGGTTTTACAAAAACTTAAATTCTAATCAACTACTTCAAACGTGAATGGTATAATTATTTCGTTTTTTTTTATTTAGCAATTATTTTTCCTTCCTAGATAATAATAAAAAAATACTTGATAAGAAACACAGCATTAGTGAGAATGTGCCCACAATCTGTAATATGAACTATCACTTTGTCCAACATGGTTTTTTTTAATTCTTAATCATCTGTAATCTACGTAAATGTAAGGTATTTGGAATATTTATTCTTAAGGTACGTATAAAGTATTTTAATATTTTTTGGGTCATTTTAAGCTACAATTTTAAAATTCTGAAACACGCGATGATAATCATGATTTTTTAAGCGAATAAAAAATGAAATATAAGATCAAAAGAGAACATTAATTTAAAACATTTAATTTTAAGAAATCGTCTGATTTTTTTAATATTCCTGTGTCTACATAAAACATAAATAATAAATTCCCAAAACAAATTACCATGGATAAAAACTTAAGGATGACATATTTTCTTCCATTTTTTAAGGGCACTGTTTAGACAAAACTGACTCTTGCGAAATAAATCCCAACACAATCACTCCCTTTTTAAATCTTTTTTTATTATGAGCAACAAAAACAAAACTCCTCGTATACCGCATGCCACGAGGCTTACAAAAGTAAGTAATAATCCACAAGAATTCATAAATATAAACTGTGTACAAAATTAGATGGAAAACGAAAGTCTCCAATTGCCTAACAAAATCTCAAACAAACAGGAAGTCAACCTATCTAGAGACTCTCTAAACTAGTTCTGAAAAAAAAAATCAGATCTACTTTTTTTAAAAAATTAAATAGTGATAGCATTTTTGAGCAGTGTTTTCCTTTAATTAACCAAGAGTTTCGCATAAAATTTTCATTTCTATAATGCAAGTACATAAATTATATAAAATACTTATAATCAATGGTCTATAAATAAGTTTTATATATGCCTTATATTTTTTTTCTTAATCTGTCAAAGCGAAAAGCTTAACCAGTTAGTACTTATAATAAAGCATTACAAAAATTTGCCAAATTAAATTTGCATTATTAGGGAAAAGGTTAGGTTAATATTTTCTTAGTAAATTATTTTCTTTTTGTGCTAAAACAGAACTAACTCTACAGATTATGTTTCATTGTTAAGTGTGAATACATTTAATATATGTTTAAATAAGTGGAAATGAGATGTATCAATAAATACATGCTTAACTATCAAAAGCTTTTAAATATCTTCACTTGAAACTAGTAATATAATTATTAGTATAGAGTAATTTATTTTTTCATATTGACAAGCAATACTGCATGTTAATATAATTGATAACTACAGCTAAGAATAGTATTTAAAATATGGAAAAAGCATTTTTTAATCATAACTTGAGGTCTTCTGGAATAAGAATTTGGTTTATATTCAAATTAATGTTGCGGATTCATGCCTTTTCAATAATTTTTATTATTCCATTTAATATATTTGTCTTTAAATACGAAATTTTATGAAAAAATATATGGGAAAAGTAAATTTCTATTAATTGATTAGCTGTTTCAGAAACCGCAAATTTTAAATGCGCTTCAAAATCTAAAACACTTTTCTTCACTTCATTAAAAAGATCAGCTAAAGGTAAACATCAGTTATTTTTTTTCTTGCAAGTTATGCTTACTTAAAATTTTAACATTAGCTTTTATTTTTCAAACGCATTTATTGCTGGAGTTTCTGAATAGTATTAATCTATAGTACAGAAAGGAATTATTGGTAGATTTGGAAAGCAAAATATTTTTTTAATGATTAGAACGTAAAATTATTTCGTCATTCTTGCAAAATGGAAGTAAGACATTGATTGATTGTTTCTTAACGACACACTATGAAACAACAAGAAGGCTGCTGGTGACGGACCTTGTAATTACACAAGGCATTGACAAATGTCATTGCGTCTACTTAAATATATTTTCAGACTCCCAAAGTCAGATCAAAACTCCAGCAGTCTCGTCAAAATGTAAAAAACTGTCTAGTAAGCGATTTGGACAGAATGTCTGTCTGTATGAATTTCTTTAATAACTTGATGCCTTAATATTTTTTAATACTGTAGGGTATTACAGCTTACTGAGAAATTTTTTCCAATACACGTTAAAACATATTTCATTCCCTTTTTAGATTCAATTTTAACGGAAATCATTGATCGATGAACTACATTGGAAATATATTCCCTAATTTGATATGAAAACGTGAATAAATTCTTAAAAAATATTTTTTTAATCATTTAAATATTGTTCCATGTTGATCGACTAAGCTTAGTTGAAAAAATAAAATTCCACAAGTTAGGATATGGTTTTTGTTGGAGAATGTGCTAATATAAATAGGCGTAATGTAAATATTTATTTTGAGATTTTTGAAAATATATATAAATAATATTTTGGGGGAAAATTTTATAATATTTTTATTCAGATAATATTCCACTGAACGCATTGAATACAAAATACTTCAATATTAGAAACCTAGTTAATAATAATACATTAGAATATGGATCTTCAACCTTCCACACCCACATCAATAAGTTCACTAAGATCCATTGGTCACGCTTCTGTCAAAAAAATAGTGCAGTCCGAAAACTTATTTAAAAAAAGAAGTTTGTTTCATAAGACTTCAATTGGTTCTAAGGGAAGAGAGATTAGTGTTATAAAGATTGAAATATATATATATATATTATTTCCGAAAAGGTTAAATGAAGTCCTATATTAAGTTACTTTGTAATTTTTTTAATTATAAAAAAATGAAGGTGATTGTACAGAATGATGTTATAAAACATATTTAAAATTTTTTAAAAAAATACTAGTGCGATATTTACTTTTTTTGTCTTAATGTGAAATTTGATATTGTTTTGCTTGATTAAATCTTCAACATTCGAATTAATCTGTGTTGTGCAATTCGTAATGTTTCCTCCAAATGTCTGTCTGCAAGCCATGTTCTTGTTTTTTATTCTATGCATGTTTTCTTCATTTTACTAAAAAAATTGTTCACATATGTAAGTATTGTCAAAGATAGAAGCCATAAACAATCCATGTTTACGAATTCTTGGATACTTGTTTTTGGACAAGTACTTCAAATAAAAATTGATTAATGTAGGATTTTCAATGAGTCCATATCCTCTTCGTCAGACCCTGGAAGATTAGCAACAACAACAGGATTTTCAAGAAACTTGTATTTTACTGCAGAATCCCACTGAAAATCTATTAATTATAATTCAAGTTTAGGTGGAATATTTCCATTGTTTACTAAAAATGACGAGCAGAACATTCTCTTACAAATTTCAATCTCACGAAAATCGGAAAATCTTCTTTTAAATTCCTCTTTCAGATTTCACATAATCGCTTAAATTGCATGTTGAAGAGCTCTTCACACAATCCATTAGTTTTGGAGAGTGAATGGAATTCTTGTTTAGTACATGATTGTACTATAGGATTAATTTTGTTTCTAAAACTTTCGCAAAGTCAGAAATATTGTGAACAAATAGATCTTTTCCCAGTAAATTGTAGATTAAAGCATTGAGATGACCTGTAAGAAATGCAAAGTCTCTCAACTAGTTCTTAAAATTGAACTCTTGAACAGATTTTCCTTTAGATTCCGTGAATTTTTTAGAGTTCCGCTCTTTAGAGAAAACAGGCGCTGAAGGACTTTTCTTACACTCAACCTACGTATTTGTGTGCCAAATCCCTCAAGAATAATTGAAATCGCGTACGGTTAAGTCCTTTAGACCAGATGAAATTGGCCACTTTTACAACACCAGTCATCACATGTTCAAATTTTGAGAAGGACTTCTTTCACAAATTGTTTTAGTGGATGATTTCAGTGGAAAGTCATCTTAATATTATTTCTACTTGCCTTCACATCATAACTGAGTAATGAAGTTACTCCTTTTTTCTCTCCACTCATAGATTTAGCACCATCTGTGGTTATAGCAGATACGAGGGGTGATCAGAAAAAAAAGGTTACAAGTCGAATAAAGAAATATTTTTTAACAATAGACAGAAAATACAAAAGGAAATTAAGAGGCATACGTGCCTATCACATTTTGACATAATCATCAAGTCTATTTAGGCATTTATCAGAACGCAGAATCAACTTGCTTAACTCATCTTGGTAGAAATCAAGTCCCTCTTCATTGAGCCAGATCTCGGCGGATGTTTTCACAGCAGTCTTGGAACATTGTAGCACATTAGAAACGATATGCTGGATGCTACGATAGCTCAGTCCCAGCTCTGACGAGATTTCATGCAGTTACCCGTCGATCATTTTGAATAATTTCTTCAATTAATGCCATGTTGATTTCTGTCGTTGAAGAACTTGGCTGACCACTCCCTGCCATATTGCAGTTTTCGACATCTTGTCTGTTTGACTAAAAAGAGTGACAACATTTCGCTGCATGTTGTCTTCACCATAAACTTCCACATTTTGACTGTGAATATCAAATGCAGACACATTCTTTACCCATAAAAATCGAATCACGGATCGCACTTCTAAACGAGAGCAATTTCCTAAGCTCTTACCATTTCAATCGTACTGAACCGTCTGGGAACTTTCACTACATACCCGCAAACCATCTGTATAACAAGGATAGCTCCATTTGTTTCCACTCTGGGGAAACAAAATTTCTCCATGATATGTAGTTTTGAAATGCTTCGGCTTGTAACCTTTCTTTCTGATCATCCCTCGTACATCGCTGAAATCTAGCTCATATTTATCCAAAGTTTGTGTCAGTCTCGAATACAAATCTGTTTCTCGTGTTGTACCTTTAAGTGCAACGACAATGGCTAATTCCTCTATAACCTTACAAGTCTCTATCAATTCCATGAATAATGGCGACTTGTGCAGTATCCATTGCATTCGTTTATTCATCAATTACTACAGAATAAATTTGAACTTTTTTGTATTTGGATTTTAATCTATTGAATATATTTGTTGCTAGATACTCCACGTGTCTTGCTGCTGTTACATCTGACAAGTTAACTCTCAAGTGTACTTAAATTCCTGAATACTTCCAAAAATATTTCCTATGTGTGTATTAAAAATGTTGAAAGTCTTAATTAATATGTGTATTAATTATGTATTTTTGACATGCATATACTACTCTCATCAGACTGTTCAGAAAGGGATCCACTGAGTGATTAAATTACCTATAATTAAATAAATTGGTTTATTAGCGTCATTTAAAAGCGATCGTGGGGAAAAAGGATACAAAAAAATGATAAACAAAATAGCTCTTTGTAAGAATATAAGCACGCTTCCTGCCGCAGATAAAACTCGTGGCTCTACCAGTGTACTATATAAGCTGATTAAATAACAATGGGATTTCATAGGAAGACCCTGTTATCCACTTAACATCATTGTAATCTAAAATGACGCGCTCCTGTTTAGCGATCAGGAATAAAAATGAAAGGTAGAAGAGAGTTTATTTAAACGGTTGCCTAGCAACCTACTCTTTCGGTCAGCTTTCGAAATAGCAAAAAGTGGGGAGCTCAGGTGTGGGAGATGAAATATCTACAGAACTCATTCTTTTTACAGGATGTCCCACGGAAAATCAATACCTTCCCCTATCTTACGACCTTTTGTCTTTAGTTAGAAGTGATTTTTAGAAAAATGGGATTCTTTATAAAGTAAAGAACGCCACACATAAACTGAGATTAAGTTTTATGTAAATAATCAGGAAGCCAGTTCAAGGGAATATACGAAATATCTAATATTCATCGTAAAATATAATATTGCGCAAAATTATATTTAGCAATTTGAAAAAATGATTTTAAGGAGAATTCTCTTAGAGATTAAAAGTCTATGGCTTCACATTAAGTGGTTTTTACTCTCCATCATTTTTTTCGCAATTGAGAAAAAATTTTTAGTAACTTGTATTGACTTAAAAGCATTAATTATACAAGTGGAAAGTACAAATAAATACTACATTTGATCTTAAGAACACTTACATTTTGAAGTGAGTAAGAATTTTTTTTTTTTTGATAATTTTCTTTTTTTAAATGAATTTACGAAGTTAATTTCATAGAAAAATAAGGAAAGGTGCATTTATTTATAGTTCTGAATTCAGAGAAGATAAAATGTTGACCATTTTAGATATATAAAATGGAAATAGTATAGCTAGTAATATGTTAAAAAAGTGGTAAAAATGTTTAATTAAATTTTATATACTAAATAATGTTCCAAGTAATTTCCTAATTATTTATATGCTTTCAAGTAACTGATTTAAAAATCTCCTGAAAATAGTTTTAAAGCTAGAAACTGAAAGGAAGTGAGTATATGCTCAATGGTTTGTTTGCTAGTTTTGAAAAGGTGATAATTAAAATTAATTGTGAAGGTCAATAGTTAAAATGCATTATTAGAAGCTATTAATCTTAAAGAAGTTATGTAAAATAAAACAAAATATGCTTAAGAAATTCTATAATACTATATAGACTTGTTAAGAAGTTTTTAATTTTGACAATATTTTTAAAAATTGATAAGTGCAGCCTCCCTTAACTGCTAATTAAAAGCAACGGGATTCCTCTCTTTAATGCCACCGTTTTTCACACAGGTGAGCGTATGCAGTGCATTGAGGAGAAAAGAATAGGCAGAAATAATCAAATTTTTCTCTGAAATAAGTAAATCATTCCCAATTATTGTCAGGGTCATTTTATTCTGTTCCAAATCCTTCGAAATAGTTTTACTAATCGCAGTGCAAAGAAAATAATGGTGTTTCGGAAAGACGTATATATACATCCGAGGCACTTAAAGCACGAACTGAGAGAAACGGATACATACAACTGAGGCATTTAAGGAGCTCATGTGTTTCATTTATCTACACGGTTGTTCATAAAGGCACATATCTTCATTATTCTACTCAAAATCATAAATACTTTAAATTAAATATTAAAATATATTTAATGATGATACATAAGTTTCATTTTTTACGAAAAAATAGACAGTTGAATATTTATAGGGGCTTTTTCCTTTCTCTAAGAGTATTTACATTTATTACAAAATTTACTGAGAAAGAATAATTTAATTCAAATATAATTTTTGAAAAAGATAAATAAGAGCATAGTTATGCTTTTAAGGTAAACTAACTCAAATTTACTGAAAAAATTTCAAAGACTCACCAGAATATAGCTTTTGTTACTTTTTTAAATTTAATTGTCCTTATTATTTTTCTAGAATGGAAAAATACATATCATATAAAAGTAGTGTTCTTAGATTACAAGACACACATTAAAACAAATAATGTTGCAATGAAACATTTAGACTCTCAATTTAAAACTATGAATATACTTATTTTGAGGAAAATGTTATTATTCTAACACAAAGTTGAGGATCTAAATACCATAGTTAACCAATCATAAAAGTAGTACGTGCAGATATTTAAAAGAAAAACAAGCACAAAAACGCTCTTCAATTTACAACATATTTTATAGAAATAAGTATTTCATCACGCGTCTACAAATTATTAAATTTTCAAAATCTGTTTGATCCAACTTTGTTCATAGCACTCGTTCCAACTTCACAATCGGTATCATATGGAAGATCTAGCAGTTATGGACCTTATATTTCTCTATTTTTCACTCCTACAGTTCCCCGGAGATATTGTTAATTGCGTCGTTTCTATGCCTCAAAATCGTTATACAATTTGACCGCTTCAGACGGGGTCGAATTGTCGAAAAATATGAACAAAAATTTTCATCCATATCAGGAATTATATGTTTTGTTATTCTCCACAAAATCTTCCATCTTTCTATTTTGAAAATCATTAATACACATTTAAATTTCTATATCAACACATAAATATGTACTTTCTTTCTTTGTTACATACTCGACAAATCTCTCTTTTCCAACTTAAAACCTATTTGTATACTTATTCCAAAATTACTTATAAATTAATAATCTTAACTTCATACTATCAAAAAATCTTCTGTAGAACTAACTAGGTGAACTAGTTTCAAATTTTTAATTAACTGTTTCGTTTGTCTATCTATTTTTACATAGGTCTGATTCCACCACCTAACAGCACGGCTGGAATCATTGGATGTGGTGGAATTGTTACGGGAGTTGGAGGAACCATTGTTTCCCCAGGATACCCGCAATTCTTCCCGAAGAATATCGAATGCGTCTGGCTGATAAGAGTAGATCATCACAAGCATATTTACACTCGCATCCTCGAGCTTCAGCTCTATGGGAGCATTGGTGAGTAGATTTCTTTTCAGTCTATAATTATGACTCAAAATATATACATTAGTGGATACGCCTTTGTCCTCTAAATGATTTAGTTTCCATAAATATGATCAATTATTCATTTTTCAAAATCTCCAAATCGGTTTTTTTTAAAAATTTCTCATATTTTTTATTTAGTCTGTGACAGATTTAAGCATTTCAATTCGCTACCCGTAGTAAGGTGTTTACCCTTCTATTACAATTATGTTAGGAATAAAAGTAGGTTGGACGCTGATAAAAAATTTATGTTTAATTAAGAAATTTCGGGGGATATAGTTAACAAAATGTCATTGCCCTGGATCATAAAGAATGGCAATACTTGTAAAATTATTGGAACCAAATATAAAAGTTATTTTCAAGTTCAAATTGCCATTTTTATTCCTATCCTGTTTTATCTTATTCTGTTTTTAATGTGTTCGTAAGGCAAAATATACAATATAGCTTTCTAGAGCAAAACCTTCAAGATTTTGTGAAAATTAATGCCACTGTTCATTAAGAAGATTATTGTGTATGAACCTTATATTTCTGAGCTGCGGTAAGATAATAATTAAGATAAGTGAAATTACTACAGTCTAAGAAAGTGCGACATTTTTAACACTGAGACGAGTATAACAAAGAGCTCTTCCTTCAAAGAAAGTATAATAAGGTTGATAATTTAACATGCTTTATTTAAAACTGGATACATTGAATTACCTTTACTTGATTTATTCAATTAAACAATATTCCAAATTCTATTAACTTTTCTTGCCTTTAATTAAGAAAATTTTTATCATGCAGGATGAATTCCAAGCTAATTTCATAATATAAGCGATATGAGTGCTAACAAGTAAACAGATCTCAAAGGATTTTGTTAGCAATAATGATTTATCAAAAAAAAATCAATTAAAAACTTGGATTCCTTAAAAAAAGAACGAGTATTATTAATATTTGTTTCATCTTGAAAAACATTTATTTATTTAATACATTTTCAAAACCTTCTTATTATCTGTAATCCTGTTATTTCTTCAAAAAATCCTTCATCTTTTAATATATTTCAAATTGCGAAATTCATCAACAATAGGCTTAGAGTAGCTTTAAAATACTGTTAATTCAGATTATAAACTGATTAAAAAATTACTTAGGTGTTTGTATCATCCATGGGCATTCTTCTATTTAAGTTAATGATTATAAGTTATTTTTCACCCTTCTCCTTGGAAAGTACTGCCTATTTTATTGTATTACCACTTCATTTGTTTTTAAAAAAAGCTATTTAATATTAAATATATATATGTGCAGTTCTTTGCATTAGTGCACAAAATTTTTCTTTATTTCTACTTATCGCTTAGTGTTTAAATCAAACTACTCCTACTTTCAGCCAACTGCAATGATGTTGAACTCTCCATCTACGACGGCTACTCTAGCTTCAGCTTCAATCCGGAAATCATCAAGAAGTATTGTGGTGACTTGAAGTACTATAAGAACGTGGAAGAGCTCACCCAGATGTCGAAGCGCAATCGACTCCTTGTGAGGTATGTTAAAATTTTATTATGACGTAAAATACTAGAAGCAACAGATTTAAAAATAAAGAGGGATGTACCGTATTTATTCGAATCTAAACCACCGCCGATTCTAAGCCGCACTCCAAATTCTCAACAAGTTTTTGTGAAAAATGAAAAATAGTGTGAAATGGCTTATAGATATCCAATTTTATAAAACAAAAAAATTTAAAATGAGAACTAGTAAGAAGTGAATAATTAGTTATTTTACCAGTGTTATAAATTTTTGTACTTGTAACTGCTTTAATTACCCCATTTAATGAATTTTAACTCTTGTATTCTAAGCCGCACATGATTTTCAGTAGCATTACCATTGGGAGAAAAAGTGCGCCTCAAGTTCGAGTAAATACGGTATATTTTTTCCCGTATTTATTTGTAGATTCCTTAATAATAAATAAGTTGCCTTGAATTTTCATAGAGGAAAACAATTTATTAGTTAAAAGAAATTAAATCCTGTTTCAAAAATGTTACTTTAAAAAACTCTTAAGAAAAAGAATGTAAATCAGCGGGGAAAAAATAAATATTATTCTAACCCCAGCTTTGAAAAAAATTGTTTGCAATTTATATATATATATAGTCATTTAGAGTCATTTTATATTTATAGAGATTCTATTTTTATTTTTAATGCTCAGTAAGAAGTAATTCTTTTCAAAAAATATAATACTATAACAAATGCATTATTTTTTCTAAAAAAAAGAATTAGAAAGTACTTCATTGTGAACTTGTTTAGCATTACAATTTTAAATGATTCTTCAAGTAAATATCCATTTATCTAATTAACATGATGGCGAATTTTGATTTATGAGTGTAAAAAATTTATAAAAGTTCTCACAAATGAATATATTTATAAAATGCATTATTATTGACTTTAAAGTTGATATTATACTTTTGAAATAATAACACTAATACTACCACCGTATCAGCCGTATCAATGATACGGGCCCCCAAACCTCTTGGGCCCCAAAATGTCAAAGCAAACAATCGTAAAATGTTAAGGGATCCCGAAAGACAGCCCCTATTGAATTTAGATATAGGGCTCATTCAGAACTAGCTACGTCATTGATATTAATGGGAAATAATTATTTTTAGTAAAAGAAAAAATGTACGAATAACGTTTTATTTGTGAAATGAAATGAAGCAAAATGATCATTTGTTTTGGTCTATTTTGTTTAATTCAACGCTGTTCAAGGTGTTGAATTAAACTAATAGAGATTGGCCCTGTAAATTTAAAGTAGACTAAGAGAGAAAGAATTATATTAACGTCGCACTATAAAGAAATGCGAGAGCTATTGACGACGGACTTCATGTCTTGAACCTCGGTCAAGTGACGAAGACGACACTTGAGCTGGCACTCCCTCTCCTAACTACCATACCACAGAGAGATAGAGTTCTCGACACATTTATAACGTGCATCCTCTACACGGCGGGTTAGAACAAAGAAAAGTACTAAAGACGCAATTCAGTACTTCCCTTCCTCCTCTTTTGTTACATATCACACCATCTGAAGGTATTCATATCCGGTTGAATCTATCTAGAAATAGCCCCCCTATCCCATTCATTCCCCAAGCTTTTCTATAGGAGAACCAGAATTTGAACTGCTTTGGCCATTGAAGCTCACGACTTTTTCAGTAAGTAATGAGCGTTTTAATCACATGCTTGTCTCACAAGAATTTTTTTTAAACATGTTTGATGCACACACAGATGAGCATCAAACACACATAGTTTTTCTCGTTCTAAGCCTTATCTGTAAGACACATTTTTTTTACCGTATTTTTATAATCCTGTCCAATAGAAAATGAATGACAACCTAATTGAAGATCTGAGCGCTCAAGATATCCGACTACCCTAAAATCGGAATTTTGGCAAAATTTGAATTTTTTTTAATTATTTTATTTTATATGCCATCTTATTAGCTTTATAAAGATACCGAGTTTATTATTTTCTGTTCACTAGAACAAAAATTACAAGTGTTTTAGTAAAAGCAGATGCCATTATTTTAATCAAGATGCCATACTTTAAAACGCATTTTACTCCAAATGTATTTTTCTGAAAATACTCAAACGAAACCTGCGATTGCTCAAAAAGTTTTGAAAATAATTAGCTGAAATTTTTTTGTGTATGTTCTGTATGAAAGTAGAACTGTTTTAACCAGATTTATGAATCACTGTTTTATTACAAAATTTACAGCCCTATGTGAAAATAATCACTATTTCTTAAAGCAATTTCATATAATAACAAAGATAAAGTGCTCTAGTTTCTGTAAAAAATAAAATATCTCTTGTCCTGAAAGTTGATTCAAAAATGAATAACATAGCAGCATATCAGAATTGAAAAATTGAAAATCTGTTTATAAACTTTTGGTTCAGAATGGGACACGTTTATGTTATTTTTTGTCAATTTTTACCCATTTTAGTAATAATAATTTATTTTTCTACTTTTAATTTTAGCATATTTTTCTGAAAATGTACTAAACAAATCTAAAACGAACAAAAAATCCTTATATGTCCATATTTAAAAAAAAAGTTGTCGCAAGTAGTCGGATACCTTAAGGCCACTCAATTGCTACCACTGTTTAAGTTTTGCGTTTTTTTTTTTTGTTTTAGAAGCATGGGAGACCGCATTATGAGTTAAATCTGTAACTTAAATCATGTATCAGACTCAATTTCCCTTTAAAATAATTGAAAGTGCCATATTTTTATATTAGTGTAAGTTACTTTTTTAGCCATTTTATCAATCTTATAATTTAAAAATGAATCTTGGGGGTGATTTATCACAGACGGAAATTCAAACAGAAATATATCCATTGATTTCTTAGTAGACCGTAAAAAGTTACACCTTATATAAATTATTATTTTTGATTTATTTCTTCCAGATACCTATTTCAGCTTTATTCTTTTAAAAAATAAATCTGATATTTTATCCTTTGCTTGCGTCGTACTAATCCATTTGAAGCTACTCAAAAGTGCCAAATTTAAAACATCCGAACTCAGTTTGAGCAACAGGTGTTTTTATTCCAAGAGCTCGATATTAATTTATTTTCCTTTTGAAAAATGTTTAATGAAATATAATTCATAAATTTATGAATTACATTTGAGACGCAGGTTTCTGTAAAGAGTGTAATTATGTAAGCCAGTGCTTCTCAAACTTTCAATATTCGCGACCCAACATTCAATCATAATTTTCATCGTGCCCCCTTTCCATACAACAAAAATGTATTACATTCAATAATACTATAATTTGATGCTAAGGCTACAATACGACTTCAATCTCTTAAGTACCACTGGAAGATATAAACATCTCACTCAGCCAAAGCATTAATTTTCTGGACGTATATATACGTCTTTCCGAAGTATGACCTTTTCTGTGTACTGTTATCCATAAAATTATTCCGAAGGCTTTGGAATTCAATATATATATGTTTGCTAAGGATTTACTTATTTCGGAGAAGCTGCTTTTATTTTTATTCCTTTTCTTCCCCCCCCCCCCAAACATCACATATGCGCGCCTACGTGGAAAATACGCATTGGGGAGCGAATTGCGTAACTTTTAATACGCAGTTTCCAGATTTCTTACAAACTGTACAAATTATCAAAATAAGTGTTAATTCAAATCCATAAGTTCACTGGTAATTATCACATTTTTTCTTAACTTTGTATTATGAAATTAATTATAAAATACACATTGTACCGGCTGATACTTTTACAAGTATATTATATCATTGTGAATTTGTATTTTATTTTTTATTATGTCAGAATGTATTTTGTTCGTTTGCTTACAGTTAATTAATAATTTTTTAAATAATATTTTATTTTCGACTTTTCGATATGCTCCCGCCCCCCCCCCCTCGTAGAGTTATCCCTCCCCCTAGAGGCACGCCCCACAGTTTGAGAAAAGCTGAAGAAAGCTTATATTCCATACCAAATGATTTTGTTTGTACCATATTGGGAAATATATGGCAAAATTTCATATTCAAAATAATATCACTGTATTTCTTATTATATTGATAGGAGTTGGAAATATATATCTCATTTACAACTTTGTGAAAACCTGACCCAGTTCGAAATTATCCGGCTCCATAACAAAGGCAGAGTAGAAACTTTATGTACATGGTTAAAAGATTTTACATCACTACTTACGTTCTGCGTCTGTCTGAGCAAAGAGAGGGAATGGGAAGCAGTCATCTTTCTAGTTGATTATGAAGGAGTCAAAAAATCTAAAAAATCTGACTTTTCTCGCTGTGCAGGCCATTAAATACCCTGCCTCATTACATTGAGATAAATCCTCGATGTAACTCTTCCATGTTCCTTTACTCATTTCCATGGGAACTTCTCTAAGGTGAAATACTACACTTAAAAGAGCTTCGAGTTCCTTGACCTATTGTTTATCAAAAATTCTCCCTTTCTGCAGAATTTCTTCATTTCTTATCAACAAGGGTCAAAGCCAAAATTACTGAATTTATATAAGGGGACTTAGTACTCTTTGAACAATTTTTTTCATTTATGTATTTAAAAATTACATTTTAGCATTTCATATAATGTTTCTATTTAAGAAAATGATACGAAATGATTTTTTTTTCACACACATATTGTTCACATAATTTTAAAATTTTAAATTTTTTGAAGAAAGTATATGAAAAAGTTTAAAATTTTACTCCATTTGTAATTATTAATTTTTTTAGCTGAATTTTTTGTAATATCCTTAAGGATGTTCTAAGTAACTTTAGAAGGATCGACTTTACAATAACTAAATTAGTTTTACAGAAAAAAATAAAATGTTGACATGAATGCTAAAATTCAAGGAAAAAACCAATATCTCCTACATTTATTTTTTTAAAAGAAGTACTGAGTTTACAGAAAAATGGATCCCTAATTTTGTGTGTTACATATATGTGTATATATATAACGCACAGGAAAAAATGGAAGTGATTGGTAAATAATTGGGAAAGGAGTAGCATTTTGAATGCAATAATGTATCGGGAAAAAATACAAACTGAGAAAAAAAAACCACTTTAAAGTTTATAATTCTGAAAAAAATAATTATAATAAGATTAAATAAATTCAAAGTGCCACTTTAAGACATAGTCATGTGTTTTTCTTTAAAATAATAACATTTTCGTGTTTTTTCAACCCATACATTTTTATAAAGGATCAATTTTTACAGAGTGTTGATTGCTCAAGAAAATTCAAGAAAAATGTTAATTTTTTTTTCTGTCATGACAGAAATTTTAGCGTTTTTCTTCACATAATATTGAAGTATTATACTTGTATGAAAAACATATGGGAATAAGAACAAATTAGGAAATTATTAGTATAGAATATCTTAATTCAAATATTTTACATGCACACACTCACAAAGAAAAAAAAATATTGTAATGCCTCGGTAATATCCTGCTTTATGTACAACACCTTTTTTTATAGTCATTATTTTTCTTTTTAAAATAGATTTTTTTTTTATCAAAAAAGCTTATTTTTTCTAAAAAGGGGGAGGGTCGAATTAACTTATTTGTTAATTTACATTTCTCAAATGAAGTTTTATTGGACTTCTAATTCTCCGACATGCAAAAGTGATATATCAATCGAAAGATAATAACGTTAAGAATAAGATTAAATTTAAAAAAGAAAACGATAGCTCGGTCATTTTTGGGGTACCGAATCCTCTTAAAGAGAGAAGACTGCCTCCCTTCAATATTAACTTCAAAATAATTATACCATTCAACTTATCTTGCTGTAATAAACAATATTACGTAAAATATGTCTATGATCCATTAAAATTTTGCATGCGTGTCAAAATATTAAAAATAGTAGTTATTTCTTTTAAAAAAATATTTCGAAATAGTTTTATTTTAAATTTATTTTAATTTTTATGATGAATAAAATCAAAAGGAAAAATATCCTTTTTCGGCATCTTTTTTTTAAATATAATTCACTAGTAAAGAGTTAAATGAAACTAAGTAACAAATTGAGGTATTTTGTACCATACACTGTCCCCTAAAGAAAAATATCCTGTTTTCTGGAAGTACATCGAAATTAAGACTCGCTTCTTCAGTATTGATTAAATGCCTCCGGATCCGCAGGTGGTTATCTGTTTCCTACAGAACCCTTAACAGGAGAAGATAACAATCACAAAAACTCCTCTCAACGGTTTCCTCTATTTACCAAGAGCTACATCCAGTAAAATATTACGAGAAGATTTTCCACACGAGAACACATCCCCTTTTTGGTGTCTTTACTTTCTTACGGTGAATATCATTTACCGTCAAATCCTCCGGTTACGGAGGATTTGAGCTTGTCTTTTTGGAGTAGCCGTAATCCGTATATGATTATAGCTTTTCTGATATTCTATGGGAAAAGATAAAACTCTGTAGCTGTATTCCAATGCAAATAAAAGACTGTTGAAGAATGTTCATAGTGAAAGATATTTGAGAGATTTAAATTGTTGTGTCGGAAAATTCCTCTTTAACTCTAAGAAAACTAGAATTTATTTAGAACAGAGTCTTCTAAAAAATTATTTTATTCTAGAGGGGTTTTTTCTGTTAAAGCGTCTCATACTTTTATCTTTAAATATATTTCTTCAGCAAATTATCCTAATTGTATAAATAAAATATACCAAACCTAATATTTTAAGATTTACAATGTTAATATTGGTATATATATATATATATATATATATATACAGTCAACTCTCGATAATTCGAAGTTGAAGGGACTAATGAAAAGCTTTGAATTATCAAGAGGATAGAAAAAAACTTCCGCAAAATGCACGAAGAGAAAATTTTCTAACATATTTAAATTTGAAACAATGTAATAAAGTAAGAAATGCACATACGTATAAAATTATTTAAATTTTTTTTAATTTAAAACTTGGAATCTAAAATTAACGCAAAACGTATGCAAAGTTTCACACTCAGCTGCTGGGTATACTGAATAGTATAGACACGTTGGGCAGGCTTTACTCGCCTAATCAGTCAGCCAACACATTCTAGAACCAGTTTTTCTTTCTTTTTTTATTGTTGTACTCTATCACTCTTCTCCTTTCACTTTCCACTCCGTCTTTCTTAACTTCTCCAAGAGGACTCTTTCCTGCCCTCCATACATATTCCTGATTGTAAATAAAATCATTTCACCCCCGGTTCCTTCAGACATTGCCCTCAAAACCATTGGCTCTTCAAGTGAGGGTCCAGTCCAGCCCATGCTCTATTTGTTAACACATGCTATAAGTCACTCAAAAGAAGCATAAATTGCCCTGTCAGTCCGACGCAAAGTACACAATCCTACGCATCTCTTCTTCACAATAGCTGACAATACTTAATGAACGTATGTATACCAAGGCCCCATGTCAAGCGAAATACTATATGAACGTCTGACAACAGGCATGGCAGGTCTATTGTCTGCTTGAAGAAGGAAAACAGTAAAAGTGTATTTTCGCCTGAGAAACCAAGAAACACAAAGAAGAGGGACCATGCAGAGGGTCATCAAAGGAGCTACGTAACAAGGGAGACACGCAAAGACAATACAACTCAAAACATTTAAGCTCCAACCTGTTTGCTACAGGACTCTACGTGATAGTGGGTATTTAAATAGTCAAGAGTTTTATAAGATAACTTCGAATTATCGCGTGTTGTAGTTTGGACAGCCACAAATTTTACTTCGGAATATTGAGTGTACCAAAACGTATTGTTTTAGTTCGAAATATCAAGAGTTTTTCTAGGGGCTGAGCATATACTTCAAATTAGCGAGAGGTTCGTATTATCGGAGGTTTCAATTAGCGCGAGTCGACTGTATATGAATTCTTTACTCTTACCTCTTTTTTGGTGCTAATCTATTTTTAACTAATTAATTAAACTGATTTATATATTTAATAAACTCAAAAGGATGTTAAAATCAAGTAGGATACTTGCGTTTCTGTCGAAGTGTCTGTTACTGCAATTTTTTAAATAACTTAAATTTCTTTTGATAAATAATTCCTTTTTTTATGGTTATAAATACAATAAATACTAAATTGGGCTTTATTATCTGGGAACTAAGCATAATTCAAAAGTTTTATCTGTAGTGTTCATTAGCATAAATAATCAATACCCGGAAAATCATTAAATTTAATAGTTTGTAAGCAAAACTGAAAATGCTATTAAACAAGAGCTCCCATTGCTAATGATACCTTAAATAAGATATGATTTAAGACCTGTAATGAGACTGTACTCTTAAATTCGTTCAACGAATGAAACAATTATGCACTATCATAAAGCAGAACTTATCTCTTCTAAATTGATGGCTTATTTGTTTACAAAATTGTATTAAATAGAACAGTGGTATTATTCAGTAGGCTATCAATTATTGGAGTTACTTAATACTTTCAAAAGATGGCTCTAAAGATGCTTACATTGTCTGCAATTTAAATTATGAACGAGTAAGAGAAAAAAAATCACTGGTACATAGTGAATGTAGAATATTCTGTGAATTATTTAAAAATTTTAACTAAATTATTTGTAAAAATTCGTGTTGTAACCATCCTCTAAAGTCTGTTACTTTATAGTTAAATCTAATTTAGGTGTGTTAAAAAATGCTAATGATAAGAAATTAACGTACGAGAATATTTTTCTTGTTTGGTTAAAATAAGAATTCGTTGCTTTTACTAAAATCAGCTTTTTAAATGGGAATTTATTTTATATAAAGAAAGAGATAAAATTTAAATTCATTTTTGGTACGGAATAAAATTGCACGATCTCTCACTGATTCAGTGTATTATTGAACTTAAATAAGAATCATAGATGAAGTGCTGTGACCCGTAAGAGAGCAAAATTTTATTAAATAACTATTTACGAAATAATTTATTTAAGTTATTCATTTCGAGTCTTAACAGATATGTAGAACTTAAAATGCTCAGAAATAAGTTATTTTTTTATATTTCATAAACTGAAGAACCTGTAAAAAATTAAGTAATGTAATTGCTAGTTTTTTCGGAAAAAAATATTTGTTTGCACCAAAAACATCACTCTTCGTGTATTAATTGCAACAAATTCAAAGCAATCTCAAAAGTTACTCAGCACTTTGAAACAATGGGTTACCCGTGAAGTCTATCCTCTCCAACTCGGGAAATTTTCCATCCAGCCAAACAGTCATTTAGAGCTAGAACAACTCCATTCCACATACGAATGCCACAACTAAATAGCAGAAAAATAATCAGCATGATTGAGAACATGAGTTGTTGTTTTGTGGACAGTATATATATATATATATATATATATATATATATATTGGCAGCGTGCTTGAAAAAGATACAGGTCATTTTTTTCTCTTATGGTTAGCATTCTTTCATGTAAGTTTTTGCTTAGTTTTTCCTTAACAAAATTTTTTTATATTCATCTCTTCGTGGGAAACCTTTCCTTTTATAATTTAATTAATTTTTTTATTTTTCTGTGTGTTGCAAAATACACGTGTGTTAGTTTTAGGCCTAACATTCAATATGGCTCAGTTTTTTTCTATTATGTCGAAAATTTCTGCTGTACGAGGAAGGTGGATCCGTAAAGTATATTTAAACCTAATTTGCTGGTCCTAATTCAGCAACAGCGTTAGAAATCCTAATAGGTCTCCATTTTAGTCCATTGACTCTTTTGGTTTCTTCCATTTTAAAGTTCTATCTCTGTTTCTTGCTATACATACGTTTATTTAAATCTTGTACAATATACCATTTCCAACATTTTTTTATAGTTATGTGTCTTAAACATCTGGTTTCTATCTTCTAGCTTTGTTCATTGATAATTTAGTCTTGTTATTTTTTCAATTTATTATGCTATATATATATAGTCGCTTAGCTATTCGAAAATACTGGAGGATTTCTTTGGCGAGTTTCAGAGGTTGTGTGCATATAATTTAATATAAGTAACCATTATTTCTTTGTATGTACTGTGTCTTGTACCCTTATCACGTAATCAGGTCTAACGTTAAATTAATAAAAATGAATTGCTTTTTGAATGTACATTGGGTCCCAAATTCATGGTACAAACTTTAAGGGAAGGTACAGGGCATTATAACAATCATTTATTGTATAGGAATGTATTGGAACAAGTGACACAGTGAGGCACAAACACAAAATAGGAGACGAAAGGAAAGACTAAGGGTTTATTGAAAGCGTCGTTGACAAGTGCTGTAACAATAAGTGTTACAATAACTGTTCAAAATTGCGTCCACCTTTAGCAATACATGCTTGACAGCGTCGGTGGAGCGATTGGTGAACACGTTTAAAGATGCCAGGTATTTCACGCATACGTGCAGCAGCTTCGGATATTTGAGCAACAAGATCCTTATCTGAGTCAAGTGTAGTTCAGCATAAACAATATTTTTCAGATGTGCCCATGAAAATTAATCGAGGCTCGATAAATTGGGAGATCGGGGTGACTAATCCTCCACAACGTTCAAGGTGCTTTCTTCTAAGCCTAGACTGCGTACAACTCTTCGTCGACCAGCATCATATCTGGTGACGCGGAACGAACCTGTTTCCGAAGTTGGCGATGTAATCGCTGAAAAATACTGTGATCCGGCATTCGTTGATCAGGAAACTGCGCGTAATACATTCGTAACGCAGCTTTGCCGATACCATTTGCACGGCCGCACATGTAGTCTGTTTTTACGGTGTACATAATGTCTCCTATCGTAGTCAACAATATGATTGCGAATAGCACTTTCCACTACTAAGATGCAAAAATTTTGAACGGTGGCTAGACATCTACTGCCCCCTACTGGCAACGCATTCAACCGATAACTCCATTTCTCTTTTCTTTTATTACCCCTGCTTGCGCCTCACCACGCCCATACATTCATATACAATAAATTATTGTTATAATGTCCCATATCTACCTTAGAATTTGTACCATGAATTCGGGACCACCCTATAAATTGGTAAGTCGTGTCCGACTCAAAGGCGTCTCAATCACCACTGCGTTTGGATCCCCTGAGTATATGGCTAATGAGCATAAGCGTGACTTCCACCTCAGCCAACATGAGGAGGATTCACCATGACAACTCCTCTCAGGGGGCTCACCTTCTTTAGGTGAGTACGGGTGTCACAATCCCGAGGTGCCCTAGTGATCTTTTCCTTTTCCCACGGGGTTTACTGTCTTTGGTAAACACAAGCTTCACGAACCCGGGGTACCCTAGTGATCCTTCTCTATTTTCGACCCTCTTTCTTGTCGTTCAATTCATTCTTTCTTTCTCTTCCCGTCTAGACCACAGATATTAAAACAAATGTTTGGCGCAGTATAGCCGAAATCGGCTCTTGCGCCAATAAACCCCAAAAAATCACTCACTCACCATGACAACTTGTACCTGAATAATGAGTTTTTATGATGTATCGGAATATCCGAATCATAACGATGAAAGTCAGTTTGTTAGAAAGAAAGATGTCATACAAGACAGTTAAATATTAGTGGCATGGATTCACATGTTAAGGGGTATAAGTTTTTATTTAACATACATTCATGAGGAAAAAAAAACTGTTAAATATTCTATTCAGTATCTAGTTATACGTTCAGTATTACCCTTTAGATAATAGTTCCTGCCCTTATTTTTTTTTTAATTAAGAACCATAGCTCTTCCAACTTTTCAGCAAACTTTTTATTACAGAATGAAAAACAAATTTTCTTCATGAAACAATATCTTCATGCTTTCTACTACTTTGATTACACATAGTATTGTTGTTTCTAATGCCACCTGATCGACGGTGTTACATCGAGGCCCACGAAATTCATCGTGGCAAGAGGCTAGTTTTACGTTTGTCGTTAACTTTAGCTTTGAGCACTATACAGATGACAGTGCAATTTGGCTCGGTTGCATCCCAATTTTGAGGGTGTTCCCCTGGGGGAATGAGGAGCCTTCCACCTCACTTCCCCTTCCACCAACTTCATAAAAGGACTTGTGGCTTTCCGACTATTTAGAGTGCCCTCATCCTGCACAGGCACTGTGCATTTGCAAATGTCCATTTCTCCGGGTTTCGAACCCAATTTCTATGATACAGCAGTCAGCGTCACTAGACACTATAGCTTTGTTAGATTTCTAAATTCAAAGAAATTCGTTGCGGCAAGGGGCTAGTTTTAAGCCTGTCGTTATCCACAGCTTTAAACACCATGTGGGTGAGGGTACAATTTGATTCGGTTCCATCCCAATTTTTAGAGATAACAACCTGGAGGTGGCGAGGAGAAGGCCTCCATCATCTATTACCTTTCCACCAATCTCATGAGAGGTCTTGAGGCTCGATGAATATTTAGAGAACTCCCATGCCATACTGGCCCTATACACTTATAAACATCCATGCCTTCTCCAGGATTCGAATTCAGACCCTATGGCACAGCATTAACCGTCACTTTACCGCACACATTTAACCACTTTGCCGCATGAATGGCTTACACATGATAAATACACTGCTGTCCACCGTAAATGCAACACCAAGAAAGACAAGAGATAGCACAACAAAATTTATTTTGTGGATAACATGTTGACCAAGTATCAAAGGATTAAATTTACAGAGTTCTGTAAAGTGTGGTTCCTGCCAGAATCAGTAGCCAGAGTAGCCGCCATTGTTGGAGATCACCGCTGCCACACGCCTCGGCATTGATTCAAAGAGACTTTGGATGTGTTTTTGGGGTACAGCAGACCAAGAAGCTTCCACACGTTGCCAAAGTTGATCTGGTGTGGCAGCTGGGGGTGTAATCTGGGTCAATCGTTGAACAACCATGGACCACATGTTTTCTATCGGTGAAAGATCCGGAGAGCGAGCCAGCCAGTGAAGCAATTCAATCTGGTGATTGACGAAGAACCGTTGGACAATGCGTGCCACGTGTGGTCGTGCATTATCCTGATGAAATACGGCTGTGGGCAAGCCCTGAAGGTAAGGAGGTACAACTGGCTCCAACACCTCGGAGATATAGCGCTGGCTGTTTAATGTACCGACAATGTGTACTAGAGGAGTGCGAGAGTGATATTCAATACCGCCCCATACCATAATTCCCGGTACAGGACCAGTGTGGCGATGCATAACGCAGCTGTTCAGTATCCTCTCTTCAAGGTGTCTCCAGACTCGAATCCGACCATCGTGGTGTTGCAGACAGATGAGTGATTCGTCAGTAAAGACAACTTCATTCCATTATGCCGCCCACATCCTTCTTTCATCGCACCATTGGCGGCAGAGACGTCTGTAATTCTGCGTCAAGGGTAAACCAAGCAATAGACGTCTTGCGGACAGACCATTTTGCTGTAAACGGCGTCGAATGGTACGCGTAGACACTGAATGACGCGTTACAAACTCAATGTGCTGTGCTATAGTTCGTGATGTGACTGAGCGATCTGTCATTGCCATACGCACAATTTGCCTGTCCTCACGTGAAGTGGTGCACTGTGATGGATGCGATCGACCACGTCGGTCCGTCGTACCCTCCAGCATCCAAAGATCACATATCCGCATTACAGTTGTTTGGTTTCGTCCAACACGACTACTGATTTCCCTGAAAGGTAATCCACAATCTCGGTAGGCCACTATCCTCCCACTGTCGAACTCGGATACTTGATCAAAAGCTGATCGCTGTTTTCTACGAGACATAACTGATCGTTTTTTTTTTGAAAAAACCACAATTTTTGAACTTGAAATTGTCGAAATCTCCAAGCCTTAAATAGCACTTTGAGGTGGCGCCACAGGCGTGCGTGTTGTGTGTCTGCGCTGAAACTCTAATCATTTGCATATCTCACCTCCACTAATGCATGTTGTAAATTCCATGTTATTTGCGTGCTTCCTTCAGGGTGTTGCATTTACGGTGGCCAGCAGTGTAGTTTAATCAAGGCACAATGTTAACATGTTCCTAAGGAATCATAAAAACGAATATTATTATTGATTTACAAATAAACCTAAGCACTCTTTGTACTTGGATTCACAAACGGTAAGAAATTAGAAATAAAAAGGCAATCTCGCCACAACAAGTTAACCAGTGTTATTCTCAAAAGGAACATTAATAGAAAGAGAAGCAAAGCAAATGGGAATAAATTTCCTTTTAAATCTCTTACCATGAATCTATTAATCAATCCAGGAATGTTGCAAGACTTAGGGATGAAATTGTTGATCAGCATGTTAAATCATTTATCATCGAAATACTTGATTCACTTATTTTAATGGGTATGCGTGAAATATCTGACGGAGTATAAAAGCTAGACTCGACTGGAATTTTGGCTTCCACAGTAATTAAATTTACTGGCAAGAAATCTCCAGGTATTAGTTCAATTAAATATTTCGAGGACGACCTATGAAATGCAAAAATAGTTTCTATCTTACTTGAAGATCACTAAATGATCTTGGAATTTGTTTTTGATAGAGGCTCTTAAAGGCGCTTAAACGTCGTACTTTTATTTAACTTATGCATTCTTATACCTGGCATTGAAAGGAACCTCATTTTAAACGCTTTTCTTGAATTTAATTGCATAAAATATTTTTATATGTAAATCATGCAATTATGAAAAACTTTAAGAAATATATATTTGAAGAATAGAGATATTAGAATTATAGAGAGTACGAATGTTAAATTATTTAAAAGAAAAGAAATTATAGTTTAAAAAACAAAACAAAAAACACACTTTTATAGTTAATCGAACATTGTAGAAAAAGTGTGGGGTACTCGTATCAATTTTTATAATTTCTTACTAGCTCTATTCTGAAATACAGAGTTAGAATAAAAATGTAATACAAAGCACCCCACGCTTTTACCCCAATGACATTAATTTTCTCGTTCATCATTTTATTCTTATATGAAGAATTGCTTTTTTACGTTTTAGTTCGATTAACTATAACGTTTTTCTTAGGGTTTTTTTTAACTATAATTTATTTTTTACTTTTTAGTTCGATCTACAATAAAAGTGTGTTTTTCTTAGCTTTTTAAACTATCATTTATTCATTGATGAATTAATCTTAAATGGGTCATTTCTTAGAATCTGGAATACCCATTGGCGTTTTCGCTTTAGAGCTGTAACTTAATCTTTTAGTAACCAAATCTTGAAATGGTATTTGGAATTAGTCGTCAAGTCTGGAAATAGTTATTCCTGATGATCCTGATCAGGACAATGGAACAAAATTGTGAAATTATCGTATTATCATCAATCTTTGACAAGTGTGCAAAATTTTGAATGAAATCTGACCTTTTAAAAAGGGAAAAAATCGAGTTCAAAGATTCCGTTACATACAAGTGAAGCTTATAAAAGCGTTTTAAAAATGCATCAAAAATATTAAGTTGGTTTGTATGTGTAATGCATAACCCAACTAATGAATAAGAAAATTAATCTCGATCTAAGAAAAAATTTTAATCTGGAAAATAAAATGAATTCTATTATAATGCAAGTGTCTTCTTGTGAAAGGATTGATTGAAGACAAAAGTGTATAAAAATAAAATTTCACTGCATTTAGAAATTTTTTTGTATCAGAGAGCTTTAACTAAAATTCTAAAATTCTCAAATTAAAATAATCTGAATATCCAGACCGACATACAGTCGGACCCCAATTTAACGAATCCATGGGGACCGAACATTTTGTTCGTTATATCGAGGTCCAAAAAATAAAATACAAATTTTGTGCACTTACCTTTTGGAAATTTTATAATAAGCAACTGCCCACAAAAAAATAGAAATTATCAAATTTTTATTTAACAACTAAAAATATTGTTAGTGAATTATTACACACCTTTAATAAGAAATATTTTAAAATACTCACTATATATAAATGTTTGGAAATATTTTTGATTCTTGACTCGAAGGAGTTCTTTTTCGACTCTATCCAGGGAAGAAAATAATGCATCTGTTACATCTTGTAGCATAAAAGAGAAATATATTTTCACAGTTTCCAAGCAATGTGAAACATTAGAAAATGTAACAGTTTTGATAGAAGTTTCATTTTCTATTTCTGCATTCTGTAACTCATTGGCTTTGACAAATCAGCAATTTCCTCAATTTCTGTTGCATAGATAGGCAATCCCTCATCAAATGTATCATAATCATAAAAATCTTAGTATATACCCAGCATTGTGCGCATTGTGGAATGGGATGAGATAAGAAAAGAATTTTCTGTCCTACTCAAATCTCACACGTTAGGTTACACGATAATTGTTTTCATCTTTTCCTGATGAAATTTGCAAGTTTCCTCCCAAGAAATTTGGAACAGAAAAGTTCTTTTTTCTGTTCCGGAAAAAATATATGTCATTTGAAATAAAAATTTAATTTTTTCGAATACAAACCGGGAGGAAAGGGAAATCTCTTTCCTGAGTGGGAGGAGGTCGGAAGGAAGATTAGCTATAGTCATAATAACTTCAATTTATTTTTCAATGCGACCAACAAGACAAATTATTAACCGAAATTAAGAGATGCACCCAAATACTAAATATGAATAACAATACCGAGATGGATGAGATGCAAGAAGACTATAAATAAACAGATTACTTACGTCTAAGCAGTACCTTCTAATTCTTAGTGACCTAATCTAATTTAATTTCTATTTAGACAAATCGTCAACTTTAATATTACAATATTCAGCTACTAAGTATCCACTCCTCACTTCACCTTTAATAAATCCCTGCTAGCCGTAGCAAGTCTAACCTTTTATATCTTTATATTCAAGACTTAATTTTCTTACTCACATCTTCTTCACTGGAAGGTTTTCAATGAACTAAATTTTATAGACCATTTTCCCCCAAGAGAATTTTTAGTTGGAAAACTCCGAATAGGTCCTTCTTCACTGGAAGGTTTTCAATGAACTAAATTTTATAGACCATTTTCTCCCAAGAGAATATTTTTAGTTGGAAAACTCCGAATAGGTCCTTCTTCACTGGAAGGTTTTCAATGAACTAAATTTTATAGACCATTTTCCCCCAAGAGAATTTTTAGTTGGAAAACTCCGAATAGGTCCTTCTTCACTGGAAGGTTTTCAATGAACTAAATTTTATTGACCATTTTCCCCCAAGAGAATTTTTAGTTGGAAAACTCCGAATAGGTCCGTGACAAAGCTAATAAAATGTTTTTACCAGATGCTGAAATAATGCGTTGATTCGGGGTCATTTATTCTT
This sequence comes from Trichonephila clavata, assembly GCA_019973975.1. NCBI lineage: Eukaryota > Metazoa > Arthropoda > Arachnida > Araneae > Nephilidae > Trichonephila > Trichonephila clavata. The sequence continues at coordinate 259,835 of BMAO01002559.1, read as the reverse complement.
AAAATCGTCAAGATGCGTGCTAAAACTTTTTTCAGTTGGCATGATGTGTTAAATTTGGAGAGTGGGATGCTAGCTCAGATATAGACCTCGTTACTTGGACGTGGTGCAAAATCATGTGATCCTTAACCAGTAATGCGGAGTTCATAAGCAATCATTCTCTCAGCCCAGATTTATGATAAAAGTGTTTCGAAGCCATCTTTTTTTTTCAGATAGAATATTTTATACAAGTACAAAAAAGGGTAGTATTTAATTTACACAGGAACACTTAACCGTGATATTCTCAAATTAAATAACAATATCTCCTTTATTAAAAGTCTATGTATCTTTTAACTACACGTTAAGCTCTTCAAATATATTGCGATATAAATTGCTTGTTTTATTTTTGTGGTATGTTCTTTTCTAAAGCTTTAACTAGGTCTCATTTTAGCTTAACATTCTAAACCGAAGTCTCAACGCAATAAAATAAATGTACGTTGGAAAAGTGTAGTAATAAAAATATTAAACCAGTATGTGAAATAAGATTTATGGCTCGGTTAACTTAATCTTAAAAAGTTTTTAGTGTTAAGTAAGACTGAGAAAACAAATTACTTTTTCAACAGTAAATCAATTCAGACTACATTTACGAGGTAAATAACAATAAGTATTTTTAATAAACGTATTCAAAAGCTGAGAGGGGAATATTATAGTAAAACGCAGTTATAATTGCAGTTAAGGAAAAATAACACCCATCTTTGCGTTAGATTTCTTTTTAAACGAAATATATAATACTTTAGTTCCTATCAAACTCGCATAAAAATTTTAGTAAGCAATAAAAAAGTATATTAGTAACACTATAAATGGATTGTGGTACCATACTGCAGATTGGATTCACATTTGGACTTAATTATTATGCAATGGGTATGCGTTTTAATTGCTAAACGGATATACTTCTGCCATCTGGTTGTATTGAACGCATCCAGCAGTTTATTTCTTCTGGAAAAAAAGCTCACCCAACCACATCAAATACTTCTCGAAATTTCGAACTATGGTCAGATTACGAGATGGACATCTGAACTAGTCTCTTACTCTCACACCACTCCTCTCATACAGAAAATTTTAAGCCCTGACAGATTTAACATACATCTGCCCTACTACATGGTGGTCTTTAGAGAAATCAATTTTTGTGTGAACACACGGTTCCAATAAAAAAATGCAAGAGATCGTTACAAGGATAATTCTTCAACAGCGGCTGGTTGCTGACAGATAGTACTAGAGACAATCACTTCCCTATGTCTTAAACAGGCATAAACATTCGTTGATGCAATGAAAATCGTTTAACATGAAACTCAAGGGGACTGAAATATTTTTTCGTGTTAAAGGATGTTGCAAAAAAAAAACATAGGTTCAACAAAATTTTAAGTTTATTTTACATTTTATTTTCATAGATACGTGTATGTGCATGTATTTAATCAAACCGTCAAACATTTACATAATTTACTCTTTTTTTTAAATTATTGTTGATAAAATGGAGTTAGCCATACCAAAATGTTAACAGATTCCCATTTTCGTCTTCTATTTTTTTAACTGCCATAAAGAGATCCACTTCTTCATTTTAAGCAAAATAGTAGCTTGTTTTCCCCCTGAGCTCTTTGTTACTATGCTCGGGAAAAAATTCTACTAAAATAGAAAAAAAATAATGCGAACCAAACTCACTGGTAACTTTACTCACACTGCGTCACCGAATTTCAAAGCCAACTGATGAGAGAGATGAGATGTTTTTGTGTGGCGTGTGTAGGGATGTAGCTTATATAGATAAACAAAATTGGCTCGTATCACAGACTATTCCGAGGGTATTTTGAAGCCAAGAGTTAACCTCCTTTCTACGAAACATGGGAAACCATCTCTCTTTTATACATTTCACACCCCTCTTAAATATAGTCTACGAGGCTGGCGTTTTCTTTATTCCCAGAAAGGAAATCTTTTCATGTTAAGAGAACAAAAATGCATGAAAATATAGTTTTGTGTTAACCAATATTTCGTCTTAAGCGTTTTCGCGTTAAAAGTATTTCACTGTACTTCTTATGCTGCTTTAAAGCGACATTATTTCAAACAAACGGCTTGATAACAGAAAGATTTCAAGTTAGAAGTTAAGTTATGTGTGAAAATATTGTGTGCAAAATGGTGTTCCATTTTCGTTTGATTCAAACACGCCATGATGTGAATATTACGAGATAGATGTACAAGAGGGAAGTCATCTTCATCCTTTGATCATTGTTTAAACTTTCGAGATTCATTCCCAATAATTTGGAAGCAGCTCTCAAAAATTTTAAAAACAATTAAAAAAGCAAATGAATCCAATGTATTAAGATGTCTAAAAAGAGCCGTAACCGAAATCTGATGTAAATATTTACTGGATAGCCTCAGAAGATATCCATATATATGCTTTTTAAAGAGACAAAAATAAAATGACCAAAACTTTTATATAGTCAATACTTTTAAATTTTAGGGAACATACCGACCATTGATATACGAGGGTTGATAATAAAAAAAGGTTACAAGCTGCAGCATTTGAAAACTACATATTGTGGAGAATTTTTTCTCCCAAAGTGGAGACAGATGGCACTACTTGTCACACAACTGGTTTTCGGGTAGTTAGTGAAAGTTCCCATGATTCAGGACAATTGAAATGACAAGACTCTTAAGAAATTGGCCTCGGTTGGAAGTGCAACCGTGATTCAATTTTTATGGGCAAGGAATGTGTTCGCATTTGCAATGAGCAGACAACATGTTGCGAAATGGTGTCACTCTTTTTAATCAGGCAGATATGATGTCGAAAACCGCGATATGACAGGGAGCTGCCGGCAAAGTTCTTCAACGACAGAAATCAACACGGAACCAAATGAAAAAATGATTCAAAATAATCAACGGGTGAAACGTGAACTACGTGAAATCTCATCAGAGCGAGGACTGAGCTATGGTAGCATGCAATACATCGTTTCTGATGTGCTGCGATATTCCAAGACAATTCTGTGAAAACATCCGTCGAGACCCGGCTCAATGGAGTAGGACCTGATTTCTCACACACACACATACATGAGGGTTAAACAAATTGGTCCTGTGTTCTGATAAATGCCTAAATAGACTTGGTGATTATGTCTAAATGTGATAGGCATGTATGCCTCTTAATTCCTTTTTGTATTTTCTGTCTAGTAATAATAAGTATTTTTCTATTCGACTTGTAATCTTCTTTTGAATCAACCCTCGTAATGTAGAATTGAACAATAAGATAAAGAAAGAATATTCTAGGAGTTCGAATTTTTAGCAAAATGAGCATAACATCTGGTCTTTTAAGCAAATTTAATTCAGAGTATAAAACCGTTTGTTCCACCCGCTATAGAATTAATTCTTTAGATCATATTCTCTGTTAACTTGTGTAAAATATACCTGGCACAGGAATGATCTCTCGATAAACTATCCCCTCTAGAGAACTTAAAGAAAAAGCAGTATTATAAATAAAAGCAAATGCACACAGAATTTTTTTTGTAGAGGATGTGAAATACTTTGATGCATTTATTGATTGGAGAAAATAACTTTTTTTTTTAAAAAAAAGGAATACTAGCCTCTATCCATCCTGATCATCATAATCATTTCATATGATTGTGATCAGGAGATAATAGCCTTTGTTTCTCCATATCCTATAAAACCCATTAATGTAACTGTAATATGGCTAAAAGTATTGCCTTATTCTGAATTCCAGTCAATGTGTGATTTCTGTGTTTCAAACAAACTTGGCATGTGAATTGGTCAGCTCCATGAAACATTTCCACACGCACAACCCAGATGTAATTATTTTGTACACAATTTTGGCTCTAATGTATTTTTAATTGTAAAATGACTGCTTATATTTTAAGGAATACATTGTTTATAACCTTTTCTTCGAGGTAAAAAAAGTCAAAACTGCATAATTTATAACAAAATTTAAAAAAATGTATAATTCTAACTTTTTTTTATCTCTGGTGCCACTTAAAAGAAGCTGATACATATGAAATATGTCGAGGCTTAAAGATGTCCCATTGGCGTAGTGTTATGGAAGTTTTGAGAGTTGAGTGCCTTCTCAGGTGTCGTCCTCGTCACTTACAGAAATTCATAACGAGATATGTCACCAATAGCCCTAGCGTAGCTCAAATAAACAAAATAAAAATTTTATTTAAAACCACATCAATTCTACTTTTTTTATTTCCTACGCCGATGTTAAAACAAAACGGATATAAAAATTTAATTATCTTGTCCGTTAGTTTTTTAGTGGAATTATTTTTTTTTAATTTTTCTTTTTCTTTATTTCCAGGTTTAAAACCAAAGTGGCAGCTGATCAGAAAGGTGATCCGTCTAAGATCATTGGATTTAGACTGGTCTGGACCGCTGTGGCTTTTGAGTTTGATGGTAAGAAAGCATCAAAATTATCGTTTCTGATTTTTATAAAATACTTATCCTCGATGGGCAGCATTGGTCTCAAGATACAATAAAATAAATATTCATCAACTTTTTAAAGTCATCTTTAAATTACTTAAGGGAATATCTGCTACAATTGCAGGAAAACTTCATGCCAGAAAATACAACCTCTAACAATAAAGTTCGGTGAATTAAGTCAGAATGGCCGATCTGATCAACACTAGCGAAACAAAACCCTGCACATGCATAGCAGCAAGTAATAACCATCTTCTCCCGCCGTTGTTTAGTTGAGACCTGTTTGTGTTTCGTGTAAGACTTGTTTTACAAAGTGCATGTTTAGTACTTTGGTTCTTAACTGATAAGAGGAAAATGAACGAGCAAAAGATCAATTAAAAGTTTTGTTTTAAGCTTGGCAAGACACCGTTAGAAATTTATGCGATGCTGGTACGTATTTATGAAGATCAAGCACTGTCCATGAAGTGTGTACACAAGTGGTTTGTCTGTTTTCAAATAGCAGGGAAAATGTTTCTAACAACCCCGTAACTGAAGGTTGGCGACGTCCATCACTAAAGATCGTCAATTAATTGCGTGCATGATAGATGATGAACAGTGACAGTTTCGAATAAGCTGGACTTAACCAGATTTTCCGGTTATAAATTTCGATCCTCCAGTGCCAAGGGACCTGTAGATCTTCTGTGCCCAGGGCCCGAAATGAGCTTAAATCGGCACTGCTAATGAACTACATATTAACCGTGAATCCGTGCGACAAATAGTTACCCAGAATTTAGGGATGAGAAAAGCGAGTTATCGATATTGACATTCCTAGAATCTAACGAAACGTGACGAGGCTTTTGAACTCCATCCCAAAAGAAGACTTCTTGTAAAGTTTCCAGGACATGTATAGCATGGTCAAAGTGGTGCACAGTTATGGGAGGTAACAACTTCGAACGACAGTAAAGTATTTTTTGTTAATATTTCATTTACTTTAATGTTACAGGACTATTCACCAAACGTTATTGTCAGAGGCTGTATCATATTCTAACAATGGAAGATTTAATTAACGTTTTTACGATGCCTTTATTTAAATGGTGAATATAACTGAAAATTTTTCTCTTTGTCCTGGCTTTTTGAATCTAGAATTTCTTTTAAAAGGTTCGGAATATATATTCAATCTTTCTGAAACTATTTCTAATCACTTTTAGTGACTTATTAGGATAAATTCACTTGTTTTATTCATATTTGTATAAATGGTTCCAAGTGAAAGAACCATGTTGGTTCCTCTCTTAATACGATTAATCATTCACTTAATGCATTTTAACTTCATTCTTTATGTTTCATTTTACCGCTGAATTAACTGTCAGTATAACAAAGTTAATCTTTTAGAAGAGCATCAAAATTGTATCATCTTCCCAAATTCTTTGAGTACCTTAGAGTCTTAACACTGTCCGATTCCTTCCTTTCATCCATTAATTTTTAAAGCATTGAAAACAATCAATAACTTAAGTCTCAAAGTATTCAAATATTATTTTGTTGGATACCATTCCATTTGGGAATCAAAGGTAATGAAATAGTAGACAATGCTTATAAATTTGTTTCCAAGATAATCTGTTCTGTCATTCTGCATTGCTCTATTTGTTGAATATATTAAAATATATATATATTTACCCAAGACATTAACAGGTTCAATGGTTAGTAAACTTAAAATGATTAGCAATATAAATCATTTTAATCCAGTTATTTCTCACCCTGGAATTATGTACTGTATACTTCTATGAGTCCGGACATGTGCGCTTATGTTACTGTTAAAGCTCGAAACCCATTAAAGGGGTCTGACACGTGGATTTTTGAAAAAATTTCGATTATTAATTTTTATATTTCTAAAAGTTTAAATATTTGCATTTAAAATTATTTATTATAATAGGAAATACTATATAATTAGAAGTAGCTTTATTGATAGTTTAAATAAAGCTACTAACTTGACGTACATTAATTGAGCTCTGCTAGGAGCACCTGTGTTTCTTCTTGCATAAGTTTCTGATAAGCGCGTATCCATATAATGTTCAAGCGGAAAAATTAGAGTTATTGGGTTTATCCAAAAGTGTATGAGAATACAAAACACCTTATAATCAGTGATTCCAATATCATCATTGATGGAATTAAAAACTCTAAAATTAGGCATAAATATGACTATTGCACAGTTCAATGTGAGTCATGTAGCAAAGTAAATGCTCTTAAATATTGTGATATTGAACCAAGTTATAACTGTATGTCATGCTTCAAAAAATTAGATGCACGTAGGATTCGTGCTGCCCATCGAAAGTATCTTGAGATCCAAAAAAAGGCAAAATTGCTAAAAATAATGAAAAAAAGGTTATATATATATGTACAAGAGTGTTTTGTAGGCGCGGAGGGTAAAAAAATTCTTCTTATGCTTCTGGAAAGTACTAAAAAAAGTAAATGCTCAAAAATTAAAAAATTTTACTAAAAAGCCTGTTTTCTCAAAATGTAATATTTTTCACTTTATGTAACTTTTTCTCAAAAACTACTCATTATATAATCCTCAGATTTTCAGTAAGCGCACTTTTAACATGTTTACACATTTTAATGGAGGGAATTAGATATATATATATGGCAAAATTGTTTAGATAAGACTTTATAAATAAATTTCAGAGGGGAAAAATCGGTCATTTTTTAAAAAATTCTTAATTACTTTAATTTCTTACAAAAAGACAAAACCCTTCGTTAAAAATTTGCTGATAATACACATAAACCTTCTGTAAAAATGTTATCGATGAGAAGTTAGTAGTTTCCTAGAAAAAGGTACATAAACTTACGCAATTTAACATGGGCTCCTATGCACGTGCCGGGCCCTCTTTAATGTGAAGATTACCCAGCTAAAATCTGAAAATTTACTGATTTGCTCCTTTAAAGTGCGGAATCAAGTGTTTTTCGTATTTTAACAATGTAATCTTTACATTGGTGCGGTTTCCGTATCGTTAAAGTTCAAAAGTTTGTTTCTTTCCTTTCTTTTCTGTTAGGAATTTTGATTGAACGTTGACTATTCCTAGAATAATTTGTTATAAACTTTTGGAAACTGAGCGGAAGACATAGGATGAAAGACTCCTTCAATTAATTTATAATAAATTTAATTACGCCAACTAGTATCTTCTGGAAACAAATTAAATGTTCAAAGTTCCAATATTACAAAGTATGGCTACACATACTGATATAGCAATCCAAACCATTATAAAAGGAATCATAGTTCATTAAATTGTATGGTATGCAGTTCACGAATTGCGTATGTTTTGCAAATTCATTTCCTTAACTGTAATAAGATATTAAGTCGTTTGATTCTTTGTATTGTACTTTTTCGATTGATTAATGATTTATTCTATCAAATAATGTGTTGATTGTTCTATTGTATGAACTTGATTCTTTAGATATCAAAAAATTTAAAAAAACAATATTTAATTTAAGCGTATAGAAACGTTGCTATTGTTCCACCAAAGTTCTTATTTTCACTTTAACGAGTGCCTAGTAGGTAATGCACAGATTACTGTTGGATTTCTTACTTTTTTAGGTAATTTAAAAATTGATAAAATTTTCCTCGCTTTAAAAGATTACCCTAGTTAATTTACAGAATACCTAACTAACCTGAATATTAACTGATTTCTGCACTTAAGTGGTAACATTTATACATTTGAGGCCTAAATGGGCATGATAGAATACTGATTTGTTTCCTTTGGTGAAAACCTTCCCAATCTTAAATATTACTCTTAACAGTCGTTAGGGGAACTCCCCATTCAAAAAATTGTAGCTTTTTATGGAGTAATAAATAGAGAATTCTCGCATAGATTTCATTTCATAAAATTTGGGTACGATTTCTTTTTTTCTTATCATAAATTTATAGTTATTTTATTTATTTATTTGAACATTTGAATTTCTTGAAATTTGAGTTAAGTTAAATATGGTTCATGAAGAGTCAATACCGTTAAAACTGACCTATACTTCAGATAGATTTAGTAGATAACAAATAGACAGAGAGAGAGAGAGCTATACTTTAACGTATCCCTTCCAACCATCAAAAAACTATGCGTTGTTGCTTCTTTAAATACCATTAAGAGCAAAATTGTTTCTTTTTTTATCACAGTTCATCTAAAGAATATTTCTATCCATCAAATTAGCTACAAAGGGATAAAAATAACAAAAAAAATGCACAACATTATCTAATACGTAATTGGTTCTAATCCCAAAATCTATTAAAAAATTTTTAAAGTTTGAGAAGCCCCCTTATCACTGCGTTTTATAATACATTAAAATAGTTCTAGAAGTTATCTTTAAAGAGAAACAAACTCGTATAAAACAAATATATCTCCCTTTATCAAAATAAAACATTTGATAACTGTAATTAATTATATGTGTTAAATTAACTACTTTTGTATTAACAAATCCGCTATTAATAAGCATGTTTATCTTGGTTATTAAATAAAAAGGCTGGATTTTTAACTTTAAAAACTTAATCTTGTTTTCGAAAAGTGAGGTTTTGTTGTCCGGGCATTTTTAATAGAATTTAACACTATTTTATAATTGTTTATATATGTAAATTTAAGCAAGAACTTATTATCTGTAATGGAATCGTAGAAGGATAGATAAACAAAATTTTCATTGATTAAAGAAATGACAATAATATGCTTAAGCATACCAAATGTTTTTTTTTCTTTCTAAAAAAGAGTTTGAAGTTTTGTAGGGGAAAAAAGAAAGTGTGAATGTTTGGGAAATTTCTTTAGCATTGAGTGATGTGATATAAGTTTCCCCTGTCGACTGTGTATGAAAGTCAAAATATAGAATGAGACATTAAAGATAAGACATAACTTTGTCTTTCCACGTTAGTACCAAGTACATTGAGACATTTACCATACCGCTTGATAAGCTTCAAAAAGCCCCCCCTCAGGAAAAATTCAGTGTTTTGCATACGGAAGAAGCGTTTAACAGCATGGACGAACGACGAAACGGCAGGTAAACGCGCAAGACACCAATACACCATTGGGTAGAGGTCGACCGCGATCTAGCAGATGGATTCGGAAAAAGTGGCCTGGGCTTATCAAACCTGGCGTTCTGTTGCGGCGTCTGACTCGGCGACAGCAATACAAAAACATATTGCAAATCTTGGTTGGGAGCACGTACACCATTCTCCATACAGTCCTGATCTCGCAACAAGTGATTTTCATCTGTTCCCGGCTTTGAAGAAGAATCTCACCGGAAAGGGCTTTGGAAGCAACGTTGAAGTCAAACAAGCCGTTAAGTGCTTTTTCGGTATGCAAAACCCTGAGTTTTCCTGTGTGTGGAGGCCTTTTTTAAGTTTATCAAGTGGTTTGACAAATGTCTGAATGTATTTGGTACTTATGTGGAAAAAAAGTTATGTCTTATCTTTAATGTCTCATTCTATGTTTTGACTTTCATGCACAACTCTGACCACAGTCGACAGGGAAATCTTATTTTCCGACTCACCCTCGTAGTTCAGCAAAGAACCTAAAAGCTCTTATAATAAGTAAACAGAGAGTAAAATATATAAAAATTAGTTCATTAAACATTGAAATTATATTGTAATGTACAGTTTATAACAAACTTCAGCAAGTCAAATTTTGCTCTTAGCAAATATTTCTTTTTCATTCTAAATTCTTATTCATTTAAAAAAATCATGTTTGATTAAACTCATTAAAAAGAAGTTTTTCCCCTTTTTTAAATATATGTGTGTGTGTTTTATCTTTTCAGGGAAGTGTGACCAATATGTGTGCCATGACAGTCACTACTGTCTGAACTCGGCTTCGACTGTCTGCAGTGAGATGCCGCAGTACTGCATCGATAAGACTCTTGTGTGCAACGGTGTCCCCAACTGCAGCGAGGAGGACTACTCTGATGAGGAGAAATGTAAGGAGCATTTGTTTTTAAATACAATAAGAACTTAATTCTTGTAGCTTACAGTACTGTTTTAAATTAGTTTTAGTATATCAGATTTACTAATACACCGTGCCCGAAAAAGATTGTCGAAATGCGGTAACCCGGGGCTTTTGTCTTTGCATAGGCAACCTGTCTCCATTAGTTGAGTATGCCAATGTTTAATTGAATTCTTGTCCGGTGGATCGACCCCAAATTGTCACCGAAAATTGCGTTGAATTGTGATATTGTTTTTGCCTATTCCACAGAACAAAATGCCTTCTTTGGTGGACGCCATGTTGACTATTTTGTGCACATAGGAAAGGAGGATATTTCTAAACTTGGAATATCTAGTAGCTTTCAGGCCAATTTTCATCACTCTCTACACACTGGGTACCTAGAAAAAATAAAGAGTACATTCTTTTACGGAGACGGTGTATTTAAACTTTGTAAGTGAATATTAACGTCGCACTGTTCAGCTACGTTTGGCGACAGGCCTCGTAATTTTGAACTATGTCCAAGTGACGAGGACGACACCTGAGCTGGCACCTCCCTCTCCTAACTACCACACCAACGGGAGTACATTTGAGCTCTAGAGAGATTTAACGTGCATCGCTGCACTACGCGGCGGGTCGTTAGTGCTACTGGGCTCGAACTCGTGACATACCAGCCTCGATCCGATACCTTGCCCACTCGGCTACCGCGGCCACATTTAAACTTTGCTTAAACTGTTTGTAGAAACAAATCCTTGTTTTGTAACTGTATCCGCAATTGTACGTGGGGTAAGGATAATTAGTCTGACAAAGAGAAATAGGAGCAGAGTTTGTGTGTTTAAATTGGATAAAATAAATAGAGAGAGTGGTTAGCTCAAATATAGCAGAATTTAACTATAGACTATCTCAACTTCAACTTTCTGCAGCAATATGCAACACTATTATTCCAACAAAACCCTAATTTGTGACAATTTTCCAAAATATAGTGAAGATAACTACCCTGATGAAGAGAAATATGGCAAGAACTCGCATGTTAAAATATGATACAAGCTTATTTAGTGCATATAGTTAAGTAATTCTAAGTTATTTTAAATATATCAAGGTATATATATATATATATATATATATATATATAATTACGGGTATCTGTGCAGTTACTTACACAAAATAAAGTACTTAAAACATATTTTTAGTTAAATAAAATAAAACGGAAAATGTTATGGTTAAATTCATGAAGGTAAGTTGTAATTTATTTTGGAGAAAATAAGGATTAGTTGAAAAATCTCTCCCTAAAAACTACTTTAAAATGTACTCCTGAGGAACTACATTTTTTTATACATCGCACACGTCTTCCTATCAGTAATTCTCCAATTAGTTTTTCACTTCAATACCATATTGCATTTAAATCTATCTTCTTTTTTTTTCTTCAAGTTATTTGATTCTAAGCTTAGGCATTTAAAGCAAGTACATTAATGGTATTGCTTACGCCACAAGAAAAAAAACAAAAGCTATAGCATTATTTGAGAGAAGGTATATAGAGAGTGATATTAACTTCGCATTATAAAGTTGCACGAGGGCTATTGGTGACGGATATCGTTATTTTGAACCACGGTCAAGTGATGAGGACTCCACTTGAGGTAGCACCCCTTTTCTTAACTTCCACACACACCAACGGGAGGAAGTTTAGCCTTGACAGATTTAACGTACAGCGATTCCTCATACACGACAGTTGAGAGAGGGTACATATCCAAAACAAGCGTTTAAGGTAAAGTTCGCTGCATTTGAAAGATCATTACGTATATGTTTTTGTAACCATTTCCTTAATCTTATAAAAAAATTAATTTTGGAAAGAAAATTATTATACGAGTTAATCAAGATTAGGTTGGGGCAAAGTTAGAGCATTCTAAATAATTGGAATTGAAATATTTATCTCTTGCGAAAGCAATTGAAAAAAAATTTACGAATAGTATTATTTCTTATTTTAAGGAAATTATTCGGTTAATTTTCTTTCTACTCTTTTAAACGTCATCGCTCTAAAAACAGAAATTAGTGATATTAATTTTATGTACCACCCATCCGGTAACGTAGTTAGTGACACTGACTGTTGTGCCATAAGGTCTGGATTCGAATCCCGGAGAAGGCATGGATGTTTGTAAATATATAATGTCAGTACCATGGGAGCACTCTAAACATTCGTCGAGACACAAGTCCTCTCCTGAGTATGGTGATAGGGGAAGAGAGGTGGGAGGACCCTGCCCTTCCCCAAGGTGTACTTCCTCAAAATTGAGGAAGGGGGATCCAAGTGAAATCATTCTGTCCCCTCCATGTTGGTTAAAGCTAGCAGATAAGCTAACGTAAAATCTAGCCCTTTTCCAAGATAAATTTCTTGGGCTTCAATCTGGCATCACTCTATCAGGTGCCAAGAGCAACAACAAATTTTATGTAAATGTTACTCATGATGGGAACATTTAAGGGAATTATAACAAGATGTCTTTCTAAAATGTAGTGACAGAGAAAAATTGTCATGTATTATAGAATTTTGCTCATCTATTACATTGTTATGAATATCATAATTCTGAAAAAAAGAAGATCTGCGTCGATATAAGTATTGAGTTCACAAATATATATATATATATATATACTATATATAATATATTTATATATAACGCTTGAATTGTGATCATCAATAAACACTCTATAGTAATTATAGCTTTGTTGTTAGTATTTAAAGGCAGTTATTCTGTTTTGTAAAATAAAAATTTAATTTTTCGTAACTTTATCCTTTGAGATCTCAAATGATATGAAAAGAATAAAAACGTTCAATAAAGGGTACTTATACATTATCGCGACCCTATTAGTGAATAAAAACGAACGAATTATAAAAACGAAATACAATGACGGGAATGTGGAGCACGTACTATTCAAAAAACCTTAGAGTAGTTATATAAATAAAAAATAATAGGTAACAGAAAAAAATTAACTAGTTTTTATTATTTAATATTTTATTTTTTAATTTATAATTATAAATAATTTTATATTACATAATTATTATCATTTTTAAAAAAATAATATTAGTATTGCATAAAATTATATTATTATTAATTTTATTATTTAAGATTTCGGTAAATCCTAGATTCGCACTTTAGTATTCGCATTTATATATCAACGAAGGGTTAGGCCTAGAATGGCGGCAAGAGAAGAAATAGGAAACGAAGCACATGGTTTCCAATTCAGCGCCTACGACACGAATTCGGGGTTGCCAATTTGTTGAGTTATCTTGAAAGTTGGCGTGGTTGCGATAGCACGTAAGTACCCAATAAAATATTTTTCATATTCAGAAAGATAAATTAAGTTTTGTAAATCAGTCTACTTAATACACATAAATAAAATGAAAAAAATAGCTAAATAATTAAAAATTTATTTTAAATTACAAAACTTTTTAGTATTAATGTAATAAATTAAAATTATTTCAATACAACACATTATGGGTTAAAGTTACAAAATAGCATCTTGGTGCTTAAATATGCTATAAGATTATATTCATCATTCTAGAATAGCTTTAAATTAGTTTTATTTGAAGATAAATATTTGATTTGGGAAAGTGCACGGGCGTGCTTACGTGGGAGAAGAAGCGTGCATAGTCGAAAACACGTGGGAGTGTTGGTGCGTATATTCGCTTACAGGTAATCGATATTTAAATTTTTTTTCCAAACGAGCACACAAAAAAAGTTTGATTTTCAGAAAATTTTGCACTATAAAAAATATCTCAATTTCTCCTACTTTTGTAAACACCATTGTTACACATCTTTGGCATTTTTTAATCAATGATCTTTTCAATTATTTCAAAAGAACTTTCATTTTCGACTAGAAAACTGAGCATCAATTAAGAGAAAATCTTTTTTTTTTATGAAGATTGCTCAATTATTATCAGACTTTCAACTGTATGAGAATTTCACTTTTATAAAACCGTATATTTTTTGTTTTTTTAAAACGTATAACCATTAATTAAACTGGGGGGGGGATGCAAAATTGCTCCAAAGTAACATTTTTATGCAATTTTAAATTAATTCAATCTTTTAAATAATCCATTCGATTAAAATCTTTAAAAAAAACTTTAGCGCTCATTTTAATTTTACTCATGAAGCTTCTCTCTTTTTCTATGTGTACCGTCAAAAATGCACCGTTCATTTTTATGCGCATTTATCTTATCAAGCAAATATCATGTCTCTAAAACTGTTTGAGTAAATGAAGGTTTTTTAAAAAGAAATTTTTAAAAATTGTATTGATTTAAAATTAATTAATTCGTTTTAAAAAAGTTTCCTTAAAACATAAATAGCTCACATAAAGGCATATTTCTTATTAAAATCTACATTTTATGAATATATATTTTAATCCACGCAATGCGCTTTATTTAAAAGTCTATAATAAAAAATAAGTCTTCCTCAATTTAATATTCGCGCTGTTTTTTTCTTTACATACCTGTTCAGTTTAATTTTATCTACAATTTATGACGCGTAAAATTAAAGGCTCAGTTAGAAAATTATTGGGGAAAAGAAAGTCTAATTTTAATTTACAAAGCAAATAACATTAAACATTAGGATTGTAATAATTAATGCTCTGAATTACCCATATATTTAATTATTAAAAATATTTAGTTTCTATAATTTAACTGTATATATTATTTTAATACTTACCTAAGTTAATTATTTCAGTGTAAAATTTATATGTTTGTTTGGAATAACTGTGATGATATATGCTAACACAGATATATAATACATCGTCGAAATTAATAAGAAGTTTGCTTAGCTTAGAAATATTTCCCAGAATTATTATCGAAGAATAGCCCACAGAATAAAATACAACTAATTTAGAAAGTACCTTAAGCGCTTTTATAAAAAAAAGATTATTTACTGTATGCAAAAGGATTTCAATTTCACTGGTGGGCATTAAACTTGCAGTGCCATGACGGAGGGCTGATATAAACGTCAAATTCGCAAGGAAGGAAAAAAAATGCTGGGATATGCAAATAATTAGAATTTAAGCGCAATCGAAATAGCAGGAGGAAGACAATCATCTTAAACTTTATATAAAAGGAAAGTTACACACACGTGGCTGGCTTCTCATTCAAAAATCTCACCTGAATGCTGGTTGTTTGGTAAAAGATTGTTACGCCTCGTATAAGAATGTATCAGTATGTTTCTCTCCGAACTCGAAAGCAGCAAAATTGTGGCCTATCGAGGATGCGGTTTATTGTTCCACTGTGTTGCTACTCGCATTGGTCTATCCAGATCTCTCACATATTGAAAACATCTGGCCATAGTTTGCTGAGGGACTGAGCAATCATCCTTCTCAAGCCACTACAGTTGAAAAAATGTGGCATAAATTTTTTCCGCATGAAATGAGTTGTCCAAATGTGTCATCCAAGCCCAATTCGGCTCGATGTCTACCATTTTAGCTGCCAAAGGTGGTAACTGGGTATGTTAGCTTTGGAACCTGTATACCCCCAAATTGCTCTTAGATTTAATCACGTTTTCTTCCTATTGTACGATGTATATGTATATAAAGCAAAATTTTGTTATTTTCTTTCCTCCCTGACGTTGCAATTTTAATGGAGTGCAGTGTGTAATTCTTTTCTGATCCACACACACATAACGTACAGACATACAAAACGAAATCCTCCAATAAAATGTTGGAACAAATTTTTATTGAAGAAGGAGGAATGTTCTCTAAGAAACTACCATCAATTAATTTATTAAATAAGATTACAGATTCTTAAAGGCATTTCCAAACTCTTTCCCAAACAAGACACTTCTATGTTTTTTTTTTTTTTTAAGTACTGATGAATATTGGAAGGAAGAATGCTGTGAAATAGAGCGTCTTTTAGCTTTATTGGTCACAGTTAGATTTATTTTAGTAAAATTGTCCATTCCAAGTGATTCTCTTGTGCATCAGTGTCTAGACGTGAAAGGATTACATCTGATCAATTTTTTATGAGACGTGATGCAGAAGATAAAAGTATGCGGTACCAATTTAAATGTCCTTAAATTTAATTATAGCTCAAAAAAAAATTAGCTCGCTACCGGTTTGATGCAACAATAATTTTAAAACATCAAGTATCTTAAAAAATGTGAATACTTTTCTCGTTCTTATGTGGGCTTTTAAACATTTTTAGAAGGTTGTGAAAATGTACTTTAGTTTCACTGACTTCACATACTTTTTTCTTTTAAACAAAAAACTACAGAACACAAATGTTCCTTAAATTCCTAAACTCGAACATTAAAAGACCCATGATATAAAATAGTAAAAATAACATCATAAAGATATGAACATAAAAGATATCATAAACGCAGTTGGGTTACATTATTGTACAGTATTTTTCCAACTACTTAACCAAATTCTTATAATTTATTTCTGTAAAAGCATTCAACAGAAATCTGTGAGCTCAAAAATATTAGAGATATTACAAAACTATTATATTTCGTGGCTTCAGAACTCAAGCTACTCAAGGCAGAACTGTTTAATTAATTTGTAGGGAACTGAATTTGCAGACAGCTCAATGGGTCCTTTATGACATTTCCATTATAATCTCGACAGGTGCTCTATTACATATCCATTACAATTACACACTCCATGGAATAACCACAATTCCCAACATACACTAATTGGTTTCAAAGGATTTGATTAATATGGCATATAATCCAAATTCATGACATAGAACAACCATTACTTCTGTCCTTATTAAAACATAGGATGTCCATTAAGCAACTTCGATGTTTTGAAGTAGACGTCTGTTGGACTTTAATATCAAATTAATGAAAAGTATTTTAAGTATGTCTCGTTTTATCCAAACAGATGATGGTATTTAATGGAAAAGTTTTGTTTAATAACTTTTTAGGATGCGGTAGAATGAGAAGTAATGTAAAAGGTCGCGTATAGAGAAGTTTATGAAAAATATTTACCATATAAATTTTTCCCTTTTTAATAGATAAGATTAAGGGGAGAAATGAAAAATATGACAAATTTTACGTCAAAATTTGTCAAACAAAATATACACTCCCCCCCCCCTAAATGCGGAAAGAATACTGACTTCTATACTATAACATCATAGAGGATTAACATTTACAATAGGCAATTATATCATGAAGTTATGATTGTGAGCTCGTGGCTGTGGTGTTTTATCCATCGAGCTCGAGTGCCGTTTAGGTATCCGAACACGTTCGGAGTACTTTTTAACAAAATAGCATACTAAAATATTATAAATGCTCTTTTAGGACTCAATACCAATAAATATTAATATATTTAACTATCAAAATTTAAAATAAATTACCTGAATTTTACAAAAATCATAATTATAAGTGAAATTTTAGCAATATTTTTGAAAAACTTCAAAGCAATTAGAGAAAAAAGTAATAAACATGTATTAGTAAAAGTATTACGAAAACAAACTAGATGCATTTATCTAGAAAATGTACAAAAATTTTAATTTTTTATTAAAATTTGAAAATTTTAGAGCTGATTGAGAGTAAACATTATAAAAAATATTACATTTTTTATGAGACCATTATTTAAATAACAAGCCCTAACTCAAAAAGTATTCATACAATAAGAAATATTTTAGTACATTCTCTAGAAAAGTAAATATCAGGTTTAAAAAGTTTTATAGAAATACATTCGTAATATTTTGAGTTATCAGACTCGCCATGATAGATTTTGAGCAATTTAAATGCCCACTTCTGGTAGATCAAAAACCCACTTCCGGTTTTTCTAACTTTTTAAAATTGATTGTAACTTGGCCTCTAGGTAGTGTAGAAACAAAATAAAGTATATTTCGTAAAGTCAAAAGATAGCTCTATTCAATAAGATAAAAAACAAAAATATCTGTCTTGACTGAATTTGGTCATTTTCAACGTGTTCGGATACCTTAAAAGCGCCTTTTGTGTGAATGGGCAAATTCTTTATTTTCACCTTTATTGACACGGTAGTCCATAATTGGCTGTGACCTTCATCAAAATTCTACTTCAAACCGTCAAGTGCATCAGATAACTGAATATTTCATTCTTTGATTTTCGTAGCGGGGGGGGGGGGGTCCGGGGTCGGGTTGTTAACTTCATGCCTAACCCCTAAGGTGGAGGACCAGTCCCTTGTTATAATCTCCTGAGGCACACACAGGATGCTCGTTTATATACGCAGCACAGGGTGTAACCATGGTAGCCTAGAGATAATGGTCACGAACTCTTGGCAGACGTGTTTTTCCGTCGAGTCCTAGTGCCCTTAAAAGCCCTTTGTGAGAATGGGCAAATTCTTTATTTTCACCTTTATTTGGCACGATAGCCCCTAATGGACTGTGACCTTCATCAAAATTCTATTTCAAACCGTCCAGTGCATCAGATGACTGAATATTTCATTCTTTGATTTTCGTAGCAAGGGAGGGGGTCCCGGGGGGGGGTTAGCTACATGCCCAACCTCTAAAATGGAGGATCTGTCCCTTGATATAATCCCCAGAGGTAGGATGCTCTTCTATGTACCCAGGTACAAGGTGTAACTGCTGTAGCCTAGAGGTAATGGTCACAAACTCGTGACAAGCGTGCCCCATTGTCGTTGAAGACTCTCTGTGCAGAAAAGCTGATAAACATCAAATATGTCGAGGCTCAAAGTAATTCCGTTGGTGTAGCATGGTAGATTGGACAGGGAGTTTCAAGCGCATGTGTCAGCCTCGTCACTTGACCTAGGTTCTTTATTAAGAGGTCCATCGCTCTCGTGTTGCTTTATATGCGAAAATAAAAAACACTCACTCACTCACCCAGTCATTTTAGTCGCATCTTATGACATGCATGACCTATATTGGGACTATTTTTTCTCATCCGATCACCCCACGGGTACTTATGAGGTCTCAGAGGGTGTTAGTTTTGTCTCGAAGGGGGCTAAAAATATCAACAATTTGCTAATGAATGAATAAATATTAACGTCGCACTGTTCAGCTACACGAGGGCTTTTGGCGACGGATCTCGTAATTTTGAGCGGCCGTGGTAGCCGAGTGGTCTGGGCATTGGATCGTGCCAAGCATTCTTGAGTTCGATCCCAGTACCACTGAAGACCCGCTGTGTAGGGGAGCGATGCACGTAAAATCTGTCGAGAGCTCAAACGTCCTCCCGCTGGTGCGGTAGTTAGGAGAGAGGTGTCAGCTCAGGTGTCGTCCGCGTCACTTGACCATGGTTCAAAATTACGCGGACCGTCCCCAAAAGCCCTCGTGTAGCTGAACAGTGGGACGTTAATATTCACTCACTCACTCGTAATTTTGAACCATGGTCAAGTGACGAGGACCCCGACACCTGAGCTTACACCCTCTCCTAACTATCACACCACACCAACGGGAGGACATTTGAGCTATCGACATATTTAATGCGTCCATCGCTGCCCCTACACGGCTAGTCTTTAGTGGTACTGGGCTCGAACTCATGACACGCCAGCCATGATCCACTACCTTGACCACTAGGCTACTAGTGGATAGGTTCTAATAGATATAGGTTTCTGAAATTTAAATTAAATAATTCGAATCTTTTTACACATTATTTATAAAGGAATGAGGTTAAGAAATACAAAATGCTTAAAATATAATAATTATTTTAAATATTATAACCATATGAAAATAAGAAACATTTCTGTAAGAAATATTAAGTAGTTTAATTAGAGTGCATAATTATGTCTGTGGTTAAGAAGGTTCTATATAGTAAAATATCTGTAGAGTCTGCATAATCCTTTACAGAGTAGAATTAAAGCTGGGAATAATTTGGCTACCCACAAAAAGTAAAATATTAACTATACTTTTTGTTTTTAAAAAACACCTAACCTAAAAAGACACGTGCTTAGAAATTAAATATTGGTGTTATGAAGAAAGATAATGCTTGAAATTTTGAGAAATTTAAGCAATGATATCAGGTATAACAGGAAAGAATTTCCCATACCTTTTTTTTTCATTGCAAATATTACTAAAATGTAATATTTAACTGAACCAAAATAGGGTTAAAGAACTTTATTTACAAAACATTAAAAGTCTTTCAACATTTATATTTAAAAAAAAAAAAGCCATCCATTGCTTCTACCATAAGAAATGGATTTGATGTTACGTCTATCACCGAAGCAACACGGCGGCTATGGGAGATGAACCTTGCAACTTTGAAAAGTGGTCGAATGACGAGGACAACATCTGAGCTAGCACCCACTCTGCTACCCTCCATACCAAAACCAAGAGGAATTTTGAGCCTAAACAGATTTAACGTTAATCAGACCCTCCACACGGCAGATCTTCAGTAGCACTAGGGCTCCATTCGAGGCCACGAGTTCGCAACAACGCGCGACTGCAACCAACTACGTTGCCGCACTTCGTACACCACATGGAGGGTCTTACAATCAAGCAGTGACTTTTATACTCGGAATACCTTCCAGGGTATGTCATTCTCACAACAGGACAACATTCTTCCATTCAAATACTTCGCAGTTCACATGTGCGAAGGAAAGAAAGAAGAGATAACTTGTCTAACAGAAGAGTCCCTTCTATTAATCATTGAAAAAGTCTATCTGGGTGTCGGAGAAAGTAAAGGTGTGGAACATCAAAGCCATTTTCAGAATCGAATCAACATCTGTTTTTCCACTAGGCGTGAAAGAAGAATACGCGATCTCTTTTATAAGAATCCAATGACACATTTGGCCCATCTGCTCACCCCTGGGTTTCAAAAATGACAAGTGAGTGTTATAAAGTGTTCGTTTGATGAGACGCTGCTGCAGCGTTAAATCTGTCGAGGCTCAAAGTCCTTGGTAGATATTGGTGTGATGTGGAAGTTTGGAGAATGGTGTGCCACACATCATGTGACATTCTCGAGATTTGACAGTGGTTCAAAATTGCGAGGTCTTTTCGCCACCAGTAACCTTCATGTTGCGACGTTAATTAACAATCATTCTACACTAATTCAACTTAATCAGACTGAACCCTCTGGATTAGATCATTACCATGTCGAATATATCACCGTGTTCTATTTATAAAAGAAAGAAATTTTAGATACATTTTTGTTTTAAAATGATGAAATCGTGATTGGACATATTACATTTGTAAATTCGTAAAATGCTAAATAAATGAATAATTATTATTTTTAAATTATCATACTTGAAGTGTCCTTTTCTGCTTAGTTTTGCCATAAAATATATACTCATAACTATTCAGGTAATCTCAATAAACTATCACACTGAATGAGCCGTTATAGCGAATAGTCTTGGCGTCGATTTTGCAATTGGTCGAGCCACATGTTCAAGTCTTATACCGTAAAAGTCTTATTGCCGTACCTTATTACCGTACTTTACTTCTAAATCGGTGAATGTGTGTGCGAAAAGTCAGTTATATAAATTAGAATTAAAGTATACTTTGTAAATGGGTTAGAAGTTTTTGATTGCCTGTTTGAGTACTTTTAAAAAAAAAAAAATTTAAAGAACGGATTCGTATATGATTGGAGCTTGTGTAATCTTAAACAATTTTTTTTTAATTTAATTTAAATTTTTACGAACCAAAAACTCTTAATTTATGCTTGGTAACTTCACAAAACTTTCGTCAGTCTGACCACCTGATCGGAACATTTGCTCGTGCACCTCAGGGCCCAAGGTCAAGTATACAGATTTTGGCTCAGTAGGCCTTGACCTTCATGGGCTGTTGCGCCACTGAGTTAAGTTGATTTCACAAAACACTTATAGTCTTATGTCCACTGTATAAAATATTTTATACAGAGCAAAAGATATAAAAATTATATTACCTATATACTAATCGAAACTTTTTAACTGTAGATAAATTTCGTTTAAGTTTTTTGTTTGTTTGTTTTGTGTGCTAAAAACATTAATAATCATAATAATGTTGGAATTCATGCAACAGTATTATTTATTGCATTAAAATGTATCAATAGCAACTTTCAAAAACGTATAATCGTATAGCCATACCACTTTACGAACTCAAAAAAAAAAAAAAAAAAAAAAATACAAACGAATAAATACTTTTATTTTCTTAAATATAGAATAACATTGCATTTAGGGGATTTTAAAAGCTTGTAGTCGGTATTTTCTTTGTAAGAGTCCTTTATGTAATAATTTGATTTTGTGAAACTTGCGTGTGTAGAGTGTTATTTAAAAATAATAATTTTAGGTTTGGGGTTGATATAGAAGCCAAAAACGCTTTTATTTTAAATTGAATTCACCAGATGGCGTCACGAAAAATAAATACAAGGAACGATCGAAATCTAGTAGGCTAAAAAAACTGGTCAATTAAGTTTTTAGCATATCTCGACTGAAGCAGAAATCCCAAATCTTGGAGGAGGGGGACAGAAAGGAAAGTAAAAGCATTTAACCGTCTGAATCGTACTTACAGTATTGCTCTATAACAGTATCAGTTTCATGCCAAATAGTATCAAACTTAAAAATTAAAATCTGCTTGATATTACAATTAAATTAAGGTAAAAAAATATTCTTATTCTGTGTTATACGTGTATTCCTTTCCACGTATTCGTATTGCACACAAGAAAAATATTAATCAGTAATTTGGATGCATTTTTAATAAAAATTTAAAAAATACAACACACATTTCTGTAGACTGTAATATTTATTATGTTGAGAGATTCGTTTTAAAGAGTATAATACGCACAAAATTAGTACTTTTATAAAACACAAGTACTATTAAATCGCAAATTTGAATATATTTATTAAATGTTTTATAAAAAATGAAATCATAATTATCTATAAACTTTTTTTTTATATATTTCAATAAGGAGAAAAAAGAGATAAGCATTCATATTCTAAAAGTGCGTTTTGCTCAAAAACCACCACAAGGTGATACATCTAAAGATATCAAATAAATATTACATCTAACGCTTTTAAAAAGTTCAAATAGAACTATTATGAATTAATTCTTACGAAATGATTGGATTTTGATAGTCATAATTGTTGCCAGCGTTATTCAAGTTGACTCTGGTGTTAGAGTCCTGATTCCGCCAGTTATACATATATTAAAGCTATTGTATATTAATTGGAAACTGTCTTCTAAGTTGAAGGAGTTGAGTACCTTCTTAGGTGTAATTTTTGCTGTAATTCAAATTACGAATGAGAGTGTTTATTAGAGTTGCATTATAAAGCTATAGAGGAGGGCTTGGTAACGGACCTTTAACTTTGAATACGGTCTAATGACTTGAACGCAGCAATCTTCAAACTTTTTCAACTCATGGAACCCTCAGAACTCGAAGGTGCTTTCGTGGAACCCCTAGGACTAGAAAATGTTTTCGTAGAGCCCCATTTCATACACATATATACTTCGAAAAATATATCTCAAAATAATATTTAAAGTAGATCAGCAAGTTATAGGCTTTTTATGTAAAGGCAATTAAAAAAGGATTGCATTTTTTCTAAAAAAAAACTTATCTAATTTTTTTAATATGTAATTTACTTATTAATAATATTAATTTGTGATTCAAGTATCACCTACCCATTTAGTAACTGGGGTATGTGCTTGCTTTTTTTCACACGAACTGTCGAGGTCTAGGTCTTTATTGAGATTAAATGTAATCGCATTACATTTTCTGAGTTTCATTTGTTTTCATACTTTTTTTGTACCCACTTACGTTGAGAAATGTATTTTTCTTAAACATAATATTCTGAATAGCATTAAAATGTTTATAGCTGTGTTAGAAATCCCGTGAAGTTTTCACGAATTTTTGCACTCTAAAATTTAGAAAATGTTCTTGCTTAAATTTAGATTTTAACATCGAAGCTGTTGATATGTTGATAAGTTGTTTCCTCTCTTCATTATAGTTATTTTTTCCACAAATGCAAAAGTACATTTTCCATTAGAAAACTATTTAGTTTTGCAAGACACACACACACACACATTGTGCTAACTAAAGAATAGGCCGTGGTAGCCGAGTGGTTAAGGTATGGGATCATGGCAGGCGTGGCATGAGCTCGAGCCCAGCACCACTAAAGACCAGCCGTTAAGGGGAGTCATGCACGTTAAATATGTCGAGAGTTCAAACATCCTCCCGTTGGTGTGGTGTGGTGTGGTGAAGAGGAAGATGCTAGCTGAGGTGACGTCCTCGTCGCTTGACCATGGTTCAAAATTACGAGGTCCGTCACCAAAAGCCCTTGTGTTGCTGAAAATTGCGACATTAATATTCACTCACTCACTCAAGCTAACTAAAGAATATAAAATTAACTCGTGAAACTCGAGATAGTAAACAATAGGATATTCATAATCGAGTAGGAAGTCTATATATGAAAACAAAATGTGTTTTAATATTCTTTTATTATAATAAAAGTTTAAAAAGTGTGTCAAAATAAAATTATTATATATAAATAAAATTTTCAGAGTTTTAATGAGTATAATGAGCTTTAGATACTTGTAACTATGCAAACTTCATAGAGAACCTGAATCCATTTTTTATACTTATTTATTTCTTCACAATTTTTTTATTGTGACTCGTGGAGCCTCTGGGTATACTTTGTGGAACTCCAGAGTTTTGTGGAACACACAGTTTGAAGACCACTGCTGAAGTTACTAAATAAAATAAAACCAATTGATTCGTTGAGTGAGTGAGTGAATATTAACGTCTCCTTCAGCTACTCGAGGGCTTTTGGCGACGGACCTCGTAATTTTGAACTATGTTCAAGAATTGATTCGTTGAAGGAATGTAAGAAATCATTTCACGTCGGTGAGTAGAAATTAGGAGAGGGCAAGATCATCTCATTTTTCATTCTATTCTGCCAAGCGAGGTACAAAATTATGAAACTTTTCGCCAATAGTTCCTTTTTTTACTTTAGTGTGATGTTAATTTAATAATAATCATTTTTTAAATCGCATGAGCGTAGTTCTATAAATATTCTTATAATGTTCAATAAGAAACTTTTGTCTGTATTAATATAACCACTTGTTTTCTTATTTTTTCTTCTTACACAGGCTACTTACCAGTGGTTGTTGGCTCCCTTATTGGTGGGTTTGGCGTCATCGGCTTAATCGCACTGGCTGTCTGTCTCTGTAGATCCCGCAAGTCAAGGATTCAAAGGAACGTACTTGCTCTGCAACTTCGCCAGCTTGAGCACAGCCCAAGCTTCATTGCCCGAGGAGGTCCTCGTGGATTTTCTCGCTCCCGAGATTGCAGTATGCATGGAGGCCTGTCCGATTTAGCCGATAACGCTTACGAAGCGAACTTCAAGGAGTTGCGAACTCGCGTTTAAATCCTTTAATGTCTCTCCTGTGGGACCAATGTCGAGAACTACAGGGTGATACGCGAAAAAGTTACTCCGTTCAGCATTTCCTATAGAAATTACCGATAATCTTTTTACCATACGATTTGATATACATGCGTTTCGAAACACGGAGAAAACTTTTCTGAAAGGAAAAATAGAATTTCAAAGAGTTGCCGCACAAAGTGAAAACGACACTACTAGTACTATAGTAAGTGTTGTGTTAAAAATGAAGCCATTTCAGGGTGTTCAAATTTTAATTTGTGAATAGCAATATATCACTAGAGCCAGTTTCAGATCTATATACAACAGTTAATGTAATTTATAAAGTTCCAAAACTTGATTTCACATATTTATTAATGACATTTGAACCAAATTAGCTTTGTTGATTTTTATAATATGCATTGGAACCATTGTTATGTAAAATCACTGTATATCCGTGTGATTATTGTATTAAAAACAAAGCCCAAAACACTTGACCTTTTTTTTTTCACAGATGTTATTTCAATTTTTTTGTAAATAGGGGGATAAGTCTACATCAAAAGTTTTGTTTCTTAGCTGCAATATTTGACCAAATTCTTAAGATCTAATAAGCTAGAAAGTAAATTAAGGTAGATAATATTCATTATCTTAATCAAATACCAAAAAAAATGCTGAAAATTTTAACAATATTTGGATTAGTTGAACACCCCTTTGGGCTACATCAAAAATAATTCTACGATTACAAGGCCAAGTACAACGTACAAAATAAATATGCGATATCAATGTGTAACTTAAACTACTTCACTACTACAGTGTAGCTAAACAATTGCATTTTAAAAATAATTGTATCACATGCAGGATGCAACGCGTTCTTTTAACTATTATAGAATGGGATAATTATTGCTCAAGCAAATAGCTAAAAGCAATGTATAGGTCATATTTTAAACAAGTATGACTATCATTTTAACTAATCAATATGACTTTTAATTTTATTTTAAAGACACATTTTTTCTAGATCGCATTCATAAAACTGTGATTAATATATAACAATGGTATTTAAAATTTATTTATTCATAAAAAAAAATTTTTTTTAAATACTAAAACCCATTTAAGTAATAGGATATTACCGGCTCTGGTGTGTCCTTGTTATTAATAACATTTCGATAAAAAAGACTATAAAATTCATATTTTAAATAAGAAGCATCAAAACTTAAGGGGTGTTGTTATACCTGCATGAGAAGAGCTTGGATTTTAATCGTAATGCTTTCGCGTAGAAAGCAAAGTGTTATTTTATCAGCCGTGCTATGGAATAGTGCGGATGGCCCGATGCTAAACTCTAAAGACGAGTGATCGGTTATTTTTCCAGGGTAGAACCACCAAATTCCATAGACAGCTTTTAATCCCTTAGATAACTAAAAGATCAAATTTATCGACCCCATTATCTGGAATTCGGTGATTTGAAACATTATTCAAGACACTAGAAAACAGATTTTAACTTTTCAAATACGCTCAATCATTGAACATGGCTGTCTTCCTGAAATTTTATCAACTACTAACTGTGACAAAAAGACCTTGAACATATCCTGTGATAACTGTAATAATTTATAGAAAGTCACATGTGATGTTTATTTAATATATGCTTGTGCTGGCAACTTAAGGAATGATTTTCTTTCTTTCAAAAATTTTTTCCCATGTTCCATTGGTTCAAAGTTCAAAAGAACTTTGCAACGAACAGGAAAATAGAATATCTAAACACCTATCTTGTTGACAAATTTGAAATCGAAAATTATGTATGTTATACGATTCACACACTTTTCCCATTTAATTTCCTATCAAAACGCTTTGTTTTATAAAGGAGTTTGAATAAATTAGTTTTCAAATCATTAAAAGATTTTGCAGTTACATTTTGCTGTTTTTTAATAAACTTGTTCCAATTTTTTGATTACAAGATTTATTTCAAGATTTATTAACCTGAGGAATTTGTTTCAAAACAATTCTGCAATCTACAATCAATAAAGTAGCTCTAAATCATGTATTCTGACGTTTTTTCAAATACTTTCAGAACCAAAAATTTAAATTTAAAAAATTAATTTTTTATACTTTGATCTTATTATATAAAGTATGCTTCTTATGACCTTTATTTCTGGACGGTTATATAGGATTAGAGATTAGTGTATTTCAGATTTCACAGTACTAGGATCTACGGTTGCTTCTACGGGAGGTGCTGAACAAAGTAATTTTCAAGAAATCATTCCTAACATTGCCAAAGAGTATTTTCGCGAAGATTTCGGGATATTTTAATCGGGCTTTCTTTTGAAGCCCGTACGATGAGCATTTAGATCAGAAAAAAACAGGTTTTCTTTTTGTACCTGATAACTAAAATCCACATCGGGGTGGACTAAAATTTGATATCGTGAAATTAACTTTCTCAAAAAAGAAAAAAAAAGAATATTTTGTACTACTTTAACATCAAATGGCACTGCCAATGTCTACGAATTCTCATAGAAGTGTGATAAAAAAGAGATCGCTCAAATAATGTGTAGTAGCTTGGTAACTTGGTAGTCTGTGTAGTACACAATCCTAAAGCGCCAACAAGTTTTAAAATGGGGAATTATAGATTTTATCAAAAAAGAAAGGAAAAAACACATTTTATCTTATCATTAACCTTCACATTATATGAAGTTCATGAGTATTTTACCCATGTATTTATACATCCGAAAAATACTCATATGCTATACACTGTATAGTATGCTTACTCCTTGAAGTTCGTGTCGTAAGGGTTTCTATGGAAGTTACTAATACATGGAATATTAATTGATGTGTATGATGTTGAGTACATTGCATGATGTAAACCTCACGTCATCTGAAAAATAAACCTGCAAAATAAATGTGTTGTTCTCATTGATCATAACTTTGTTCCAGACATTTTCGCTGACTAAAAAACAATTTTAAATTATTAATTTTATAACTGAATTTTAGTTTTTTTACTTACAAATATTAATATTAACTAAATTTCTTGTTACTCATAACGACACTAAATTTGCTAATTGAAAATACTTTTAATAAACTGAAATACAAAAATAGGTAGTTATAAAAGCTACCAGATTACATTAAAAAACTGTGAAATATTTAACTAAAATTTAAGTTGCTACTTATTTCAATAATAACTAAACAAATATTTTAAATTATTAATTTTATAACTAAATTTTAGCTTTTTTTAAATACAAATATTATTATTAACTAAATTCCTTGTTATTCCTAACGACACTAAATTTGCTGATTGAAAATACTTTTAATAAATTGAAATGAAAAAAGCTACTTATGAAAGCTACCAGATTACAATGAAAAAACACTGAACTATTTAAATAAAATTTAAGTTGTTGCTTTTTTCAATAACAACTATAAAACAATTTTAAAATATTAATTTTATAATTAAATTTTAGTTTATTTCCTTACAAATATTAATACTAAATAAATTCCTTGTTATTTATAACGACACTAAATTTCCTAATTAAAAATACTTTTAATAAACTGATATATAAAAAAGGTAGTTATAAAAGCTACCACATTACATTGAAAAACTGTGAACTATTTAACCAAAATGTAAGTTGTTACTTTTTTCAATAACAACAACAAAAATTTTAATTATTAATTCTTTAATTAAATTTTAGCTTTATTTTACTTACAAATATTAATATTAACTAAATTCCTTGTTATTCATAACGACACTAAATTTGTTGATTGAAAATACTTTTAATAAACTGAGATAAAAAATAGGTAGTTATAAAAGCTACCAGATTACATTAAAAAACTGTGAAATATTTAACTAAAATTTAAGTTGCTACTTTTTTCAATAACAACTAAAAAACTATTTTAAATTATTAATTTTATAACTAAATTTTAGCTTTTTTTAAATACAAATATTATTATTAACTAAATTCCTTGTTATTCCTAACGACACTAAATTTGCTGATTGAAAATACTTTTAATAAACTGAAATACAAACAAAGGTTGTTATAAAAGCTACCAGATTACATTAAAAAAACTGTGAACTATTTAACCAAAATTTAAGTTGTGACTTTTTCAATAACAACAAAAAAATTTTAATTATTAATTCTTTAAGTAAATTTTAGCTTTTTTTTACTTACAAAATTCCTTGTATTAAATTTTTTATTAACTAAATTCCTTGTTATTCGTAACGACACTAAATTTGCTAATTGAAAATACTTTTAAAAAACTGAGATAAAAAAATGTATTTATAAAAGCTACCAGATTACATTGAAAAAACTGTGAACTATTTAACTAAAATGTAAGTTGTTACTTTTTTCAATAAGAACTATAAAATTATTTCAAATTATTAATTTTATACTTAAATTATACTTTTTCTTTCAAATATTAATATTAACTTAATTACTTGTTATTCATAACGAAACTAAATTTGCTAATTGAAAATACTTTTAATAAACTGAAATACAAAAAAGGAAAAAAGGTAGTTATAAAATCTACCAGATTACATTGAAAAAACTGTGAACTATTTAACTAAAATTTAAGTTGTTTCTTTTTTCAATAACAGCTATAAAACAATTTTAAAATATTAATTTTATAATTAAATTTTAGTTTTTTTGCTTACAAATATTAATATAAAATAAATCACTTGTTATTCATAACGAAACTAAATTTGCTAATTGAAAATACTTTTAATATACTGAAATACAAACAAAGGTTTTTATAAAAGATACCAGATTACATTGAAAAAACTGTGAACTATTTAACCAAAATTTAAGTTGTGACTTTTTTCAATAACAACAAAAAGATTTTAATTATTAATTCTTTTACAAAGTTTTAGCTTTTTTTTTACTTACAAATATTAATATTAACTCAATTCCTTGTTATTCATAACGACACTAAATTTGCTCATTGTGAAAACACTTTTAATAAACTGAAATACAAACAAAGGTTGTTATAAAAGCTACCAGATTACATTGAAAAAACTGTGAACTATTTAACCAAAATTTAAGTTGTGACTTTTTTCAATAACAACAAAAAAATTTTAATTATTAATTCTTTTACTAAATTTTCGCTTTTTTTTATTTACAAATATTAATATTAACTCACTTCCTTGATATTCATAACGATACTAAATTTGCTCATTGAAAATACTTTTAATAAACTGAAATACACAAAAGGTAGTTATAAAAAAGCTACCAGATTAAATTGAAAAAACTGTGAACTATTTAACTAAAATTTAAGTTGTTACTTTTTTCAATAAGAACTATAAAACTATTTTAAATTATTAATTTTATACTTAAATTATATTTTTTCTTTCAAATATTAATATTAACTGAATTCCTTGTTATTCATAACGACACTAAATTTGCTAATTGAAAATACTTTTAATAAACTGAAGTACAAAAAAAGGTAGTTTTAGAAAAGCTACCAGATTACATTAAAAAAACTGTGAACAATTTAACTAAAATTAAAGTTGTTATTTTTTTCAATAACAACTATAAAACTATTTTAAATTATTAATTTTATAATTAAATTTTAGTTTTTTTCCTTACAAATATTAATATTATATAAATTCCTTGTTATTCCTAACGACACTAAATTTGCTAATTGAAAATACTTTTAATAAACTGAAATACAAAAAAAGGTAGTTATAAAAGCTACCAGATTACATTGAAAAACTGTGAAAAATTTAACCAAAATTTAAGATGTTACTTTTTTCAATAACAACTATAAACCAATTTTAACATATTATACTTATAACTAAATTTTACTTTTTTACTTACAAACATTAATATTAACTAAATTCCTTGTTATTCATAATGACACTAAATTTGCTGATTGAAAGTACATTAAATAAACTGAAATGCAAAAAAAGCTACTTATGAAAGCTACCAGATTAGATTGAAAAAACTGTCAACTATTTAACCAAAATTTAATTTGTGACTTTTTCAATAACAACAACAAAAATTTTAATTATTAATTCTTTTACTAAATTTTCGCTTTTTTTTTTACTTACAAATATTAATATTAACTCAATTCCTTGTTATTCATAACGACGCTAAATTTGCTCATTATGAAAACACTTTTAATAAACTGAAATACAAACAAAGGTTGTTATAAAAGCTACCAGATTACATTGAAAAAACTGTGAACCATTTAACCAAAATTTAAGTTGTGACTTTTTTCAATAACAACAAAAAAATTTTAATTATTAATTCTTTTACTAAATTTTCGCTTTTTTTTATTTACAAATATTAATATTAACTCAGTTCCTTGATATTCATAACGATACTAAATTTGCTCATTGAAAATACTTTTAATAAACTGAAATACACAAAAGGTAGTTATAAAAAAGCTACCAGATTAAATTGAAAAAACTGTGAACTATTTAACTAAAATTTAAGTTGTTTCTTTTTTCAATAACAGCTATAAAACAATTTTAAAATATTAATTTTATAATTAAATTTTAGTTTTTTTCCTTACAAATATTAATACTAAATAAATTCCTTGTTATTTATAACGACACTAAATTTGCTAATTGAAAATACTTTTAATAAACTGAAATACAAACAAAGGTTGTTATAAAAGCTACCAGAATACATAGAAAAAACTGTGAACTATTTAACTAAAATTTAAGTTGTTATTTTTTTCAATAACAACTATAAAACTATTTTAAATTATTAATTTTATAATTAAATTTTAGTTTTATTCCTTACAAATATTAATATTAAATAAAATCCTTGTTATTCATAACGACACTAAATTTGCTAATTGAAAATACTTTTAAAAAACTGAGATACAAAAAAGGTAGTTATAAAAGCTACCAGATTACATTGAAAAAACTGTGAAATATTTAACTAAAATTTAATTTGTTACTTTTTTCAATAACAACTATAAAACTATTTATTAATTTTAAATTATTAATTTTATAATTAAATTTTAGTTTTTTTCCTTACAAATATTAATATTAAATAAATTCTTTGTTATTCCTAACGACACTAAATTTGCTAATTGAAAATACTTTTAATAAACTGAAATACGAAAAAAGGTAGTTATAAAAGCTACCAGATTACATTGAAAAACTGTGAAAAATTTAACCAAAATTTAAGATGTTACTTTTTTCAATAGCAACTATAAACCAATTTTAAATTATTATACTTATAACTAAATTTTAGTTTTTTTAATTACAAACATTAATATTAACAAAATTCCTTGTTATTCATAACGACACTAAATTTGCTAAGTGAAAATACTTTTAATAAACTGAAATACAAACAAAGGTTGTTATAAAAGCTACCAGATTACATTGAAAAAACTGTGAACTATTTAACCAAAATTTAAGTTGTGACTTTTTTCAATAACAACAAAAATTTTAATTATTAATTTTTACAAATTTTAGCTTTTTTTTACTTACAAATATTAATATTAACTCAATTCCTTGTTATTCAGAACGACACTAAATTTGCTCATTGTGTGTAAAACTTTTAATAAACTGAAATACAAACAAAGGTTGTTATAAAAGCTACCAGATTACATTGAAAAAACTGTGAACCATTTAACCAAAATTTAAGTTGTTACTTTTTTCAATAACAACAAAAAAATTTTAATTATTAACTCTTTTACTAAATTTTAGCTTTTTTTATTTACAAATATTAATATTAACTCAGTTCCTTGATATTCATAACGATACTAAATTTGCTCATTGAAAATACTTTTAATAAACTGAAATACACAAAAGGTAGTTATAAAAAAGCTACCAGATTAAATTGAAAAAACTTTGAACTATTTAACTAAAATTTAAGTTGTTTCTTTTTTCAATAACAGATATAAAGCAATTTTAAAATATTAATTTTATAATTAAATTTTAGTTTTTTTCCTTACAAATATTAATACTAAATAAATTCCTTGTAATTTATAACGACACTAAATTTGCTAATTGAAAATACTTTTAATAAACTGAAATACAAACATAGGTTGTTATAAAAGCTACCAGAATACATTGAAAAAACTGTGAACTATTTAACTAAAATTTAAGTTGTTACTTTTTTCAATAAGAACTATAAAACTATTTTAAATTATTAATTTTATACTTAAATTATATTTTTTCTTTCAAATATTAATATTAACTTAATTCCTTGTTATTCATAACGACACTAAATTTGCTAATTGAAAATACTTTTAATAAACTGAAGTACAAAAAAAGGTAGTTTTAAAAAAGCTACCAGATTACATTGAAAAAACTGTGAACAATTTAACTAAAATTAAAGTTGTTATTTTTTTCAATAACAACTATAAAACTATTTTAAATTATTAATTTTATAATTAAATTTTAGTTTTATTCCTTACAAATATTAATATTAAATAAAATCCTTGTTATTCATAACGACACTAAATTTGCTAATTGAAAATACTTTTAAAAAACTGAAATACAAAAAAGGAAAAAAGGTAGTTATAAAATCGACCAGATTACATTGAAAAAACTGTGAACTATTTAACTAAAATTTAAGTTGTTTCTTTTTTCAATAACAGCTGTAAAACAATTTTAAAATATTAATTTTATAATTAAATTTTAGTTTTTTTCCTTACAAATATTAATACTAAATAAATTCCTTGTTATTTATAACGACACTAAATTTGCTAATTGAAAATACTTTTAATAAACTGTAATACAAAAAAGGTAGTTATAAAAGCTACCAGATTACATTGAAAAACTGTGAACTATTTAACCAAAATTTAAGTTGTTACTTTTTTCAATAACAACAAAAAAATTTAATTATTAATTCTTTTACTAAATTTTAGCTTTTTTTTACTTACAAATATTAATATTAACTAAGTTCCTTGTTATTCATAACGACACTAAATTTGCAAACTGAAAATACTTTTAAA
Organism: Trichonephila clavata; assembly: GCA_019973975.1. NCBI lineage: Eukaryota > Metazoa > Arthropoda > Arachnida > Araneae > Nephilidae > Trichonephila > Trichonephila clavata. Next base: position 225,342 of record BMAO01002559.1, on the reverse strand, counting down.
AAACTGAAATACACAAAAGGTAGTGTATGTAAGGTAGGTAAGGTACTTTTCGCAAGGAGTGAATTTAAAATTTGCCCAGTTTTGCGTAACAGGGAGAAAACAACGGAAGTAGTGATTTCCCCCGCCATCTCCCCCAAATCGTCGCAATGGTGAAGAAATAGCGAGCGGGCGGAAAAGACAGTGGGGTCTAGAATATATTATTTTCCTCAGATCCAGCCTAGAGGCATCTAGTCTTCTTCAGTTAGCTAGTGAACCTATGAGAGGGAGTAAACAGAGTGAAAAAAGAGAGGGGTTCGCCTTTGCTAAAAATAGTATCAGCGGTCAGAAGTTGGTGTGTAGGGGGGGGGGTAGAATTCGTTTCGGCAGAAACGAGGAAACTGCAACTGTTCTACATTCGTTCTTCACGTGGTTGGGTTTTCGATTCGTTTTGCTCGAAGGGGGGGGGAGACACTCTGTTACTTGCGTCATATCCGTGAAAAAGTTGGATGATTGCCGGCCTTTGGTCGACTCCCCCCCCCCTCTCTTTTCTCTCCAGACCAAGGAACATCTGTCTACGGTTATATGTGTTGCAATGTTTGCGTTACGGTGTAGACAAAATAACTCTTGCAGCAAAAGTGTGCCTTTTTAAAATATTTCCTTAGATTTTTGGCCACATGGTGATGTTTTCTGCAGCTAATTTGTTTTTTAATTTTCATTTGCGTTCAATTATTATTGATTCTAATTAGAATGTCTAAATCAAATGCACAAAGAGGAGAAGAGTTTCGTGAAATAAAAAGAAAAGAAAAACTAGCAGTGAGAAAAGTGATAAAAAAACAGAAAAATAGTGCAAATTCTTCCAGCGCTACTGCCAAATCTCGATCAGAGTACATGAGAGAATATCGAGCAGTGGAAAAAAAACATTGTAAAATATTCTTTTAATGCCGAATTTAATGACTTGAGATAGGAATGCTATTGAGACTCATCTAATGCCAGCACAGATTAATACGGACTTTGTGAACCACCCTGTGCACTCAACAAGTACAGAGCCCTCAACAAGTCTTGTACGTGTTGGAACTGATGCATGTGAATCGATAATAAATTCTATCTTACGTTACAAAGACTATGATTCCCATAAAAATGCTCACAAAGATTTCCAAAAGCGATTCGTTGATAATCCTTTCGGTCACGGGTGTTCGATTTGTGATAGATTATGGTTTAGAGGTGATTGCCTGTTGCTGAGCATAAAAATATTTTGCAAAATATTTTACTGGGAATTAATTTAGAAGACGTTAAAGCGTGCTACAATTGCCGACAAAGTTTAAATAAGAAAAGTATACCAAATTTATCAAAATATAATGGTTTTGTATACCCAGAAATTCCAGTACATCTTCCTACTTTGGATATGGTATCATAAAGACTCATTTCTCCACGAATACCTTTCATGCAAATTAGGCGATTGAGACATGTACATGGTCAATTTGGAATATTAGGGCAAATAATCAATGTTCCAGTATCCGTCAATACAATGGTCAATCGACTGCCACGGAATGTCGATGATGATTACTGTGTCAATGTTCACATCAAACGGAGGAAAATTCACAGAACTAGTTATCTGATGGGTTTGGTTACTAAAAGAAACATCAAAACATGGTTGCAATACTTAGTAGCTACTCCACTGTACAGAATGTATGATGTTTTAATCGATGATAGTTTCTTCAATTTCAAACAGAGTGCGTTTCAAGTTCTTCAAGATGAAATCGGTGAAAATATAACTATTGAAGAGAGTCTTACTGCCCAGCAACAGACGTTGTTATGGAATGAAGAGAAATATCGTCGTATTGCTCCTGGAGAAGTGAATGTACCAAGAATCTTGCTATTTGATGAACATGCTCTTTCCCAGCAATTTACTTGGGTCGTTTTAGAAACTTTAGGAAAGGAGTTAAAGTTACACCATTCATGATGGCCACGAGTGAATTAATACGTGTTGATCGTCGTGGAGTGACCCCACAGCATTTGCTTTATATGGCAATGAAAATTATGCGATTGAGAGTTCGGAATTCGCTTACGGTTGCCTATGAATTTTGAATTTTATTTGAATTTAATAAGTTCCTCCAGCAGTTTAATATATTTAGATGTATTTCTGCACTTACGACCAACGTCGCCAAAGAAGTTTCACTTCTATCGCGTGACATTCCACGCACCATTTTTTTTCAATAACAACCAACTACAATATCAAGTAATTTCATTTTTTAAAAGCAAGTCAATCTTCCATTTTTTATTACATTTCATTTAAACTTCTATATTAATTTAATATATATTTATTATTGTCACCCTCTTAAAAGCAATACGAAGGCTATAGCCGATGAACCTCGGAATTTTTAACCTTGCTCCAACATTTCTTGAAGAAATTCCATAAAAGCAAATGTTCTGTGCAAAAATTTGTGATGAGAAACCGTGTTCTAAATTAAACTAAACAATAAATAAGAAAAAAATATGTATTATCCTCTTGAGACCCGAGAAGTAACTCCTCAATATATTTGTCAAATTTTCTTGGTGTGTACTTAAAATGGCACTATTAAAAGGAAAAAAATATAAAAAGGACATTTTAAAAATTTTATATATGTTAATTAAGTGGTACCCAAATGGGTATCGTGGAACTACATGCATATAATGTAACAATATTAAAGTAAAGAGTTATATCGAGATACATAATTTTTTTAAAATGTTATTTGTTATGGAATTCAAAGAAGCAATTCCTATTTTGTAAGCACAGATACAAGTCACATTTAATGCATCTCACTCTGAATTTTCCTGGGCATCCTGGAAAGCGACACTTCATTTGATTTTCTCTTTTTACATGTTACGGAAAGTGGCCAATTCGGTCATACCGTACACCATTCACAGGTAAAGGAACAATTCGTTGCTCTTTTTTTCGTTGAGGTCTTTCCTGTACGGCTTCTTCAGAAACTTTTGCTTTTATTAAGCTCTCAACTATCGCAAGCTCGAAGTCTATCAAATGAAATCTATTTTTAGAGGAACTTTACATTGCTTCAATGACGAATATACATAATCCAAGCATTGGAGGTGGCCAAATTCAAAAAATATGCAAAGACACGCATTGTCCATTTCTTGGTCCGTGTGGATATCCGGTAATATGAGATTAGTCTGTCCATCATATCAAAACCTCCCATGTAAGTATTATATGACCTTAAAATGGCAGGTTGTCTGACATCTGCTCTCTGTCTTTGTTCTTTCGCCCACCTCTTACAGCTGCCTTCAGATTTGATACCAAATACATTTGACAACAGAAGAACAGATTTCTTGTCTTTCCATTTAACAAGACAAGCTTTTCTATCCTCGCGTCTTCGAGAAACTGATGAACATCACTCCATATAAGTATCTTTTGGAAAACTTTCGACGACACCATCAGTACGGTCGGCCAGTTAAATATACGTTTCTATTCACGAGATAATTTAAAATTGCTAGTCCTGTAAAATATCTGTCGGTGAATAAATGGGTTACTTTTGCTGCTGGTATAGTACCAGCCAAATGTTTCACAACTACTACTCCCAAACCATATAATTGCTAGTCTTCAACTGGAACTGTATCAGCTCCTGTGTAAATTTAAAAAATCCAAACAAGCCCATCTGGTGCACCAAGTACAAATAATTTTTTTAAATCCTACAGGGTTTGGCTTCGATGGTAAGTATTGTCTCATAGGGCATCTCCCAGAGAACGGCATCATCTGTTCATCAATTGACAGACATTCTGTTCGAGGAAGTTTCAAACAGGCATTTCTAAAAACTTCTAAAATCAGAAGCGCTTTCTGGAATATTTTCAAAGTCTGTATCATAAATATCGGAAAGTTCACCATCACTCTGTACAAGCTATTCTTGGATTTACTAAAAAAAATGAAAACCATACATAGCGTCGCCGCTCTACTTTGATTCTAAGGTACTCAATCGGGTACTTTTGTTTCAAAGTGAAAGAAATCGTAAATAACCACAAAGTAAATTTCTAAAAATGCATGTAGAATAAAGCTTATACACTTCTTAGTTGCAAAAAACAGTAAAAACCTAAATATTATATTTATTAAAATTTAAAAAATGAATCAACTTCCCAGTAGCCGGTTGAGTCACCATTTTCTTCAGTATCTCTACTTTAAAGCTGTATAAATCATTTTGTCTTCAGTGTGATGCTGACATCTCTTAGCAGGCATTAAATTGGAGTTTTGCCCAATTGGGTATTCTGGGACATTAAGTCGAATAAGCCTTTTTTATTGGAATAAATGCTAATCTACGAAAGTCCCCAAATGGGTACCGAGGGTCCCAAGAGGTTAAAGGTTTATTATCTAGTTCAGTGCGTATTGAGTAAAATGCTTTGCCCAGTGATTCAAAAACTCAAATCTATTGAACATAGGTAATTATCAGAACTAAATATATAGGAAAATATAAATTATTGCAATAATATAGATGGCACACTGTTAAAAAAGTCATCTTTTCTATTATATGATTAAAGAATAGAAACAATACTCAAAGCTTCAACATGAGAATTCTTTTATCTCAGTAGTTGTTTCAATATTTTTTTCCCCAAAGATATCGATAGCTGTGTTTCCCACACTAAATTTGAAGTCTTCAATTGCTCTACTACGAAACCTAACCTAGTTTGAGAAACGATGTCTTAACGTCTTCTTTATTTTCTGGCATTTTTTCATTATGACAACAGCAATAATTTCTGCATAGGACAATGTTTTACTCGGTATCGTTCTGGATCTTATCGAGTTATCCAGACTACCCGGTTATCGAATGCCGAGTTTTAAAGACTCCAGTGGATTCGTGTTTTAAACTAAGAACTAAACAAACTGTTATTAAACTTTCATCAGACAAATCTCATGTTACTATGACTGCTTTATTTTTAAAATCGTAAACATCATTTATATGATCTAGAAACAACAAATTACCCCATGTTAATAATTCGTTAAAAATCAGGAAGGGGCTATGAGATACATTTACGAGAGAAAAGTTCTCTAATTTTCCCGTATATGCAAACATTAAAATATTAATGAAAGACTAATCTTATCCTAGCAACTGAGGGAGGATTATAGTATGGAGGAGCAATGCTTAGATAGCATTATGTGTAAAACTTTCCAATCTGATAATGGAAAGATAAAATCTATTAAAAAACAAATGCTTACAACTTACGTAACAGATAAGTAAATATAAAGCATTATTTTTGAGGCTTTATACACAAAAAAATTCCATTTCATACAAGTTTAAAATAATTGAAATTTAAAACATCATATTAAAAACTTCTGTTATCACTGTGACATCCATATCATTCTGAAATCATTGAGATTGACAATGGGTCTTTCAGACTATAATCAAAAATTAAAAATTATTCATTTTGCAAGAAAAAAAAAGCTTTCTTAGTTGAACTATAAGAAAATAGAAATTTACGAAACATGATTTCCACCACAACTAATTGTCCAGTGAGTGAGTGAGTGAATATTAGCATCACACTGTTAAGCTGCACAAGGGCTTTTGGCGACGGACCTAGTAATTTTGAACCATGGTCAAGTGATGAGGACCACACCTGAGCTAGCACCTCCCTCTCCTAACTACCACACCACACCAACGGAGGGATGTTTGAGCTCTCGACCTATTGTCGAGAGCTCAATTGTCCAAGCATAATAATCACTAATTGTCCAAGCATAGATAATTTACTAAGGAAAAAATCCTTTAGATATTTTAATTTTTTAACAGCAATAATTAAAAATATTGCGCCTTAAAATTACATAACTGTAAAAAAAAAGCAAAATTGATTCCTCAGCTCGATATGCCATATAGTGGTTAGTGACACTGGTTGCAGTGCCGTAGAGCCTGGTTTCAAATCCCTAAGAAGACATAGATGTTTGTAAATGTATAATGCCAATATATATATATATATATACATATATATATTATGGCATGGGGTCACTCTAAATACTCATTGAGCCTCAAGCCCTCTCGGGAGGTTGGTGGAAAGGCAAGAGATGATGGAGGCCCTACCTGTAACCCCCCCCCCCCAAGGGTGCTCTCTTTCCAAATTGGGATGGAACCGAGTCAAATCGTACTGTCACCTGCATGTGGTGTTTGAAGCTGCGGCTAACAACAGGCGTAAAAACTTGCCCTTTGCAACAATAAATTTCGTGGGTCTCGATCTAGCATGGTTGATCAGATGGCATTAACAACAACAATTATTGTAATTTTCGCGAGACTTATAAGTATGTATTTAAGAGCTTCGTAAAAATTATTACAATTTTTAAACAATTGCGACATAAAAATTGAATCAAATAGTACTAAACCTTTTTATAAATAAACATTTTTTTCCAACCAATTTTCTCCCTCCAAAATATACAGAGTTACTCGTAAATATTGTATTTTATATTAAAATGTTAATTACTGAAGTTAACTCAATGGGAACAAACTTTCTAAAATAAATGCGGACAATATTGAGAAGATAAAATCTTCATACAATTCCTAAGCCATAGTAATCACCTCTTAAATGTTTCCAACCATACCATGCAGGAAAGACTAATTAATCTTTAAATAAGAGCCCCTGTTTTCTACTGCTTACGGAAGACAAAAGTTGCCATGCATTTCCCATGGTGCATTGCGAGATTTTCATTTCATTATAAACGCGTTGTTCTGTGAGTTGTTTAATGTCTCGTATTTTTCACATGCATCTTAAATGCAGATAATCGAATCTATGCTGCATTCAAGAGCTGAATTGATAGCCATCTAATTGATTGCAATCCGCTTCGTTGTGTTTTAATTAAAAGCAGAAACGAAATTACTTTTAATTCATTTGAATGTTTCGTTCAAATATCAATTGCTTTTCTTGGCTAAACAACTTCATTAATCTGCCTTTTTAATTAAACTATATTTATGCTTAGTATTGAAAACTATTTAAGAAGGAATCTTGAAGTATATCAGCGTTTTTAATACGTTTTTACGTGCAATAATGTAATTGTAGTTGATTACTTTTTTGTATAATTTCAAAGGTAAGAAATTTGCAAAATTTATATATAAATTCTTGAAAACGTATATATTCCTCGGTCAATTGAAATAACAATAAATATCATCAACTTTATTAATAGTATGATTTATTTTGTAAGAATAAAAACCGCGTAAATAAAAGCAGTACTTAGAACACAAAAATATTTAAATGCATTTACCAAGTTTTATAATATTTGGAGGTCGATGAAGTAATGTAAAGAAAACGAAAATATATTTTTCAAAAAATTTGCAATTTTAGACTTATTTGATAGTGACAGAATAAAGATACAAATGCATAAATGATATACATAGGTAAGAGTCGGGTATTGTGGAATAGGGGTAATATAAAATACCAAGGTTTTGGCTCTTGTTTGTAGTAGGGTTTCTGATTTCCCGGGTTTTTCCATTCCCGGGAATGTCCGTGAAATCCCGGGAATGTAATATTCGTTCCCGGGATTCCCGGGAATACATCAAAATTTTAAAAAGGTTGAAAACAAGTTATTTTTAAATAAATCAATAATCATTTTTATAAATATGGATACATATAAATTACAAAATTCTTATTTATATAATGAGCTAAAAAGTACAAAAGGTACATAATAAATTGATTATTCATTTTTGAAATAGGATTTCAGAAAGCATAAGCAATTTATACTTTTATCACTCAGGCATGGAAAACATGTTACAGTTAAAGATTTTGTGAATTAAAAATCTCGGGGGAAAAATTCACATTTGAAAAATAATTACTAAAATTAATATTCCTTTACTGTGATTCACTGCGTTTGAAAATTAACCAGTCAAAGCTGAATCAATTACTTCTCTAATGTTGCTCTACTAAGAGATAAATATTAATATATGCTTGAAAACTCATTTGCTGCTGAAGTGCCGATTATGTACGTTAAACATATTAATGATTGTATTTAAGATATTTTATTTGTTTTGCCGATTTCTTGTTTATGGACTTGATGTATTATTGTTGCATAAATATAAAAAAATATTAAAGTAAGAATCTCACACGCGCGAAAGTTAAGTTTAGAAAAATAATAAATAAGAAAAATTGCGCGATTTCTAATTAAAAATATTCTCCCCAAACAGTTTGTGGGTTCATTCCCTTCTTCAAATTGCTGATTCAATTAAATAGTTCATAATAAAGACAAGTATCCGAATTTTTTTAAAAAAAAGATTAAATAAATCACATATAGTTTTAAGTATTAATACTTACATTATCCACGTAAATCTAGATCTTGGAACTCTTCGATCACATAGTTATGGTTGGCAACGAAATGCGATTGCTTTAAAAACTGAATTATTTCTTGTTAACGAAGCTCGATACACACCCACGGCTAGCTGTGGAAAAATTCTCACCCCCAAAGTTTTCATATTACACTCTTACCCCACATTTGGGGTAGCGAACATTCTTTCTTCCGGAAGTTCGGGGTGAACGATCGCAAATTGCAACAGTAGGTTCAGTTAACGATGTCCGAAATAGAAATCTAAGGTTAAATCAAAAATAACTACCTCATAGATAATTCAAGCCCCGTGTGGTTCCCGGGAATGGAAAAAGTACAAAAATCTTATGATTTCCCGGGAAAGAAACCTTAGTTTGTAGCCGCTAATACACGGAAAAACCTTGAATTATTGACGAAAGACTCCCATGATGCATTGTAATGAGGTTTGACCACTCGTTGCCATATCACTCTCTGATGGTTGGTCTGTCCCAATCATATTAGTGTTCAAGAGTTAGAAGGAAAATTAGCCATACAGGGTGCGGCAAAAAAAAAACCCGGACAAGCAATTTTTTATACAACTTTATAAAAAATTAAGAAAATAACAAAATATAACAAATAATAATAAGAGTACACACGTACTGAAAGATAAATTTAATTGGTTTCAAAGTGACCACCATTTGCAACAATGCAGAGGCGCAAACGCTTGCAGAAATTTTCATCAATGGTCCTCAAATCTTTTACCTTTAATCTATCCCATTCCAGTAGATGCGATTGCTTTAGGGAGTCTAAAGTTTTGTGCGGTTTAGTGCAAGCCCTGGGCTCCAAAATGGACCATGCACTGTAATCCATGGAATTGATATCCGGAGAGTAAAGTGGCAGTTCTTCACATGATATCATGTCTGGAAAATTTGCCTTGCACCACTCTTGTGTCTTTTTGGCCTTGTGAGCTGGTACAGAGTCTTGTTGAAACGCCCACTTTACATTTCCGAAATGCTTTTGGGCCCACTTAAGTATAACAGCTTCAAGAATGTCCCTCTGGTACACTTTTTGATTGATTTTAACGCCCTCTTCCACAAAAACCAAAGGTGTTTTGCCACTTGCGCTAATTCCGCTCCAGACCATAGCCGACTTTGGATATTGGCGAAGTTCAACAACTGCCAAGGTGCTTGAGCGTCTACAGACCAGATTCTATCGTTTTGAGAGTTATGAACTTGTTGAACCGTAAAGAGCTTCTCATCAGTGAAAAGGAATCTTTCCCAGCCCTGGCTTGCAGCCCGTCTCAAAAGTGTTCAGCATCTTCGGAGCCGAACGAGTTTATTTTTTTCAGTGAGAAGCTGAACTTTTCGCAACTTGTAAGGCTTTAGTCCAAGCACCGTGTTTGCTATTCTTCTCACCGATCTGTCACTTATTTCCATTCCACGAGCGATCTGTCTCATGGAAACCCTCGGATTTCTCTGGACTCGCTTTTCGATAGTCTTACGATTTATTGAAGTGTTTATAGTACGTTTTCGCCCACTTCCTGGGCGTCGAGCATCATTGCCAAGCTCTTTGAAATGGCAGATTGCATCCAACACTGTTTGCCGAGGTACATTAAGCAAACGAAAGATTTCACACAACTCTAAAATAGCAGACCTTTTGCTCGACGTTATCAAAAATACATAAATCAAAGTACCAACTAAGAAACATATTAAAAACATTTTGTTATTAAAGTCATGGATAAAGAAACATGAATACACCAATTAAAACGAAATTCGTTAATTATTCTAGGAGGCCAGAAATTTGTCCCAGTTTTTTTTGCCGCACCCTGTAGTAAAAAAAAAGACAATTTATTTAGAAGCCTCAACAACCTAACAAACTTGAACAACTCAAGATTAGAAAATGCCCCTTAAACTAATTATGGGAGCAAGAGCGATGAAGACGATATAAGTAATTTTAATTATTTACTTTAGGAATGTCTTAATCGAACACATTCCAATCATCTAAGATACGACTAGGTTGATCTACTTCAAGCCAATGCTAATCCGATTTAAATATCTAATTGACAAATCGTCAATCTTAAATACTAAGCAGATAAATACTGAACAAATTTCGTCTAGCTTTCCATTACGTTAATCTTCACTGCTATCCTTTAGCTTCTAACCTCTCTCTCTCTTCGAATCCCAAATTTAATGCTTAAATAAACGACATAATTCACATATACCACGTCTTCTTCTTCGGGAGAAAGTTTTCATTTGAATAACATTTAAAGAAATAATTCCTTTCAAGAGGATTATTAGGAGGTACGTGGTTAGACCCGTTACAACTCGGTACAGAACAAAGTGTTGTTTTGGGATTTTCAAAATTTTTTGCATACAAGTTTTCAAACATTTCAACATACTAGTACACATGTAACTTGAACTTTAAAATTAAGCATAAAATACACTAAAAGAATTGTAGTTAAAGTATTATTGTGGTCGTTTTTCAGCTGATAATGTTTTGTCCTTTAGTTTAAAGGTTCATTCGTTATCAATGACGTGTCAGGTATAATGGAATACTAGGTGTTACATAATACCCAAAGTGCAGCAATGAATCGTTATGATGTGTCATTTGTAATAGACTTCATGCCTCAATTAAAGAACCAGAAAATAAAGACGCTGAATGCATCTTCTGTAACTGAAAACCGAGGCATTATCAACTGATATTTTATGTTCTTTAAAAAGTTATTCTTATTCATTATTTATGAGTACATAAATATAAAAAATCTGAAAAAAATATTGTGAACCCTATAGAATGGTATGCAAATAAAATGTAAATAACAAACTCACAAATTTGAAAAATATCGAAATATTACGCACTTTCATCACAACTACAACCTTGTTTTAACAGATACGAACATCAGACTGCGAATCCTGCGCGTGTGTAGTATCGCTCTGAGCTGCAATAGGATAGTTTTGGCCCGCCTTCCTGGATGATTCACATATTTTATCACTTCTCTTGATTGTACGATGGAACACTTTGTATTCACAGTCTAAATAATTTCGCCCATTAGAGAACATAGAAACAAAAACGTATACTATTTTGCTATGTTGGTGATCCCTGAATATACAGTGTAGACAATTATAAAAATTTCAAGTAAATACCGAAAAAAACGGTATTTCAACTTGTGAATACCACTATTGCGAAATTGTACAAATGGCTCAAAATACCGGTATTCTTTATCCCGGTATACCGGTATTGCAATCCCTAGTGATCACTTTTGTCTAGTGGTATGTTACGTGCTTACAGATCAGAAAGTACCGAGCTCTATCCTCCTCAAACCTTAACGCTGCTGAGTTTTCGCCGTTAGGATGTTCTCTCAGAGTTGGGATTTTTTCACTTAGATGAGCTTTTTCTTTTAAAAAAAAAGCACGTATTGGAGGAAGTTTCTTTTTTTCCCAGTAACATGAGTTTAGTACAGTTATTTATCCTAACAAAGTGATAAAAATAATAAATAATAATTTATAATAAATAATGAGTTAAAATAATTAGTTCAGAGATATAAAATTTTTAAGAATGCATAAATATATTTACATAATATACAGATTGTTGCTATCACTTGACATCTCACTTGTCTTTAGCTTTCGAAAACCTGACGCCATTCACACAATTGAAAATTAAATACTAATTCTCATGAATAAATGTATTCAAATATTTGTCATTAACTCTAGCGCTGACATCTATTAACCCTTCCTTGCATGGTGTGTGTGTGTGTGTGAAATAAATAAATTTCGGTGATATAATTCATGCTCAAGATCAGTGGTCTTCAAACTTTTTCAACTCACGGTAACCCAAGAACTAGAAGGAGTATTCATGGAACCCCTAGAGCTTAAAAATAGTTTTGTAGAACTCTATTCCACGCATGCGCTTAGACGGACATGCCTTAAAATAATAACTGGGATATGTGTTTGCATTTATTCACACAAACTGTTGAATTATAGGTCTATTGAAATTTTATCTGAAGTCGCATTACATATTCTGAGATCAATTTGTTTATATACTTTGTTTTAGTAACCACTCACGTTGAGAAATATTTTTCACTTATAAACATTGTTCTGAATGACTTAAAATGTTTATAACTGTGAGAGAAATACTATGTATTTTTTGATGAATTTGCAACATACAATTTAGGTGCTGTTCTTGCTTAAATTTAGATTTTTAACATCGAATCTATAGATATGTTGATAAGTCGTTATCTCTCTTTTATTGGAGGTGTTTTTCCACAAATACAAAAGAATGTACTTTCCATTTGAAAGATATTTAGTTTTGCAAGACATTCTACTAAAGACTATAAAACTATCTCTTTTAACCCGAGATAGTAAACAATAAAATATTCCCAATCTAGTAGGAAAGATATATATAAAAAGATTAAATGTTTTAAAATTCTTTCATTATATTATAATAAAAGTTTAAAAATTATTGCAAAATGAGGGTATTATGTATAAATAAAATATTCAGTTTCTTAATGACAGGAATGCGTTTTAAATTCGTGTAGCTATATAAACTTCATAGAGAACGTGAATCCATTTTGCATACACATTTATCAGTTTTTTTATTGTGACTCGTAGAACTCCAGGGTACCATGGAACACACTGTTTGAAGACCACCGTTCTAGATTAAAGGCAAAATGTTTAACAATATCCTAGTATAAATATATAATATAAAATAATTATAAAACAATATGATAGAAATATCCATATCATCATGCAAATTAAGCTCAGTACAAAATAAATTTAAAAAATAAAATATATTTGTACATTTTTATTCCTGGAGATAATAAAAAACAATTATTATTATTATTATTCTAATTTAGACTGCATCGCGGTACTCGTCGTCAAATTTTTGTCATCAAGGCCATCTTCCGGTAGCCAACCGCCTTCTAATTAGTCCAAGTAGTCTTCAAAGTCCCTCTCTTCTAAATTTCTCTACAAAAATAACATAAAAGAAGTCATACATTAGAAGCGAACCAACAGTATAGTAATGAAAATTTCTATGACATGGTTTTTAGGGTACTCGATATAAATTATACAGAAAATAACAGAAACACACAAACCTTTTTCCCGCTCATTATCGCTTTTGTTATCAAAAAATGTGTTCAATGAATCGCACGTTTCTTTCAACAACAACAAGCAGCGGAATAACAAGTTGAAACCCGCTATGACTGTAGCATTTGATTTTTTTGACAACTACTTTCCTTACTACGCAATAGTTGTGAAAAACGTTGCCCGTAACTACCAATTTTCAGTACACCTGTTTTGAGTTAAATTTTTTGTTCATCATAGGGTATAACGGAAGTTTTCATCATCATGCAAATAAGGGTTAATAAAAGAAACAACTACTTTATAACGCGATACACGCGTTTGTAACACTTGAAATACTATAAAATTCTGGTGGCTGCGTGCAGCATATGCGTAAAGCTGAAGGATAGATTGAGATGAGAACACACGCTCATGGTTTGTAACAGCCAAAGTGTTAAAAGGCTTTTCGTTACAGAAAAGCAAAACGGCTTATTTTTTATTTTGGAGTAATAAGTTTTATACTTATACACTTTTTCTAGAAATTTAACCATATTACCCGTAAATTAAGAGTAACATCCAAAGCAATCAAAATAGTTAAAATCATTATGAATAAATATTTATGCATATCGTGAGAATAAATAGCAAAGTAAAAATAATAGTAAATTTTATGAGTAATCTAATTCTGAGAACGTATATGAAACTAAGAATATCGAAAAAAATTATTAAATCGATATGTATGTAAAGTTTGTGTGTAGAGATTGTTTCCTCATACTTGTAGTATATTAAACATTTGTGCCAAGATTCTCATGAAAACTTACATCCAAATATGTTAAAATGTTAATAATAAACACTATGTGTGTTCCTTTTCACAATTTTATGAGAATTCCGGTATTAAGTACTTGTTCTTAAATATTTACAAACTCTGAAGGAAAACGTGACGTCATTTCGAACGAAAATATTAATTCTGTGTTTAAAGTAAATCCCTTTATTAAACTGAGCGTAAATAAAGGAGACTTATCCTGGAAATAAAATTTGAAATCATGTAAGTTATGGGTAATAAAAGTTGAGTTTTGGTATCACTATTTTATCAACATTTCGTTATTTTCAAATATCGTTATCAATAATGACTTGTGTTAATAAAGTTTTGGAATATTAATAAAAAAAGCTCTTTATCCAAAGTAAACTCGTAGAGAAAAACAAATATATAAGTATATATATATAGAGTTTTATTTTCAGGTTAAATATATATATATATATCATCTGAAAATAAAGCTAATTAATAATAGAGTATATACTAAATTGTGCTACAAATCTAAATAAGGAAAGCAAAATTAGAAATATTATTAGTCAGAATAGATCAAAAATAAATTAGCCATAGTAGTACAATAGGAAACTCTTGGCCTAAGAAACTAAGGCCACAATTACTTTTTTATCAAACAATAACGAGATTTAAGAGGCAATTTTTAAATGAAACTTTCATAAGCATATTTGATTATTTCTGTAAGTTTCCTTACACTTAAATCGATTAAAATACTGTATCGAAAACAATTACTACACCATGCGCACAATAATACTTTACAAACTCATATATAACACATTCCCTTCAATGAAAGATATCAAAAGTGCATAGTTATCTTTTTTTAAAAATTTAAAAACATATTCAAAAATGAGGTCAATAAATTCCAAGCATTATACTCATGATAGTTTTTTAAACAATTGTTCTGTGAACGAAACATACCACGCCTCAAGTAATCACAAGAGAACGACCTTTCTCTTTTCGAATGATACCAAGGTCACCAAAGAAAATATGATGTAACAGAATAATGTGTACAAGCGGTATTTTTTATTTTTTTCCTGCTCTATCAACTGACCAGACGGGTTCCGGAAGTGATATGGCTCATTTTCTTTCAACGGCGTTCGAATATGGGTTAAAGGCTATTAAGTGACTGCCTACATAAGACAATTCTGGAATGTCACACAGATTGGACTAATAGACAAATAAAATTAGGAAAGGGGACCATTCGGATATTGATATTTTTCGTTATAGAAATTACATTTATGAGGTATTTAAGCCCTTTATAGGTAATTATCTAAATTGCTCCTACCTACGTCTTAGCATTACTTATTAGTTCATTAATGGTATTTTACCATCCAATCAATAATTCTATTTTTATAATAATTACTTTACTTTGAAGTACAAAGTATAGGCAACAGAGTAAAATATTTTTAAATACAAACAGAATGCTCAGACTTAAAATAGTTGCATATACTAATGAATATTTCTTTCAATTCGATGCATGTCATTATGAACATAGTTTTAAGACTTAAACTAAAATACTTATATAAACACTTTTCAAAGTTAAGAGGAATTTTATTTCTGGTTGATTGACTTAAAAAGTATTGGACAAATTTTGAGGAAATTAAGTATATATGTTGCTGTTAAAGTGTATAATTCAGTTATTTCATAAAATAGCTAGATATTCCATGCAATAACTGAGAAAGTCAATTAAAGTATATAATAGATGAAAATTTTCATACTTTACCTAGTTATTCTATGAAATAATTAATGATAGACCATAAAAGTGAAAAATAAACATTTTCAAAGATATTTTATAAATTAATTGATCGTAAATAGCTAAAACCTCTCGAAAATTACATTTTATCCCAATTGCGGATGATTAAGTAACAAATATAAAAAGGAAAGATAAATAATAAAGTTTATTATTGTTTATATTGACAAAATCAAACAAAAAGGGAGAAAAAGAATATGTTTTGCATCTGTTACTGGCCCAATTAACTTTTCTACTGTTTGAACTTCAAGGATATGATAAGGCTGGAGCAATTAATAATCTCACGTGTCCTTTTTTCTGTGCTGTTTCAGTACTTTTTATTTCTGCTATCAAAGTTAATAATTTTTCACGAGTTACTGCTGCACTGTTTTACCTTTTTCCCACGCTTATTTTATAAAGATTCAAATCTATCTTGCATTAAATTTTTCTTATTTACAAGTTAGTATCCCATTCCTGTAGAAATAATTGCTTGAAAACAGGTTGCAAAAATATTTGTTAATAATCTCAAATGAAAAACATAAATTCACCGTGAAACACTATTACAAGAATGAATCTTGTATATTGCTTGAAAACTTCAAAAACATTTCAATTGCTATTACTATAATCATGCTTAGAGATGATTAATGTTGATCTAAACAAAAAATATTGTCTTAAATGAACAGACATATTGTTTTGTTATTACATTAAGTAAACAAAAACTCTATATTTATGCAATTTCACGACTCATTTCATCCTTTGATTGTTAAATAACACAGATATCTATCACTTCTTTTTTTAACGTAAGCAAATGGCAATTATCATAATCATTAACTTGTATAATATTTATTTATTTTACTTTGTTTCAGCAGACTAATAAGAATCTGCAATGTTTTAGCAGTCATTGATCAAGACTGTCAATTTTTTCTACAAAATACATTGTTTTCTTTTTAACTCAATTTTTTTTCTTGTCAGTTACAATATTTCCACTTAGTTTTTCTTCATTTTAAATTTCAGAGATTCTTAAGTGAGATGATACAGTTTATAAAAAAACCTTTAATTTAATGGTTCTTACTATTTTTTTTTCTTCTTGTAATCCATGTATATGGGTTACATAAAACAGTTTTTGTGCTCAAAATAATACAAAAAACTAACCATTTAATTTTCTAAAGAAAAATACTTAAAAATCTATGAAGGGGTTTTATATATATATAAAGTACTACTTCTACAGTAATTGATGTATAGACATGTAATTTGATTTGCAAGTACGGCAAACTATGTATAACAAAATTTGGAACCTGTTTTCTGACTGATATTCATAAAGTACTTTTTTATTAATGTTTAATGAAAATTCCTTAAAAAATGCATCAAATATATGTATAAATATCAACTATTTTATTAAAAAAAAGTATTACTTTGATTCAAAATCCATGCCAAAATTTGCTATATATACTAATAGCAACAGGAAGAGAAAATATAAAAGCATTTGGCAGATAAAAAAAGCTTAGAATATCAGAAAGATAAACTAGTTATTTTTTCTTTCTGAGATAAATCAGTTTACAGTTTTAGTTTGCCATTGGAATGTATATAAACACGGATATGAAAGTTATCATAACGCTCTTAATTTTTTTTATTTAGAACTTTAAAATTTTGAGAGATTGTAGAAAATTATATAAAAAATAGTTTAGGCTAAAAAACCTTTATTTAAACTGTTGACCGATTTTTGTCAATTAAATCGTACCCTTAGCCACTAGCTTTAATTTCCAATCTTATAGATATTTCTCAGCTGTTTTATCATGTTTTAATCTGCTTAGAAAGAATGCGATGACTGGAATACTTTCTTTCTTATATTTGTATATTTATTTAACCCCACAATCCAATCCCTATGCCAAAAAGTTAGCTATTACACTACTCTTGACAGTTAATTTTGACCTATACTATCTTGTTATGCTTCTATTTGTTGGCTAGTCTTGGAATTAGATTTATGGTAATTTAGTATATGATTAATTATACATAGATACAAAATACGCAGCTAAACAATTTCCCAATGGAGTGATATAAATACGTAATGGATTTAGAGAAATTCAATCCAATATTTCTAATAGGATTTTGCTCAGTATTATAAACAGAAAAGGAGAGGGTTGGCTGGTCACAAAACTTGTTAAACCCCACTTTTATAAAAATTATTCTTTAAGAGCTGTCCTAAATCAGCAATGCTTATACTACTGCCGCATTCATACCTTTTTAAATTCCGATATCTGATTTTTAGGCTTCATTTAACTTTAGTATTCCATTGACTTATGGATATAAATATATATAAAGAGAGAGAGAGAGAGAGATTGTATGCAAATATATATATATATATATTCGAATCTAAGCATCACTTTATTTCCAATTCTAATGCGAAAATCAGGTACGACTTAGAATGGATGATACAAAAATTAGTTAGATGAGGGTTAGCAATTACAGGTTCACATTTGCTTTTAAAAAATTTTATACTGGTGAAATAAATTCATTATTCGCTTCTTATTAATTCTCCTTTTAAATGTTTTTCTTTAGTTTCATAATGTCGGGTATCGATAAACCTTTTTACACCATTTTTTTTCACAAAAACATATTGAGAATTTGTTGCCAGTCTTAGAACTGATAGCATCTTAGACTCGAATAAATACATTACAGTTTATTTTATACATAATTTAAAAAAATTCCTATATGTATAAATAGTAGAAAGAAAAAGCAGCATTTTTTATTATTACATTTTGAGTGTTTCTGGACATTTGATAGCTAAAATTAAAAGCAAAAATCACTTAAACTCGAGGAAAAGGTATAATTAAATTAAATTGTTTGATTTTACCTAAATACAAAAACATAATTAAATTTCTTCATTTAACCTATAAATACTAAACCGAATATTTTAGCTTATTCCGTTTCTTTGTAAATGTAATCACTATCCAAATAAAGAAGAAATAATTATTTTCTTTGCTAGAACTTTGAATAGAAGAAAATAATTGTTCTTATCTTTAATTCAATTTCTAGACATGTGCTTTCTCACGATTTACTTTTATTTTAAATTTGGACGAATGGAATTCCATTGAAAAAAAGCGCAGATTTTTTTTATTCGTAATTGGTTCAGGAAACTATTCAATTGTGTTAAGGACAGCAAGGACACGTTTTGAGGATCAAAATAGAAAAACTGACGCGACACCCAATTTACTGGTATTTCGAGGCATTCAAGTCTGTTTTTCATTTTCTCTACCATTTTAGATATGTTTTCCAAAAAAAAATGTATTTTCTTCTTTCTTTATTTCAAATTCTTTGCGTGGAGACTAAAACAATTTCAACTTAATTCTGCAAAATTGAAGTAATAAAACTAAGTAAAACTATTCATTGAGTTCCCGGAAAGGAATTCCTGTACTTGTTTTTAAACCTTTTTTCTACTGTAAATAGTTTATACCATTTATTTATACTTATCACGCCTTGGAGAAATAAAATCTGAAAATAACTTGAAATTCCTTTGTTTATTATTAAATGAAATTGAGGCTATATATAAGTAAGTAAATGTTAGATTGCTTTTGTTATTAAACGAATTATTTTCTTATTTTTAGCTTAAAGATACTTCAGGATTAATAACAGAAAGGTGAATATCTAATTCAAAAGAACTATGCATTTTTTTAAAAATATTTTAATGGAATAATATCCTATTTAGAAGTGTGATGAACGTGCTATCGTGTCCATCGGTGTTTGGGGGTTAAAATAAAGATCAGCCGTAATCAGAACAATTCTATTTTATTATTCTAACAATAAATTCAAACGACTTAGGGTAGAAAATGCATCTTTAATTAAGTACAGGAGCAAAAGCACGGTAGAAGATATATTTAATATTTAATTATAATTCAAATAACTTACTCTTAAAACGTTTTGGTAATATACGTTCTGAATTATCGTAATTTCGTTCTCAGCTATTCGACTTGTAGTCGATATTAATCTAATCCAATTTATTGACTAAATCGTCAATTAACAATTTTTAATTATTCAAACAATTAATTGTCGAGCAACTCTCGACTAACTCACGGCAACTTTCCGCTAATCTCTAACTCCTAACCACTAACTCCGCAAATAGACCAGTTACAGAAGTAACTGTTTAAATTTATGTTCTTTAGTTATTGCTCTTCAAATCAAGCTCAAATATCACACACACACACACACACACACATACCAAGCGTTTCTATACATAGAAGCTTAATTCGGAGTAATTTTTAACAATAAAGGCATTTTTTAACTACTAGCTTAGGATAATTATTAATAATTTTAATCAACATCACAATTATTAATTTTCAAAGGCTAAATTTTAAACAACTGCATCAAAAAATTAAATTCTTTCTAATTTTTTGAGAGCCTGACTTCAATAAAAAAAGTAGTTAATAGCATCCTGAAATTTTACATATATTGCCAACAAAAATAATATAATTTATATTCGTATGTATCGAGAAATACATTCATATACCAATATAAGCTTATTTAGAATCAACTTATTAACTAAAGCAATGATCTTCAAACTTCGTCGACACCGGATCCTTTGAAAATACTAGGTGTTTCCGAGGGACCCCATTTAAATATGATCGTTAGAAGAATATGTTTGGGAAAAAAATGTTTAAATTTCACCAACATGTTATACCGTAAAATCCTGTGTAATAGCACTCACCTATATTTTCAAACTGCATTTTTTAATTTTTAGGCATATTCCTCGCATAACGTGTACCCTCTGTTTTACGAAGAAACCTGAAATGAACATATATAATACTCCTGCGTTTTGAAGTCATTTATTCGAGATATTATCCCAAGCGATTGAAAACAAAGTAAACTTCTAAAACAGTGGTGGCCAACCTTTTTGGAAAGCGTGCCACAATCTGATAAAAAAAAATTACACGTGCCACTTCCAACTTTTCCACCAAACTAAAAAATATACAAAAGTGAAAAAATGCTACTTATAGGCTTATTATGGGTTATTTACACCAAAAACATATTTTTAAATGCAAGTTCTATTTAGTGAAAATGTAAAAAAAAATTGCTATAACAAATAAAACAAAAGTAGAAACATATTTTATTGTTGATAAATTTTTACAGGATCAATCAGTTAGTTTAGGTACAAAATAAAAATAAGCAATTTGAAGCATTTAATTTTAAATGTTTACTAAGCAGTCAGTACTTTCTTAATGTGGCTTTTGAATTTGTAGTTTTCTTAGTAAATCATCTATATTTTGATTAGTTCGTGAAGTGGCTAACAAAATTAGGTGTTTTAGGTCCATATCAGTTAATTTTGAGCGATATTTTGATTTAATTACGTTCATAACAGAAAACATTTTTTCACAAACATGTTGATGCATACCTACAACAATATCTAACCGCTAAATCATGTAAATTTGGAAAATTGCTTGATGGCATAAATTTCCAAAATTCGATGTAATTTGTGTTTAAAATAATTTCCTTATATTTACTTTTAGAGTAATATGGTGCTGTAAGTCAAAAATTTTAATTTATATACCTAAGGTGAGTAACAATTAATGTCTTGAAGAGAAATCGAAAAGGGATTAGTGAAAAGTCAGTATTTTTTTTATCATCTTTAAAATCGTCAAACCTGGCACTGAAAGAATCCTTCAAATTGGATATTAAATTTTTAAATATATCATAGTTCGGAACATTACTAATTTTGGCAGATAATTCCTGTATAAATGGGAAAGTTAATTTTTTCTCTCCAAAATCCAGACAAAAAAGCAAAAGTTTGTTCACAAAAGAAGATATATGACCAACTATAGGGTAGGAAAAATACAATTTTTTCCCTGTAATCTTAAATTTAAATTGTTTAAATGTTCCATTATATCGGTAAGAAAATCTAAATCCCACAACCAATTTTCACTCCTGAGGAGCGAGCATTCACTGGGCAGTCTTTGTTTTCTTCTAGATATTTTAAAACACAAATCTCGCAAGTGAACTTCCTTTGGAAAGCCAGCGCACACTACAATGAAAGAGTAACTCGTCATTTTCTTCCGTTTCTTTGGGGAAAAGCGTACGAAATCTCCGTCGGTTCAGAGCACGAGCTCGTATTTTAATGATACAGCGCAACACGGGTCAACAATGAAAGACAAGTTTAAGTCCTTGGCACAAAGAGCTTCTTGATGAATAATACAAGGTACTTGAAAAAAACTTTTCTTCCCAAATAATTTTCAAGCAATGCAACAAAACCTTTCATTCTACCAACCACGCAAAGAGCTCCATCTGTGCAAACACTGTCTAATTTAGTCCATTCTACTTTTTTAACTATAATTACATTTTTAAGTTCCTTAAAAACGTTTTCACCTGTAGTTAAAACTAGTTGGCGCAAATCAAGAAATTCTGCCACAGTATCAAAACTATTGTTCTCTTAATGCACAAAGATGCTTAACTGCGCATTGTCTGTGATATCACAGTTTTCATCCAAAGTTAACGAAAAATATTTGCAATTTTGAAATCCAGATACAATTTGTGTTCCAACATCCTGGCCCATGTTATATATACGACGCACGACGGTATTCCTAGACAAAGCTATTTTATCAACCATATTTTTGACATTAAGATCACCGACATTTTGGGCGAAAATTAAAAGGCTAATTTTTATTATCTCCTCTCCATCAGAATATGATTTTTTCTTGCAACAAAGAAAGTTCTTAAGAAGCCTTCACCATGGTTTCCATTTCGTCATTTCTCTTCTGGAACAAAGATTATTGGCCAGCTAAAGGATTATTTTTAATTGATAAATTCCGTTCGCAAATTTGATCCAACAGGATATTTGCTGTTGAAATCACTATGCAGTTGTTTGAAATGACTGTCCAAGTTAAATTCTTTTGGAACTGCTATACAAATGCCCCATATCAAACAAATAGGCTTGGAAGCATTTTGATGTGTAAACAAGTATTTTTCTTCCCAGAGAATTTTAAGATCACGTGCTGCAATATCCTATTCATAATTTCTTTTCGGTGTCGAAGGTTTACTCAGAAACGTATTAAAAATTTAAAACTTTTAAGCGAATACGCTCAACGCTAAAATCTAAAAAAATTTTAGAAAAGGAAGGAAAGCTTAAAGTTTTGCTAAACAGAGTTTAAAATCAACTGAGTCTGACAGCTAGAAACAATTTGCCGATGTTACGCTACAAATTTTTCTAGGCTCCAAATCCAGCATCCTGATTAGTCATGGATGCAAGTTCTCACTTCCTCTGCTTTATAAAGCGGCTATTTTGTGCAGATAGAATTACTTCCACCATATCAACAACTGCTCTCCAAATATATTGCAGAATTACTTCTTGACATTACAGAAATCGTAAATAGCCAACACCTTTGGAAAAAACCTTTTTATCTGACATCATGCTAACAGCCAATAGCTATAAATACTAAATTTCAGCACTGCTAGGGGAAGATGAAATTCGAATGGAAATCCGAGGTGTTAAAAAATAACTGCCCTCAAGACAGAGTGACTTTTTGGGCAAATTCGACCATCCGAGAGAGAGAGAATTAATCTGTTTTTAGTCTCACGTTACTCAACGCTTTTCTCGGAACGTTACAATGCTGTGGAATTGTAAGTTTTGGAGCATGATCTCATTTTTTGCGCTATACTGAAGAAAAGAAAAAAATCTTGCTTAGCTTCTTTAAAATCCCAGGCAAGGCCGAGGTAGCCGAGTAGTCAAGGTATCGGATCATGGCAGACATGTCATGAGCTCGAGCTCAGTACCACTAAAGACCCGCCGTGTAGGGGCGTTGCACGTTAAATCTGTCGAGAGCTAAAATGTCCTTCCGTTAGTCTGATGTGGTAGTTAGGAGAGGGAGGTGCCAGTTCAGGTGTTGTCCTCATCCCTTGACCATGGTTCAAAATTAATAGGTCCGTCGCCCAAAGTCCTCGTATAATTGAACAGTGCGATTTTAATATTCACTCTCTCACTCTTAAAAATCTCACTCTGAAAATTTCTGTATTTTACATATTCTCTTCACGATAATTTTCTATTGTAATTCAATTAATTCAGTAATATTTTCATAAAATTTTTTATAATTTTTCAATAAGTCTTCGCGTTTTTATGTAAAATACATTGTTCAGAATTGTAGAAAAATGTTTACAACTGGGCAAGAGAAATTTCTACGTATTCTGAAAATTTGTATCTTAAAATATAGAAGTTATTCCTGCTTAAAATTTAGACTTTTATGCTATTATGTTACTAAGTTGTTGCTTCTCTTTCACATGCCAAGCCATCTGATTTATTCATTCATGCTTGAAGCACAGGATTCTTACGAAATTTAATATTTTATTTTATCCATAAAATATTTATTTATATTTATTTTTACAATCAAACTGCTTTTAAGAATTTAATTTTCATAAAAACTAAAATGTTGGAGCTTTTCATAAGCAAATAGCATATACCTTGTAAAACACCTGTCAAAGTTCCAGGGAGCTCAGGTTGAAGACCTCTGAACTAAATCATATAGATATTTATATTTGAAAAAGCAAATATTCATCTATTTCTGGTCATGCATCCCTTATTGATTCGATTGAACGAACACCTAGAAAACGCTTTTGACAACTATAAATAAAAAACGAATATGTTACTACAAATATTTTTTATTTATTTTTCCTTCCATCCAGTTCTTTCTCTCAGTTTTTTTTAAAATTTATTATTTTTTTTTAAATATCAATTCTTCACATTTGTTATGCAAACTTTTTTGTTGTTAATTGACTTGGAAAATAAAAAAAATATTGGAAACATAGAAGATGTATCATGAATTCCAAAATATTTATCTTCCTTGAAAGCTTACTTTAGGCTAGAGTTAATGGTTGGGTGTGTGGATGTAGCTGAAACCGGTCTTTTAGTGTTGATTTATATTGTTAATTATCTCACGTTGACATAACCGTCTGCCGCTTTGACATCATTTCTAAGGCCCAGATTTAACAAGGGTTGTTGTAACTTTCTCTCAAACTGACTCATCAAATCAGATATCATCACAAATATCATGAACAATTTATTTTTTTTATCAAACACAATTTTAGTAAGATTTCATGAAGAAAAAAAACTTATTAAAGAAGCTATGATGTTAACCTTCGTTTCAAAGATTATAACAAAAGAATTTAATAAATACAGTTGACTCTCGCTAATTCAAACATTCGATAATACGAACCTCTCGCTAATTCGAAGTATATGCTCAGTCCCTAGAAAAACTCTTGATATTTTGAACTAAATCAATACATTTTGGTACACTCAATATTTCGAAGTAAAATATGTAGCTGGCCGGAATAGAATACGTGATAATTAAAAGTGATCTTATAAAACTCTCGACAGTTCAAACACTCACTATCGTCCAGTAGCAAACAGGTTGGACCTTATATATTTTGTGTTGTATTGTTTCTACTTGTCTCCCCTGTAACATAGTCCCTTTGGTGATCATCAGAGTTGACTCCGATAACTCTGACAGAAGCTTAAATGTCACTTAACAAACTACGCAAATTTTCCTTCAAAATTAGGTTAATGCGGACGTTTTTCAAGCTTCTTTATTCTAGAAAAATCTATTGAAAAAATTGAATGGAATGCCATAAAGCAAAACAAAAAAAAAAGATAACAGATTTTTTCGTCAAAAAAAATTGTTATGCACTGTATATATTCTTTTAATAGTTGCTTTTAATATATAAATGTATTCTTTTAATGCTGGACTTTTATTTCCTGTGTAATATTTATACTGTATAATATGTACTGTTTAAAAATACTTTAAAATATTTCTATACACATGTACAATTGTTGCTTTATTACATAGTTTTAAATTTAAATGCGTTAGAAAAAAATTTTCTTCCTGTATTTTAGGAGTATTTTCCTACCCTCTTAATAATTCGAACTCTTGATAATTCAAAGTTTTTTATTGGTCCCTTCAACTTCGAATTATCGAGAAGCGACTGTATACAGAGTGAACCAAAAGTCTAGCTCTGATTATAAAAACTCACACTCAAAATAATCATTTAATATAATAATGTAACTTTTGCGTCATTGGATAAGTCAATTTTAGTACGGTTCTGTGCGTGTGTGGTATATGGCACGAAAGATTCTTCAAGAGTAACTCAGGGGAAAGGCATAAAGAAAAGGCATAATTTTTTGTCGAACTGGCGTCGATACATGAGAAAACCCAATATGTGCTTTAGTTCCAAGAAACGAAATCGCCCATTAATATTCAGTGTAAATTTTGACGTTGTTTTGGAAGCAAAACTTCTGGTGTAAAATCAGTAAAACGATTATAAGAAATGTCGCAAACAAGTTTGGCAAGAATTCTTCGTAAAATGCTTACGTTGGATATTTATGAGGTGCATGATATGTTAAAAAATACCTAATGGAAACAGAAAGACTACTTAGACCAGAGGTGGCGAACCTCTATAGATAAACATGTAATTTTTTATGTTGAAATATTCAACGAGGTATATATAGAGTGCCGTCATATAGTTTTGACTTATGGTTATTGGGTAAATATTAAATTAAATGCTAACAATTCAAAACTTTTTATTTACTACGTAAAAATACATTTTGCACTGCATCGTATTTAATGTTTCACTTATACGTGTAATTCAAATTAAAATAATATTAGGGTGACTTCTGTAGTTGCAATTATATGACAAATAACTTATGTTAGGATTGCAAAATAATAACAAACGAGTGAGCTCCCCACCGCCTAGCACACCACAAGCGATCACCCGCGTTTGTTTGTAATACATCATAGTAAACTTTATTGTTTTAATCTAAAATGCGAACTTTTTTGATTGGTGGCGTGCCCAAAAATATTGGGTTGTGTGCCATTGGTTTGCCCATCCCTGACTTAGACATTCTCCAAACTACCAAGAGAGTAAACGTAGAAATTTACTGAGATAAATGGTTTCTTAAAGAAATTCATATAATACTTACAATATATAAAGGGTGTCCAGCCTTAATGTGACCCAATAGCTAATTCCCGAACCGTTCGATTTAGATATGCACTTCCAATTTGAAAAATGTTTTTAAAAAGGTAAGGAATGTTTTTACGTGCTTTTCGAACCAAAAAACCCATTTACAAAAAAATTACAAAAATTAATTTTTTATACGGCCCTCAGGTCCTATCACTTATATTTAGAAAAAGATGCAGTACACAAAAACAAAGTAAACACAAAAAGTTTCATTTTATTACGATAAAAACTGGCCGAGTTATGCCTACATAAATTTGAAGCATCTGAGTTGCTCAGAAAAGGGGGTCCTATGTAAATTGAGTTTAGAGCACAGTAATTCTCTATCTGCAGAAAGAGCACAAAAAAAATCATAGAAAAATTAAAACATCGTAGTAAACATCATAGATTGACAATTTGTATTGCGGTATGGCAAACAATAAAAATTAAATTAAAGAAATACAACTTGTACTGAAAAGATTAAAACACCTTGTTTTAACAAATAGCAGCAAACTAATACAAGATTTGCCGTTCAAATTATAGCATAATGTGGAATGATGCGCCAATCATGAATCAGGGTTTTTATTATATCAGAATGACCAAATTAACTTAAATAATAGTGAAGGCACGAGACCGGGAATACGTCTTTTGCAACTCCCAGTTTTATACAAGCGCTGAACAGCACGGGCAATTGTACAATAAGATGGATGTCTTCGAGTGGGAAATTAAATGGCATAAAGTCTTGCCGCCTCTCTCTTATTTCGATTACACTGCCCATAAAACAGTACCATTTCGCAGTTTCTTCATTTGTATACATCTCGTTCTCCCCTACTATAACTCGTAATATTTGAATACGACTGTATGCAATTGCAAGCGACTACACAACAGATTTTTAACGTTCGTCATGATCAGCAAAAACGCAGCAAATCAGACTGAAGCCGTAGCATATAAGACTGTTTTTGGAACTCCTATTGAAATGTTTTCTTTGTCCTAAATATTTTATTTTTTCTACGTTTTACACATACACAGAATAAATTTTATTTCATAAGTACTCAATTATTGTATTATTAACGTATGCTTTTAAATTTAAAAACGATTTACATAAGAGTGACGTGCAAGAGCGAAAGTTTCCTAGCAGAGTTCCAACTACTTTCACTTTGGAGATGGCCCCTTACTAGCTTCTTGAAAATAGCCTAGCAAATGCATATAAAGTAAGATTTTCAAAGTTCCATAACTCGGCCAGTTTTTATCGTAATGAAAACTCTCTTTTTGTGTTTTCTTTGATTTTGTGTTCTGCATCTTTTTCTAAATATAAGTGATAGGACCTGGGGACCGTATAAAAATTAACTTTTGTAATTTTTTTCTAAATGGGTTTTTTGGTTCGAAAAGCACGTAAAAACATTCCTTACCTGTTTTAAACATTTTTCAAATTGGAAGTGCATATCTAAACCGAACGGTTCGGGAATTAGCTATTGGGTCACATTAAGGCTGGACACACCCTGTATATATATATATACACTATCTGGCCAAAAGTATCCGGACACCCAATGGTATGGAAGAGCGTCCTGAGGCACATATTAATATGATGTTGGTCCACCTTTTGCATGGATGACAGCCTGCACATTTGGGAAGACTTTCCCCCAGTTTTCGATAGATGACCATGGGAATTGCCTTCCAGGCGTCTATCACAGCTGAAGTGAGTGCTTGCAGTGAGGATGGTCGATTTGGCTGGCAACGTAATCTGCGCTCTAATTCGTCCCAAAGGTGTTCTATGGGATTTAGATCGGGGCTCTGAGAAGGCCAGTCCAGTTTTTAAACACCCATTTTGTCAAACTACGTCTGTGCAAGCCTCGATGTGTGAATGGTGCAGTTATTCTGCTGGAAGAGAGAAATGTGCCTTCCCCGAAATATTGCCATAGAGTTGGTAGTGCAGCATTGTCCAAAATGTCCACATACATCTCCTGTGCATGTTTCCAATCACAGGAACTAACTGACCCTGGTCAAATCACGAGAAACACCCCCACACCATTATGCTTCCACCACCAAACTTAACAGTCGGCACAATGCAGTCACTAAAGAAGCGTTCTCCGGGCATCCGCCAAACCCAGACGCGTCCATCTGACTGCCAGACTGTAAAGCGAGATTCATCACTCCAAAGAACAGTTTTCCGCATGTCCACAGTCCAATGACGGTGAGCTCTACACCATTGCAATCGATGCTTCGCATTCTGTGGAGTGATGTTTGGCTTGTGAGCGGCTGCACGACCATGGAATCCCAAGTTTTTTAACTCTCAATGGACAGTCCTGCTGCTAATACTAATTCCTGAGGAACTTTGGAACTCCTGAGAAATTTCCACCAACGAAGACTTGCGATTTTGTTTCACTACCCTTTTCAGAGTTCTGCGGCTGCGTTCACCAAGTATTTTCGGCCTACTGGTTCGTTTTCTGCCGTTTCACTGCCTCGACGTCTCCACTTCAGAATTACATCACTCACAATAGATTTAGGCCTTTATAGAATGCCCGCAATCTCACGAACTGATTTACCACAAAGGTGGCATCCCACTATACTGCCACGATCAAACTCACTAAGCTCCTTTGACTTACTCATATATATATATATATATATATATATAATATATATATATATATATATATATATATAAAGCATAGAAGTCCAATTACAATAGTATGAGCATATTAAATATTTACACTCAAGGCAAGATTTTAGTTCCCCCTATTTGTGGGTGCTGATGTAGAATCTTGGTACCAATAACAAATGTCAGTGATGCATTTATTTCAGCACATGTACTGATATTTTCAATTGTTCATTAAAACCAGCCTCTTAGTCAGATATTTTTCCGAAATAAACATCCCTAATTAAATAAAAAAAACAAGCTTCAGTTGCTATAAAAAAGTGGCAAACACATTTAAATAATTTGCTCATTTTTTCTAGGAAGTAAAACTGGTGTTTTTTATTATGTGTGTTAGGAAATGTATTAATGCGAAAAAGGAATTAATTAATCAGCATGATTTCCATACATGTATGGAACCGCTGTAATTCAGTGATTTAAATCACGTGTTTTACAACCTTAGAGTTACGAGTTCTGATATCATCAAAGGTCATCTAGTGGACTAATGTTGGTTGTATAGCACATTTAATTCAACCGGATAAAATTCCCAGAGGGTGTGAAAATCAAAAGAGTTAAGAATTAGCTCAGGCGTTTTCTTCATCACTTGATCAAGTTCAAAATTACGTAAGCTGTCACCAGTAACCCTCAAGCACTAAAAAATTTATATATCTTTACCTCTCTCGTAATTCTTTACAAAATATTTTTCAGAAAAACAGTTACTCAATTTTCATTCAGAATTTCTTCTCAAAACCATGTGACAGAAATTTATATCACTATGCAATTGTTTCATTTCTAATGTATGACGAAAACTTTTTCTGCTGTTTATTTATTTTATGTTATTTCTGTAGAGAAATTTAGAAGAGAGGAAAGTAGATTACTTTGATCACTTGGAAGGCAGTTGGCCATCAGAAGATCGCCTTGATAACGAAAACTCTGACGACGAGTACCTTGATGCAGATGAAATTAGAATAATAATAATAATTGTTTTTAAATTATCATCAATGATACAAATGATGATACATCAAATGTATCATCAATGATAATTAAATTATCATCAATGATACATCAAATGATACAAAAATATTTAATTTTTTTCATTTATTTTCTACTGAGCTAAGCATGTAAATTTCTATGATGATGGATATTTCAATCAGACTGTTTTTTAATGATTTTATATTACATATTTATTTAAAATAGGATTTTTTAAACATATTTTCTTCAATCTAAAGCATGAATAATTTGCCCCTGACTTACTTCACAAGAAGAAAAAATCATACAAAGAAGGGCTAACAATATCAGTTACCTAATAAAATATGGAAATTATATAAATGAAAATTCAACTATGGCACTATGAAAGATTTGGCTTGAGCAGGAATTTTTGAATTGGAATACAACTTATTGAAGTGATTTCGAGTAAACTAACTACACAGCTTCCGGGACCTTAACGGAAGGAGAAAAGGGAACGTATAAAAAACAATTACAGTTTTCTCAAGTTTTTATTTTAAGATCATTTTAATTTCGTTCTTTGGGCTTTTTTCCCCCTGTAGCCAATAAAATGATTTAATTGTAATGTATATTCGATTTCCATGGCACCTTTAGATAATGTTGATTTTTTTTATGTTTTTAAATTGCGAATGTACCCAAACGAACCATTTGTGTCATCCGAGTTCCATGGTCATCTTTGTTTAGAAGAAAGAATCGCTAGTCAATTTACCCATTTTCGGTATTTGAAACTGAAAAAAGTATTTTGAGTTTCAAACAGGAAGAGCATTATGTGACGACAAAAGATCGATCAGACCATCGACTTTAACCACTAAAGACAATGAGCTAGTTTTTGAGGGTATAGTGATGGAAGAATATAGTAATGGAAAGGTATAATAATGGAAAGGTATAGTAATGGAAGGGGTGGCTAATATCCAGCGCAGGTATCACACCTTCCGCAAACATAAAGCCAATCACTGCCCTTCTTTTTTCCTTGGTGCAGATCGACAATAGAGCTGCCATGCTGTTGTACATATATTTATAATGGAAAGAAAAAAGTATTAATATTTGCTCTTAAGATTTAGTCATGACGTCAACCAAACGAAATACTAATATGAATTTTTCATAAAATAAAAAATAAGATTTATGTATGTTGACGGGGTCCAACTGTATTTTGTGACAAATATTATTTTTTTTTCTTTTGTTGTAGGGAGAGTGGTTGGATCTATTGTTAGAGAGTTCTGTTAACTATGTATCTGTATTGGAGATATCTGTTGTACTTATTATCATCGCATGCAAATTAAAATGCCATTTTGTTTAAACCTGTCCCCCCTGTAGTTTTCTTGCTCGTATCTTATATACTTTTGTACTATACAGCCACTGGCCTAACTAGTCCTGAGTGAGCCCCGTATCAAAATTTTACTGCACATTCCTTTTTGGGGGCCCCTTAATATATTAACAAAGTTTCCTCACAAATGTTGGAGCTCCTGTAGTTTGGAAGCCCCGTATCATTAATAAGGTGGTGGCTACGCCCCTGTTTATAGCTATGTAATATTTGTTTTAAAAAGCTTCGTTAAAATTATCTTTCTCTTATAAAAAAGTAAGGCAATAAATGCTGAATGTAAATGCGGGTATTTTCTAAGGAGTCAGTTTGCAGATTAAGGGGGCCCTCGGGCCGAGGATAAATATTAAAATAAGTGCTGCATGTCATTTTACCAATAATCCTCTTAAGCCAGAAGGAAGATGTTAATAAATAACTAATCCATTAACAGACATTTCTCAACACTCTGCTGGTGACAATTAATTACCTATTCGTTTTAGTTGCTATGCTTTTCTAATATACAATTTCCCATCTAAAGCAAAATATTTAAGTAACGATAATCCTGTAAAACAGGAAAAACTGCTAATGTCAATCCAGAAACTAAATTATCCCATACTGATCAAAGCAAGCATAATGTTTTCTAATACCGGAAAGCATTTGGATGTCATGGCTTTTAAGTCAAATTTTTTCACAAAATATAATCATATCTAATGGAAATGTATTGTATTTATTCTTGGATAAATAGAAGAGAAAAAATTTTGATTTCGAAACTAAGAAGCTTTAGATCTCGAGGCTCGTTTGAAATATACTGGAAATTGTAAAGTATAGAAAAATATGAACAAGTTTGTTACGTACTCCTGTGTCTCATATGGGGATTGCATACTTACTATAAAAGTGTAAGTTTTTATGAATTTTTTAAATGTTTAAGGTATTCCCGCACACGCGACTACTTGCGACAACTTTAAAAAAAAATGGACATATGGGGATTCTTTTTTTCGGGGGGGGGGGTAGATTTGCTTAGTATATTTTAGTTTATATGAATTACATAAAATGTTTAAGGTATCCAAGCACACGCGACTACTTGCGACAACTTTTTTTAAAAAAAAAAAATGGACATATGGGGATTTTTTTTTGGGGGGGGGTAGATTTCCTTAGTATATTTTACGAAAAATATGCTAAAATTAAGAAGATAAAAAGAAATTATTATTACTAAAATGGGTAAAAATTTACAAAAAATAACATAAACGGAGCCCATTCTATACCAAAATCAAATGAACAAATTTTCAATTCTTCAAATCTGATGTTAATGTTATGTTATTCATTTTTTAAATGACCTTCAGGATGAGAGATATTGTAATTTTTACAAAAACTAGAGCACTTTATCTTAGTTATTATATAAAATTGCTTAAAACAACAGTGGTTATATTAATATAAGGGGCTGTAAATTTTGTAATAAAACAGTGATTGATAAATCTGAAGGTTAAAACACTTCTACTATTATACAGAGAACATACACAAAAAATTTTAGTAAATTATTTTCAAACCTATTGTAGCAATCGCTGGCCCCGTTTGAGCATTTAGTGAGTGAGTGAATATTAACGTTGCACTGTTCAGGTACACGAACATTTAAAAAAAACACATTTCGTGTAAAACGCGATTGATAAAGTATGACATCTTGCTTAAGGTAATGACATCTGCTTTCATTAAAACACTTGTATTTTTTGTTCTAGTGAACGGAACATAATAAACTTGGTATTTTTAAAAAGCTAATAAGATAGACTATAAAATAAATCATAAAAAAAACTATCAATTTTAGGCAAAATTGCCGATTTTAGGGTAGTCGGGTACCTTAAGCATGAACTTATTTGTTATTCATTTAAAAATAAAATATCATTTTAAACTGCTTATGATTTTCAGTAGATAATCACGAATAATGAATCTAGGAACTATTTTTTTAATTAATTGATGGTTCATAAACGTTGCGCTAAAAAGCAACATGATGGTTATTGGTAATGGACCTCATAATTTTGAACCTCGATCAAGTGACGAGTACAAAAAAATTGAATAGTTACATCACTCTATAAAACGTCTTCCCTCCCTAATAGGAGGAATTAGAGCCTCGATAAATTTAAAGTGCATCAGCTCTACTACTCAGTAGGTCTGTTGTGGCACCAGGATTCGAACCCACAACAAAACAGAAACAACGCAGACTACAAGCTCGAGACTATGACCACTTGGCTACTACTGCCGCTAACTACAAAGATTTAAATTTTAAAACTTTTAACAGTTCCAAAGTAGTACATTATTTAAAATACTCTAAGGGTTAACCAAAAAATGCAATACGATGAAGGAAACATCCAATGTTTGGGTAATTTGCTCTTTGCAAGGGCATCGACAAAAAGTCCAAATGATTATCATTACAGTATATATGTAAATCATATATATATATGCTAGTAATGCTATATATAATCGCTATATATAAGAACAGAAGTTTGTTATTATGTATAAAATTGTATTTTTCCGCTGAGTTTCTTTTTTGTTCCTGAGAAGCTTCAGTATGTGTCTAGTCGGAAAAAACAGAAGTCAGTCGAACACATTTCTGAGTTCGACATAGAAAAAATGGGGACTTACATAGATTGCATACTCTTCAGAGTAATAGATATATGTAGAGCAGTGGTCTTCAAACTTTTTCAACTCACGGAACCTCTAGAACTTGGAGATGCTTTCGTGGAAACCCTAAAATTAGAAAGTATTTCCGTGGAACCCGATTCTATACGCATACTTCGGAGAATATATCTCATTTAAAGTATATCAACATGTTATAGGCTATGTAAAGGCAATTTTAAATAAGTATTGCATTTATTATTAAAAAAATTCAATCTATTTTTTAATATAATTTACTCATTGATAACATTAATTTATGATTCAAGTGTCCCATGCATTGCATTTAGTAACTGGGATATATGTTAGTATTTTTTACACAAACTGTCGAAGTTTAGTCTACTGAGATTAAATGCTTTCGCATTATATTTTTTGAGTTTAATTTATTTTTATAATTTGTTTTTGAAGCCACTTACGTTGAGAAATATATTTCACTTAAACATAATATTCTGAAGGGTATTAAAATGTTTATATCTGTGAGACAAATTCCACGTATTTTGCTTGAGAGAGATAGAATTTGCAACCTAAAATTTATATGCTGTTCTTGCTTAAATTTAGATTTTAACATCAACTCTGTTGATCTGTTGTTCCCTTTCCTTCATTACATATGTTATTTTCCGCAAATATAAAAAGCTGAGTTTTCCATTCGAAAACTATTTAGTTTTGCAAGACATTGTGCTAACTAACGAGTACAAAATTATCTCGTTGAACCCAAGACAGTAAACAATAGAATACTCACAATATGGTAGGAAGTATATAAATCCAGGATAAAAAGTTTTAATAATCTTTTATTATTTTACAATAAAAGCTTAAAAAGTGTTGCAAAACAAAGTTATTATATATAAATAAAATTTTCTGTTTTAATGAATAGAAGGGATGAGCTTTAGGTATTTGTAACTTATAAACTTCATAGAGAAAGTGAGACCATTTTGCATACATAATTATTTCTTCTCGATTTTTTTATTCTGACTCGTGGAACCCCTGGGTATGTATCGAGGAACCCCAGGGTTCCGTGGAATACAGTTTGAAGGCCACTGGTGTAGAGCAAAATCAAGCCTATGTAAAGCGAATATGAAATAGGTGGATACAGGAGAGACGTTATACCATGAGTCTATCCGTCCCTCGTCACACCACAATGCGTAAAGACCGGTATGTTGTGCGGTTGACCCCGACGGATTGCACGGTAACATCGAGAAACCTAGCATACGAATTAGTAATTGCTGCGTAACAATCTGTGTCCGTTTATACTATTAGAGGTTGTCTGCAGCAGAAGGGAATTTCAACAAAGTATCTATTGCTACGATGCGATCCCCATCGACTTTTCAGTGTAGACACATACAGTTGCATTAGATAATTGAATGAAAAACATGTACAAATAAATGAACAACATTATTATTTTAAGCAAATCACGATCAGGTGAATAAATCTACGATGACTGTATCCGATACTGGTGGCAACTAGGAGGGAAATTAATTGACTTTTGCATTATGCACTGCCTTACCAGTCCTATACTGGTATGCCTTAGAGTGTTATACGAGTTTACTCTACACAAGCCTTTCATGTACTCTCAACAGCTACAGCTACGTCTGTGAAGTTTTAGAACCCTTGTAGCCCAAAAGTTCTAGACTTACCTGTGGAAAAGGGACTATGCTGAGACAACATGTGGAATACGGCATTTTTCATATCATTCTAGATTGCACAGCTGCTTTGGCCCATCTAATCTTCTGTTCCTTCATCAATCAAACAGTCATTAATTGACAAACTGTCTTTGTATACATCACATATAGTTACATCCTAATATATTAGAGGGGGGGGGGTAGACAGACAAACCCCAAGTATCCAACCAAAGCCTCTTTCCTCTAATTGCATGGTATGTCGCGGTAACTCTTGTCATCCAAAGTGACTACACAAAACACTTATGTTTACTTTTTTCTCGAGTCTATCGTTCTTATTATTTCAGTCATTTGACCCTTTGCTTTACGTGCATGATATCTATTGAGTACTTTTGATTTTGATATATCTAGTCTTTCAATGTGTTGTTGATAACCAGCAGTATAGTATATTTAAACGAACAAAAGTGCTGTGTCTAGTATATTTTGTGGCATACATCTAAAATTACAAATTTAGTTTTACGAATTATTCAATATTTTTTCACTTTTGTGCTTGTCAGAATTTTAAATAAATTCTACTTTGATGCCCTCCTTGGAGACGAATTTTGAAACCACGTCAAAAGTGAGATTTTCAAACTGGAAGTCGAGTAAACCAGAAACAAGAAAATGTAATGTAAGGACGATAATTTCACATTTTATGATGAAATTTTCAATATTGTGGGAAAAAAACCAAAGTTTTAAAAAAGTAAATGAAAATCACAAAAATAAAAATGGAAAAAAATACGTCATTATAAAGGGACCTCTGAAAAAAAATTTATTCAATCCTTAATCATCAATTCCTCTTAACACCCATCACCGATAATAAGCTTACCTCTTCTACACTTTATGTTTTCAAGAACTTCTTCTCATCAATCTCATTTTTTCCACCAAGTACCTCACTTTCATTCACAATAGAATTCATACAAACTCGTCTTGACAAAACATAAGCTAATTAACCACAGTATTCTCATTAATACGCACTTCATTTCAACAAACTCATTGAATGATTTTCTAAACCAAATATCCAATAACAGACAAAATAATACATATACTCAACTGGCACTAAACCACATACCTTTTCTTATGCTTCTCACCACGTCATGCAGATTACTACCACTTTGAGAACAGCTCTTATCAAATCTATTAATTAAATTTTTTGCCTTCTTTCTCAAGCAATTTCCACTCAAACCTCTTTTCTTATTTACCATTCAATATACCCTTTTGCTTCCAAATGATGAAAAAAACAAAGCCATTAGCCCTTTCATTCGATTCATGTTGATCAGCCATCTGGTACTCAGACGTAAAAGCAGAAGTCAAAAAAATGTCTTAATTGTTGCTATTATATAATTAGGATTGCTAAAGATAACGGAACTATCAGTCGCTCATTTCTTAGCATAAAACAGGTAGCTAATATGGAAAACTTATCACCCAGTTTGGCGACAAAAATAAATTGCTGCCTTTCGAAAAAATAAAGTATACTCATGTCCAAAATTAGGGTCACAAACACAAAATCTAGGAAAACTGATGAACTGTTTGCTGTGTTGCCCAGAAATATGGCATAGAGACTTATTATAGTGTAGGAAAGAAAATAGCAACATAACCATATAAAAAAGAATTGGATTTTTAATTAAAATACAGGATATATCAAAAAGTGTGAAATCATGAATCAGAGAGAAAACATTTAACTCGTTATAAGCCTGTCTAAATTGAAGTGTAACAACCGTGCACCGGTATACAAGCTTCACAACGAGCTGTCATACTATTTATGAGGGTATCAATAAATATTTTTGATAACAAAGCCCATTCTTCCAAAAGCCCGACTTTTGACTCCAAGGGGTACTTAGGAGTAGGTCTACTCTAAGATATGGCTTTACTTAGACCATTCCAAACATGCTCAGTAAGTTTTAGATCCGGAGACCTCGATGGCTAATCCATATGGCGAATATCCCCTCCCTAATGAAATTCATCATCATTGTGAGTTCTGTGTGGCCACTCATTTTCGTCCATAAAAACGTAGTCCGGGCCCATAACACCCAGAAAAAACTCATATAGGCTTCCAGGATTTCATCCATATTGTGCTGTGAGCTGACAGTACTCGTATCGAAAACGTACAGGGGTGTACGACTGCCCAACAATATTCCACTATACACAAAGATTCCTTTGCTGCCAAATCTGTCGTTTCTTGTTACGTAGAAGAGATGGAAGCGAGTTCTATTTTCTCTCTAGATGAAGTCTCGTCGATAATCACTTTGTCTGCTACATCTCAACTCATCACTGAAAAGAACAAGCCCCCTTTATTATGATGTCCACGATTGATTTTTTCAGCTCCACAATAAACGCTCTTTTCTGTAGGATACTGTCAAAGAGACACAGAAGACTGGACGCAGGACGTAACGGATAGTCTGTGCATGACGGCTGTAGTGCGTTTGCCTGGAAATTCTTCTTCCACGCACAGCAACAAGGTCACGAGCAAGCTGAGGAGTCCTTGTCCACCTATGTCGACGTGCGCTTACAGCCAAGTAGTGATCCTGTGCATATGTTGATGCTCTGTGGTGACATTGGCTGACCTTTTTGTTGACAGTACCACTTGTTTGGAACGATTTCTACAGCCGGGGGACCACTTTCGGGTTATTTGTAACGATCGAGCTACCTCTGCTTGAGACTGGTCGGCTTCAAGCCTGTAAACGGCTCTCCATCTCAAAAAATTATCTAAACGGATATGAGAAGTCATCCTCACTGCTAACAGGCTAACTTGTTTGTTTTAATACAATATTCACAAAACTGTAGGAAAAACTCTCATGTGCTTCAACTGTTTCAATCCAGGAATTCTGCAAAAACTAACGCTAATCATCATCTTTTCCGAATCCAAAGGTTATTACTGTACTACTGGTTTCAAAATATATAAAACACAAATTGTAAAAGTTTTTCTTTAAGCAGTTTTAAATTATGACGAAAAACATATTTGTGACCTTAATTTTGGACATGAGTGTAGAATCTAGCAGAAAAATTTTATTTAGAATTAATTCACAGTATATGTTTTATGCATTTATATACCTGAATTGCAGAGCTAAATATTTTTATGTATACAACAATCCAACTACTAGTAAGAAAAACCAGTATCATCAATGAATATTTGTTATGTTTTGAACAGTTCAAAAATTTTAAAAGCCATGCTTTTTCTACAAGTAGAATATTTATCCTAGCATAAATATTAGGTTAATAATTATTAGTAATTTATAATGAACATTACAGCTTCAAAAAGTTGTTCCTTCGCTGAAGCATTCTATTATTAGCACAGCCGAATATTTTCAAAATGTCATTGTTTATTGTAAAGAAATTTCAGATTTGAAAAAGAAATATGGTGGTAATTATTTTTTTTCTCTGAATATGAACTGATATCCGTAATTTTACGGTGAAATTATTTATAATTTAAGAAACATTTTCTTCAATAAAATTTAATTTTTAATTTGAAAACTTAAATAAATATTAATTTAAATATTTTTAACTAAATAATTCTGCTACTTAGCCCCTTAAGCGGTCAATTATTTTGCCCAAAATGGTCCAAAAAAAGGCACATTTTTTATTGGATATAACTAAGCATGATACTTAACAAAATGCAAAAATAGAGCAATTTAATTTTTTTTCAATTTTAAAATTTTCACATTATTTTTATTTTATAATCCTAAAATATCCTAAATATTTGATTTTATAAGTCTACTCTGCATGCCATGAAGAATGTTTCATATATATTAAAATTTCTCTCATTCGTGCAAAAAAGTTTCATGTGTTCGTACCTCTTTTTTTCAAACGATTAAGAATATTGTGTGTGTGTGCATATATATATGCACGCACACACTCAATTTGAAACATGGTGTAAAGAAGGGTGTCAAACTCAAAGACTAACTTGGGCCAAAAAAACCAAGGTTTAACTTTAAGTGGGCCAAAAAAAATCAAAATTCATAGAAAAGCTGATTTATATTTCAAATAATATATTATTAAATATATATAAAAGAACAAGATAAATGTAATGTTTATGCCCTGACACTTGACATCTCTTCTCTGCTACTATCTTTCTCATTTCAGGAGAATTTTTTAAATTTTATTGAGTGCCGATATGTTGGGGGGCCGCAAAAACTTTTGTTGTGGGCAGCGAGTTTGACACCCCTGGTGTAATACATTGCAATATCAGCTTCTTTGGATCATATTTCCATTCATTTCTTCTCAAGCAACAAATGGCACATTGCCCTGCCAATCCCTGTTCTTTTTCGAATATTTTCAAGAATCTAAATTCCTGCCTTCAATGAAACATTTCCGCCTTCGCCACAAAGAAAATCTCAGATAAGAAGTATTTCAGTACCCAGGACAAACTGCATCTCTTAAAAACATTAGCACTAATAATTTCAATTTAGAAATTTTAAATAAGTGCAAATTATATATATAAATATTAGTATCATTACAACGTATGGGCAAACGGGTTGTAATCAGCTTTCGGTAACCAGTTAAGGGGTTAAATGAATATCAAACATATTTTAAAAATTCCATATATTTAGAATTTTTTTTCCAGTTGAGAGTAAAAATAAAAATACAGTTGTGTAAGCTAAATACTAATCGGCTGTGACCTTAACACACTTTATAATTTTTAAACATCAAAAGATTTTGAATTTCTTTTAAATATTTTTTTTTTCCTTTTTGGAACAATACTGCTTCTCTTAGTTTTAGCAAGAATTAAATACACAATGACAGTTAGTGAAAAAAACACGTGTTGATTCAAATCACCAAGAAATGCAATGAATTAAAAATAGTGTTTAATTACACGAGCAAGAAAGCTCTAAAAAACGAATTCAAATACCACACCGAAGCTAATTAACCAAAGACCAAAATATTTTTAAAAAACTAAGCAAGTAAAACACAACTACTACACGCATAAAAATAAGAATATTGCTGATATATCTTTAATTTCGAAACATTAAAAATGTATGTTTACTTGTACTCTTTTACACTCTTATATGTCCTTAATCCTTTGCACTTTACCAACGATTAAATGCGCAGATGTCCTTCGAAGTCAAATACAGCTGTCTAAACCCACTTATAGTTTTACGTAAGCACAAAAAAATATTCCAGTATTTTCGCTTTCTTAAAAATCGAAAATCTCATGAATGTATACCCGTAT
Organism: Trichonephila clavata; assembly: GCA_019973975.1. Lineage (NCBI taxonomy): Eukaryota > Metazoa > Arthropoda > Arachnida > Araneae > Nephilidae > Trichonephila > Trichonephila clavata. The sequence continues at coordinate 184,142 of BMAO01002559.1, read as the reverse complement.
ATTTCATGAATAACCTTTTTTTTTTATCGTAAATGGACTATTTATTGGCGATTAATAGCAATGAACCGTGATTAATCCTGGATATTTGGCATCAAACGAATAAAATTTGACGAACTATTATAGAAAATTTCTCGAAACACTAGTTAACATTTGTTTAATTTTGTTCAAAACATTCCACTTGGGCACACAAGCTCCTAAAAAGAACAATTCCATATTTCTAGAATAGAAAATTCAATAAAAACCTAAGTTAAAGTACTTTCAGCATCGCCTTTTTTTACATCCAAGTTCTTTAAAGGTTAAATCATCATGTCGTATGTTGGCTCAAAGTAAAGATTGGAAAATATCTTCTTCCCATTGAGGACATAATTTAAAATATATATAACTGTTTGTAAATAAATCATATTAATGGTTAGTGTGAATCGAAATTTTTTTTTCAGAATTTCTAAGCCTACATATGCGGAAAAGATGTTCTCTGGTTTATAAGTGAAGAAAAACATAAAATTAAAAATTCATTTTTATGTTAAGTACTACCGCAAGGGGAATAAAGTTTAGGTATTTAAATTTTTTTAAGGGAATTCAAAGTAATTATTATTAAAGAAAAATAGGTACTTGAGTACTTTTTGAGATTTATTGCGATAAAAGGACAACTTCTAAACAGTTCCCGGAAAAAACATCAGGTACTTTAAACAGCTTCTTTAACATTAAATTTTTTAAACCTACTGTCGAAGTTACTGTGCATGATAAAGCAGAAACCAAAGAAAAAATTGGAATGGACTGGTTGGACAGTGCAGGGAGTGAGAGCAGAGGTCATGCAGAGTTAGTGAGTGCAATGTGCATTGCACTACTCAGTACTCAATAATAATCATTTTTGTTTATTTATATATATTGTAGAGAAATAATCTTATTTTATGTCTAAAACCATCTAACCAAAATTTAGTCATTTCCCACTTTTTCTAAAATTTAACCCCTCTTGGCAGTATTAAATTTTAAAATATTTTTTATACAATTATTTTTCTCTTGATCTCCATACCATGAAACATCTTTTCCGCATTGACAAGTTCTAATTAATGCTAATTTTTCCCTCCATATAACCGCAATCCACCAGAACAAAAGGAAATGAAAAACAGGAATTTTTATTTTTATCTGTTTATAATTTATTTCAACGAACTGCACATAAAAATCTAAAGTTGTATTTTGATCCGTCTTGCATTAATCAAAATATCTACTTATACAGACTGCCATAACTAATAATAAACAAGCTATACACTAATATAAAATGCCCAAGAGAAGCGAACACACCCAAAAGGAGTTCAGAGCAACAAACCGCTCCCCCGGGAACCCCCCCCCGCCCCCGCGTTCAGTCTTTATTGAACAAAATCATAGTTTACATTTCTTACAGAAGTACAAAGTAAATCTACATAATACAAATTAAAGGTAAATTCACTATATGCATTCATAATGTTTTACATAATACAAATATATAAAGCTAAATATGATAATAAAATCATATAGGGCAACAGAAAACAGAAGGGGGCTGGAAATGTTAGATTAAGTACAGATAATCTCCAATACAAATGCATCGTACAAACTCAAAGACAAAAAAAAAAACAGGAAACATTAAAAATATTGTTTCAAAAATTCATCTTTTCAGTGGAGCCACCACTTCCAGTTGATACTTTTTCACTTTAATTTGTCCTTCAGTTTTAAATAAATGAATCATTATCAAATTGAAGATGATTCAAATTGTTTCCCTCTTTAAAAAAAAAACGTAAGGAAAGAAAGCAGCAGGAAATAAATTACTGAGTTTTATCGGAGAAGACATTTGCTATTTTAAAGCAAGAAATTGACCTGATATGAATATTCCCGTTGTTAACTTAAGAGCTAAGCCGTAATTTACCGGAAAAATCAGGTTGCACAGTAAGGGGATATTTTTTTGTGAAAGAGCAGAGAAACACATAGTTATCCGCATATCCAATACATCCACAGAGACAATTGGAAATAGATTTTAACTTAAATCAATGTAAATAGTATGGAAACAGGCCATGGTTAGTTAAAAACTGAACAATATACCTAGAATAAAAGTTAATTTTATTATTAGTGGTCAAAAATATTTTTGACCCATAGACCGGTGTTAGAATTAGTCCAAAAGTTCTCCCATTCTTCAATAAACATACTTTTAAACTTTTTAAGACTTAGGAAAGAGAGGCAGGCACACATACCTCTTGGCCACCTGAAGGGCAAGTTTGGCACAGTAATCCGCAATCAGGGGCGGCTCTAGGGCCGAACAAACCGGACCTCTTCCAGGGGCGGCAAATTCTAAGGGCGGCATTTGGATTGAATTTCAAAAATACTTTTTTTGTTTAAAAATTTGATATATTTGCTGAAACACTATTGGGAGTGAATTTCGTATTTTATTTTTATTGTATCTTACTTCTTATTTTTGTACTCTGTATGTTTAACGTCAGTTTTTTTTATGTTGAAACTTAAGAGTTCGAGACGGGATTATATGCTCAATCGTCAAATTTGATATGTTTACATATCTTTCACTTGTAACTTTCTCCCCTTACCAGAGTGGGGTCACTACGGACATTCCTTCAACCCAAACGACGTCCAGTGTCAGCTGTCCGAAAGGGGACAGGAGTAATAAGATTTTTTTGTAAATAGAGTGTCATAGGAGATGTTTTATTTTAGCCATGAGTGTAGTTACTGTAATATAAAATAAACTTTTGTAATCCCCACCATCTTTTTAGAAGAAATTGGCATGTTGAAATGGATGATTCCTTCTCCTACATTTTATTCGTTTAAATTAATAACAATTATGTCCTTAATTTCAAGCTATTTTGTATTTGATTTAAAATACATTTATGTAATATTGTTATGCTGCATTTTTGTTCGCAAGAATTATTCAAGTTCTATCGGTGTGTATCTATACGAACAATTTATCTTTTTTCGTTTTAATTTTTTGCTTTGGAGAGAGAGGCGGCATTTTCCATTTTTGTCCGGGGAGGCAAAACTCTGCTAGAGCCGGCCCTACCACATACTCGTTGTAATAATTTTTACTATGGGTTTTGATCCAAAAGAAAGGGAAAGTTTTGCTATAAAGAAAGTTTATATATATTCGTAATTAAATTTAAATAGGATTATTTGTTTGTTAAACTATGGTGGAAGGAAATTAAAGATATAGGGTCGGTATAAATATGAGTTCTAACATTGATGCTAACGAATAAGGAAATGTTAAAAGAGTAACACAAGAATGATAAAATATATAACAGAAAACAAAGTAGTTATATGGAGAATCTATCGAAGAATAGACGACCAAGTCAATCGATTGCAATAAAGACGCCAGATAATCACACTCAAAACGAAAATAAAGATGTCAGAAACACACGTGGAATGAAAGCGTGATGTTCGCAGTAAATTTCATAAACTGCCATTTTATTATATTGACATTTAGACCCGTTGAAGCTTTTCATCACGTTTTTTTCCTCATAAATTTATGTCCTTAGAATATCTGTACTCTAAAAGAATTCCTATTCACTGCCTTATCAGAAAATTTAAGCAGAATACACAGAACATAAATAATAAATTACATCTTACTGGGAAAATTCACAATTTTTTCGTTAAACTATTTTTGTTTAATACATTTACTTGTTGAGAAATGCATTTTAGCCAACATATTATGAAAAATTTTTTTCATCTGGAGTTGATTTATGACTAAGTTTAAGGTGTCTCTAAATCAAAGGATGCAGGTTCTCTCCCCAATTCCTCTAAATATTTCGTTCTCTTCAACTTCTAAATATTTCTTTCTTCAACTTCTAAATATTTCTTTCTTCAATTGCTAAATATTTCTTGCAATTAGTATACAAATAATAAAGAATGTTCTTCTATTATCATAACTTTATGGTGTAATTTATGACGTTGAGCATCCCTATTGGTACCTGAAAAGTGTGTCCAGAATTGGTGAATTGCTGAGAATCTTCTATTTAAAAATTAATCTTAATTCACATTGACTTCTACGTTCTATGTAAAGTCATATGATTCATTGCTTATTTTCAAAATTGATACAATAAAACATATTTTGGTTTGAGTATATAGCAAGATAAAAATTAACAATAAGATGATAAGATGATTTTTTAAATACCCTTCATCAGCAACCTCAATCACTTAAAAAATCACCATATTTTAGTTCCTCCTACTGATATTCTTTAAAAAAAGAAATTAATTTAATGTAAACATTGCTTATCCATTTTCGTACTTTTTTTTACGTATTCTCAATTCGACATGCATAATGATGGAATGTGCAAGAATTATATTTGCAAATCACTATTTGGAAAGTAATCAAAAAATCATAACTGATATTCAGAGCAAAATAAGAACTCACAAATTAAAAATAAGTTTTTGAGTTCTATAAAAATATAGGCTTTTGTTACATCTAGAAACTAACTGTGCATGGTTTAATTCCAATGGTACAGTAACAGAATTAATAGATCCAACAATTAAAATTCAAACACAAATTAGTAGCTCAAGGATATTTTGGTTTGAATACAAAGCAAGATAAAAATTAACAATAGAAGTTAATATTTCTTTCTTTCAGTAAACATACCATGTTACTTAAGAACTACTCATGACTAATTATTGTGCTCATTATAGTGTAGCACCAATACGAAAACTGTTACTAAATTCAATCAGTAATACAAAAAATACAGATAGTTAAGCTGTATTACTTAGGAATTACTCATGACTAATTATTGTGCTTATTATAGTGTAGCACCAATACGAACTGTTACTAAATTCAATCAGTAATACAAAAAATATTAATAGTTAAGCTGTGTTAAACCAAATGCATAAAACAAAAAAAGTAAAAACATGTTAGAAATATAAAAACTAGTGTATTTACATCATTAGCATTAAGAAAGATGTTAGTATTAACTGCTAAAAACAAATGGTTAAAAATACACAGTTTCTCAGCTATTGTTTTTAATTACTTTCTTTAATTTTTTAAATGCCAAAAAGGATTAATGTCTTCATGTATTCTTTAACCTTGTAACATTTACCACTAGTTAATTGATATAAGGAATTTTTTCTACTGTTCATATCCGTGTGAGGATAAAATTATTTCCTTTCTTAAGTGTTTCCTCATAAGTGACAAAGTTCAATTACATAGAAAGCAATTTTTAAAATTTGCCTTCCCTTATTTTCAATAAAATACCAACATTTTTAAAGCATGTGTGTGTGAGAGAGAGTCAACAGGTTTCACAAAACGTAGAAAAAATGACCTCTTTTATTCCGTTTATGTTTACTACTTTTTCAGTTAAAAATAAGGAAAGCATTGAAGCATTGTTCAAATGAATGAATTACTTTAAAAAAAACATAACACTCTTCTTTTTTTTAAATAATTCAACTCCACTATTATCATTCCATAAGATTTAAAGAAATTTTTGGATTGCAATAAGTATTCTTAAACATTTTAAATTATTACAAAACATTATCAACGAAATTCAAATGAGACAGAACTCCTATATTTTGATATCTCTTTAAAAACAACAAAATTCTTACATGTACAAATTAAGACAAAATAATAATAGATGTACATATTTAATATTAAACATAAAGTGATGCTATTAACTTATTAAAAAAATGAAAAACGAGACAAACAATTATAATAGTTCCCTGTTTAGATGATCTCAGATCAAATAGATATTTAAATCAGGTGATTTGAGATAACATTTGAAATGCATTATGGTACTATGGGTTTATTTCAAACCCTCAGCAATCTGTTAACCTCTTAATTTGAAAAACATTGGCAAAAAAAATAAATTCTTTTATTTAAGAAAACGCATTTTAGAACCTTGTTTTGGCAAAAAATAAAAAATATATATAAAATCAATCAAAAATTTTATTTTAATTTTGGATTTTGATCCATATTGCAAATAAGAGCCGACAATTACAATCTTACACTTACATAGACTTTTTTTATTACCTTTCTTTTCGAATAATTGTTTAGAAGAAAAACATTTTTTTCAATAAAAATATTGATTTATACTTTTTCTACAGAAATAAGAATAATAATATTAGAATTTAATTTAAAAGAATTATTCCAAATGTTCTTTTGTGTTATATATTTGGGAGCAAGATGCAGTTCAAAGCCCAACATTGCAATTATTACACATGTGATCACTCTATTTTCTTTTTTTCTTTGTTATCCCCTTTAGCAAAACACACAGCATAGTAGTATCTTACGAGAGCTTCTTTTTTAGTGTTGGTGGAGCAAAACTAGGAAAATGATGTTCCTTTGGTCGTAGAATTCCAGAAGATTTTGCCCTACCCGATTTTATATACATATATTTGAATCACTATGATAGTTATGTACAAGTCTTTCTAATAGTTTGCTTCTGAAATCTAAATCTATTTTTCACATTTCCAATTTTTTTTATACGAAACATATGCATTCCATCTACTCATGTCTAGCAAATGGAAGAATATTTTTATAATATTTATCTAAATTTACAATAAACTTTATCTAAATTTACGAAATCATCACGACGGATCGAAGTCAATTTCACAAGTTCACACGGTGATCACTTGTATTCCGGTGCGAAAGTTACAGCAGTGTACTCGAATGTACACATTTTTGCTTGTTTAGTACGATCGAGTTAACTGGACCGCGCACGTTAAAGGATTAATTGTTCAATGTAAATGTGCATAGATCTAACTGGAATCAAACAAAGTGTTATTTTATTTCAATAAATGAGTTCGCAATTATTGGGACTCGAGATTAATGAGAACAAGAAAGAAGTAATTAAAATAAACATGAACTTGTTTAAAGTTGAAGAAAACTAAATGTAATAGACAAAAGAATAATCAAGTCGTAACTGCATTTTAATCGTCTTTTTTTCTTTTTTTATGTCTAGGTTTAAATGTAGATGTTTGTATCCTAATGTTCCCTTCAGTGTTTCTAAGTGAGTTGAGAGTTATATTAGTCGTGCTAAAAAGTAATACGAGAGCTGTTGGCGATGGACCTCGCAATTTTGAGCCACGGTATAGTGATGAGGACGACATCTAAACTGGCACTTCCCTCTCCAAACTACTACATCAATGAGAGAACATTAAGCCTCGATAGATTTAACGTGCAGAAACCTCCGATACACAGCAGATCTTCAGTGGCAACAGGACTCGAACCCGTGACATTTTGGCCACGAGTTCGTAACCATAACCGCTATTCCACCACGGCCACTCTCAGTGTTATAAATAGCAACATCTTCAACAACGACCTAATCCTAAGTGGATAAAAAATCCCTCTTAATCTATCTTTCTGGCTTCTTTTGGGAGACATAGTTTTAAGAAAAATTTGAAAATGTTGTTCTCTTCACTTCATAGTCTGTTTGTATAAATTTCTACTGAATAACGGAGGCTGGCTGGAAGACATGTATCCAGTAAAATAGTGTGAAATCCTGCAAAATAGCGTATTAAAGATAAGATTGAGTCTCAAAAATACATTGTTCGATTTTACAGTCGGTGAAATATTCTATGTACAGTATTATTGTTCTTTACAAGTATTGTACATAATTATATCTTCCAGGGCTTCGTTTTTTATACATGATATAATAATTTACTTTACTTCATTAACTTGTGAAGTATTCCGTCTCATAACGACACCGGTGGCTGACATGTCATGAGTTCGAGCCTAGTACCGCTGAAGATCCGCCGTGTAGGGGCGAGATTCACGTTATATCTATTGAGAGCTCAAACGTCCTCCCTTTGGTGTAGTGTAGTAGTTAGAAGAGGGGGTGCAAGCTAAGCTGACCATCACTTGACCATGGTTCAAAATTACGAGGTCCGTCGCCAATAGTACTCGAGTAGCTGAAAAGTGCGACGTTAATATTCACTCACTCATAAAGACATCAAATGATTATATGTTATCAACTTTTCTTACCATAACTAATTTTAAAATGTATCTATATATTTATCCTTGTATCATCGTAATTATAATACCCACTTCATTTACATGTTAGTGTATTACTAGAATTTGCATAAATTTAATGAAAATTAAGAAAAATTACATAAAACTAAAGCGAACAACATAAACTTGGGAATACATTTAGTGGCTAAGAAATAAATGTATGTCCAAAAAAAAATTTTTTTTCAGAATGAAATTAGGTAAGGTGGATAATTTACGTTGAAGTATTTTAAATAACGTGGAATAAAAATGTTTAGAAATTATAAATTTTTTAGGCATTTTCAAGAATTATAAAAAAGTGTTGTGATAAGTACTATTTTAATGAATGAAACACTACAGTTTTTTTTTTTTTTTTTCATATTTAATGAAATCAATGTAGACATTTTTTTATAAAATCTTAAGTATCGTAAAGTTTCATAAAATTATTCCTCTATAAATTCCTTAATTATTTTTATTCAAAATGATATTTATTATAAAGAAAAAGGGCTTGTGTATACTATGTCTATTTTATTGAAGAAAATCTACTCTAAGTTTTAAAAAATTAAACTCCAGAAAAAAAATTAACCAACTGGAAAAAAAGGAATAAATGACAAATATTTCCTTGTTAAAATTACCAGTAATGATATTTACGTTAGCTGATACATTTGCTGAAAAATTAGATTATTTTTTTTAGAATAGATTAACGAATAATTACACGTTTTTAACATAGCCATTAAAATTTCCATTCATTATCGACAGAGAATGATTTCTAAATGGTAAAACTAAAATTTAGATGCATGATATTAAATCTGAATTTTGTCATTATTATTTTTTTAAATGTTGGGATCATTTATTACGTAATTTAATAATTAAAAAGATTTGTTAAAATTATCCGATATTATGAAACATTTATATTTCATTAACCCCTTCCAGACTCATTTTATTTCTAAATTATGGATCAAAAAATGTCAATTTTTTATGCTTGTTTTCAAACGTACATTTCTTTTTACACACAGTAGCATCATTCACATACAAAATTTCCTAAAAATTAATGTAAAACAATCTATTTAAATGAATGAGTGATTTACCTGTAAAGTTGGCTTTCTGTATGCCAGTAATCATTAGACTTTGAAGTCAATTCACACTAACTATAAATATAAAGCTTAGGATACCTGGCTTTTATTTTGAATTACAAATTTTTTTTTGCATCTTTTGCATTTACATAAATTATTAATCAAAATTTTATCATGTATGATTAATTCGAAAACACGATACTGCACCTAACCCAATCTCGCAATCTGGACAGTAGAATCTTTTTTCTCTTCTGACTTGCTTCCCTTTACTCTGCTCTCTTTGAGCAGCAAATAATATACTGTCGTGTTGGATTAGTTTTCTTCTCTGTTGGGGCAATATAGTCAACAAAGTAGCGTGAAGGAGGGTGCTCAGCAGAAAGACGTCCTCTTTTTGCAGAAAATTCCACCAAGGGGTACTTTTCAATTATTCGAAACCATAAAGAGGCGCATGTGAAATAATTCTGGAAAAATCGATTGCACGGTGCAAATTTTCGCAATGCCCGAGCTACACTCGGGATGAGCCAGGATGGTACATTTCACCTGCCTAAGATCAGCTCGGGAAAAGCCGGAAATGGGTTAAATGACATATCTATTACAATTCAAAAGGATTCACTTTATCATTAAATCAACAAAATAGTTTTGCGTCTTAAAAATATTACTTGCCACAAAACGAAAACTTCGTCATACAAGAACTGGTTATAGTTTTAAAATCGCAAAAACCTTTTTTTTCTAAAGTTTGGTTTCTAACACATGGGCTGAAAAGTCCCGGGCCTAACACATAGATGGCGCTAGTTTTATTGCAGTCACCTTTTTTTCAGTTAATACTAACCTTCAAAAGACAGCTGTTATATATATATATAAAATTTCATGATATTCTATTCATTAGTTTGTGAGTTATTGTGCTAAGAGTGACGCTACTTTTGTTATTTTCAGAACAATGGATCAAAAACACTTTCGTGTTTTAATTTTACACTGCTTCTTGATGGGGAAAAATACCGTTCAAGCGAAGCAATGGCTTGAAAAGTGTTATGGGGACTCCGCTCCATCAGAAACAACAATAAAACGTTGGTTTGCTGACTTCAAACGTGGTCGTAGAGACACCGATGATGCAGAACGCAGTGGACGTCCAAATGAGGCGGTAACACCAGAAAGCATAAAAAAAATCCACAAAATCGTTTCGAATGATCGAAAAGTGAAGTTGCGTGAGTTAGCTGACATCGTAAAGATATCAAAAGAACGTGTTGGCTTTATATTGCATGAGCATTTGACTATGAGAAAGCTCTGTTCAAAATGGGTGCCGCATTTGCTCACTGTTGACCAAAAACGAGAACGTGTTGATGATTCTGAGCAGTGTTTGGCCATGTTTAAACCTAACAAACTGGAATTTTTGCGTCGATATGTGACAATGGATGAAACATGGATTCATCACTTCACTCCGGAATCAAAACGATCGTCATCTGAGTGGACAGCAACTGGTGAACCTCGTCCAAAGCGCCCGAAAGCACAACAATCGGCTGGAAAGGTTATGGCCTCGGTATTTTGGGATGTGCGTGGTGTAATATTCATCGACTATCTTGAGAAAGGAAATACCATCAACAGTGAATATTATATAGCGTTATTGGAGCGTTTGAAGGCCGAAATTGCGAAGAAACGACCGCATATGGCAAAGAAAAAAATTTTGTTTCATCAAGACAACGCACCGTGTCACAAGTCAATCAAAACAATGGCAAAACTACATGAATTGAACTTCGAATTGCTCCCACATCCACCGTATTCGCCAGATTTGGCTCCCAGTGACTACTGGCTGTTCGCAGACCTGAAAAAAACTGCTCGCCGGTAAGAAATTTCGCACGAATGAAGAGGTTATCGCTGAAACTGAGGCCTATTTTGAGGCAAAATATAAATCGTTCTACAAAAGTGGTATTGAAATGTGTTAGAGCGGCGCTGGAATGATTGCGTTGCTCTTGATAGAGATTACGTTGATGAATAAAGCTAATTTTGAACCAAATAAATTGTGTTTTCTTTGTTAGGCCCGGGACTTTTCATTGTCAGTTTTATGTGTTTCTATGAGTTCCCAGTTACAGAGCTGCTTTTACTCAGAAAGCTTAGAATAACAATTACAGTGTTTAATACACAACTCACAATTCCTTGGGGGAAGATATTTGAAAGGGACTTGGATGGACTCAACTTGGGAGTAGGAAGAAGAGAGGAAGAAATAGCCAAGAAGAAAAGAAAATTAAGGAGTCTTTCGTATCAATCAACTTGGGAGATAACTCGAAATGTACAAAAAGAATTAGTGTAGTTTTAGCGGAAGAAACTATTTGTTGTTAAAACATATCAGTATCTCCTTGTATTATGGAAATAATGGTAGTGACGTTTCAACTAAAGTGTTTTTCTTATAACAGTACTCTACCGCACTTATAAACAAAGTAGTCTTGCGCTAAGAAACTCGTGCAGCCCTATTAAAAGATTTTAATTTAAAACTCAACGCCTTAAGCTGCCATCTATTTCCCCCACGATGTTCCAAAAAAGACACATTTTTTATTTCATATAACTAGTATAATCTTAACAAAAGGCCCAAATGGAAGAATTTTATTTTAATTTTCAATTTTAAAGCTTCACAATTTTTTATTTTATAAGTGTGCAACACAAAAAGCCATATTGTTTGCTTTTTTATAAGCCCACTCTGCATGCTATGAAGAATGTTTCATATATCTTAAAAAAGAGTTTATCTCATACTTACTAAAAAATTTCATGTTCATAACATTTTTCGAACGGTTGAGGAATTTGTATTTGTATGCAGAAAAATATGCTCACTCAATTTGAAGCAGAGTGTAATACTAGGTCTTATATTGCAGTGGAGGTTATATCGGCTTTTTGGAGGTAATATCGGCTTTGTATCTCTTGATTTTCATTCCCTCCCTAGCAACATATTGCACATTGCTTTCCCCAAACCCTATTCTTTATCGAATATTTTCCAGCCTTTAAATTCCTGCTTTCAATGAAAAATTCCCGCCTTTATCACAATGGAAATCCCGGATAGAAAGTGTTTCACTACCAGTTGCATTTCAGTTTGAGTTTCTTTCATATTTCATTTCAGAATCTGCGTTTCAAGGAATGCTGGAGTTTCTCGACGCATTCTTAGGGATTCCACAAGTCACAATAAAAGATTGTAAGTCAAATTATAAAAGTATATGCAAAATGGATTTACGTTCTCTATAAGGATTGTATAAACACAAGTATCTGAAGCTCAACATAGCCATTAAAATAGAAAATTTTATTTATGCACTATAGCTTTATTTTGTAATACTTTTTTAACTTTTATTATAGTACAATAAAGCAATATGAAAATGGCTTTTTTTTTTGTCTTTATGTGTACTACCCATTAGATTGTAAATATTCTATTGTTTAACTCTATCCCGGGTCGCATAAAAACTTTATACTCGTTAGTGCAATGTTTTGCAAAATTAAATCGTTTTCTAATTTAAAACGGGCCTTTTTTTCATTTGAGGGGGGGGGGGGTAAAAGACCTAAAATAAATGAAGAGATATCTTATCGACATATCAACAGATTTGACGTTAAAATCCAAATGTAAGCAAGACCTGTTCCTAAATTTTAGGTTGCAAATTGGTACAAAATACACAGATTTTCTCACAAGGCTATTAACATTTTAATGACATTCGAGCAATGAATTTCAGTAAAAAATATCTCTCAACGTGAGTAGATACAAAAACAAGTATAAAAACAAATTAAACGCAGAACTTGAAATAAGACTGTAAATAATTTCAAAAAATCTAGACTTCGACAGTTAGTGTAAAAAAAATGCAAGCACATATTTCAGTTTCTAAATTTCATGCATGGGTAGGTGACAGTTCGATCACAAATCCATATTATTAATGAGTAAATCATATTAAATTCACATTACAATTTTTAAATGACAAACACTATACTCTTTTTTGTGTTTAAATAAAGTTCCCTATAGCCCGTGATCTACTTTAAATATTATTTTGAGTCATATCCTTCTTAGTGTGGAACAGGGTTCAACGAAAACACCTTATAGTTCTAAGATGTCCTTGAATCAAAAAAGTTTGTAGAATACTAATCTGAAAAATTAATTTCCTTTTGAAATGTATTCTTTTTTTATGATTTTAACTTTTCCATTTATTATTTTTTAAACAGTTTGCATTAAAGTTTAAATTTATATCGTAAAATAGATTGTTTTTCAATTCACAATCCAGTTATATAAAATATTCCATTACATAGAAAATGGAATTTTATCTGAAATATCGATGTCTTTTTAGATATTTATTGGAAATACTTGAAACCATTAGATCTTTTTCTTTAACTATCTCTTTTTATATACTTCCAGAAATAGAGAATTAATTTCAAATACATGAATACATCTAATACATTCTTACATTTAATAAGTATAACATTGTATCTTCTTTCCTGAGATATAGTTTTTATAAAGAAATAAAATTTTTGAACAGTAATAACTATAAAATACTTGCTTTTGAAACATTCTAAAATTTAATATATACCCTTTTCATAATATTTCAGAAGGCATGAAATAGAACTTCAAAAGAACTATATTATTAGAGTATATTTATACAATTTTGAAGCTAGTATGAGTTATTTCGGGGGTTTTCATATATCCTTACAAAATCTCAGAAGGAATAAAAATAAATATATGAAATAAATAAATATCATAAAATCTTTCTTATGAAAGAAATTTTTTGAAATTGTGATTATTTTTCTTTATTTTAATACAAAGAATCTATTTTTAACCATATTTTTGAGATATTTTTAAAGCAGCTGTTTATGAAGTTTATAATCACGGTCTTTGAAAACATAAAAGGTATATCATTTATGTGTTTCTCTCAAAAATTGGTTCCAAAAATGTAACTAGAAACTACAAAAAAAACCCAATTATTTCCTAATTTTTCACATCTAAAAAGTGTTTTTTTTTTAACATGTCAATTCTGTGCTTAATGCTTAAGTTTTAGAAGCAAAATGTTATCTGAAGCACAGGCAATTTTATCTCTCTCTCAGTATCACAAGCGCTATTTAAATTTTGATGCTTTAGAACTCTTGTCAAGGTTTATGAGAATTCAATAATCATAAATCCAGCTTTCGTAATTTCTATTACTCGAATCATTATACCTCCACGAAAGTTCTTAAATCCATTCAAACATAATATCACTAAATGAGATTATCGTGCAAGATTCATCTGACTGATTCTCATCCCACCACCCTTGGTTCCATTCTTATATCAAAGCAACTCAAATGATTTTTGAAAAAAAATAATAAAGAAAAGCCTATACATTTAACTTGCACAAGCAATGTAATCGATGCACACTCCGCTGACTATCCCGAACTTCATAGACTGTATGAGAAACTACAACGGTTCGATAAGACAGAGAAGGATTTTATTGAGTTACGAAACCTCACAGTATGTGTGTGTGTGTGTTCAAATGTTTTCTTTTTTTTTCTCCTATCACTTAATGCTCGGTTGAGCTAATGAAATTCAAAATGGGTCATGTGTGCGGCTACGCAACAGAGATTCTTCGAAATAAATTCATCACGTCTGTGAGCGAAATTTTCCCTATTTTAAGAAGTACACTTATCATACATAACACCCTCTTTCCCCACTCCAAGATCAATTCGATTTTTTCCCTTGCACGATACAATTACTAGAGCGATAAATGTAAATTCACGATATTCCCCTTCAGACAACTAGAAAAAATTTTTTTCCAGGAACTGTAAATAACCTGACATTTTGTTTTATTTCTTAACGACAGCCATGTTTGCAAAAGGTAATGTCTCTACATCAGACTTGAAAATTGGGGATTTGCTTCTTTTTTTATTGTTGAACAGATTTAAAATCTCTTAAAATGGATTCCACGTAGTGATTACATATGTTGAGGCAAAGTCCTGCGGTGTCACCTGTTTATTTCACAAATGCAGTGTTATTATAATTCACGAATAAATCGCGCTAAGGTGACTACGTTTGAAGCCGTGATTTAGCACAAGCGTAAAAATGAATGTGTTATTTTGATATTTAATGTCACTTGAATTAAGGCATCCGACTACTCTAAAACTATGAATTTTGTCAAAAATTGACAAATTTTTTTATGATTTTATTTCTTATTACCTTTATAAAAAAATACCAATTTTATTATTTTCCGTTCACTAGAACAAAAACTACAAGCGGTTTAGTAAAAGAAGATGCTATTACTTTAAGCAAGATATGTCATACTTTAAAACGCGTTTTATTCGAAATGTGATTTTTAAGTGCTCAAAAGGGAACAGCAATTGCTAAAAAAATTTAACATAATTAACTGAAATTTTTTGTGTATATTCCGTATAATAGTAGAATTGTTTTAACCTTCAGATTTATCAATCACTGTGTTATTACAAATTTTACAGTCCCTTATGAAAATATAATCACTGTTATTTTAAGCAGTTTCATATAATAACTAAGATAAAGTGCTCCAGTTTTTGTAAAAATTAAAATATCTCTTATTCTGAAGGTCATTTCAAAAATAAATAACATAGCAACACATCAGAATTGAAAATTTGTTCATAAACTTTTGGTACAGAGTGGGCCCCGTTCATATTATTTTCTGTAAATTTTTACCAATTTTTCCCATTTAAGTAATAATAATTTCTTTCTCTGCTTAATTTTGGCATATTTTTATTAAAATGTCTAAACAAATCTAAAAACAGCACAAAATCCCCATATCTCCAATTTTTAAAAATAGTTGTCGCAAGCAGTCGGATACCTTAAAATATGATATAAAATTGTGTAAAGAATATTATTGAAATAAAAAAATTATTTAAAGACAATTTTTGATAAAAAAAATGACATATATATTCAAAACGTTCTCTTTTTATGAAAAATATTTCTGTAACAATAATATTTTGCCTATATGTATAATATATTTTCTTAACAATAATATTTGCCCTAAGGATTTCCTACAGAGCCTGAGCTAGGATTTTTGAAAAATTCATGTTATTTTCAGAGTTGCTATCAATCAAGATAATAACAAGTGTTTTTTAGTAAAAATTTCTTTGCTCTGATGTATTGAAACAGAAATAAATCCACTTCTAAATTATATATTTCACAAATCCTAGTTCAGACTGTGTATAGACGTCTTAGTTACGTATAGGAGAAATATTATTATTGTTCAAACATTTTTTTATAAAAGGAGAATGTTTTGAAAATACGTCATTCGTTCTTAGTTTTTCACCAATATAAATTGCATTTAAATAAATTTTTCTCGTAATAATATACTTAAAGCAATTTTATGAGCATATTCTCACTCATGTCACGCTAAGTATCTCAAAAAGTATTATTTATTTATACGCTTTTTCTAAATCACGATTCCGATTGAACGCACAGGGGATATCTTAGAAAAATTACCACTTTTAACTGGTCATACTGCGTAATTTCTTTGTTTCGTTCTTTTGAACTTTTAGAATGCACCTTCCGCTGCAATATTAAATATATCACAGTAATCAAGTGTCTCTCTCTCTGTTCGTTATTTTTTAATAACAAGTAATATAAAGAAAATGTGAGTCAATTCCTACTCAGGTCAACAAAGAAAAATTTTATTTTATTTACTTTTTATTAAATAGTTACAATTAATATAAATATGTATACATATATGACTGAATCACAATATTAAGAGACAGAATAGAAAGCTATTTTACTTACAATTTTCTATTTTCTTTTCGGTGTATCGTGTTGGGCTATTTTTTATTTGCTGCTATTTATTCATTAATTAAATTTAATTACTTTAATAAAATAGTTTAGTAAAATAAAATCACATTCTCAGAAATTAGGCCTTTTCGGGGAGGACTTGAACCCACGACCTTCGGATTAGCAGTCCAAAGCGCTTATCCATTGTGCAACGGAACCAAAGCAAACGATTTTCTTTCTATATATGCTGTTGAACTATTACTTTTGTTCCTATTTATTAATTTTTTAATTTAATTAGTGAACTAATAGTAGGAATTGAAAAATTGGGTGAAACTTTGCAGAATATGGGAATATATATAAATTTATGTATACATTACAGAAAAAACAGCCACCTCTGTCCTGGGAAAGAAAGAGAAATTTTTTTCAGTATAAAAAGTAGTTTCTCTTTTGACTTTATATCCTTATACAGAAATTATCTAATTTCTACTTTAGAATATTTCCTAATCGCGTATATGTGCTAAAAGTAGAAGTATTTCTTAAGGAGAGAAGGGTTATTATCTTGCTATTTTGATATGTATTTGCAATTACCGCATTTATTCAATTCAAAGGCGCCCTCACAATCCTAAGCCTTTTCCCAAATTCTTAACGCGTTTTGTGAAAAGATAAAAAATGTTAAATGTTTTTCTCTCGATATATTCAATATTTACGAAATTTTTTTTAAAAAGTTAAAATAAGAAGTAAATAAATAATTTATTTTGCCATTATTAAAAACTTTTAAATACATGGATGACGCTTTAGTTGCATTAAACGTCTGTAGCATGTTCAATTTCCCCCATCCATTGAATTCTTTCGCCTTCGATTCTAAGCCGCACCCGATTTTCTATTGTACTAACGTTGGAAAAAAGTGCGGCTTAGATTCTAATACTAACGGTAGATAAGTTATGCGAAAAGAGCAAAAATAAATAAAACCAAACTTTTCAAATTTACTTTCAAACTGTCAATAGCATTTGCAGAATAGTGTTTTTTTAACAACTGATAAGCATTTTGGTGACATCTAAAATTAGATAAGGGCCTATGCCGATAAGAATTATCTTTTTTTGTAAAGTAGAGGACTTACTTGAACTCAAGAGATTAATCTGTTCTATATTTGTGTATACATAGCAATTTTTTTATATAGATTATCTAAACTACAAAGTGAAAACACTTGGTGTAGATATGCTGTTGTATGATTTTAAAAAATGAGAAGCATCTTCAGATTTTTTGAAGACTTAAGATATTTTTTTCATTCTAAGCAAAAATGAAAAACGTATTTGGAATCTCAATCATCTTCATACCTAATGAATTAGAAAAAGTCAACTACCGTAAAACCCAGCGTATAAAGTGCACTTTTAACACCAAAAATAATATCGAAATTTACGGGTGTGCGTTATACTCTGGGTATAAAAATGATGGCTTTAAAAAATAAAAAAGATGAGCATAAAGAAAATTAAACTTCTACATATATCAAAATACTGTTTATTTTGAAGATACGAATTATTTTATGAACTTAAAGGGTTGCAATTCTGGAAGTATACTATATTTTTTTCAAAAGCCTGGGATAGTACCACGAATAAATGACTTAAAAACATTACTACGTACGTTTCAAGTTTCTTCGTAAAAAAAGGGTGATCTTATATACGGTGAATATACATCAAAAAATTAAAAAATAAAGCATGAAAGTATAGGTGCGCGTCATACGCCAGATTTTTTACGGTATATATACGGTACAATAATCCTTTACATTTAATGTTGTGTGTTATTTGATATGTTTAATCAAAAAATATTTGAAATAGATCTGCCTTAGAATAATAATGCAAAAATTTGGAAGAGAGTTTATATATAATAGAGAAAAAATGTGTACATTATACAAATTCTCTCGTATCTTGCCTTTCAGTTACGTGTTACAGATGTATTTGAAATATTTCAAAATAGAAGCAGCAATTTAATTTTAGAGAAAGACCTGTAACACACACAAAGAGCCTCGAGGAATCTAACACGATTTCTTCCGTCCAACAAAATTGGTCCAACCAGATACAACAACACCCCTCCGAGAATAAACGTCACTACCGAAGAGTATATAGTCAGGGACATAAATTATAACACAGATGATTATAAATCAGTGCTTCTCAAACTTCCAATATTTGGGACCCAATTTTTTATAACATAACTTTTATCGTGTCCCCCACCGTACAATATAAAAATGTATTGAAAACAATAATAATATGCTTTGACGCTAAAGATAGAATACGACTTTAATTATAAATTGAACAAATCATCAAAAATATTAAATGTTGTATATAATTTTATTTATGACAAGCCCAAGGATTCACTGGTAATTGTTAAACTTGTTCTTAACTTAGTGCTGTTGAATTAATTATCAAATACATTGTGCAGTACTGATACTTTTATAAGCATATTATATCAGTGTAAATGTGTATTTCATCTTTTATTACGTCAGAATGTATCTTGCTTTACTTCCTTTTAGTAAATTAATAATATTTATCTATATATATATATAAATAATCTTTTGTTTTTTGACTTTTCGATATACTCGCGCCCCCACGTAGGGTTATTACTCCCCCTAGGGGACACGCGATCCACAGTTTGAGAAACTCTTTTATAAAGAATAATAGTTTTTTGTGGACGATATTGCCATTTTAATTATTTCCTTAAACATGGTTGCCGAACTATTTGAAAGTTACAAGATCCCGGAAGACTTTTCTTTGGCAAGTTTGAGGGGGAGGGGGTGCATCTCACTTTAGATAAGTAACAGTTAATTCTTATTTTTCTACGGTTAATATTTACTTTCCCTTAGTTTGTCTTATTATTGACTCAGCGTATTGCGTACTCAAGTCTAACATTTAATTAATAAAAGTTGTCGCGGCCCGAAGGTCGTGGGTGTAAGAGGGTTCGGGAAAGAAGCAGACACATGATCTTAAAAATATTTACTTTTATTCTACCTTTAACACTTTATGAATTATATATAACTTTACAGCTTAACTCTGGAAGCAATTTGAAATCCTATTACTTAATCTGATACATAAGATTATTGAAAATCACTTAGCTTCAGTCGAAGCTCCTGAGGATGATCCTTCTCGAACCACGATAGCTCGGCCAGCTCCAATGTTATTTACTTCCACAACTCCTGGTGGAGTGCTGTGGGTAGCCTAGTGGTTAGAGCATCGGACGCCAGACCGGAAGGCCTGGGTTCGATGCCCGATGTCTCCAAATACCCTCCGAGTACACACGGAGCACGTGCTCGTTAAATCAGTGGGTCCAAAAGTCATGTGAGTGATCGTAGCAGCAACCACGGGTGCAGGAGGCTGGAGAATATTTCCCTTGCTTTCAATTCTATGCTTAAATTGTGGAGGTAGAGATAGGTGTTGTCGCTATCTATCGTGTATGAAACGAGCGAAATCTTACTGTCACCTGCACAGTGCTCAAAGCTAAAAGCTAACGACAGACGTACCCCTAGCCCCTTGCCACGATGAATTTTGTGGGCCTCGATCTGACACCGTCAGACAGGTGGCATTAGAAACAACAACAACTCCTGGTGGATTCCGGATGAATATTAATTTCAGAACGCGCGAACTCCCAGTCGCAATTCATCTTCTCTTATTCTTAGATTTCATGATTAATGATCAACTATTCACCATTAACCTCACATACCAAACGTCAGGGTTTAAATAGTAGTTATATTTGCATAAAATCAAGTCATCTCAACGGAAAACTGTTTTTAAACTAAAATCATAGTTAAAGAATAGTTTCCCCAAGAGGATTAGTAGAATCCAAATAGCACCTGTTACAAAGTTAATTATTGAAAATATCTGTTTATCATCATTTTGTGTTCTATTTGATGGCTTCTCTACCCCTGTTGTGTTTGGACCCCCCCCCCCCGGAACACCAACAATCAGTGAGATCCCCA
Source organism: Trichonephila clavata (assembly GCA_019973975.1). Taxonomy (NCBI): domain Eukaryota; kingdom Metazoa; phylum Arthropoda; class Arachnida; order Araneae; family Nephilidae; genus Trichonephila; species Trichonephila clavata. The sequence continues at coordinate 163,464 of BMAO01002559.1, read as the reverse complement.
CCTCATCCAACATGAATAGGAAGTACAGCAACAGAGTTCTTCTCTAAAGTTATAATTAAAACAGTATTAACAAAATTAAAAAGTATCTCAAACATAAAAAGAATTGTTGATATAACTCACCAAAACATCAAACATTTTATTATTTTTTTAAAGAAAATAATAGATATTTTAGGAAATATCTGTAAGTATTTTATATCACTACAATCACTGTTTTAGATTAGTAAAATGTTTGAAATTGTCACCCAGATTATTTTTCCCCCTTATATATTCACAAAAGATAAAAAAATAAACAAAACTGTATTTCCCCGTAATCATAGAAAATGTTTTACCATCAAAGGAAAAAAGCTCATTTTGTTGGAAAATTCAGTTTGGAATGCAGACTTTTTAAAGTGCCTCCATCTAATTCCGCAGAGAAGTAGGAAAGAAAACTAGTTTTCTTGAGAGTTTTTAAATTGTCGGTTTAAAAAAACTTAAGCAACAAATTATTTCAAAAATCTTTTTTTTTACATCTAAAATAATGAGAGTATCAAAACTTATAGTTTTTTTCTTCATTTCTATATACTTTCAAATTTTTTCAAAAAAAAAAAAGTGCATTTAAAATGAAACTCTATAATGTATTCCAGTTCAGTTTAACTCGGCTTTTCCCGAGCTGAGCTCGGGCAGGTGAAAGGTGCCATTCTGGATCATCCCGAGTATAACTCGGGCACTGTAAAAATTTACTCTGCGCAATTGATCTTTCCCGAATTATTTCACATGGGCTTTTTTTGCTTTCTAATGCTTTTGCTTACTTTTCTATGTACTAGATGGTACTAAGATACAATGTTTTTAACTGTAGATTAGTGTAGGAGGTGGATATGTTTAAGCGCCATTTTCTGGAGAGAAAGTCCCGGTGTCCTTGCGTTTTAAAGCTAACGTCAGTTTTGTTTTATTTCAAGAGGGTTTGCGCGTGGTATATTGATTCTGATTCTAGTAAATCCAATTCATATGAGGATTTTGGAAGTGAATATCGTTTAGATGTCTTAGAATCTGATTGTTAAGATTTCAATATTTCTGAATCAAAAAGTCATTCTGATTAAAAAGAAAACTAATCTAACACGACAATGTTTTTTTTTTTTTTGCTGCTCAAAGGTAAGAATATAAGAAGAGAAACAAGATTCTATTGTCAAGATTGTGGTGTTGGGCTATGTGCAGTACCATGTTTTCGAATTTATCATACACTATCAAATTTTAATTAATTATTTCATAATCATTTATATAAATGCAAGAAATGTAAATAAAATTTGTAGTTCAAGACATACAATCTCGATATTCTAAGCTTTATATTTATAAGTAGTGTTATTTTTAACTCCAAATTGTGTCTAATGATTTCTGCCATATGGAAAGCCAATTTAAAAGCGTATATAGCCTTAGTTTTATTTTTATTATGTCAGAATATATTTTGTTTACTTTCAATAAATTAATAATTTTTTTAAATGAGCTTTTGTCTTCGATTTTTCAATATGCTCGTTCCCCCCTCGCAGAGAGACCCCCTCGTTACCCCACCCCCTTAGGTGGGGGTGCCCCACAATATCAGAAACGCTGTTCACATTTCAATCGAGCTCTCTACCTAGAAATTTATTTATTTTATCACGCTTTCCTCTTTTTGAAGAATGAAATCACATAAAAAATCCTTCGAATTAATTTTATTTTAATATATTTCTTTCCTTAAAAAAGTGAAACTTTCCTCAAGCAAAATCAGTTGTTCGAAATTTCTATAAAAATATATATCGTTTCTATACATGATTCATCTAATGTGTACATGATTTATATATTGTATATATTTCTAACATAATAGTTCTAGTATAATTGTATAAAAGCGATTAGTTTAGATTTATGTTTATAATATGAACATTTTTTAATTAAGTAATTTTTCTTGCCATCTCTTGCCTTACAATGATAAACTTGATTCTCACCTGATATAATCTGTTTATTTTTCCCCTCTCTTTCTCAATAAACACAACACGCACACTGTGAAAAATCTATTTTAATAAAATTTTATTTGAGGAAAACAAAACCATTGAAAAGTTTCGGTATGTTTTACTACTCATAAGTATGATATACATATCTCTTATTTACAAATGTGATTTACATAAACTCCAGAACTTTCTCACACTTACAGCAAACATGTGCAATGCTGAGAATTCGTTCTCGTGCCAGAAAACGCGCTGTCAGTCTTTCCAGTTGTAAACACTTTCACCTGTTTCAGAAATGAATCTCCACCCATCAGATGATTCATTCTCACTTATCCTGGCCTTGAAACACGTTAGCAATCGCAATTACCTTTAGCATTAAGGAGGCTATATTCTTTCGTGAAAAAAAACTCTCTGTTATCTGCATATATTCCTCTGCTGAAAGATTTTAAGAAACTTTAAGGATAATTTTCTTTGAAAATGTAAGCATTTCATAGGATGAAACAGCAAAAAATACAAGAAACTGCACATATTCAGATTATATTTTTAAAAATTCTAATTTCAACATAGAAAAGGAATTAATTATGATCATGAAAATTCAAGAAATTATATATTTAGCTTTTTATAAATTATAAGCTGCCTTTTTTTCGCTTAAAGTGAAAAAGTAAATACCCAACAAAATAAAGATGTCATGAAATATATTATTATAAAGAAGCATATACATACACACACAATATGAGCTGAATGAAGGAAATATATTGAATTATGCAATATTTCTAATGTTTAAGAAATAGAATGTTAAGATAATGAGGTTCAAAAAATTATTCATTATTTATGATTATTGAAATTTAATTAATTATTTTTACATCATATATTATCCGCAATGATTAGGTTATCATAATTATTTATTAGAAACTTTCTTCCGAGTGGTCATGGTCACGGACTCGTGATCGACGGTTCATGAGTTCGAGCCATTGAGCCACTGAATACCCGCCGTGTAGAAAGATTGATGGAACTTAAATCTGCCGTGGCTCATAATCATCTCATTGTCATAGTGTAAAAGTTAGGAGTGAGGGGTACTACATCATAGTTCGTCCACATTAATTAAACTTGCTTCAAAATTACAAGAGTATGACTTCATAAACACTCATTCCAAGAAGAATAAATAAACCATTATAAATCTCTCATAATAAGAGGGTATTAAACTTTTTTTTATTTTTAATAGTCTGCGGGTTTGTATTTTACCATTTTAGACCTAGTACATTTCCCGGGAGTTGGTATCTCTTTTAAGTGCGGCACCATACTGGTGGTATACAAATCGCCGGAAGTAATTTTGACGCCCAGCTTCCTTTCCAGAGGGAGGTATCTGAGCTCTGGCGATTCGATATTGAACAGGGAATTTAATTTTACTGTGAGCACCCAAGCCAAATTGGCACTTAAGGGATCTTTGTGACGGATCTGTACACGGCTCATACTAACACCTTGGAGACTCTTTTAGAAAATTATTTCTCTCAATTTTCACCGAAGGTAAGAAAACGTGATTATGCAAATTAAGTTTATTATATAAATTTTGTATTCGCGAGTTTTGAGAGTTAGTGAGTGGAGGATTGTGAGTTATTGCAGTGCAGATCTAAATTTATAAAAGTGTTGATTGGAGATTTCACAGAGCGGATCAATCGGATCGGATTTGATCCCGTCAAGTATTACTGTTCAAGGCTTCAACTGTAAGACTGCTTCTTCACTAGAGTACAGATATTGTGAGCACTCTTTAAATAAAAATTAGAGAATAACTTGTTAGTGTGCGGCGGAGTTGAAATCGAGCTTGCATAAGTTATCGTAGAAAACAGTTGAGTGTCCGTAAATATTATCCCCAGGCTAACTGGTTTCACCTTCGCGCTCTTAGTATTGATTAGCAATCTTAATTGGATTATTATTGTGCTAGCTTGATATTTTGTGGCAATAAAATAATTAGAGTGAATCACATGTCGACTGATTATTCAGTTCTCCCCACACATCTAGCCGAGTCCAAGAGAAGACAAAGGGGGGGGGGCATGAGGGAAGTAGGAATAGTCCTACCTTACATATTTTATATGCCACATAATCATTCTACATGGAAGTGGTCGATTTTTTTGCATCATGAAAATCCTCCGACCTTGGGCCGGGGTCGAACTCGCAAACAGGTGTACAAGGCCAGCACCAGACCAACTACGCCACCCAGCCGGAGAAAGGCTCAGAACTTTTAAGGGGTCTCAGGGGTGTTAAAAATGTTTCGAGAGCACAAAATATGAACAATTTTCGACTAGAAATAATTCTTTGAGGTTAAAATGAAATAATTTGATTCTTTTACACATTTTTTATAAAGGAATAAAGTTTCAAAAAAGTATAAAATGTCTAAAATATAATCATAATTTTAAAAATAATAAGCACATAAATATAAGAAAAATTTTTGTAAGAAACAAATAGTAAGTTTTACGACGCGCATGATATTTTCTGAAATAATAATTCTAATTACTAGCAATAAGTTGATTTATAAAGTCAAATATATCCTTATTAGATGGTAGCGATTAGATATAAAAAGAATAAAAAATAATATTTTTAAAAAATAAAAAAAGTACATTTTTAAAATTTTTTTCAAAAAATTACAAATATGTAATACTATAAATAGCTAGGATTTAAAGATTATGATAGAGTTTATAATTCTGTAAAGTTTTATGCATCAAAGTATGATAGTTTTTTAAACGCAATGCGCGTAAGTGAAAAAAACACAAACTGAGAAAAAAAGCTTTAAAGTTTTAAATTGAATTTGAGAAAATAAATTTTAAAACTTGCATGCTAAAATGTTCCAGGGTCATAGGATATGCCTTCCTGTTGCTCAAACAGCTCAATTTCTTTACTCTTTTTTAATTTTTTGGCTCTGCGAGCTTCAAACGATGACGTTGAGCTCCTTTTTCTTGACGTAAAGATTCGACGATTGTCACGTTCAGCCAGGGACACACAAACATTTTTGTTAATTTTTAAGCCAAATTTCTCTGAAATAGTAATAAGTATTTGATTTCCATCATTAAAAATGCTGGTTGCTAGATTTGCAGCAATCTCTGCAATCTGAAGGCTAGAATCAATCGTCTTCGGACAAAACTTCCAGATTAATGAATTTAAACTTTCATTAGGATTCTGTGTCTTACCTCCTAAGCATTTCTTCAGGAGTGCCAGATGAGATAAATCTGCAAATACAGGCTTAATTACATCTCGAACAGCTTTCGCAACTGAGGGTTTGTGTTTATAATTTTGAAAATTATTATTAATTGCGGCATTATACTTACACTATGTATTTGGATTTGTAGGACAAAATCAGTGCATCGGTTCATCATCAGTGCTGCAAGAATGACCCCAAACAGCCCAAATGGCTTTCCGCATTTCCTTTACACTAGTAGAATTGCATCGAATAGCATTACCATAGTAATGCGCAAGCTTATCAATTAAACTATCAGTTAACCTACCTTTACCGCCTATAGTTTTACCATCAGATAATTTCTTCTTACCATATACTAATTTAAGCTTCCTAAGTCTTGTACCCATTCTCTTTTGCATATGGCCTACACATTCTATTTTCTGAATAAGATGGTCATCGCCGTATGGATTGTTTTCAGAAAGGGCATTGAATGTTTTTGTGTCGCCATCTCCTATGTAGTTCGAATATTTCAGGTTGTGAAGCTTTTCTGATCGATTAAAAATCCTCAACATCCCGTCAACCTCCATCTTACCAGCAGAGCCAGAATAATTTTTCTACGTGAAATCTTATGCGCTCTTTGCCATTTATTGTACTTGATACCAAACTTTACCCCTTTATAACTGTCGCTTCATTTGCAAAATGAGGACAACACTTCCCTATCCAAAACCTTACCTGTTTCGGCCCCATTAGAGTACATACTCCAATCAACGATGAATGTCCTCTCGTCTTCCAGGTCCCATCACCACTTACCGTTAAAATATTATCAGGTAACAAAGAATTTTCTTCGACAGCTGCCCTGTTCATGCTTTCTTCGGCGACTTCCTTCATAACAAGTGAAAGTTTATTATTAATAACATCATATGATTTTTGTTCAACAGGATTAGGAAGACTCATTACAGAACAAAAGGTTTTTAATGACTCTAAACCTTGACCTATGCATCTCATTGCTAAAATAGATCTTCTGCTAATTTCTGGAGCATTATTTTTATTCCCAATGTTTTCACAGCTTGAAAAAGTACAAATACTCCCACAGTTTTTACAATGTATTTCAAAATTCGAACATAAACCACGAGTGGATTTTTCATTAATTGTTAATGGTTTATGACATTTTAAACAGCATGATACTGACAAAATAGAGCTAAAGGTTGAAATAAAATCAAAAATACGATATTCTTTGAAGTTTTCACTTACCTTAACAAGATTTGACTTTAATGAAGTCTGAATTCCTGAAAGTTTTTTACTAGAAGCATTTTTCATTTCGGCACACTTACTTGTACTTTTCATTTCTACACACTTCCTCGTATCTTTCATATCTGTAACATGTGAGTCACTTACCTTTAAATATTTATTTCCTCTAAATCTTTTCTTGGGGCGATTGCCCATTGATTTTTTCAGAATAAAACAATAAATATCTTCGATTTAGATAAGTGTTTTAAAAAAACGTGTGCTAAAGTAAACACAACAGAATCAAAACACAGCAGAATGAATGTGTTGAGTTGCAGGCTTTTTTCTGATCAACTCAAGCGCTTAAAATATTTCATGAGGCTTATTAAAAACAGAAAAATGAAAGGTATGCATAAATCAAAAATAAATGGGCGTGGCATTTGTCCATTTAAAAGTTGTTATGATTAAATTGCTGTTTGCAATTTTTTGAATAACTTTCGAAGTTTTTGGAGTATTGTCACGTGGTTAGTATCAAAATGTTCAGAAAAAAATGAAGAACAAGATATTTTTATTTCGAAAATTCGAAAAAAAAGGGTTAACACCCTTGAGACCCCTTAATTCAAATATCTGGAACCTTGAGGGATTTTAAAATCCTGATACTATCATAATTAATTTTTATTACAAGTTACGGAAAAAAATCCAATGCTTGTAAATAACATAAGTACACTTTGTTAGTTATCATATAAATCACAATCTTAAGCATCGATTCTTATCCATCTTATCCATTCGATCATGCGCCCTTTTTCTAAAAATTTGAATGGATAATCTCTTATTATATGATTTAAAAGTTACGTGCGGTAGAAATATTTTAAGATATAGCGATATTCATTTATCAATGTTGATTATTGATCTACTAAAAAAAATATTCAATTGTGATTTTATCAAATTAGAAGGAATTTTTAATTTTATACTGTAGAAATATATATAATTTCCCTTTCTCGTACACACTTCGATTTTTATCAATTGCTGTGTTATAATCTTTTGCTTGCTTTATCCTGAAACACACATAACTCATTAACATTCAAAAATATCACAGACCCATGTATATCACGGAGATATCTTTAATCGCATTTTTAAGACGTGATACGCTTGGACAATGACACATAATCCTTAGATGCCAATCTGTGGTAAAGTTACTTATTTTTCTGATTATTCGTGATGTTCTAGAAATAAAAAAGTAATGTTTTGTAAGTTTACCTATCAAAGGGATGAATCTTAATGAGTGAACGTTGAGGAAAATTCCCGAAGTGTTTCCAAGGCAAAACAAAGAATGCTTCGAGACAGATTAAAAATCGATGGGTGGAGAATTCGTGAGCAGAATTCGAAATGAAATTTCGCTGTTTTAATTTTATTAAGGGTAGAATGGAATTCAATCTTAATTCCTACCTTCGAAAGGAGTCATCAACTATCCATAGTTAATTAACTCATTAAGAGTCATTAACTTTGGGCTTGGTACTTGATTTTATTGACTGGTCGATTTCCACGCAGAAAGAGAAAGTTACCAGTGGATGTAAAAATGCATTTAACAGTGCAATTTCTCTTGACTTCTAAATAAATTATAGTTTAAAAAAACTAAAAAAACACGCTTTTATAGTGAATCGAACTAAAAAGTAAAAAAGAATTCTTTATATAAGAATGCAATGATTAACGAGAAAATTAATGTCATTATGGTAAAAGCGTGGGGTGCTTTGTACTACATTTTGACACTAACTCTGCATTTCGAATAGAACTAGTAAGAAGTTATAACAGTTGATATCGAGCACCCCACGCTTTTACCATAATGACTTTAATTTTCTCGTTAATCATTGTATTCTTATATAAGGAATTTTTTTTTTACTTTTTATTTCGATTTACTATAAAAGCGTGTTTTTTAGTTTTTTAAAACTCTTATTTGTTTTTCATTTTTTAGTTAGATCTACAATAAAAGCAAGCTTTAATTTTAGCTTTTTAAACTATCATTTATTCATTCATGAACTAATCCTTTTTGTTTGTTATATTTGTATTACCCATGAACGTTTTCGCTTTAGGGTAGTAACTTAATCATTTAGTTGCCAAATCTGGAAATAGAAAATCGTTAATTCTGATGATCCTGATCAGGACGATGGAGCAAAATTATTAAATTATTGTATTGCCATCGGTCCTTCACTAGTGTGCAAAATTTTGAATTAATCTGACCTTTTTATAAGTGGGTAAAAATCGAGTTCAAAGATTTCGTTACATACAGGAGAAGCTAATAAAAGCGTGTTCAAAAAGCCAAAGTAATAATAATTTATATGTTCATTTTTATTAACATTTCAAAGTAAAACAAAACCTTAAACTGATTTATCCCAAAAAGAAAATAATAATTAGCTTATTTTCATTTTTTTTTTTTTTTTTTTTTTTTTTTTTGCCTCGTGTCAAACGCTTTTGATATTTTTTCGAACTATTGCTTTTAATAAAGGAAACTAAAGTATAGATATGCATTTTTTTTAATTAAAGCAATACTTGTTTATTTAAAATAGTTGAATTTAGAATGTATACATTTTTGATTAATTTTCAATAAGTATTCATAACGTTTTTTACGAATACCTATCAAGTTTTTTAACAAAATCCGAACGAACTTTTGTTATATATAGTTCGATGTGCTTCGTAAATCACGTTTGATGTGTATGACATTTATTGTAAGTGGAGTAATATTTGAAATTGCTTCATGAATTTTTAAAATTTGCCTTAAAAAATTAAATGGTTAGTTTTTTGTGATATTTTGGGCATACATTCGGTTTTACTTAATACATATACATAGAAGGAAACCAAAAAATTTGTGAAAATCATTTAATTTAAAGATTTTTGTATAAATCTTTGTCCCCTTAAGCTTTAAAAAAAAACACGAAAATACTTGTATTTATCTTCTCTAAAGACTTTGCTTTCTTAAAAGTATCTTAAAACTCAGTAATAAAGATTTTTCATTTTTATATTACTACAACTTTTAAAAAATCATTTTATTTTACGCTAAGTTCTGAAATGATATTAGATTAATTCAAAACACATGAATTGCATCAAGCACAACTAAAACCAATGAGATCTCACTGTCAGAACACATCGCAAAAAAAAATGTTTTTTTTTTGTATCTCTAAATTTACGTCCTGCCACATTAAACCATCTAATGAAATCTCAGTTTATAGCGAGCGCGCACACATTACATTCAACTTCTGCACGAAAAAATTCAGTCTCTTGTAAAATTCAGGTTTTTGAAAAAGAAAAAAATTACACTGTCTATGATATTTAGTTTCGCATTTTAAAAAGAATAATAAACTCCTTTATATATATATATATATATATATATACTTCCAGAATTTATTTCCTTAGGGAAGAAATGCGAGAATTAGAACACGAAGAAACTGGTAATTTAAAGATATGTTAATTCTTACTTTTCGTGAAATTCTTGATTTTTCTTACTTGGTATGTAATTATTAATTTATGAGTCTGACTTTTTATTGTAATGATGTTTTGGAGTATTTGATTCCCAAAAATCTACTACATTCGTATTTTCAGGATTATAGATTTTTTTCTTATGATATTTCAACATGATTTAAAACATATGGAATTAATTATTTTTATTTTTTATTATTATAATTTCAATAAATTGCAATTAATCAGGTAACATTATCTAAGAGATTAAACTCAAAATTTGCATCAATTGCTAAAATAAATTATTGATTTACTGTCTTACTACTTTACCTACTGAAAGTTATTTTAAAATTACAAATTTGGAAGTAAAGGTAGTTATAATAGACGCACTTTAAGAGTAACAACTTTAAGGAGAGATGTCATTCAAAACAAGGTTAGATTAAAATTTTAAATTTTCTATGGGTAATATTTTTTAACTGAAAATTTCATCTGAAAAAGAAAAAAAACGTATCAATCATTTCAATACACACAATCTATTTTTATCTACTATTAACACTCTTTACCTATATAAATGACAGCTGGAATATATAAATATCAGATTTATTTGTAATGATAATATTTTCGACCCTTTAAGAGAGGAAATATTATATTCATAATCAATTCACAATCTTTACTCTCAACTGCAAATTCATTTTAAAGAATGTTTGAAATAAGATGTTCAACTATTAATTTTGAGACTTTGTAATAGCTTTGTTTATCTATTAAACTATGTATATAGGAAGATTTCTCTCACATTTCTGATAAAGGTAAATATTTTTCCATGATTATTAAATTGTGACCTACATAACATTCAGATGCACTTTTTATGCATGATGCAGTTGTATATATTCTTACTTTAAATATTTCATAAATAAAAGCATATTTTTTCTAAAATGATTAACTATACTCAAAGTTTAAAATATGTGTGTTTTTTGAAGAATTTTTTACTGAAAATTAAATATTACTTTAATGCTAAGAAGAGGAATCAACATAATAATTTTCCAAATTTAAATAATATGTTTGTATATATTGGTATAAAAATTGGTACACATAATTTTCTGAATTAAAATAATGCACATGGGCCTAAAATTGAGAAAATGAAAAAATATTTTAAAAGAAAAACCAATTTTATTTTTCAAATTCATTTTATAGTTTTAAAAAAGGGATTATTTAATTATTTTTCTAGTAATTCAAAGACTTTATCTGAAATTTGAATTTGAATTCCATTCATTATCTTCCCGAACCAGATCCTAAATATTAATTTAATACATTTGGTTGAGAGCTGTATACAGTTTCAAAAGGTAAATGAAATAATATCTTCCTTTAATCAAGTATTTTTTAAAAAATGTAATTTATTTAGATTTGTTTATCAATTATTATAATTGCATTGAACTCTTTCTTAACCTCTCTGGATTAAACGCGCTTTTGATTAATCAGACCGCCTTGCTAAGGAAGTATGCATATGGCATATGCCAAGACTGGATGATTTCTGGTTGTTAAATTTTTGTTATAAGCCCAATTTATAGTTGCACAAAGTATTATTACTGTACAATAAGGTGAATCGTGGTTTAATATTACCACAAAGTGGCTAAATTTTCGAAAAAATGGAAAAAGAGTTAAATTTGGTTAGATCAGTAGTTCGTAAACCTTCAATCGCCTCGACCCCCTTTTATGTATCAGGCTAACGTCACCCCCCCCTCCAAATTTTGGCCACCCTCCCTGACTCCCAAGACATGGGTGACTGATTTAAAGGCTTCTAAATAGTCCTAAGACTGCTTCTGCTATTTATTTAGACTTTTTAAACGCTTCTTTTCTTTTCCCTTAAGAAAACAGTAAACATCTAATTAGATATGCATATAAATATATTAAAAAATACTATAGGGAGAGAGAAGAGAGTTTCAAATTAATAAATAATGCAGGCGCAAATAAATAAATTATTATGCAATTCGAATAGGAAATCGAGATGGATACAATCGTTATCGTATTGGCGTGAATTTATTTCTTAATATTTGCACATGTATTTCTGCTATATAATTGCAAACATTAAGTGAGTGAATATTAATACCGCACTGTGTTAAGCTACACGAGAGCTTTTGTCTATGGTCAAGTGACGAGGAGGACACTGTATCTTTCAATTTTTCCACAAGGTCTTTCAGAGTCTGTAAAGAGGGAAATCTTAACATTAGATTAGAGACCTTCGTGGACCCCTGGAAAGGAGTTGCGGACCTCCGAGAGTCCACGGACTACAGTGAAAGAACCACTGAGTTAGATGAATTTAGACTAAAAAAATTGCTTTTCCTTAATATAAATAAAATCAAGTATTAAGTAGTGAATACTATAATGTATACACACACACATTGCCCCATTTCATAACCCCAGCTCTCCCTCCCCACATAGTTGAGTAAGGCTAATCCAAACTTCTTTCCGTCTTCTGCTTTATAATGCACTTTAATTTCTCTCTCAACAGTAGGTTTTTCAATAATTCAATACAAAAAAGATGTTAAGTGTATCTGATGCATGTTTTTTTCTTCTTGTAACTAATTAGTAGGTGACCTCTCATTGCAATAAATGTTAAAAAGTATAAAATGTCTGTTTTTCATTAACAAAAAAATAAAAATTACTTTGATTTTTTACCATAAGAAGATCAAATACTTTAACTTCATTTTCCTTGTGTGTGTGCGGCAGTATTTTCATAATTTTTTTTACTTTTCCATTCATCCATATATATGTCAAAGTACATGTTTTACACCTAGATAGGTTTTGAATTTCTGAAAAAAAATTTCAATCCACCCTACTATATATACATAACTTTTTTTTGAGTAATCAGCATATTTAATTGTTTCTTTTCTGACTCATTGAGATACTCGTATTCCTTTTGTGTTATTCATGTACTTTAAGACCAATTATTCCATAATGTTCAAAACGATTCCATCCTACAGTGAACAGTTAAGAATGCAACTACTGAAGTGCCTCTCAAACTTTCAATTTTTGTGACTTAATTTTCAGTCATAAATTTCATCGCCCCCCATACAATAACAATGTATTGAATGCAATAATAATGAGCTTTGGAGCTAAAACTACACTATGACCTTAATTATAAACCGCACAAATTATCAAGATAAGTATTAAATTTTGTATAGATTACTTTTAAGTAAGCTACTTTTAAGTAGGATGTTTAATTTTAATTTTTAAACTGGAACAGATTTAAAAATGATTTTTAATTAAATTAACTATTTATTTCCTCAATCATTCGTTTTCCATCCATTCAAAATCCACCTGGAGTTTTTACGGTGGCTGCTTTGAAGACAAAATATAGATATCAGTCAAATACAAGAAAAATAAATTAGAGTGTAAATTTCTAATATATATTAAACCTTCCTTTTAAAAGCCCATGGGAGTCAATAGTAATTACTACACTAGTTCTCTCTATTGATAATTATCAATTACATTGTGCATTACAAAAACATTTACAACTATGGTGTATCAATGTAAGTATTATTTTATTTTTATTAGGATGTATATTTTGTTCTGTTTCCTTTCAAATAATTAATTATGTTTAAATAATCTGTTATTTTTGACTTTTGGATGTGCTCGGTCCCCTAACGTAGAGTTATCACTTCCCCTAAGACGGCACGCCCCGTAGTTTAAGAACCACTGAACTACTGTGTATATTACTTTTTAAGAAAACTGATACAAAAATCAAACGTTTTGCAAGTGAGGTTTTAAGACTATGCATCACCAAAAGACTGTTTTCAATTCTGCTCCAAGATTTTCAGGCTGATAATGAATAAGTCTGCGTCATGTGACACCTGGAATTTTGGAACGGAGTATTCCCAGGTGCATCAACCCATAACGCCTGAGTAAACATAAAAAAGCATAAACTTAAGAATGCATGACATCGAAATGTAAGTACAATGACACATAGAAAGACAGAATAATAATATATGGCTGGTGAAGAGAAGTGGTCACGATATAAAAAAGAAAATTAGAAATAAAAAAAATAGTACAGAAAATTCAAAATGATGTCATGGGATTTTTTTCTGTATGCTGTTTCAATGCATTTTTTCCTTAATTACAGAAAATGTCTTCTAAAGATGGCTTTTATTTTGTATTGTTTGAATAATATTTACATCTAAAAGTAGTATCCCATCATCTATTTTATAATTTTTAGCAATAGAAAAAGCTCTGCTTTTCTCTAAAAGAGTTTTTTTTTTAACTTTAATGAAGCACATTCGATTTTTTAAACTTGAATTCCAGGATTGTGAAAAAAAATATGCCGTTTTAAAATTTAATTGCTCTGAATGCACACGCATTTAATATTATGTAAAAAAAATTCAGCTAAAAATGAATTTCATACATGAGAGAGCATATAAGAAAAAATATTCTTGTTTAATTGTATAAGAATTTAACTAATACTTTATATAAAAAAAACTGGTATTAATCAGCAAAATATTTTTAGAAAAAAATATATTCTAAAATGTTCAGTAAAAAAAGTAGTTAAAGAATGTTTCAAAATAATATTTCTAAGAGTAACTCATCCAAAAACAATTAAAAAATTTTTTTAAAAAAATGCTTCTCAAAATGGCAAAAAAAAATAAAAAAGTATTTTTTTACCAGGAATTGAGGTAAGTGAGTAAAAAGAGACTAGTCAAATCTATTTTTATTTAAAACTTTTTTAACTGAACAACAATTGCTATTTTTTTAATAAAAAAGAATGTTAAATGTGATAGTTCAATGATTTGAAAAAATGAAGGAATGATAAAATTTTAAGTAATTTTTTTTTATTTCATGCTCATAATTCCTGAAACGTTCGAATGCATAACCTTCGGAGACAAAAGTATCGCATTATTTTTGCTATTTTAAAAAATATGTTTTCACTCTTTCTTCATAATTTGCAATATATTTTTAAGCACTGTTTGTATCACAAAGTGAACAATCGTTTCCTGCCGAATAAGTGAGGTGTACTTCACTTATACATTAATCTAATGAAGAAGTATTATACATGCAACTGATTATATAAAGAAGTATACAATGAAGACAAAGTTATATATCTTTTTCAGAATAAATTTACAATACTTTTTAAATAAATAATAAGCTCTTAAAACAAATTATATGTTTTCATTTCTAAGAACTTATAACTGTTGATCATTAACCACAATCGTGATCAATATTTTCCATCACACTAGACGAATTGTACTAATTTCGTACGATTGGGGGTTCAACAAAGCTCGTAACTTCAAACAGCACTCAGGTGAAGAGAGTAATTCTCTAAACAAAGCCTGTATATCATCGATAATAAAAATTCAAGTACAATTTAAATTAAGTGAACATTCCGTTGTTTTACTTGAAGGTCTTTTTTTGAATAAATTAACGATGTGAAGACTTCCACTGGACAAAAAAATTGCAATTTTAAAACCAGAAAACCATGACCATATAATTCAAGGTAAATTAAAAATTGGATGCAAGCTTTCACTCATGATCGTATACTGAATTAATGCATATATATCTTCACAAATTAACAATGTAATAAAATGGTTGATGATAAATAACTCAGAGTAGGAAAAACTGTGGATCATACTACATTTTTGTTTAAAATATATTTTGATTAAAGTACAGTTTCTACGTATGGTTTAAAACAAAAATAAGAGAAATATTTAACTTATAACAAATAGATAAAATAAATTCAAAAAGTTACAATTTAACATACTTTCCACTGGGAACAGAAGAAGAAACAGTGCTCATTCTCATTTTAAAAATGATATATTACCTTATAATATTAATATTTTCATTTTAACTCTTAATATTCGATCAGAAAACAATCTATTTCCCTACAGCATAGGCGGAATCTTTCATTAAAATGATAAACTATGACTGAACACGTTTAGACGTTATCGGCAATGAAAACTGTCAGCAATGATTTAAAGAAGAAAAAGTCGTGAATTGCTTCGATTCTTTATGTCGTAGATTGATCATTTGTTTGCTTTACTGTTTCTCTGATATTCTCATTCTGTTACATACACGTGGATCTAGCTCCTTTGAAAGGAACCTAAGAATATTATTTTCTCTTCCTTTATTTGTTTCGATGATAAAAATATAATATTGACCCAAATTTATTTTTAAAATACTATGCTGTTTCTTAAATAATATTAGACTTTAAGGTGTGTCTGCATTTTAAACAAGAGGCTAACGCTCTGACCATGGACTTATTACTTTAATTTGATTTTGAATCTTCATATGGCACAAATATTTATACTGTGAATCTTGTACTTCTCCATTTTTATGATGGTTTGATTAGGCATGGATCCCCTTCAATAAGAATATTATTAGTATTTCCCTTTAATTTAAGTTATTGTTGATTTTTTATGTACAGTATAAATCAGGCATCGGCAACCTATGGCACTCGGTGCAATTCTCAGGGGTACTCTGCACTACTCTTCAAATTTGTCAATTTTTGAGTGGTTGGAAGTTGACAAGTTTGAATTGGAACTTATTGGACTAACATCTTCAAAATTATAGAAAGCAGTATTTAAGGAATTACGAAAAAATCTGAAAAGTAGCTAACGATAAATTGACAACTATTTTAAATCATTGGATGTCTTTGTTGGTGAGATTTCACTGTTTGAAGAAAATTGCATGTACACTACTTTCCCCTTTGGTTCTACATATGTATGTGGACATATCTTTTCTCATAGGAAAAATATTTTAAGTCCGCATGGAAGTTGTTTAGCAACTGAATGGTCAGAATCGTGCCAAACTGAAAGTCACAAATAATACTCCTAATATTGAGTTATGAAGTAGAGCGGTGCTAGGACAAGGTTTCCATTAAAATGTTTTTTTATTTAATAATATTGAAAAGGAATACTTATGTTTTATGTTTTTTTATTTCTTTTTTTAATAAATACGTTTAAAAAGTGTGTAATATTAGTGCAATTTAATTTTTTTTATTTATGTTGAAAGAATAGCTATATGTTTCTGTTGATTATTTTTATGTAAATAATTATCTTTAAAGGATGCATAATTAATGTATAATAAAACTCTAAAACTGTATTTTTGACCACTAATCCCTAACCCTGTAGGCATTACGGTGGGAATCGAATCATTTCAAATATTTCACACAGTGTGGCACTCTGAATCATATAGACAAATTAGTTTGGCACACCACAGCTACAAGGTTTCTAACTCCTGGCGTAAATGAATAGCATCTGAAACAAGGAATCTTTAGTTTGCTTTTTAACAGTTATTTTCCATTTTGTTACCATACTGCTCAATTTCTGATACTAGCTATCACGTTTTCTACACAAAGTGATGAAATTGTTTCATAACATAGTTTGCATTTTTAAAGAGAAACTACACAACATTTAAAACACTTTTTTAAGTATAATCCATTTGTTTAATCACCCTTCGTCTGTCGAATCCTCCTAAATGACACTTTTTCCCGAGGTGAAAGGTGTTGGCGTGTCATTGTCTTAATGGGCCTTCTTCCGATTGCAGTGAAGGTGGATTAGGCGTTTGCATGTGAATCAAGAAGTGGGTTAAATTTAGAGCAAG
This sequence comes from Trichonephila clavata, assembly GCA_019973975.1. Classification (NCBI taxonomy): domain Eukaryota; kingdom Metazoa; phylum Arthropoda; class Arachnida; order Araneae; family Nephilidae; genus Trichonephila; species Trichonephila clavata. The sequence goes on along the minus strand of BMAO01002559.1, from coordinate 146,088 downwards.
CCCAAATGCTCCCTTAACCTACAAACGGAAGGAGTTTTTCATAAAGATAGGGGAGGAAAGGAGTTCCGGTCCAGTTGTCAGACGAGCAGTCGAACTAGACACCGACTGCGAGCTTATGTGCCATGATTATACTCAGCGTAGTGGTCACACTTTTCTTTATCCGACCGGGACAGGCTTTTCCCCGGGGTGCCCCGGCGGAAGCATGCGAATCGCTACTGCCCCGGCACTATGGAACAGAGCCGAAGAATCCTGAACACTCGCCATACTCGTTTTTAGCTTCTTCCAATCATTATCATTATAGAATGGATGGAATTCAAGGTGAGTGAAAGTTCATTATTTTCTTCATCGTTTCAGGCAGTTTCTATAAACATTTTTGTGGTTATTTGAGGCTTGAGTAATTTGCAGCAAAAAATTCTTTGTTGGAGATTTTTTTTTTTCCATTTCCAAATAAAATACTTCTGGAGATAGAATAGTAGTAAAGTTAATATATATTTTATTTAGAAAAAAAGTGAGTGAGAAAGTATCACTTAAGAGGGAAATAGGAAAGTATAAGTTGCATAGTATTAATTTTTTTACTAATATTTTAATTATGCTAAGAAAAAATGGTATTTTTCTTTCTTCTTTTCTTCTTTAAATGGTATCGATTGTATTTTAAAATTGAGAATATTTTATTTACTGTAAATTGTCTATAACAAAACGTTTTTACTTCTGTCAAAAACACTTACTGTCTTATATCCCAAATTAACTAGAAGTTTTAGATTACTATTTTTCACTACACTATAGAATTTAAGAAGAAAACCACACACAGAAAAAAGTTAATACATCGAATTTACTTAATATCACCTCGCAATTCGACTATTTCTATGTAATTATCATTTTTGAACAGTATCTGTCCAAACTACAAAAGTATTTAATTCATCCCATTTAGTGACGTTTTGCTAAGCAATAGACGATAAATTTTGTAAAAAAATAAGTTCTAGAGCAATAACATAAATAAAATCTGAATAAAACATTATCTTTTAAACTAGACTAAAAAGTTATATGAAAAATTTAGAGGATATTTCAAATAAAGGGAATCCATTAGATAAAAAAAAATGAAAAAAAACTTGAATTTGTAGATTTTTTTTTTTCATTCTGAAAAATATTTAAGAATTTTTCTACGTGATGTTTCTTTAAAATCATGTATTGCTTATTAGTTTCTAGTGAAAAGAAAAAAATTAGAACTGCTGCGTTGATCTAATCTATTTATAATACATGAATAATTAAATGGCTTCCTTTAGATTCTATTTTACTAGGAAACTTAAGAAAATGATTCCCACGTCGATGGAAGTACCAAGCGCAACTGATTGAATTTTTCTTAGGATAGTGAATTTGTAGTAAACAATAGGGAAAAGAACGCACGTTTCAATAAAACTATTTTTTTTTTATTTTATCGCTTTGTGTGGTTTAAAAAAAATCCTCAAACCTTCATTCTTTTTCAAAATTGGATAAATTCGAGACTATTTTTGCGAGTTCGTCCAAACTTAAAAGACCTAGTAAAAAATTTAAAAAGGATTAAAATTCTACTAATCTTTATAAACAATTCACAACAATGCATTATTGAAAAGACTACGTCTCGGGTAAATAACGAAGAACTTATAATAAATAATTTTTAAAAGAAAATAAAATTTGATTATTATAATTACGCGTATTTATTTAGAAAGAAATTCAGTTTCCATTTTCAAATGTCCTTTTCTTATACGAAATAGGCAAACTGTTAAATAGATTCATTAAAACATATGAACCATATATATCTATAAAATTAAAAATATGTATCAAATATTTCAATAAAAAGCATGCATTATTAAAATGGGAGATATCTCAGGTTAAAATATGCCAGTATTATCTGAAGAAAATACTACGGTATCCTCGAATATTTTACAATCTTAATCAGCGTATTATTAAATATCCTTTTGATAAGTTACATCTCAAAATAAACAAACAAAAAATTAATTACCAAATTAAAATTTTCAATATACATTAACAATGTAAAAGATAAAAATATTCAAGAAAAACGTTTCAAATTTTTACCACATAATTCGTTTTTATTAGAGTACCAAAATGTTTATGATGCATTGTCTCCTTTTTTCATTCAAATATAACTTAAATTTGAAATGAATTATTAGATTTAGTTTTTATATTCAGCTTTATTGATGTCAAAGAATTTAACTTTTGATATATTTTAATATAGTTGTACACTATGCAAAATTATGTTTCCTTTTCAAAGGAAAACCTATGTATAAATTTTAGTTGAAATAGTAAAAAACATGAGTATTTTTACAAAATATGATTTAAATTTTCTTATAAACTACTATCTTGTACATAATTTCTCTCTATCTATAATATTGGTTATTCCTATCATTGTTTTATTATTTAAAATAATATTTAAAATGACAGAGATCCATATCTCTATTTCAAGCCAAATCATTGCATTATCTATAAATATAGATTCAAAACATAAATGATGCATTTAATGTTAAAAAAATTATTCATTCACTGAAAACCAGTGCATATCCAGAGAAATTTCTAAGTAGTTATACTTAGAACAAATATATAAATATTTATGATTTGATGAGGCAGACCGTGAACATATGCTAAATAAGAGGAATAGAGAGATAAACTAAGAAAGGTATAAAAATTATTGTTTGATTGTTTGTACTTATATATTAGTTGCTTTAAATAAACAAGCATATGCAATGAAAATCTGTAAACTCAGAATTAAATGTAATTACAAATAACTAAAAGATACAAAGAAAAGCCGGAACCTTAGAATACTAATACAATAGTTAACCAAGTATGAGAAGGGTACATATATTTAACGTATCTAAGAGAATCATAAAGAAACTCGAGCAATCGTGATATAAGAACATTTACAACAGAGTCTTTGTCTAACAGAAAAAGCCTTGTATGAAAACAATCATGTTAGTATCAGGTGATGAATAAGATCAATATTTCTTTCAAAACACCTCGTATTATTTTTGTCATTTACTATTTTCTTTTATAAAGTAATGTTGACTTCGTTTTTTCCATTCAAAGCTGGCTTCGTTTCCTCCAGAATATATGCATCTACTAACTGAAACAAAAAATTTTGTACCTATTTTACTTCTAAATGATATAGTAGTTATTATGCTAATACTAAAAAAAAAACACTAACCACTCAGCTTTCACTTACAGTTTTATTTAACACTGTATCTGTGAATAGAAGCAATTTGAAAGAATTTATGTTCAACAATATACACTGGTGTCCAAAAGTTAAGAATAAATCGTAAAATGCGAAAAACATGAAGTAAATATTCCTAAAATTATTCCAAATTTCTTGCGGATATTAATTGGGTGAAGAAGAAACATTGGGTTTATGCAAAACTTTTCAGTCGACTACGTCCTGCGCGAAACACCGGCGCATGTCGGAACTCGGAGAAACCGATTCACGCAGCATAGGCAGTTCAGACAAGTTTCGTGCAACTGCTGTGCGAAGGAACGTTGTTAACCATCAAACAAGGTGAATGATGGCACAAAGACGCCAATTGGACATGTTTACGAAAGGAAGAATTGTTGGAATGCTGGAATCCTCACGATCACAAACCGAAGTGTCTCGAATTCTGAATGTGAACCAGTCTGTGATCTCAAGACTGTGGCAGAAGTTTCAAAGAACGGGAGATGTTACCCGACAACCAGTATCAGGTCGACCGAGAGTCACAAACCCTCGCCAAGACCGATATCTGGTAATAAGTGCGCGACGTCAGAGCGGCAGTACCGCCAGAGCACTGGGTTCAGTGCTCACAGTCGCCACAGGAATACGAATTTCGAGACAAACTGTTAACAGGAGACTCAATCATGCTGTCATGTATGCCAGAAGACCAGCAGTTTATATTCCCTTCAAGTCTGCGCATAAACGTGCTCGTTTGAACTGGAGTTTGAAACATCATCATTGGAGTGTGGGAAAGTGGGTTAATGTGATGTTCAGTGACGAGTCCCGTTTTTTTCTGAGTAGTGATTCTCGGCGGGTAACGATATGGAGAGAACGTGGAATACGTTTTGAACCAAGAAACATAACGGAAAGACATTATTTTCCATCAAGGGGAGTAATGGTATGGGCAGGCATCATGTGGACGGCCGCACAGACCTCCATTTCTTTGACACGGGGTCTGTGACTGCTCAAAGATACAGAGACGGAGTTCTTGAGCCTTATGTTCGCTTGTTTCGAGGTGCTGTCGGTCCTGACTTCATATTCATGGATGATAATGCGCCATGTCACCGTGATTGATGACTTCTTTGAAACGGAAAACATCCAGCGCATGTCGTGGCATGCGTACTCCCCTGATTTAAATCCTATCGAGCATGTATGGGATATGCTCGGGAGACAAATTGCAGTCCTTTCGTACCCACCAATCTCCGTTACAGAACTGAAGAGAGCTCTCCAAGAAGCTTGGAACCGTTTGAGCCCACAACTCATTCATCATCTCATAGCAAGTATGGTAAATCCCTGTGCAGCGTGCCTGGCTGTCAGTGGTGACCACACGCCTTATTAAACTGCAGCATCAGTATTTTATTTAATGTTTTCTTTCATTTTTTCTTTAAAGTGTGAATCCTTGCTATGCTCAGTTTTCTTTCAAACTGCTGCTTTGGATAGTAAAATTAATTATTATCATTCTTTTGATTTGTGTGTGCTTCCTTATTTTATAACCATTTTACACTCGCATATCACGTTTCCCGCCATTCTGATTTACAGTTCCTTCTTTATTCACATAATTATCAATTATGCTTAACTTTTGGACACCAGTGTATGTAGAAAAACAATTTTGAACTGAAATAAAAATTATCACTAAATTTATTGTTTAATAGAATCCACACATTCCTTCAACATTCACTTTAAGAAACATTTCATTGAAATTTGTAGGATTTATAAAATAGAAGTGGTGTGTATGTGTGTCCCTTAACTTAATGTGAAACACCAAAACAAATTATAGCCTTTGGATGTGTTAGAACTCTCTCTACTCAATTTAACTGTCAACTTATCGATTACAGTTAACAATTCCAATTGGGTATATTTTAAAATGTACACAATTTAATGAAAAATTTACTTAAGTAATTATTTTTAAAATTGAATTAGATTTTCTCCCTTGACTATAATCCTTTCCACTCAGTTTATTTTAACAGATATCGTTGGGTCACTAAATAAACCAGGTGAGTAACATAATTTTAGCCCTTTAGATCTGGAACATAACGTAATTTTAAATGCAAAAGAGATCCTAAGTAAAGTAAATACCAGATTAAACATCTCAGGAAACAATGGTTTGATTTCAATAAACTGTTAAGTCATGTTATTTCGTTGAGTTTTCTTTTATTCTTTGCAATTTAGAATGATCCTTTTAACATCGAAATCAAAGTAAATAAAAATTCTTGAAGGATTAAATTATTAAAATAAAATGATTTATACTCTTAAGATATTGAATAGTTACGCTGCGTTTAATGACTTGGAAAGTGTAGAGTAGCCCAAAAGCCACAAGTATTCATCCTCACCCAGCCACGAAAATCATAACAAAAACTTCAAAATAATGCAAAATTTTAAGCCTTTTTTTTTTGACGTTTTACAAAAATTAATCTAGATATATAAAACTTAAGTACCACTCTTTATCTTTCTCTAATGAAAGGTATTTTACTTCTTTAACTAAATTTTAGTTAAAGAAAATAGTCTTAGTATATACAAATTACATATACTTTCAAAATTAAATTGCTGTTAACGAAAAAATAGGGAAAATATGGGGAAAAAACAAAGAGAAAAAAGAGAAAATAGTTTTAAAAAGGGAAAGATGTATTCCATCTGAAACGAACCAGAGTTCATATTAGTATTTGGAGATGAATAATCAGTTGACACATCATTATAAAACTCAACAACTTTTATTCATATTCCAAGTATCTTAGTAAATAAATATCCTAATGGCTATCATTTAATAGGAGTGAAGCCCTATCCACGGGGAATCTCAAACCCTAACCAATAATAATTAAGATTCACTTAACTGACACTAGAAACTTTGAAACATTGCGAAGCGAGTTCCATATCTAACATAAATCCACGAGTTTTAATTTAACTCGTTAATGCTAAATAACATTCAAACACTTACTTTGGCGTTTCTGAAATTCTAGGGGGCGCAAGCATTCTGAAAAGTTGAAAATAAAAGATTGTTAATTTACTGAAGGAAGCAAAACAAAATACATTCTGAAATAGTAAATTTTTAAATTCTGATTTACGCTGACATAATATACTTATAAATGTACCAATACTGAACAACGTTTTTGAAAATTAATTTATCACAACAAAATTAAAAACAAATTTATTTATTACTAGTATCGCCCATGGACTTGCCATGTACAAAATTTATCTTAATAATTTGTATGGTTTATAATTAAAGTCGTATTGTGGTTTCAGCGCCAATGTACATTTGTATTGCATTAAATACATTGTTATTGTATGGGGGGCGATGAAAATTATTCTTGAAAATAGGGTCGCAAATACTGAAAGTTTGAGAAGCACTGACTTACTTAATATTTACAATTTTAACTTTTTTACTTACAATTACCCCCTAATCTCACAATTCTCCTCGATCTCACTTCCTAAATCTTTCAATTGCAAACCTAATCTGTATGTATAATGGTTTCTTCCCAAGGCGAGGTTCTTAAATTAATCAATTAATTCCTAAAATATATTGCCCTAGAGGTTAATTTGAAAATGCGTTTTAAACCCTCGATACATCTTTCTGAAAATAAAAAACCTTCTGTGAATTCAATAATGTATAATTTTTAATCGGTTGATATTAGTTTTTCCTGATATATATTTATACTACACACACTATATTATGAGCATTTTATTATTTTATATTCAATACGATATAGATCATACTCATTACATTAGGTATAAAGTACACTTATATATCATATAAAAGAAAAAGCAATGAAGTAAGGTCAGTTAAATTACATGTGTACTTACTTCATTTGAAATTCAAAATGAGTTTGATATATTGTCCCTGACTTAATTACAATTACTCTGATTATAGAACTAGCTTAAAATGTATTAAAGTTGTTTTTTTTTTGGTTTTTTTTTTTTTTTTTTTTTTTTGTAAATGGTGACAATTTTTACTTATTATATTTATTGTGAAAAATAAGACTTAATTTAAGCCTTAGCTTAAAATCTATTAAAAATTTCAGGAAATTCATAAAATCCTGATAATTTACCTGAAACATTTGATTAAATTATGAACTTCAAAATAATTTAGATATATTCCCTACCTAATAGAGGAATATTTAAAAGTTCAGATTCTCTAATGTTATAAGATATTTTTAAGTCTTTTTCTGTGTTATGTAAAAGCAAAGTTACAAGTTTTTCAATAATCCATTCACCATAATTAGATTGGCGAAGTTACATTTTTTGGTATTCTCTTCAAAAAATTCTTTCTGAAAAGAATAATTGAAAAGCTCCAAAAACTTTAACAAGATAAAGTTTTATTGCGGAATATTATTTTAAAAAGAATTCCGCAATTTTTTTTAAAGTACTGAGTTATTAAATAATTTTTTTCACTTTGATAAACTTCTTGTCATTTATTATCATGTGAATAAATTATTTCATAGCAAGCATTTCTTTCATATATTTTAATAAATATTATTACATTATTGCGGAAAATACCTTATATAAAAGATCTTATAACTGGAGCTCTAATTAAATAGTTTCAAGAAATACTTTATGCGAACTTTGAAATAACAATCATAATACATAGAACATTTTAATCCAAAGTGTATTATCAATAAATATATTCACAAAATGTATAAATAAAATAGTTTATTTCCTCGTCTTTCAATCTAATCTTGATATATAATTTGGGCAATGATGCGTTATTTTTCCTGAATTCACCCATCCCAAACTTTTATACAACCACTAACCTCGAATATTCCAAGCATAAATAAACATTTCTTAGAACACTTTTGTGTGTATTGAAAGAATGTATTTGGTTCTTCGTATACTTTCCTGGTATCCCACTTAGCCACATCCTTAACGTATTTGACATTGAAGAAAAATATCTTGCCAAGCTATTTCTTTAATATATTCGACTTAGCTATTTCGACAAAAAGTTAAAAAATAATTGTTTATTACGATCAAGTGATACGGTTACCTATTTGAAATTAGTTGACTCATTGAGGTTAGTTAGGTTGACTCATTAGTTGACTCTATTATCTTTCAGAGTTAATCACGCTTATTTCCTCTTTAGCAAGTGTCTCTAACCAATATTTTTCATGTTTTTAAAAATGGTTAAAGTTGTCATTCAAAATAGTTGTTTAATCATTAAAAATTTATATATAATTTAGTCATATATTGTATTTTTGATATGTTTACGTTTTCAGTTTTAAAGTATTCTTTTTCACTCTAGAGTTTTCAATATTTTATAGTTTTTGTTAACCGTAAGCTGTTAGAATCATACGACTTCCGAGAAAGATTTTTCTGATTGATTCGAATACGCGGGTGATGTAAGATTGCAGCATCCTGTTTTAAAAACGCTGAAGTTTCAATTTTGGGGTGATAAAACTGTGATTATTTCCCGTTAGGTAGGAAAGCTAGAAATTAATTATCATGTAAATTTCAAGATCATTATGAATTAAAATCCCTCGAGATATAGTTTAAGCAAATTATTTCTTATATAGAGTGATTCGCTACCAGACTGACAAACTTGCAGGGTGTGTAGGTTTGCACAAAGACGACTCAGGATCCAAAGGAATGCAGGGTCGCAAATACTGCAGTTGCATGCTATGGGGAAAAGAAACAGAGAAAAAGAACAGAGACCGTCAGAGGCTATTTAGGCTCATTTCGGACCCTAAGCTCATTTTTTTTAACATTTATAAACCCCGTGCACCACCGAATGTATAACACGGGGGTAAACAACACAGACAGAAGAAAGGATTACAACACAAACATCCATGCCTTCTCCGGGATTCGAACCCAGTCCCTGCGGCACCGCAGTCAGCTTCACTGACCACTATACCGGATGGGCGGCCCTAAGCTCATTTGGGCTCAGATCTACAGGCACCCTTCCACTGGCGGATCGAAATTTATATCCAGTAAATCTGGTTTAGTCCAGCCCCTAGGCGCCAGCCCCAAGTGCCCAATGGATAAACCGGTACTGAAAACAGTAATACATTATTACGCAAAACGCCCACATGTGGGCTTAGGAGAGCCCTTGTCGTACGCAACCACATGCAACTTATCAACGTTGGACATCAATGTTTGGGCCGACATTCTTGGAGACCACCTTAATGGACCGTACCTTCTGCTCAGTCCCTTGGACAGTAGGGCATATCTGATCTTCTTGCAACAAATCCTATCCGAACTTCTTGACGCTGCACATGTTCCTCCGTCGTTGCGCCGCTTCATGTGGTACAAGCATGACAAGGTTCCTGCACATTGCAGAATTCACATCTTAAAAAAACACCTCAACCTAACCTTTGTTCAGTGAGGGATATGTCATGGTAGCCCGGTTCATTGGCTTGCAAGATCACCGGATCTATCATGCAGGGACTTCTTCTGGAGTCACATGAAGTATTTGGTGTACGAGACACCCATTTCTTCAGTTGAAGACCTCATCATTCGAATATCTGTAACTGCTGGGAGGATACGTGACATGCCAGGAATTTTCTAGAATGTAAAGAATTCCATACAGTGCCGCTATTGGATCTGCCTCACACCTTCTAGTCAGTTGTAGTACAACATTGCTGTAAAATATTTTCTATCCCATTAATGTGTTACTGTTTCTCCTTTTTTTTTCTCTGATTCTTTGCAACATAGCTCGTAACTACGGCATGTGCGACCTTGCATTCCTATTTGATTCAAAGTCGTCCCAGTACCCTCTACACTCCCTGCAAGCTTGTCGGTCTGTTAGCGAATCACCCTGTATATAATATTTTTGTCTTTCGAATACTTAAAAGCATTGCACTAAAAAAGTTAGAATTTGTTCTTCTTATTATTTTATTTTTAAAATATGTTGTAAATTATGAAATTCTTAAAAACAATGCTTTTATTTAATGAGTTAAAACCAAAAGCAAGATTTTGCAAGAATGTCTAACGTTTTTAAAATTATTATTCCAATTGCAGCTGTAAAATAACTCTATAATAAATCTATTTTATTTTTATTTATTTACACAATTCATGAACCTACTACAGGTGCCTGTGACAATAAATAGCAAAAATATTGTTCTTAATTTCAAAAATGTAAGCATATATGTTGTGAATTTCATACAAATTTTGAAGGACTGTGCACAAAAATTAATTACAACTTCTTAAAATGTTAATGATTTGAAAATTGATGGTTTATGTTTGATATTTCTTCGTAAATAATATTTCATTTTATTTCAAATTAATAACGAGTGGCGTAACATAAACCCCCACAAACCCCGCATTGCGGGGGCCCAGAATTCTAGAGGGCCCAACGCCTGACAGACGCCAAGTAGGTATTTAGGCTTTGGACCCAATAAGTGCCTTTGCCTCTCTAATATTCTTCGTTACACCCCTGGTGATAACATATACATGTTAACAACAAAATCACTGGAAATGCACAAGTAAACTGAATAGTGTCAAAAGTCAAAAGTCAAAGTGTACGAATTCCGAAATGATATTATTAGTACCTACGTTAGATTTAATTGATGTGTCTTTTATATCGCTAAAGTGCAGAAATCAGTTAATCTGTAGATTAGTTAGGTAATGTGTACATTAACTAGAGGGGTCCATTAAAATGCAGAAAAATGCTTCAATTCTCAAATTACCTACACAATTTGCGAAATGCCAGGACAATCTGCACATTATCTACTAAAGTGAAAATGAGATATTTCGTGGAACAACTTTAACGTTTCTATACGCTTAAATTAAATGTTGTTTATTTATGTTTGATACGTAAAAAATCAAGTTAATGCAATCAACACATGAGTTGAAAGAATCAATCATCAATCCATTGAAAAACTACTATACAAAGAATAAAACATTTTAAAATATTACTGCAATTAAGGAATTTGTTTATTTTTTGATATCTAAGGAATTACGTTAATACAATCAAGCAAACAACAAATTAGTTGATAGAATCAAGCATTAGTCAGTTAAAAAACTATAATACAAAAAATCAAATGGTTAAACACTATTACAGGTAAAGTCTTAGTCGGCCATGAAATTTTGTGAACTATAATTTCTTTTATTATGTTGCAATTAATGCATCGGTAAGTGTAGGTATAATTTGTAATATTGGAACTTTTAACATTTAATTTTTTTTTCCAGAAGATACTAGTTGTGGTAATTATATTTATTATAAATTAATTCAAAGAGTATTTTGTCAAATACATGGTGTCTCTCTGCCACTCTTTTCTATATGTTTAGGATAAATTATTCTGTAATGATTCAAAGCTTTTAGTCGAAATTCCTAACAGAAAGAAAATGAGAAAGACAAACTTTTGAACTTTAACTATATAGAAACCGCTATGGGAATATTACCTTGTTACAAGACGAAAAACTTTTGATTCCGCACTTTAACGGAGAAAATTCGTTAATCTGCAGCTTAGCTAGGTAATCTGAACATTAACGACTTTCAAGCTTTAACGGTAACATGTCAATCAATTTAAAGTACAGCTTGAACCACGTATTATTATCTCATATAAAATAATCAGTATGTATTTTGCCCACATGGACTATAAATGTTAGAAGAAAAAATGCCAGAAAGAATGAAAATACCTAAAGGATAGAACTTTAAATCTTGAATTCAGTGTACGTCTTTCAAAATAGAATATTTTACTTAAAGCTCTTTTCCGTTTCCCAAAACATATAATGCTCTGTCATATGTAATCCAGCAAGAATCTCTAAAGTTTCTTTCGATTTTTACAATCCTTACAAAACGTTTTATCCAAACACTTTTCCAATTTTTCGGTTCCCTTAAGAATTATTTTTACTTGTTTCTCTTGACTTAAGAACACAAGTTCTATCTGACGGAAAAACATGTTACTGAATAGGGGAGCATTTTAATTCACAATTTCACATCGTAAGAAAATCGTCAAAATTTGCAATTTTCATTAGGTTTTATGTCTCTTGTACTCGTTTTATTTTCAAAGCTTTCAATAAATGTAGATTTGTGGATTTCGAAAAGCCTTAAATTTATTCTCCACTATTTAATATTTCCTATTCTTTAAAATGATATTCTGGCATCATATTTTATACTGGTACTTCGCTGTGAAAGCATAACGAATAGGTTTTTACAATTTTTTAAGACATTGAAACAAAAAAAACTCTCTGAATATTGAGGAGTTCGAAAGATTTGCTGATAAACCCAAAATCATAAAATTTTAAACATTAGAGAAATATATATTTTCAACTCTGTATTTTTAAATAGATTTTTTTTTCACTAATCAAATGGTAAGGGCGAATTTTCTCGCGCTAGTTAGCACGTTTGAACGGTTAAAAGGAATCATTGATCCATAAACTACATCTTGTTTACAATCGATTTTAAATTGCATTATAAAAAATTCATCAAATAAAAAGTAGAATTTTAACCGCATTGACACAATATTTACCTTTTCTTCGACTTCTGTAGAAGGAAGGATTATCTTCTTTGACTGTATTTATTCTGGCTTTAATTGCTTCCAAATTTATTTTTGTTTTCACGAAACTATTACTTTTATATCTTTTGAAAAAGCAATAATATATAACATTTATATATAATCAAACAAAAATACAAAACAGCAACAATGAACAAAATACTCTAAAATCTGGCGTATAACTCGCACCTATACTTTCGAGCTATAACTTTTAATCTTTTGGTATATTCACCGTATAACGGCACCCCCTTTTTTAGAAAGAAACCTGAAATGTACGCGCGCAATGATGTTATATTTTGAAGTCATTTGTTGGAGGTATATTCCAAGCTTTAGAAAAAAACGTATACTCCAAGAACTACAACCCTTAAGTTCATAAAGAATGTCATTCCTTTTAAATAATCAGTGTTTCTCTATATGTAGAAGTCTATGTTTTTCTTATGCTCAGCTTTTTTTTTTCAATTTTTAAAGCTCATTTTTGTACCCGACGTATAATGCTCACCCGTAAACTTCGATCTCATTTTTTGTGTTAAAAGTGCGCGTTATGCACCGGATTTTACGGGAATTATAATACGCATATACGCATTTCTTGTAACCTACATCACCAAATTTCAATGAAAGTGAAAACAAAAAAATTAGTTTAAATGAATTAAAATTTGATTTCTTATCTACCTATTTCTTTCTTGTTGGTGATATTAATATGTGACTTCAAAATAAGGTTAGTACATTAAAAACACTTCATTTAATGTGTATTCCACCTTCTATTTAAAAGGATAACATTGTCTTAAAGTTTATGCAATGAAAAAGTTGGGAAAGCGTTTTATATAATATCTTTAAAATAAAACCGATCATTAAACAATAACCAAAGATAAGAAAGAATTCCCGGATTTGGAACACTTTTATGTTAATGTTCTCTTTAGTTGGGTGTCACGCTAATTATTCTGTAGTTCATGGTCATTGCAGGAGGTGATATAACAGCGATAATACACTTCTCCGCCTTAACAATAACAATGAACACCTGCAGTTTATATTCATACTTTTATTTAATAATTAGACTTTGTGATGAAAAGTCAACTTAAAATAAGTAGGATAAGAGAAATATATCATGTTACATGTAATCATTCAGTGTTGGTTAATATTAACTCGCGATAAAAAGACAAAAATAACAAAGGAAATTAACCACTTAACAGTTTCATTTTTCTGTCCTATTATGTTACGAAATAAGCATATTTTTGTGAACATTTTTAAGATGAAATCAATTATATAAACTCAAATCAGTTAAATCAGAAATGTTATAACCGTTGAATTTAAAGAATTATGCTAATTTTTATTTTTATTGAAAAAAAAAACTATTTTTTCTTAATGTTTGCTTCTTTTTTCGAAGAAATAAGCGAACTCAAAAGAACACTTTATAAAAATGTATATTATATTTTTAAAAAAATAATATTGAATTAAAGTTTTTTTTTTTTTTATTCTCTTAAAAATATGTTTTTCTTTTTTGTGGTAAATTTTAAAACACGGGGAGACAAGCATAGTCCAACATCATACAATCGGGACGAAAATATCTTGGTTTTTTTTTCCCATCCGTTTTCCAAAATCGTTTCTTTTCTAACAACACACAAAACATTGCCTTGCTGGTTTCAATTTTTTGTCGGGGTGAAGAATCACTTTTAAAAAGTTTTTTATGTCAATCGCAAAAGACTGGGCAAAATTTCTGGTCATCTTTTTTTCTCATTTACCTAATAAAATCATTTTAATATCAAGCTTGAAATTCAAATGAGAAAATTTTCCTCACAGTTTCTGATATAAAACGAAAGCAATCTACAATGATGCATCTAAAAGATGGAAGAATATTTTTTGTATTATTTCTTGCCTCTTATTTTTGTTATTGGGTAATATGTGAGATGCTGATCCATTCTATCTTCACCACAAGAGAAGTTCAATTACAAACTTTCATTACTTCTAGAATCATTTACAAAAATTTCAGACTCACTATCTGAATAAATATCCGATTTATTTTCTGTTACGAGTCTCTCATAATCACTCACTTTTCTTCTATTTTAAGCTCCAAATTTGAAAGAAATAGTGTTCGTAGCTTGCGGTATACCTATCAAGTAAAAAGAAAATTCCTGCCTTATCTAGTCTAAAAGAATGCAGTAAAACTAAACCTCGAAACTGGTTTAGGCAATGTTTTGTAATCCTAACTTAACTCGACTATTAGAGACATCTTTAAGAAACATTGCACACTAAACGAGCAAAAAATACGGGCAAATCAGAGGATTGGAGTAGAAAAAAGTATTGCCCGAGCGCCGCTCGGGAAAATCAGAGAAGTACTGTTTAAAGTGCCCGAGTGGCGTTCGGGCAAAACTGGGAAATGGTTAACCCCAAATATGGTACTTAGAAGTTGAGAAATGAAAATTGCTGCATTCAGTTAATGTTTTGTTTCCTGTTAGTTACAACTTATCTGTGTTTGTTGTAAAATTCATAACTGAAGGTTTACCAAGTTAATAACACATGAATAGTTAAAAATAGTTTTGAAAATATTTGATTGTACCTATTTTTCTTAATATAAATTTTTAAAAAATATCTTTGCAAACTAATGATGCTGCAGATTGCACTCACATCCATCTCGTTTGAAAAATGATATGTTTTAGTTTCTAATGGGTGGCATATTAGCCTTTGCAGATACTGCAAGTCCGAAAATGTGAGAGCCATTTCATTGATGTCCCCATCAAGTGGTGGTTCTCGCTACCAAATTTTTACGCTTCAATTTATTCAGTTCTAGCTCCCTTTGGATGTTAAAAATAACCATGATTTGATTTTCCGAGAGTGCCAGAACCAAATTGATACTCAAGAGATCTTTTACATATCACTTAATCATATGACATGATTGCTACGATTTTAGCATCTATAAAATCTATCGACTACAGCTGAGATTGAACCTTGGGCTTACAAGGCGAGTACACTACCTCTAAGTCCCTGAACTGACTAAAAATGATAATATAAATTTATTTAATTTGCTACTGTTAAGAATGACACAACTTGTCTTATGAGTAAAAAAATTAACAAAACAGCCTTAAATTATTGTTCATAAAATAAATAACTTTTATAATTTCATACATTTATCTGTATTTCTGTTTTGAAAAAAAATTCAATAATGCTATTGTAAATAGTAACTTCTATATCCTTTAATTAATTCAGAGATTAATTAAATGTTAAAAATAAATGTTTTTTGAGATAAATGTTTTGAATTATGCTATTGCAGCAACTGAAAATAAATCAACAGATATAAATAAGGATATTCTTAACCCAAAAAGGAAATTGCGATTTTCCATAAAAATAGCAAGGTTAACTTAATGATGTCGAACTCGTGTCTGGCATTGTCGAGTAGCGGGTTCGAGTCCTGATGTCATTGATGACCCACCATGTACAAAAGCTAATACACGTTAAATTTATGAGCTTCAAAGACCTCCCATTGGTGATGTGTGGAAGTTGGAGCAATAGGATGTCAGCTCAGGGATCGTCATCGTTACTTTGTTCGGAATTATAGCCCTCGTGTTGCTTTTAAGTAGAGCATTAATAAACCCTGACTCCCTAACTTTCCATAAAAATATATTAGCAACGAAATTTCCAATTATAACATATATACTAATGGTAAAATGCATTAAGAAAATCCTGAAAATCAAACCGTTTTTTTTCTTCTAACATAAATAGGTAACAAACTTATATGCCTTACAAAAATATCCTACTGAAATTTTGTGCTCGAATCTCATCGGATAATATACGAATAGATTCGTATAATATAGAACCAGATTTTATAATTAATTTTATTAATCTTATATTTTTTCCCCTTCATAACTGAATTTGAATAGTTTTAATCATAATCAACTAGCAACGTAGACAAAATAACACCTATAATAACGAATCTATATGTACTATTATAAACATATACAGAGTGATTCATTACGAGTGAGACAAATTTGCATGCAAGAAGGGTAGGGAGCATACAATGGAGATTCGGAATCATCCAGTAATGTAGTGTCAAAAACGCACTTTGTGTGTATGGGGTAGAGGGCGTCGTACCGTCGTACGACTGCACAACGATCCCTCTTAAAACCAGTATTTAAGAACATATAGTTAAAGTAATAGGATGGACGAATACTGAAACTTGAAATGTCTGAATTGGACAACCTTCATTCCATTTCCCCTTATTATGGACTTCGAATAATTCTATTTTACCGGAACATGTGCTGCACAAAGCCGTTTGTATGTAAATATTTGGGCCTTATAGATTACCACCTTGCTTGGACTTCTACAGAAGTGATGTTGAAATCATTAGTAATCGAGACTCACATTTAATCAGTTGAATATTTAATAATTCACAATTTTGTAGCTGCCAGAGAGATCTAACACGACTGAAATTTTCTAGATTATTCGGGATTTTATGTGGCACGGCTGTGAAGCCTGTGTGAGTACTTGGGATCAAAGTTCTGTATCATGTGTACTTTTCACCAATGTTTTATTATACAAACAAGGCACAATTTCTGTTCTTGTATTTTAATGGGGTTTTTTTTTACCCAGAATAATGGAGAAAGCATTTCTGGCCCTGCAATCAAATGGGATTCCATGCCGTCTTTGTGTTTTCTGCAAATTTGCCACACTATTAACTAATCAACCTGTATTATAGGAAATTGGGTAAACTTGAGGCCTTGTGGAATGACTTAATCAATTCAAAAGTTGGACTTAAATGTTTATCTTTGTTAGATTGCTTTATCATAAGTTACAACGTAGAAATTATCCAATGAAGTAGATTTTCTCTTGGCTCTTGAAATTCAGATAATATCCTTTTTAAAAAGAAGTAACTTTTACTGTAAAATTACGTGGCATCAATTTTCGCTATGCCTTCTTATTAAAGAGACAAATCTAATAAATATAGAAAATCTAATAAGTATGGAAATCTAATAAATATGGAAAATCTTATTGATGTATAAAATTTAATAAATATAGAATGGCGCATTAACTTTTCGTCGCATACAAGAGCAACTACTTAAAATAATTCTATAATGAGAGATTACACTATCTAACTGGTAGCAGTGGCGAAAATTAAGTATCTTTAAAAATATCATAATTTAATTTAAGTAGCTTTTACGATACATCCAACACAAAGTTTGGTACTTCATTCAAATTTTATTAGGAGACAGCCTCTTTCATTTCTAACGTACTCAATTTAATTAAGGCTGCGATATTAAAAGGGCACACAAGTTGCTTCAAATGTAATATAATCACAACGTGTCTATATTTTTATTTATCTTCCCAATATTTGTGATTGCATCTTGGGATTTAAAAGGTTCTCAGAAATAAAATTTCATTGAGGTTAGAGGGTTTCAACATTCCATTTACTCCCCATTTTGAGAGTGGGTTTCACGAAGTTTTTCGTGTCTTATCTTTCATTTGAGGGATAAACGAAAACTTCAAAATTCTAGAACCGTGACTTATAAGCAAAAAGTAAATATATACTGCTGCGACTGGCTGAGTATGTGATAGAATTTTCTTCGGATTTAGTTTACATATATATATATATATATATATATATAATTCTGCTAATATTGTCTTAGGGATGAAACACATCAAAATAAATGTTCAAAATGTGTGAAAACCGTATATGGTGGTGAAAACCTTCATCCGAAAACAGCCCAGGCTTTTAACCCCTAAATGCGTGAATTTTTATTTTTAATAACTAAAATTTGAAACCAACCCAGAAATGGGTGTAGTTAATGGAAAAAATACAGAAAACCGCATAAGAATATTTTTTTATTTTTAAAACAACTACAAAATATTACATTTTTCTTGTATAAATTTGTCTGTATATACAAAAATATAAATACAGGGTATTTCATAATTACCACCAAGGTTTAGAAACGCTGTAGTAAAAAAAACTCAGATGAATACAGCAAAAAAGAATATATGAAAGAATTTTTTTATTTACATAAAAAATTTTACAGGTGCTCTGTATGCCAGCCCTTGTTCAGACGGTATATATCAATGTGACAGTTCAATTCTTGCCACCCTCTACTTAACGTGGTACTATCAACGTTATTGACAGCGTTACAACATTATTGACAACGTTACAACGTCTTTGATAAACTTTGTCTTTTACGTAAAACCCAAGTTTTCGCTCCCTCTTTGTTGTGTAATGTAGCAGAACTGCATGAAAGTATAACACGTCAATAACGTAGATAGTATCATGTTAAGTAGAGTATGGCAGGAACTAGACTATCAATTTGATGTATGCCGTGTGATCAAGGGTTCACCTATGGAACACTGGTAAAACATGTAAAAAAATTGAAGTTTTTCTGTATTCTTTCATATGTTCTTTTTGCTGTGTTCGTCTTAGTTTCTTTTTTACTACAGCGCTCCGAATCCTTGGTAGGAATTATGGTTAACCCTATATCGTTTGTTACTCTTGTCTTGTTTCTATCCAAAAACAATTTTCCTGCATGTTTTTATTACTTTTTATATAAATAATCGGAATTTATAACACCCACAGAAATGAGAAGGCGCACCAAGAATGAAAATTCTCACAAGTAAAGAAATAAACTGTAAAAGGTTCTAGATGCGTTCGGAACCGATAAAATAGGTTTTGTAAAATTAAAATTTAAAAAAAAACTCTATGCAAGGTTGCTAGATAAAGATACACGAGGGTAGAGGTCTATATCGTTGTACATTTACAGGTTCAAAGCTTATATATAGAATGGGAAATCGAAAAAGGTACAAAATAGAAATAATTATACCTGAGAAAAATTTCCTAGTGCCTAAAAGAAAGATGCTTCAAAGACCACAGATTTAATGCTTGTCCGAAGAGTTGGGAAAGTTTTTAAGAAATGAGAAACTATTTAAAGATCTTCATGCCCTAATGGATTGATGCATGCAAAATAATTAATAAAATAATATACTTGAAATTTAAAATCCACCACCAGTGTTTAACACTAGAAAGACTGAAATTTAGTATATACCTATATTGCTCAAAAGCAGTCAAAATGACTGCAGTGTGAAAGAATAACTAATGTGTAAAGTATTTGGTTTAAAATAAATTTTTAATATTTTTTACTTTATCTTCAGTCATATAACAAGTTATTATATATATATATATAGTAGCTATTAACAATTTTAAAAAATTTACTTCACTTGGGAAAAAATATACTTTAAAAAATTCTAAGAAATGGTGTCATTAAATACGCCATTTTTTTTTTTCTTTTTTCTTATTGAAATTAATAATCAGTCAAAATGACTTCCTTGGGCAATCTAGTGTTAAATAATTCTTATTATCATAAGTAGATATTTTTAAAGAAATATCCTAATAGGGCTTAAAAATTTAGTCTGTAGCCCCTGTGAAGCTTGAAAAAAGTTAAGGCAATTAACTAAATTAAAAAAAACTATAACTTGAAAGTTTTAAATGACGAATATGTTTTTAGAAACCATTGTTTAATTTTTTTTCTTTGTTAATGATTGAGAATCCAAATGATTTAATAAATTTTTCTTCGCATATTTTGAAGATATATTGCATAGAGTTATTAAAAATGAATTCTTGGAAATTCAGTAAAAAGTACTTATTAAGTAAAAGGTTGAAAAGTCTTCTTGTTTCATCATAATTAATATAATTCTCTTTAATGAGAGTACCTGTTACTTTCATGTTAAAATAAAAAAAGGAACTCACAAGTTTCACAATTCTATTTGTTTTGTAGCGTTGTATCAAATGCATTGGTTGCAAATTGCGAGTCGACATAGTTTAGTTTTTATCAAATCATCAATTTGCTTCCAATCGTTACATTTTTTCTCTTTATTTACTTTGCTTTTTCATATTCCCTTTTTTCAAACTTCATACAAATATGCATAAAAGTTAAATTCAAGAAAAATAAAAATACTAAAATATTCATCAATTTATTCAAGAAGAATCTTTCAGCTCTCTTTTCCAATTATTTTGCAATGTAATATCAAAACACTTGAAAGTATAATCAATAAACGATTCTGAATATTAAAAAAAATTTAATGGAAAGGAAATACTTTTATACAAACATGCAGCTCATTTATAAATGGTAATTATATTTCCACGATTTCTTTCAAGTAGGAGAAATTAATTTTCGAACATATATTAAATTTTTTCCTCTTCTCCTTTTTGTGGAAAAATTCAGAAAATTTACTATTTCATAGAAATTTCATTTTATATATACGGAATAAGAACGTTGAAAACTCCTTCAGAAAAATATTCAGCAAAGATATTTTTAGAAATTAAATTAAATTTTTTTCAGTTTAGTGCTTTGAGTCATAAGTTCTCGAAAAAGTAAGAGTTAGGAAATACAAGTTTCCAAAAATAGCTTGTGGAAATTGATATACTTCAAAAGTTGCGTTCCTTTTCTTGTTTTCATATAAAGCTGTATTTTCAAAAACATATATGTTTCATTAAAATGATTTTTTTTCAAAAATTGTCACTCGCAGACGACGAAATTTTTAAAACACAAATTCATCAGTCTCTCTCACTCTCAAGCTCGTTGTCAACTCTTGAGGAAACTGTAAATTGTTGGGAAAAGCATTTATTATTTTTTCTTGTTTCGAATTAGCTCTTTTTTCCCTTTTTTTACAATTACGTACATTTTTTATGTATATTTTTTCACTCTCTTATAAAATTTTCTTTTTTTTATGTTAATTCATAAAAGAATTGAAAGTTACGTTTTGAAATCATATCACACCTTCTACTTTCCTACTGCTAAAAGGAAATTCGGTACATTTCCTAAATTGCAAATAGTAAAATCAAAATTATTCATTTGTTTCGAATGTGCATGTCTTGCGAACAGAAGTCTCGAATTGTTGTGCTTCTGCTACAGCATATGACTACGATGTTATTTGTTAATTGATTGCCTTGAAAAAGGCAGAACAATTACAGGCGAATATCACTCCCACCTTCTTGGCCACTAGAATGCCGAAATTCGCAAGAAGAGACCTGTCTTGAAGAAGGAAAAAGTCATCTTTTACCTAGACAACGCAACTGTACGCAAAGTGTGTTGGCGATTTGAAAGCTGCAGGATTTGGGGTATGATTCAACCGATCCCTCCCCCCTATTCTCCTTATTTGGCACCCTTAGATTTATATCTGTTCCCAAACTTAGCTCTTTAATTGGTTCACCCGTACACCGTACGGGCTACTGAAAGCTGGCCTCAACCGGTTTGTCCGTACGCTGTACAGGCACTGATAAATTCTTCTTTCTATCTTTGATTTGCGCGTATTTTTAATTCTTATAGTGAGATTATTAATACTAGTGTTTTTAAGAGATGCAATTTGCCCATGGTACTGAAATTCTTCTCATATGGGATTTTCTTTGTGATGAAGGTACGAATTTTTCATTGAAGGCAATAATTAGATTCTCGAAATATTCGATAAGGAACAGGGATTCGCAAGGCAATATGAAATTTGTTGCTTGAGAAGAAATGAAAATGGAAAGAAAATCCAAAAACGCCGATATTATCACTGTCCCATTGTAATGTAAGACTTAGTGTAACACCATGCTTCAAATTGTGTGTGTGTGTGTATTTAAAAATGCCCATAATATTCTCAACCGTTTGAAAAAGAGGTACGAAATTAAAAATTTTTTGTAAGAAGGAGAGAAATCCTTTTCAGATACATGAAACACTCTTTATAGCATGCAGAATGTATTTTTAGAAGGCAAACATTTAGAGTTTTTGTGCCTTACAATTATAAAATAAAAAGTAATGTGGAAATTTTAAAATTGAAAATTAAAATGATATTCTTCCATTTTCGCATTTTTTTAAGTATTATGCTTAGTTATATGCAATAAAAAAATGTGCTTTTTTTGGAATCTTTTGGGGCAAAAAAATTAGGCAACTTAAGGGTTAAGAAATTTGTTTCTGGGTAGCTTCGCGTTCAATGAAGAAATTAAAAGGGCAGTAGATAAATATTTTCATAGTCTTCCAGACTCTCACCTCCGGGAAGGAATACTGATGTCGGAGAAACGTTGGACCAAGTGTGTTGATGTCAAAGGAGATTATGTAGAAAAATAAAATTATTTTTAACTGAAAATCGTAGTTTTTAATTTTCAGGCCGAAATCTGTTCATCTTACCATCTTAGGTGTACCGTCTGGTGCTAAGAAAGCAATTTTCTGTAGTTCAATGTCCATTTCTTTAAAAATATTTTAAAATTCTTTGAGAATGCCAATACCGGTACATTTTCCTTTTAACCTCAGTAGTTTGATTAGCTATTCTTTTATTATGAAATTTATATATATCGAGCAAAAACTGCTAAACGTGTGTGTGCATTATTTACATCATTACTCTCATCTAAAGAAATCTAATTTATAGCAGAAAACTTTTAAGTAGCTATGTATTTGTGAAAAAAAATGTTTCTTTCTAATTCTATTATATAATTTAACTCATTAATTATTAACTAACTCTAACTCTTGCTTGAATATGCTGATTTCTTCCTATATAATCAAAGCATTCCATTTTATACTACTCATTTTTTCTTTGATAGTATACCTCTAACTTCAGTAGAGGAAGTATGATCTATAGGAATTTTTGATAATAAGTTTTCTGGGAAAAAGCACATAGTTCATTATTTAAAAAATGGGATAAACTACTACAAGTGTTAAATCTCTTTGACCGTAACAGTTTCAGTATTAAAAAAAATTCATGCTCTTATCTACAAGCAAGTTATTGTGCCTTTCATATAGCTTCAAAATGAGGAGTCCTGATCTTAACAAGATCTGCTCTAAGATACTTTGCCATATTCAGAGACGAATTTCATTGTGTGTCATCTGCGGTTAACTAATAGCTAGTTATGAATCCATTTTTTTAATTTCTGGTTTTTTCCCTTTGATATCATCCAAAAATAATCTATTCACGTCTTTTGTGTCATTAGCAGCTAAAACTGGTTAATGCTTTTAGATTCAGGGACATCCACGTAATCAACTGACACAATAAGGATGAAGATTTTTTTATCCATTGGCTTTACCACTGGAAGCAAAGTTAATAATCGTGTTGGTTTTGCGCAATCTAGTTTTTTTATAATGATATTGAAATTGAACGTCATAAACTCAAAATTCACGACGAATGTAATGTTTTCATAGCCAAACTCTTAAAGTATCCAACTACGATCGGAACCATGATTTTGAAAATGCACATGAATATTTTTTATATTTAGTGTCATTTGAATTAGAAAATACATGTGAAATTGATTTAAAAATATTATCTCAATAAATAATTATTTAAATGCAATTTTTTGGCAAAAAATAACATGTTTTCAAAGCATTCTCCTTTTATGAGCAATGCTTATATAATAATAATAATAATAGAGAGTCTTCTTATATATGGTTAAGATTTCTCAGCCGAGCCTGAACTAGAATTTTGAAAAATTCCCATTATTTTCAAAGTTACTATCAATTGAAATAATAATCGGTGTTTTATTTGTTAAAACTTTTCTATTCTGTTTTATTAAAATGTGAAAAATCTATTTCTAAATTATATATTTCAAAGTATTTTATTCGTTTACTTAAAGATTATTTCGTTTCAAAGTTTCGTTAACTCTTCTTCCTCTAGATAAGTATTAAACTTTTTAAATCTGGTCCACGTAAAGACAGTTCTCAATAACTTATATCAGCCAAAAAATTCAGCTTCCGGGAAAACAAACTAAAACTGCACTTTTCCTGCCGGCATATCAGACTCGGGGGTATCTACTGCCTGACAACAAAGTTATTTCTTTATAATTCAGTTTGAGCAAAATATTTACCGAAAAATTGGGCTGATCAGTAAATTTTGACGCCTGAGTCAATATTTCCTTTGCAATTGTATAATAAATGCATAAAATTAGTTTATTAAAACTGTTTATTAGAGAATTCAATGTATAATATTAGTGTATCAGAGTATTTTGAAATCAAAGATTTAAAATACCCTTGAACTTACGACCTTTTCTGTGTATCCGATTGTAACTCTGTAACCAGGTCATTTTATGTTTATTATTTATTTATTGAATATTTGAATTTTTATCAAAGACCACATATTTTAGATCTTTTTCTTTTTTACTTGGAAATCTCCTCGGTATTTTTTTAATATTATTTTTGGAAGATAACAAATATTCCACCTTTTTTCAAGTAAGTCATTGACTTAGCTAACCCACGAGCAATATTTTGTAAATTTATTTTATTGATTCTAGTGTTATTTTAAGGCTAAAAAAACTTTGTGAAGTATTAAAGTCTTAAGTAACGTGATTGACTGATGAAGCAAAACGTTTCTAAAATCAGTTTAAGGACACCTTTCCAATAGCAATGATAAAAATCAATAAATTGAAAGAAAGGGGAAAACAGTTTATTTACCTTAGAAGAGAAAACTTCTTTTTTTCGCTTTTAAAATTTTATTTTAAAAGAAAAAATATTTTTAGTGAGTTTCTAGTCCAAGAATATATGTTATATTCGAAAAATGTAAATCAAGTTTCACCAAGAAAAGTATTATCTAGAATTAATTGATTATATATGTAGTTAACAGTGAAAGTTTTATTAGTTTGTATCAATGAATTTAGAGAATTCTAGTTTCAATATATCATCACAATAATGAATATTCTTATCTAACAGCTCGAATTAAAAGCGATTTCTTTTTAATGGTGTGCTGAATTTACCTTTCACTAGTTATATTTTTCGAAAGACCAAGAAATTTTAGCATTACTTTCTACAACTTCCATATTAGGCTTTAAAAAATATTTATTTATCTTATTTGCCCAATGCCCGTTCTTGGCTTCTTGGCCATTTGACGCCGAGCCTCTCAGTACCGGCTGACGATGTCGTCAGTCGGGTATTCATCGATTCCAGAGTATTGGAGCAGGGGGTCGCCATCCATTCTGACATGGCAACAGAGTGGGCAGGTCTCATCAGAAGCAAGGCCAAGCCAGTGGTGGTGTGCTTCTTAAAAGTCATGTCCGGTGGTTAGGCGAAAGCGGGCAACAACCTCGGCTCTCTCCAGGTGCCTCGCGATTGGACCCACAGTGGCCAGAGTTTCCCAAGGCTTTACTTGGCTCTTGGTTTTTCGGGTCACGGTAGTACACTGGTAACCAAAAGTTAAGCATAATCGATAATTATGTGAATAAAGAAGGAACTGTAAATCAGAATGGCGGGAAACGTGATATGCGAGTGTAAAATGGTTGTAAAATAAGGAAGCAAATAAAAAGAATGATAATAATTAATTTTATTATCCAAAGGTAGCAGTTTGAAAGAAAACTGAGCATAGCAAGGATTCACACTTTAAAGAAAAAATGAAAGAAAACATTAAATAAAATACTGATGCTGCAGTTTAATAAGGCGTGTGGTCACCACTGACACCCAGGCACGCTGCTTTGCGATTTACCATACTTTCTATGAGATGATGAATGAGTTGTGGGTTTAAACGGTTCCAAGCTTCTTGGAGAGCTCTCTTCAGTTCTGTAACGGAATTTGGGGTGTGTGAAAGGACTGCAAATTGTCTCCCTAGCACATCCCATACATGCTTGATAGGATTTAAATCAGGAGAGTTCGCAGGCCACGATATGCGCTGGATGTTTTCCGTTTCAAAGAAGTCATCAATCAAGGTGACATGGAGCATTATCATCCATGAATATGAAGTCAGGACCGACAGCACCTCGAAACAAGCAAACATAAGGCTCAAGAACTCCGTCTCTGTATCTTTGAGCAGTCACAGATCCCGTGTCAAAGAAATGGAGGTCTGTGCGGCCGTCCACATGATGCCTGCCCATAACATTACTCCCCTTGATGGAAAATGATGTCTTTCCGTTATGTTTCTTGGTTCAAAACGTGTTCCACGTTCTCTCCATATCGTTACCCGCCGAGAATCACTATTCAGACAAAACCGAGACTCATCACTGAACATCACATTGGCCCACTCTCACACTCTCCAATATTGATATTTCAAACTCCAGTTCAAACGAGCACGTTTATGCGCAGACGTGAAGGGAATGCAAACTGCTGGTCTTCTGGCATCAGGACAGCATGATTGAGTCTCCTGTAAACAGTTTGTCCCGAAATTCGTATTCCTGTGGTGACTCTGAGCGCCGAACCCAGTGCTCTGGCAGTACTGGTCTGAACTGCCTATGCTGCGTGAATCGGTTTCTCCGCGTTCCGACATGCGTCGGTGTTTCGCGCAGGACGTAGTCGACTGAAAAGTTTTGCATAAACCCAATGTTTCTTCTTCACCCAATTAATATCCGCAAGAAATTTGGAATAATTTTACGAATATTTACTCCATGTTTTTCGCATTTTACGATTTATGCTTAACTTTTGGACACCAGTGTATATTTTTCGATGAATCTGGAAATAATGTTCTTTGCTCTTCTGAGAGTCAAGGAGTCCGGTTGAGACGACTCGGCTCCCTGCTTGGCTTTTTCGTCAGACCTCTCATTGCCGGGGATCCCAACATGACTTGGGACTCACTGTAAGGCCACAGTCCAGCCATATGAGATTATCTCCTCAATTTTAAAATTATGATTATAAATGTAATTCATTTAAAAAATATGATTATATCTGTAAGTTTTTCCAAATAACAACTACTAAAAATACCTAATTTTCAACAATGTAGATTATCAGTCATAATTTGTGGGAATCTATGTGTTTACAAATTAAGATGTACAGCAAGAGAAATCACACACCTACTACATAAAGTAATTTAAAATAAAATCATTCATAAGACACTTTGTTGATATCAGAAAACAAAAAATTGTTACAAAAAGCAAGATTTCAAACTTTCAGCAAAACGTTTAACAGAAAATCTCGCAAATTCATTTGTGTGTTTATACTGTTTTGTAAAGACATTTCATCAAAGATCTGTGAATCTGTAACGACAATCAGTCACATAATTAAAAGTTATAATAGCAATAACGATCACAGGAAATCCACTATTTGGTCTTCATTTCATTTTGACCAATGTAGAACAGTTATCTCAGTCTTTATTGTTATTGCTTTGTAAAACTATTTGATTCCTTTTGAACAGGGTACTGATCCATTGAACGTTATTGATAGGTCAAGGTTATGCGTGTACAAAATGTTCGAATACACCAGTTCTCTACATCAAAAAATTACGCAACAAATTTCAGATTTTTAAATTCCTTCAAAAATTCAATTTAAAGATTATTTTTGAAAAAATGGTACTATATATTTTCAGCTACAGAACTAGTCAGTAAGCTTAAAACTTTTTAATAGGTGAACCCATGTCCCCTTCGACACGATACATCCAGACACGGTATATCCAGAAACTTAATATATGTTTTTTTTAATTGAAAAACTACCTTGTAAAAATCTTTTAAGCAGTTTACAGTGAACTACAAGTCACTGTAAAAAAAAAAGAAATATTTAGCTAACAATGTAGCAAAGCCTTTTTGCAATGATTCATTCAAAAAAATCTCTTAATTTTAGCTACATAAGACATACAAAAGAATAAATATAAGAATCTATAATAAATTTCTCCGAAGCAAAAATAGATCGAAATATTTGTGTGACGTATTATGCGCCAGTTATGCGTAGAAGTTGTTTTTTGGTGAAGGAGAATAAAAGGCTAAAATATTCATAAGCTTGCTCAGTAACTTTGAATTAAAAAATTTTCATAAAATTCCAAATGAATTTTTAAAAGAATAAATGTTTGTTCTGTACATCCTATGATTACCGTATCGTATCGCGTGATTATTATTCTAGATTGATAGATTTTTGAATGGAACAATTTAAAAACAAAAAAATCTTAAAATGGGGCTTTTTAGAGCTATTTTTAAAAATTCATCAAAAAATTCGGCTTTATAATTTATGTGCCCGAGACAAAAACTGACCTTTAATAAAACTTGGAGCTTTCAAATGGTACAAGAATTGTAATTCTATGACCTTGATGTGTGTGAGAGCTAGGCCATAAAATAAAACAAAAATGTACAAAAGTTGTTTCAACATTCAATTTTAAAAATATAGAACTAATTTAGAAAACATCGCTTATAGAAGTGAACATCACTATCACCTGCAATTTCAGAACAATTATAAATACAACGTAGCTGTTTCTTTTATCAGTAGCTGTCAGCGCTAAACTGAATGATAAATATTCGAATACACAACATTTCACGAGAATTAGTACTCCCTTTTTAGTTGTGTGAAATGCCTTCAGTTTCAGGCTTTCGAAAGCTAAAAGCGAGTGAGGCATCAAGTGACAACAATCTGTATGTTATGTAAATACATGTACGCATTCTTAAAAAAACAGTTTTGTATTTTAGTACTAATTGTTTTGATTAAGTAATGATTTTTTTATATATTATTATTTATGATTTATTGCATTTTTCATTTGATTAGGGTTAAATAAAAATAATTATACAAAACTCACGTTTCTGGAAGAAAAAAAAGCTTAAAAAAACGCTGGGGGAAGATCCTAACGGGAAAAACTCAATGGCGTTAAGTATTGAACTATCGCATAAATGACTGAATGAAAATCGTATCAGTTGGAATAGTATGATATTGTTGCATCAATAATAAAGGTTAACTCAATTCAATAAATTATAGTTTGTAATGCAAATAATATTATATACGCTTTTCTATTATAACTACATAATTTACACTTTTTCAAAATCGAGAAAAGCTTTCAAATAAATAAATGAAACAGGAAATTGAGTGTTTGCATTTCAGTGAAAATTAAAATGGTATTGTTTCCTTTCCCTACTAGGTGACATAATCTGTTTTCAATAATAGCAGTAATTATCTCTCGATTTTGTGCTTTTGAACGAGTGATCAACTATTGAAAAGAAAGCTGTAAAAGTTGATTTTTTAAGGGATTTTTCCAGAAGTTTTTTAAGCAATTGAGGAAATATAATTCAATTATACTTAACTTTTTTCAGGGTAAATGGAAAAGGTCATGAAACTTGCGTAACTAGGAAATGAAATCCTTTTTAAGTAAAAAAAATTATAAACACGTAAATACGAAAGAAGATTTAAGAAAAATTTCGATATCAAACTGAAAAATGAAAATCTGGATTCCATTATAGTTTAAAGAAATAGATGCAAAATTAATAAGCCGAGAAATTGTTTTAATCTAGGCAAATAGTTCAAAGGTTTCTTTAGCATGTATTTAATTTGTCGTTTAAAAATTCTTTCAGCATTAATAATATACCTTTGAAACGAAAATAGTTGTTGCTTTTATTTTAATAAAAAGATTAAGTTAAGTCATTTTTATTCAATAAATCCAAGAACATGAATATAATTCATCAAAATTTCTTATATTAAAATCAAATATTTAAGAGGAGAATCACAGTATTGAATATTATTTTTGTGTGTTTCAAAGGCTGATGAAAATTAATTTCCTCACTGAAATTTTACTTCTTAGGGTTTTAGGAAAATAAATGTATTTCTTTTATTTCCTCCTCTTACATATTTCCATTCCCGAGATTAAAAATTTGTTTCGAAGGTTTTATCATCATTAGACTTAGGATTTAACTAAAAGCAAATTGTTCTTATTCTAATTAAGCTAAAAAAATTATTATTTTTGCTTTTGAATTTTATATATGTAAAATTATGACCTTTCTTAAAGGTACTTGGTTTTAAAGGTGACCATTTTGTCAGATTGTTGCTGTCGTAAAAAGGATGAGGAAGCGTTTATAACTTAATTAACCACATTTCATTAACGAACAAACGGATAAGGCGATGACATAAAAAACCAGAACAAAACAAATAGACAGACACAGACATTTAAGGGTACAAGGACATTCTCGAAAGAGTAAAATGTCAAAATTAAGAGTCTGTTTATGGGACATATATTTTTAAAAATTTCCAATAGAGCTTAAATTTTTTGTGATATTAATAAAGATATTTTAATGATTCAGCAGAAATACAAAAGTAATTTTCTAGTTCAAAGACTTTTTTTTCTATTTAATTTAAGTTGGACATATTTTTTGAGACCTCAAAATACATGCTTATGTTTAGGTACCATTTTTTAAGAAAGCTTTTTAAATATGTAAAATATATTTTTACATATATATATATATATATATATATAACAATACACAAAATATAGTGAACCTATTTTTTTAGTAAAATATTAAGATAATTTCCTCAAAAAAATTATAAAACTTTGTAATTTTGAAATTTTTTTTATTTTTTCCCCTTTTTTATATATATAACTATTTTTTAAAAAACTATGTACTAAGGCTTAAAAAATAGGTTCACAATATGCACAGGCATTCTGTATAAAAGTATAAGAAATTTGGAATCATATAGTGCAATAGTTTTTTTTTAAAGTGTATCTGAATGCAAAAAATTATGCTTTGGAGAAAAAATGAAAACACTAAGAGTAGCAATTTTTTCATATATCATACTATTGACTAATATTTTTCTGCTTTTTTTTATATACCTTTATCAAACATATTTTCATTTAGGTATCATTTTTTGTAAAAGTATTTCTTGAATATACAAAATATTTTACATACATATATAAAACAATGAGCAAAATATACTCAAATAGTTTTTTTATTAAATTATCGTATAATTTCTCTGAAAAACTTCAAAAAGTTTTGAAAATCTCGATTTTTTTTTCTTTCTTTTTTCTCATGTAAACTAGTTTTTCAAAAAAAGTTCAACATTAAAAAGAGAAAAATATTATTGTACCTTTCTATAGTAAAAACACAAGTTAAGGGTTTACATACCTTAAACTCAAGAGGAACTATTTTTTTAAATGCGTCAAAGGCGGTTGTTTGCTTACATTTTTATCAATTACTTTTTTCATATTTTAAGATTACTTTATCTACAAACATCATTTTAGATTCAGAAAAATATGTACTATCTTACAATACTAAAACTGAAAGTTCTAATTTTTTGAAAATGTTTGACGCCCTGGTTTCCTTAACACAGTCACAAAAGCATTCATTCATCGTTCCTGAGATCTCATCTATTTATAGTCTTAGTCAATAGAAAACTGTTAAAATCATACGATTTCCAGTAAAGACTCTTCTAATTGGTCCGAATAAGCGGGTGATGCAAAATTGCATCATCCAGTCTTAAAAACGTTAGCTTTTAAGTTTTAGAGGAAGTATAGTTGTAGTTATTTTCCCTTTAGGCGAGTAAAACCAAAATTATTTATCTCGTGAAGTCTTGGAGAGCTTAAGATAATCATCTATTAAAATCTCTCGAGAGAAAATTTAAGTGAATTATTACATATTTACATAATTAGAATTTTTTTAAAATTATAAAACTCAGACACAAAAAATAGACTTGTGAAGATATGTAGTAAATATTGAATGTAGTAAATTCCACACTGAAAAATTTACCCAAATGTTTTCATAGCAGAAAAGTTCGAAGCATTTATAAATCCGCTTAAAGTAAGACAAACACAAGTATTAGAAATGTAAGCCTCAGTGACAAATTCTTTCGTTACCATATGCTGTTCCAGTTCAGTAATCCATCGTATTTCAGAAACTATGTCTCTGATAATCCTGATTAGCCATCATCAAAGACAGGGAGAGGTCTAAGAAGATTTCCTAGTTGATAACATCCATGTGTTCCTGTCTTACAAAAACTACCGTTAAAGCATTATGGCATAATATGCGATAATCAATTTCTTCCGAGCAAGAAAACATTACTACCAGATTATAATTTACATAAATAACCCAATTTATATAATAAATTACTTAATTTTTTTAAAAAATGGAGAAAAAAGTCTAATAAAATAAATTTAAGGGGACACAACACATACTACGATTCAATAGATAAAAATAGGTCAAAAAGGCGACTAATTGTTTTAATCCTAAATTATTTTTATACAGTTCTCTATAACCTCACAAAATTTGAAAGCTCTAAGTTAAAAAATTATAGAGTTATGATAACTTTTATCTTAATTTTTATTCACATCCCTACTTTAAACATTTATCTCAGAAAGAAAAGTGGCCTAGGTAGCCTAGTGGTCAAGGTAACGGTCATGAATTCGAGCCTAGGGCCGCTGAAGACCCGCTGGGCAAGACTATACCAACTTTTATGATACATAGTTTGATTAATTTCTAAATCGAAATTCCTGAATGTACCTCAACTATTGTAGAAGAAGTAGATTATAAATTTTAAAATTTTTCTTAGTCATACCTTTCGGACAATACCAATGCGCAGCCCCATTGAAAAAAAATATCTTTCGGACACCTGGTACTTAAGACGATAGTGTTTGCAACTCATTTTTGTTTCAAAATTTGAACTACCTTAAATTAAAGAGTATTTTATTTTTTCAGTGCAACTGACTGGTCCTCGGTTCAAAGGGTTCCTGATAGCAGCAATGGACCCGGATACCCACGAGCGGATAGGTGAATGGTATAAAGTAAAAGGCACAAATACTTTACCGTGTTCGGCTATAAGCCATGCTGATCCTTTACCAAAGAAAAGAGTTATTCTACTGTGGAAACCGCCAAAAGACAGACCAAAAGGAGAAGTGATTTTTGTGTAAGTCTCACATGATGTAGTTACGTGTAACACTTAAGGTATCCGAACACGTTTGGTGTACTTTTTTAAAAATTAGCATATTAAAACTTTTTAAGTGCTTTTTCAGAGATCAATACCAATAAGTACTAATATTTGACTAACAATATTTAAAATAAATTATCTAAATTTTACAAAAATTACAATTATAAGTGAAATTTTAGCATTATTTTTGAAAAACTTGAAAACAATTAGAGAAGAAAGTAATAAACCTATATCAGTAAAAGTATTACTAAAACAAGTTAGATGCATTTATATAGAAAATGTACTAAAATTTCAATGTTTTATTAAAATTTAAAAATTTTAGAGCTGATCCAGTAAATATAATAAGAAATGTGACATTCTTTGCGAGACCATTATTTAAATATAACAGGCTATAACTCAGAAAATATTCATATATTTTAATACGTTCTCTAGAAAATAATATATATATCAGACTGTAAAAGTTTTATTGAAGTACATTCATAATACTTTGAGTTATCAGACTCATCGTGATGGATTTTGAACAACTTAAATGCCTACTTCTGGTTGATTTAAAAACCATTTCCAATTTTTCTAATTTTATAGAAACTTAGCCTCTAAGTAACGCAGGAACAAAACAAAGCATGTGTTGTAAAGCCAAGATAGTTCTATTCAATAAAATAAAAGCAAAAAAATATGTGTTCTGACCGGATTTAGTCATTTAAACGCATTTGGATACCTTAATATTTTATAATCCACAATATATATATATAATTCACAATGTGTTTGATTTAAATTAAATTTACGTTTTTCATCTTATAGTACTTCAAAGACAATGAAATTTTAAGTGTATCTAGAGATACGAAATAAATTCAAATGCAATCAAATGCAATAAATTCAAATGTAACGGAGGATGGAAGGGAATATTTTAATCTTCATGACAGATAAATTCAATTTCTCTCAAGTTTTTTGAAACACTAAAATCCACGTAAATAGCGAATATTTTTTTTTTATTTCTTCCAAGCCGACATTTTTTAATTTTTTCTGATCCATTTATTTAAACAAATTAAAATGACAGTTTTTGTTAAATAATTATATCTTATTTTTTATAGTTGAAAATGCATCTTTAAATCTCAGTTATTTTCTTCACTCAGTTTATCAATTACTCAACCTAAGTCTGCATTTACTGTGTTTACATCCCATTTAAGATATTTGCTGAGGTATATTAAATACAATAATTTAAACATTTTTTTTAAAAAAAATTGTAAAAATTATAAAATTAACCTGTGTTTTTGAATTAATACGACTCTTTCTTTATCCTCTGCGGAATTAATTATTTACGTATATGTTGTTTGTGTTGATCGAAAATTTTGAAATGTAATCCTAAGTGTGATACTTCAAAAACTTATTTGTAATGGTAGCTAAGAATGGGAAAAATAAGAAAACATGTTTGTTAGGGTTCATGTATGCCACTAGATGGCGCTATTTAAATGAGAAGCTGTGTACTCTTGTAACGGACAGTTGTAAGAACATTACTGGACGCGGCTGAAAAGGCCATTCGCTCTATGTTAGCGATATTTGTTATATAATTTTTAGTGGAATAAACGTTTTGAAAAGAGATCAACAGGAAAAGTGGAGGCACCGATGAGATAAGTAATTTTGAATAATATTTCTGATAATAATTGATTGAGAAATTAACATTGCTGTGTTTTCAAGTGCCTAGAATTAATTTGAATTAAAAAAAACTGAATTATCTTTGATTTCATTGGTTTACTGCATATATTTGCATTATTTGTTTGGATTTTTTGTGTGTAAATTTTTAATATGAGTGAAACAGAGAAAGCTCAAGTGGCTCAAATTCGTATAGCCAGAGGTCGTGTAAAAGCATCTATGACCAGGCTAGAAAGTTCTTTTGATGAGTTAACTACGAAAAATGAAATTTCTATTCGCTTATCCAGATTGGATGGTTTATTTAAAGAATTCGAAAGATTAGATTCGACTTTGAGTTTAGAGGAATCTGAACTCGAAGAATTTGAAGAAAGATATTTTAATTTGAGTGCAAAATTTAATGATAAATTAGATGAATTAAATGTTTTGAATCTAAGTGGAACACAAAATTCCGTAGCGAGTTCAATTACTTCGAACTCAAATGTTAGTAATTTTAGGTTACCAAAATTAAGTATACCACAGTTTAGTGGTAATTTTAAGGATTGGATAAATTTTAAGGATTTATTTGTGTCTACTGTACATTCACAGATATCACTACCAAACATTGAAAAATTCCAATACTTAAAAGGTTTACTTACTAATGAGCCAGCTTCTTTAATTAAGCATATTCCTTTATCTAATGATTCATATGAAGAAGCTTGGCAAAAATTATTAGATAGGTATGACAACAAAAAACAAATTGTGCAATCTTTAATTAAAATTTTTTTGGATCAAAAACCTATTTTCGAAGCCAATAGTTTAAATTTGCGTAAGTTATTAGACACAAGTGATGAATGCCTAAGAGGTCTTAATGCTTTAGGCGAACAGGCTTCTAGTAAAGACTGCTGGTTGATTTATTTATTATTGCAAAAAATTGATCCAGAAAGTAAACGGTTATGGGCTGTTAAATCATCTGAAGAAGAATTTCCTAACATGAAAGTTTTCCTGGATTTCCTAAACGTGAGGTGTTCTTCTTTAGAATTAATGTCAAACGATGAATCTGAATGTAAACCTCCAATACGGAGTAATAATGTAAAGTCTAATTTTGAAAATGAGAAAATCTTAAAATGTTTAAAATGTAAAGGTTCACATCCTTTATTTAAGTGCATTCAGTTTAAAAATATGCATGTCAATTCTAGAAAAAATTTTGTGAAACGTTTTTCATTGTGCTTTTTATGTTTAAATAATCATCAATTTAAATTTTGCCCTAATCATCATTTAAAATGTTCTCTATGCTTTTCAAAGTTCCATAATACTCTTTTACATGAAGAAAGGTCAAATGCGTTGTTTGCATCTTCGTTAGAGGGAAACGAACCCCCACAGGGTGAAGGAACTAGCGGAGAATCTGGTAACAGAGAAGCGAGTAGGGTCGAAGGTCAAATTGGGGGTCAGGGGATTTATTCAGGGGCTTCGGTGAACAGTAAGTTGAGTCTTTCTTTTCTCCCCACGGCAAATGTAAAAATATATTATAATAATAATAGTAATGAATCGCTTATATGCCGAGCATTATTAGATTCTGGGTCTGAGTGTAGTTTTGTTTCAGAAAGAGTTATAAATATTTTAGGTTTAAAGAGAAAGCACAGTAAAATTTCTCTCCGCGGGATCGCAGGGGTTACTGCAGGTCAAACTAAAGGCAGTGTAAATCTAGTTATCGGATCTAAGTTTTCGAATGAGAGGATTGAAGTGAAGGCTTTTATTTTAAACAATGTCACGTCACCAATACCTTCAGAGTTTTTGGATGTGAAGGATTTGGACTATTTGAAATCAATTACTCTATCAGATGAGGATTTTATGCGTCCTAAAGAATGTGATATAATTTTAGGATCTGATTGTTTTTTTGAAATTCTTCGCAGTGGAAAAATTGTTGGTTCTAAAAATGAACCTATTGCTCAAAGAACTATGTTTGGATGGGTTGTAGCAGGAAAGCTTAATGTTCAAAATAAGGAACCAAATGAATTGTATTCTCATTTTTTGAGCACTGAGAACGACTTAAAAACCGATTCGCTTCTTCAGAGGTTTTGGGAAACGGAGGAATTATCCGTTAAAAAACAATTTTTATCCGATGAGGAACTATTTTGTGAAGATCATTTTCAATCAACTTTTAAATATAATGATCAAGGTAGATTTATAGTAAAATTACCAATATACGGAGACACCTCACGATTGGGTAACACTAAGGGAATAGCAACTTCTCGTTTGCTTGCAATGGAAAAAAGATTTGAAGTCGATAAGGACTTTGAAAGACAGTATAAAAATTTTATGAGAGAATATCAAACATTGGGACATATGACACTCGTGGGGAAAAATTTGAATTCTATGGACTCTAAAATTTATTTCCTTCCTCATCATGCTGTTATGAAAGGTGACAGTGTTTCAACGAAATTACGCGTTGTATTTGATGGCACTTGTAAACCTTCTAATGGAAATTCTCTCAATTCAATTTTGGGAATAGGTAAAATGTTACAGCCTGACCTCTTCACGATTTTAGTGAAATTCAGATTAAATGAAATTGCCTTTTCAGCCGACGTCCAACAGATGTATAGGCAGATACTAGTTGATCGGGAAGATCAAAATTTACAGCTTATTGTGTGGAGAGAATCAAAGGACTCTCCCATACGGGAATATAAATTGTGTACTGTTACATATGGTACAGCATCAGCACCGTATTTAGCTACTCGCTGTTTGTTTCAAGTGGGATTGGAGCTAGAAAGAGATAATCCTACTGTTTCATCCCTTATAAAAGAATCTTTTTACATCGATGATTTAATGGCAGGAGCCACTTCAAGTGAGGAGGCAATCACTTCGATAAAAACACTTTCTCAAGTATTAGAAGCGAGAGGATTCCACTTAAGGAAGTGGCGTTCCAATTCACCAGATGTACTTTCCCGTATTTCCTCAAATTGGGTAGGAAATACCTCTAATTTGGAAATCCATCCTGATGAATGTTCCAAGGCCCTAGGACTTACTTGGAATTCTGTGAAAGATACTTTTATTTTCAATTTGAAAGTAAATTTTCCAGACAATATTACTAAGCGTTCTTTTCTTTCGCAATCGGCAAGATTGTTCGACCCTCTTGGTTTCCTGACTCCATGTACAGTGTATATTAAGATTTTTTATCAACAGTTATGGCTGTTGAAATTAGACTGGGACAGTCCTCTTCCAGATGCACTTGCAACAAAATGGAAAACATTCCGGAAGGAGTTTGAACAAATTTGTTCAATCCACATTCCCAGGTGGATCCACACAGTTAGCCAACAAGTGACTTTGCATGGTTTTTGTGATGCGTCTGAGTTGGCCTACGCTTCGGTCATCTATGCTGTGCAGCCACAAGCCGATGGTAATACCAAGGTGACTCTTCTGGTGGCTAAATCAAGGGTGGCACCTCTAAAGCCTGTGTCTATTCCAAGATTGGAACTCAACGGTGCACTATTGCTTGCACGACTTTATGCAACCTGTAAGAACATCTTTAAGGAGTATGATGTTCACTTATATGCATGGACTGATTCACAAGTGGTTTTATCTTGGCTGTCTTCTCATCCAAGGAACTGGAAGCCTTACATTGCCAATAGAACATCCGAAATTTTGGACTTGGTTCCAGCGGACAGTTGGCGTTACGTGCCCACCAAGATGAATCCAGCTGACATTGCAAGCAGAGGTTTATCACCTAAAGAACTTCCTAGATGTGGTCTATGGTGGGAGGGCCCTCAATGGCTCTCTTGTGGAATGGACTCTTGGCCTAAGCAACCCAAAAGAGATGATCAGACTAGTTTAGTGACAAGGGAAAGAAAAAGGACAGCTTTTAGCTTCCCTGTGTCAGTCAACTGTGACTTTATTGACTCTTTATTTTTAAAATTTTCATCATTTTATAAAATTATTGATATTTTTGCATTTTGTTTTAGATACATCACAAACTGTAAAGCTAGAGTTGGCAAGATGAAATCAAATTTAGATTTCAAAGGTAAATGTCATGTCCCTCCTTTAACCACATATGAAAGGAGACAGGCAAGTAATAAAATTTTTTCGTACATTCAAAATTTATTTTTTAAAGAGGAAATTAATTGCCTTAAAGCTAACAAGCCTGTAGCTAACAAAAGTATACTATCTGCTCTTTGTCCTTTCATAGACAAAGATGGTTTAGTTCGAGTAGGAGGTCGACTTCGAAATTCGACACTCCAATATAGTGCTAAGCACCCAATCATCTTGCCAAATCAGCATGAGATTTGTAACTTAATAGTAAATATGTATCATATTTTATATTTGCATGCTGGATGTAATGTATTATTAGGTATTATTAAGCAGAATTATTGGATTATTGGTATAAAAAAGATTGTAAAAAAATGTATTCATAAATGTATTATATGTTGTAGGTATAGAGCAACTACATCCAAGCAATTGATGGGTGATCTGCCAGCCCATAGAGTAACTCCTAGTAGGCCATTTTCTGCTTGTGGTGTAGATTATGCTGGACCTATCAATGTTTTAAGATATAGAGGCAGAGGAGCAAGGACTACTAAGGGATATATAGCCCTTTTTGTATGTTTCGCTACCAAAGCTCTACATTTGGAACTAGTGAGTGATCTCACTTCTGAGGCTTTTATTGCCTCATTGAAACGCTTTTGTGCTAGAAGAGGAGCACCTAAGCACATTTATTGTGATAATGGTACCACTTTTGTTGGTGCAAGGAGAAATTTGTTAGAAATATTTAAATTTGTTTCTAAACTTAGTAAAAATGAAAATTTTTGCTATTTTTTATCCCAAGTGAATGTAGAGTGGCATTTTAGCCCTCCATTGAGTCCTCATTTTGGAGGATTATGGGAAGCAGGAGTTAAGAGCGTTAAATACCATTTAAAAAGGGTCATTGGTAACACAAATTTAACTTTTGAAGAGTTCAGCACTTTGTTAACACAAGTAGAGGCAATTTTGAACTCAAGGCCTCTAGTCTCTTTGGATAGTGACAATGATCCAGATAGTTTAAATATTTTAACTCCTTCTCATTTTCTCATAGGTGAGGTTCTTACCTCTTCCCCTGAGCATTCTAATGATGATAAACTTTCTCTTCGTTCCCGTTGGGATATTGTCCAAAAAATGAAATTAGGTTTTTGGAGGAAGTGGAAAGTTGATTACTTAAGTAATTTACAAAACAGAACTAAATGGAAATATCCTAACAATAACTTTAAAGTTGGAGAAATTGTAATTGTAAAAGAGGATAATATTCCTCCAACAACCTGGCCTTTAGGTAAAATAATTGAAACGCATCCAGGTAAGGATGGTGTGGTAAGAGTAGTAACTCTTAAAACTGTTAAAGGTCTATTTAAAAGACCAATTCATAAACTTTGTAAACTTCCTCTACATCAAGAATAATTTCTTGATGGGGGGGAGTATGTTAGGGTTCATGTATGCCACTAGATGGCGCTATTTAAATGAGAAGCTGTGTACTCTTGTAACGGACAGTTGTAAGAACATTACTGGACGCGGCTGAAAAGGCCATTCGCTCTATGTTAGCGATATTTGTTATATAATTTTTAGTGGAATAAACGTTTTGAAAAGAGATCAACAATGTTCGACAACAGTTAAAAATTTAAAACGTATATATAAGTGCGTTCATTCTAATATAGGTGTTTCGACATTATGTATTATTATTAATTTCTATGAAAGGTTTGAAATCCCATTTCTAAAACTTAAGGTATCCCATTACTTGCGACAACATTTTTTTAAAAGAATGGAGATATTGGGATTTT
The DNA here is from genome assembly GCA_019973975.1 of Trichonephila clavata. Taxonomy (NCBI): domain Eukaryota; kingdom Metazoa; phylum Arthropoda; class Arachnida; order Araneae; family Nephilidae; genus Trichonephila; species Trichonephila clavata. The sequence continues at coordinate 105,524 of BMAO01002559.1, read as the reverse complement.
TTTGGTTGTTTTTAGTTTTGTTTAGTTACATTTTAAGAAACTATGCTAAAATTATATAAGAAGGAAAGAAGGAAATATTATTACTAAAATGGGGAAAAAATGGGTAAAAAGTTACAAAAAATTACATAAACGGGGCACATTTTGTACCAAAAGTTTATGAACAAATTTTCAATTATAATGTGTTGCTATGTTATTCATTTTTGAAATGACCGACAGGATAAGAGATATTTTAATTTTTACAAAAACTGGAGCAATTGCTTAAAGTAACAGTGCTTATATTCACATACGGGACTGTAAATTTTGTAATAAAACAATGATTGATAAATCTGAAGATTAAAACACGTCTACTATTATACAAAACATACACAAAACATTTCAGTTAATTATTTTCAAAACTTTTTGAGCAATCGCTGTTCCCGTCTGAGCATTTTCAAAAAAGCACATTTTGAGTAAAATGCATTTTAAAGTATGACATCTTGCTTAAAGTAATGGCATCTGCTTTTACTAAAACACTTGTAGTTTTTGTTCTTGTGAACGGAAAATAATAAACTTGGTAGTTTTATAAAGCTTAAAAAATGGCTTATAAAATAAATTCACAAAAAATTGTCAATTTTTGGCAAACTTTACAATTTTAGGGTATTCGGATACTATAAGCCACATTTTCCAAGACTTAGATTGTGTCCGAGATAGCCTAGTTCTTAAGGTCACGAGCTCGTGACCGGTGTGCCAGGAATTAAAGCCTATTACCACTGAAAGCCCACCGTTTAGAGGAGGCTAATGCATGTTAAATCTGTCCAGGCTCAATGTCCTCCCTTTGGTGTGGTGTCATAGTTAGGAGAGGGAGATTGTGTCAGGTGTCCTCCTCGCGCCACTTGGCCCATGTTCAAAATTACGAGGTCCTTCCCTGGTAGCTCACAAGTTGCCTTAGAATGCGAGGCTGATTAAAATAATAAAATTCAATCTTAAATTATAATGGATGCTTTTAACTATAATGTTAAAATTTGCTAGCAGTTTTTATGGTTCTAATAGTAATCATCTTCAAAACTTATACTGTATGTTTTAAAAATACCAACTTTGAAAAAAAATGCACATATTAATTCAAGAGGATTGTAGGTATAAAATAGTAGATATTGCTTTACATCAGGGGTCGGCAACCTATGGCACGCGTGCCAGATGTGGCACGTGAAGCAATTCTCAGTGGCACGCCACCACTCTCTCTACAAAATTATAAGATAAAGCTAAATCGCTCTGTCTCTCCTTTCAACGCCTCACACATTTTTATATAAAAGTTTTATTTCTTACTTTCAGTTCTCTGCCATAAAACGATTCTGCTGAATCAGCTTGCATGCAGTTTGTGTGCTTTATGTAAAAGAAAACATCTTTTGTGTGTTTAAATGTTACTCATTATTAGTGTAAAATATTTAACGCAAATCCAAACTATTGCGTAATACTTGTACAATGAAGTATCATCTATTACTGCTCAGTGAATAAAAAAAATAAAGTAGTTCGTCCTTTACCCACCAAAAGCTTCGGCACTGACGAAAGAAGGAACGAATGTCTTAGGTATAAATCAAAATTCTGCTTAACAAACGTTTTGCAGCGGAAATATGATAAATCAAAATTGTTGTTCTATCAACATATTTAATTTGGATTGAAAATGAATTTGGTGAAAAAGCTGCTCGTGGGATAATTAGGTACGGATAGGGAATCTAATTTCATATCAAATGCCCTTTTAAATATATATGAAGAGCAACTACAATTTTTTGAGTGATGTATGTGTGCTTAAGAGAAATCATACAATTAATTTATTTTATTCTTTTGGTGTGAATCAAGAGTTAATAGAAATAAATATATATTAGGTCACTATTTTTTTTTTCATATTCTTCTAATGTTCTCGATTAGACGTGCCAATATACGAATATTGAGTACAATTACAGTCGAAAGTTGAATATAGTTTGATGCACGTCGTGATTTTTAGGTTACTTATAACTTTGTCACGTTGTTAGTTTTATTGTGAAAACTTGTATTGTTTTGTATAATTATTGCGACAATTCATAGTTAGATATTAAATCAAATGGCGAGTAAAACGAGAAAGCTTGGTGTTCACGGTTCTTGGATGAATTAATTTGGATTTGTTCAACAAAAATGTCGCTCTGTATGTATGCCATGTCGCGAAAGTGTTGTATGTCGTATGTCAAGTGTACAAAGACTTTTTCAAACGAAACAGCAGGTCACATTTACGAATTCCAATGAGAAATGTGAAGTTTTAGAAAGAGCTGTTTCTGGATATAAAAAGGAAATTACATTTTTATGTCAAACAATTCCCGTTTTAGTTCCACCTATCTATGTGAACAATTTTTTCCTCATGAAATACAAGTATATTTTGAGTCCAAAGAAATTGATTAACAGCTGAACATTTATAATTCTATATCAATTTGAAAGTCACAATTTTTACCCCAGATATTGCGACATTAAGTAGGGCTCTGCAAGGTCAAGGTTCGCATTGAAATTTTAATTTTTTATTTAACTATGTTGCATGAACACTTATATTTTATGTTGTTTATTTCTAATTTTATAAATATTTTTAAAAATGCATTATACACTCCCTATTTTATATATTTTATTTATATTGAAGAATAGTCATATATTTTACGTTTACTCCTTGTTTTAATAAAAATTCTTAAGAGATACATATTTATGTGTACAGTTTTAAATTTTTATTTATTTCGGAGGAATAGTTATATTTTATGTTGAATATTTTTGTCAATAAATATCTTTAAATGATGCATAATTAAAGTCTAAATCCGTATTTTTGACCTCTATTCCCTAACTCTGCATATATTGCCGTGGGAATCGAATTGTTTCAAATATTTCCTATTGCATGGCACGCTGAATCATGTTGGTAGGTTGGTTTGGCAAGGCACAGCTAAAAGGTTGCCGACCCCTGCTTTGCATGGTATTTATTATCTGTTAATGGTCCTTATTCTTCAACATATATATTACTCCTAAAGTTTTCAACATCTAAACTACTGCTATATAAATCTGTTTTGTTCAATAACAGAACAGTTAATTTAAATCTATGTTTAAATTTTATTATTTATGAATATTTGCAGAGCAACAGTTCTTGAACATTATGGAGAATACTACTCTGGAATTGTTGCAGGGATACCTCCATCGCATGATGATGAAGAAGATTCATATGATTGAAAAACATTTAGTTGTAAATATTTATTTTTTATCATTGTGTGTAAGCGCAGTAAAGATTTATATATTTGTACAGTTCATTATATTTATTTATAAATAAATCCTTTTCTTCTTGGTTTTGTAGTTAAAATCCTTTTCTGATGTGTTTATTGTTTAGTTTTTTTTTATTTATTTTAAATATTATAGGAAGAACTGCAATTTTACTCGTACTCCCTTCAATGTATTCATCACACAATAAGATCAACTATTTCTCAGTGGTAGTTTTTAAATGAAATTTTTCTTCTTTGATGTGTTTCGAACAATGACTTATATATCTAAATATCTGTAACAGAGATTGATTCCAAACTTGATTGTTTAATTCTTGTGACATGTTATAACAATAAACGTTTCCAAATTATTTTTAAAGTATTAAAATAAGTATAAGCTGTTTTTGCAATTCATTGGGCAAAAATATAAACATACTCATTTTTTAAGTTGTTCGTTTTTTACTTATACTATACATATTTTATATCACACATCGATGAGGTCTTACAAAACAAATACTGTATGAGTCATGTACGAGGACAATTCGGAAAGTAACCTCTGAATTTCTGTAAAAAACAAACTAGGACAGAGGGGAAAAAATTTTATTTACATATCAAAGGTCCAACTCTCCTCTATTTTTCAACATAGTCTCCCCCATTTTTCAAGCACTTGTCGTACCGTTTTACCAATTCCTTCTGCATAAAAAGCGGCCACCTTCAATTTAAACCAATATGTCACAGCGGTTTTTAAGTTCCTCATCATTAGCGAAATGCTGTCCCCCAAGCCACTTCTTCACTGCAGTGATTAAATGGTAATCGGATGAGAACAACAGTCACTACAGACAGCATTCCACTTCGTGACTCATCATGGATATTTGTTCTTCCGTCCTTGAAAAAGCGTGTTCATTAACGCACTACACCTTCACTCATAATGTTTGGCCCGTATACGGCACACAATTCACGATGGATATCAGCTGCTGACAGTTTTTGTGTGTTTTTTTTTGGGAGGGGGAGGGGCCAAAGAAATTTTATCACTCCTCGCATCTCTCATTTTGCGGGATTTTCTATGGCGGCACACAATTTGTCACGTTATAACTAGCAAACTCTTGGCCGTACGACACTCTCATTCGCCAACTGGAAGCTTAGTGAATCAGAGATTGCTCGTGCATTCGATTGAGGGAGCTCCGAAACGTACTTCAGCGCCATGCCTAAATGGCGGTTAGTTTCCGAATTGCCCTCGTATATATATTGGATGAGTATTCTTATATGTAATTCGCATAATATAAATATTCCTTGATATTTTCTGAATTGGATCAAAACTCCGTTTCTCCTTTTCTTACCTTTCCTCTGTACTGTACTATTTCTAAAAAGTCACAATAGAACTTATTTGCTTGTTACATGATTTCATTCAAGTACAAACTAATGTAATCAAACATTAAGTTCTATAACTTTCAAAAACAAAAATCGGAAGAACATTGTAAAATTTTAACCTTACCCACTTTATCACTTTTTTTAATTTGTATCCAACTTAAACAACATGTGAATGATTAAAATACAAGCAAATTATAATGAAAAAGTAAATTTTGTAAGTTTTATTCATTTTTATCTGAAATATAATCAATAAACTGAACATTTATGTTTTAATAGTCTTATCTTTTTAAGCTATCTTTCTTATCATGATTATAATCCTAGAATTTCTTTTGCTTATGTTCCATTAATATTTTGTATGTTCCATTGCTTATATTCTAGTTTATATTAATCAAATTTCCTGAGTTTGAAGCATTTTTAAGAGAGCTTTATAATTATTACTTTTCGTATATTCTTTATTTGTCGCTAAAGTCTTCTGTAAAATTCTGCAGGAAAATATTTTTTGCAAAAAAAATTTCATTACTTCCATTCTTATTGTTAAAAATGTTATGTAACTCCACTAATTGAATTTTAGGCACGTAATAGTTCGCGAAAGCAATTAATTTACAAACATTAAACAATCAACTCGCATGTTGTACAAGATTTTAGTGTTGCAATACAAAGCAACATTTTTGTTAAAAGTTTTTGTAGTATCAAGTAGTTAATTCAATATTTTCTCTTCATACCGCTATCATTTTTATATCTACCTTTCGATTTAACCGAAATTATTTAATACACTAGTTTTACAAAAAATCGACAGCATCCATTTTTCATATGATTATGTGCCATGTTAAAAATCTCTAGAGTGCCAGTTTGGTTTGGGTGCTCAAGGCAAAATTAAATTCCTTGAACAATTTCGCAGTGTCGATACTCAGATGCCTTCCTACAGTGAGGAAATTGGTCTTCAAAATTACATTGTGGCTATATGGTGCCACACTAAAAAGTGAAACCAGCTCCCGTGGAATGTACTAGATCTGCAATCGTAATTACCAATCCACAGCCCCATTTGAAAGAAAAATGTTTTTCTTTTCGTCTCATTATTCTTTCCATTTACCTTTCGATTTAACCTAAAATATTTATTACACTGTCCTTGCAAAAATAAATTATTTGTATTGCAATTTTATGAAGCTAAATACCGAAAGTTTTCAAAAAAAATTTCTTTCTCACTTACTTTATTTAAACTAAAAGATGTCCTTCTGAACTGTAGCATGAACTTTGATAGCCTGAAAAAATAGATAGACTGATTTCATCACAAAGAAAAAGTACAAATACTTTCACCTCCCTTTCGTATTCTCCCTTTTATTTGACAAAAGGGAAGAAAAGTGTGGGAGAAATAGCAATTTTCATAAAAATTCCGCCACAACTTCCCCTCTTTCCTTAGGCCCACTTTTTACGATCCTTTTAAAAGAAAAAAGTAGCACAAAAATAATAAAAAAGCATTTGACAAACGACTTACCACGTGTATGTTTGACAGCTTCATCTCTGTTTACGAACTCACTTAAGATATGGAAACTCACTTAATAAGAGGATGCCGTCAAACCTTTAGTTATTTGTTTATTTTGCTTCTAAAAACATTTTCAGTTATATGGAAACTTCTGTGGCTTAGAAGCTACGCTTCAAGGCGTGGATAAGAAATTTTATAGATCTTGATGCGTGAAAGTTCTAGCTTCTCTCTATTTTACGATAAAAAAAGAGAGTATGCGGTAAAAGTTTACTGTGGGCATTTGACTTTAAATATAGAGTGTTTTCACATGTATTCGAAAAAAGAAAATTTTTATTCCATATATATATACCATTTTGAAAATTTAGCACAAATTATAATTCTAATATTTATATTTAGTTTCTTAGTTTGTTAATTATAGTAGTTTGTGTGCTGGAACAATATATCAAAAATTACCAACAATTCCTCACATATTATTCATAAATGAACGAACTTAAATACATATCTACATAGAAAACATCTCCTTTTCTTATAAAATAAGTATAGTTTTGGCAGGGCACAAACCAAGATTTCACCGAAATCTCTGCCAAATTTAAAAAGTTTACTTTATAAAAAGTATTCAATTACTTCAATTGTTAGTGTTTAAATATTCAATAACATACTTCTTAGTAACAAACTCAACAGAAAATAGTTTAAATTAAGAAAATAACTCCCTTCATTAAATTAGAAAAACGAACGTGTTTATGTACAAAAACATCATCTATGAATTTTAACATTAGAACTAACTTTTTTATGGAAAATGCCAGATTCACAAGTCTTAAAAAAATTATTTATTCAATGATGCTTACTTTTATCAGTGCTGTCTTTTATGTGAACCTGACAATAGTGTATCAAGTAATTAGTGCAAAATAATTTATAATTTCTATATTGCATATCACTGTGAAATATGTGTGATTATTTTGTAATGAGGTATGTTACGTGAGATAGGTATTTTTTACGTAAATATTTTACTAAGATCCGCGTATCATATTTAACAATATAGAGATGTTTCAGAATGTGAAAACTTTAAATAACAGGCACTATATGATGAGGATTTCTAAATGATTGAGATTAGTCTATTGTGCTTTTACTGGTTGTATAATTAAGAATCTAATTTAAGCTTGATATATTCTAATAAATTGTAAATATGCGAGGGAAAGTCATTAAATAAGTCACAAAAGGAAGTAAAAAATAATTTAACATGATAATCACTTGGAAACTACTTTATTTTTCCATATAATCTCCAGCAACGTTGATACACTTATCCCATCATTTTATTATAGCTCCAATTCCAGCTGCATAAAATTCTTCGAGTTGCTGTCTCACCTACATTAGGACTTCATGTTGAACGTCATCGTCATATGCGAATTGTTTACCTCTAAAGTTTTGTTTCTGTGGACCAAACAGATGAATTCGATGCCGAAACAGATGCCTATTCGATTTCATTTTGTGTGTGTTGTGTGTTGTGTGTTTGTGTTGTTGTGTGTTGTGTGTTTTTTTTTTGTGTGTGTTTTGTTTGTTGTGTGTGTGTGTGTTCCTCTGTCATTTGCCGGGTTAGCCAACGTACGCGCACTTTTTGGATATTCAAACGATTATGCATTATGCTGTATGCTAAGCCATGAGAAAATCCTACTGCCGTTTCGATACTATCAATAGTCACTCTTCGATCAGCCCGAATCAATTCTTTCACCTGTTGCTCAGTTGTTTTTGTCGCAATCAAAATTGGAAGGTTGCTTCAATCTCCATCAACAATTTTGGAACGGCCTCGCAAAAATTTCTTGACCCAATTGTACACTACTTTATGTGATAAATACTTCTCTCCATAAACGTGTAATATTTCTTTATGAATATTTTTTATTCCTTTCATCCACACAAATTGCTCTTCTATTGTACAATCATTCAGCACCGTCGCCATTTTTGAAACTGCATTACGTATGCATGTGAATGCTACCTATTCAATATGAATTGAATATCATAAAGCTGTATGCAAATGCAATATATCACCATTATTTGGATATATCTGTTACTACTTTAAATCATGCCATATGCATTTGTGACTTACTGGTTAACCCTCATAACTTATGCTGAAGAATATTTAGACACTCTAAAGATTGAGATTTATATTCAAGGCCGTATGCGAAAACATATAAAATAAACGAAACATATATTTTTAGAAATTACACACTAATAAAAAGTTTATATTTAGAAGAAATATTTTGTGATGTTATGTAAAGTTTGTTATGTTTTAAGCACAAACCAAAGAGGATTAATTAATATAAAAAACAAAGCTCATATATACACTGTTGGGCACCGAGAAATGCATCACCCTGAAGGAAGCACGTAAATAACATGAAATTTACAACATGCATTAGCGGAGGTGAGATATGCAAATGATTAGAATTTCAGCGCAGACACACATCACGCACACCTGTGGAGCCACCTCAAAGCGCTATTTAAGGCTTGGAGATTTCGACGATTTTAAGTTCGGCAATTGCGTTTTTCTTGTGGTTTTTTCAAAAAATGATCAGTTATGACTCGTAGAAAACAGCAATCAGCTTTTGATCAAGTATCCGAGTTCGACAGAGGAAGGATAGTAGTGGCCTACCGAGATTGTGGATTATCCTTCAGGGAAATCGGTAGTCATGTTGGACGAAACGAAACAACTGTAATGCGGATATGTGACCGTTGGATGCAGGAGGGAACGAACGGACCGACGTGGTCGATCGCATCCACCTCAGTGCACCACTTCACGTGAGGACAGACAAATTGTGCTCATGGCAGTGACGGATCGCTTAGTCACATCACGAACCATAGCACAGCACATTGAGTCTGTAACACATCATTCAGTGCCTGCGCGTACCATTCGACGCCGTTTACAGCAGAGTGGTCTGTCCGCAAGACGTCCATTGCTTGGTCTACCCTTGAAGCAGAACCACAGACGTCTCCGCCGCCAATGGTGCGATGATAGAAGGATGTGGGTGGCAGAATGGAATGAAGTTGTCTTTACTGACGAGTCACGCATCTTTCTGTAACACAACGATGGTCGGACTCGAGTCTGGAGACACCGTGGAGAGAGGATACTGAACAGCTGCGCTATGCACCGCCACACTGGTCCTGCACCGGGTATTATGGTATGGGGCGGTATTGGATATCACTCTCGCACTCTAGCACGCATTGCCGGTACTTTAAACAGCCAGCGCTGCATCTCCGAGGTGTTGGAGCCAGTTGTCCTTCCTTACCTTCAGGGATTGGCCACAGCCATATTTCAACAGGATAATGCGCGACCAAACGTGGCAAGCATTGTCCAAAGGTTCTTCGTGAATCACCAGATTGAATTGCTTGCCTGGCCGGCTCGCTCTCCGGATCTTTCGCCGTTAGAAAACATGTGGTCCATGGTTGCTCAACGATTGACGCAGTTTACACCCTCAGCTGCCACACCAGATCAACTTTGGCAACGTGTGGAAGCTGCTTGGTCTACTGTACCCCAAGAACACATCCAAAGTCTCTTTGAATCAATGCAGAGGTGTGTGGCAGCGGTGGTCTCCAACAATGGTGGCTACGCTGGCTATTGATTCTGGCAGGAACCACACTTCACAGAAGTCTATAAATTTAATCATTTGATACTTGGTCAACATGTTATCTACAAAATAAATTTTGTCGTCCTATCTCTTGTCTTTCTTGGTGTTGCATTTACGGTGGCCAGCAGTATATATATTAATAAACGTTTTTCTAACCTTGATTTCGTATAATATGCTTAATGAAATTAAAATTGATCTTTCATAAACTCCAAAGTCCTAATGCCAATTTTTTCCAAGTATATCTTTCAAAATTGTTTTTCTTTCATTTCCTTGGAAATTTTAACCTTTCTCTTTCTTACATAAATTTTGACATCTATCTTAAGAACCTCATGTGCAATAATAAAAGCAAAAAAAAACATAATTCTATTATTATTATTACATTATCATAAAAGAAAAAAAGTTCTGCAAAAAAAAAAATATTATTTTTATGTTGAATATAATCTTTGCTTTTTTAATTTTTAAGCAAAAATAAAGAGTTCGCTTAGAAATACGAAAGATATAGAGTTCTTGATTACAAAATATGTAAAAATATCCTTTTTTTTACTCGTTTCCTTTCATAATATAAACTCCAATCTTAAAGCATAAAAACGTGTGATAATTAAGATATACTGAAATTCTTCTTAAAACAATAAGAAAAAAATTCTTTTATACAATGCGTTGAAAAAATCTAGCTTCTAAAGGAGAGAACATTTTTAACCTATAAATCAAACCTAAACATTAGGGAAGAGATCGAGATTTTTCTTTTATTTAAAAAAAAGTTCAGTATTTACGTACGCTGAAAAGTTGTTCAATGGCATATAGATAAAACGAAAATAATATCTATGTTAAAACACATCATCACAAACATTTTATGTTAAACAAATCATAAGAAAGAAAGAGAAAAGGAGAATTTTTTCTATTTCTTCACATACTTTATTTATTGTTTCTCTCTTTTGAAAAGATCATACAGGTTAAAGAAAGCTAAAATTAAAAATTAATTAAATTAAAACTTTTTCGCAGCTTTGGCGTATTTTCATGAGTAACTTTCATTGCAAACTGATATTTTTATATAAAATATTTCTATTTACAAAGTTAAAAAAAATGTCTTATACTTAAAAGCTGAATAAAGGTCTTGTTTAGTTGGTAATATATTTCTTTATAACTGCTTTGAAAAAATAGAAAGGAACTTCCCAAACTTTGGTATTATGAACTGAAAAAATAACCTATTATAATTTATGAGGATCATTACCAACTTAATGCATAAAACTAATAAATTTTGATATTATATTAATTTCAATGTGAAAAATTTGATCATGAATTGAAAGAATTTGGAGATTTATTTATCTTAATTCAGATATTTAAAATGTCAACAAAGATATCACATTTAATAAAACCCTTTATTATGTTTTTCATCTAATTTTGTTTCAACAGAAATTTATAGATTTGTGACTGAGAGCACGAAAAATATCTTCCAACAATATTAAAAGTCCATGGATTAAATGACACTTAGATTATTGGAATTATAATATAATTAATAATTACTGACAGATAATAAAGTAATCAGAAAAGAAAAATGAAAAGCAATTCGGTACAAAATATACACACTATCATATTTTAATTAAGAAAAAGAAAAATAGCGTGTACTATATATGTGTTACTGTTAAAGTATATAATTCAGTTATTTCATAGAATAACTATGTATTTCATAAAATAACTCGACAAGTCAGTTAAAGTATGTAATAGATGAAAAATTTATACGTTACCCAGTTATTCTATGAAATACTTAGTTATTCTATAAAATAACTAATGGTTGACAGTTAAAGTAAAAAATTAATAATTTCAAAGTTATTTTTTTATAGTTTAATTGATCATAAATAGATAAAAACCTCTCGAAAAATACATTTTATCCCTATTGGGATGATTAATTGGTAATAATAAGGAAAAGCTGATGATATAACTTATTATTTCTCATATTGTTAACATTAGCTATACGGAAGGGGGGGGGTAGAATACGTTTTGCATCTGTTATTGGTACAATTAACTTTCTACTCCTTGAGCTTTAAGTATACCATAATGCTGGAGTAACTAATAATCACGTCGTACTTTTCCTGTGCTATTTTAACATTTATTACTTCTACTATCAAAGTTACTAAATTTTCACGGGTAAGTGCAGCAGTTTTTTCCTTTGGCTCAGGCATATTTAATAAAGATTCAAATCTCTCACGTTGATTTTTTCTTATTTACAGATTAGTTCTATTCTTGCAGAAGTTATTGCTTGAAAACCGGTTGAAAAAATATTTGTTTATAATCCAAAATGTGAAGCGCTAACATAAATACACCGCCTAAATTCTACGTTTAAAGCAAACGAATGAAACATATACACACGTCATTTCAAAGCAGCTATAAGTGGTTCAAAACTGATTAAAAACAGCTAAAATCGATTTAAAAAACTTTCGAGTGCTGTATTTTATACTTTAACGATCAAGTAATCGTTTTCTATGAAATGCTTAGTTAAACTGTAGAATTCAATAATTTTGTGCACTTTAACTGACTTGTCCAATTATTTTATAAAATACCTTAATTATTCTATGAAATAACGGATTTTACACTTTAACGGTAACATATACATAGATCAAAAAGTTACATATCACACACATGAAGATGAACTAGAAAAAAAAAATAGACTATAAACTAGAGCACTGACCTAAAAATAGTAAATTTAATAATACAAGAACTGAACATGACGGGGTAAGTGATTACAACTTTTCATTACAACTACATAAAAACATTTCACAAAAAACCCAAATTTTTTTTTACAAAAAAATAAGTAGAGTTTCGTAAAATTCATAGTAAATCGTTCTTGAAGACTTATGGGGGAAAAAACTGAGTTTTCAGAAATATAATCAATTTTTCAAAATTATTAAAATAGACAAACAGTACAAATTTAAAACTTCAGTTTTTGTTGCTAGTAAGAGAAAAACAGATTCCTCTGAAGTGCAGTGAAAATCATTTAACACGAAACTGTAGGGACTGAATTTTTTTTCTCGAAGAAGATTTTTTTAAAGAATTTCGTATTCAAGGATATTGCAAAAAATATATATATTCAAAAAAATTAAGAGTTATTTAAGTACATTTTATTTACATAGATACATATATATGCATGTATTAAATGAAAATCAATGAAGCAAAAAACATTCAAGTAAACTTAATGAAATTAAAACAAAATTTTTAAGATTTTCTGTTTTTTATCACCAGCTTTAAGAAGCCATATTTTCATTTTAAGAGAAATAAAGGTTTGCTTTTCCCCTGAGCTCTTTACTATTGTGCTCGTGAAAAATCTTCCAAAATAAATACAGTGGGTAAAAAAAGATATATATTTGCACACCTACATTTTGTTTGCAATTCATGAAAAAGAAACATTAAGAAATAAAAAATTGGTATTGCCAAATCAGAATAAGTTTAATCATCCAAAACAAACAGAAAAATTACAATAATATAAATAAAATGCTTTTTTTGTAACAAAATTAAAATATCTCGTGTCAAAAAAGTATTTGCACACCTGCATGAATACAAAAGAAATAAAATATATAAGCAAATTTCAAATAACTAATATTTAGTATGCATTCCTTTAGCATCTATTACTGCTTGTAATCTTGCTGGCATTGATTTAATTAAATTTTCTGTAACAGTAGGGTCAGTACTCGACCACTCTTCAATAAGGGCTTGTTTAAGGGCAGATTTACTTGAATCTTCCTTTTTCTTATTTTTAAATCCACAGAATTCCACAAATTTTCCAAAGATTTAAGTCTGGTGATTGTGGTGGAGTGGCAAGTTTTCTGGATACATGATAAAGCAACACATACTGTTATACCGGCAGTGTGCTTGGGATCATTGTCTTGCTGAAAATAGTACGAATTACTGATACCCAATTTTATTGCACTTTATGGCAAGTTATCTTGCAACACATCAATATAGGTTCGAGCTTTCATATTCCCATCAATGAAACACAAATTACCAACTCCTTTACTAGCCATGCACCCCAAATCATAACAGAACCTCCTCCATGTTTAACTGTAGGTAACACATTTTGGTATGAAAAGCAGTACAAGGTTTTCTGCAAACTAATTTCCTGCCATCTGATTTAAAGTTATTGAACTTACTCTCGTCGGAGAATATGACATTTTTCCAGAAATCAATTGGCTTATTGATATATTCCTTAGTGAATTCAAGTCTCTTCAGTCTATTTTGTTCAGTTATGAGAGGTTTTTTCCTTGGAGATCTCCCATAAATTTGTGCATCATGCAGGACATTTCGAACACTTTGGGCACAGATTTGAACTCCAGATGTTGAAGCGACATCATTGGCTAATGTAATTGCTCTAACAAATGGATTTTTCGATGCTTCTCTTATGATTTTTCGCTTAATTCGCAGTGAAAGTTTCTTTGAGCGTCCAGAGCGCAAGTTATTTGATGTAGATCCTCTTTCTTTATGATGTTTTATAACATACCGAACAGTAGAGAAGCAAACATTTACTTTTTTACTTATTTCTCGATAACTTAGGCCATTTTCACGTAGAGAAACAATTTTTTCTCGCAATGAAATCGGCAATTCAGATTTCTTAGGTGCCATTACAATTTAAAATCGACAATCAACTGATAAAGTTTCGTCAATACCTCCTTTTATAGTCGTCTTACGTATGTTATTTACTGCGGGATGACTGTCAAATATAATTAGCAAAAAAATGCAAATTTGCTTTAAGTTGAGTTGAGTGTGCAAATACTTTTTTGACATAAGATATTTTAATATTGTTGCAAAAAATGTTTTTTATTAATATTATTTTATTTTTTGTAATTAATTTAAATGAATAGGCTTATTTTATTTTTAAAATGCCAATTTTTGTATTTCTTAATGCATTTTCTTATAAATTGTGAACAAAAATGTATGTGTGCAAATACTTTTTGTACCCACTGTATTTAAAAATTGGGGAGGGGAAAAAATCGAATCACAAGATAACAAATTCGTTGAATAGAAAATACATTTCGCTGTTTGGAGGTTATTTTACAAAGAAAATGTTCTTGGTTCCAGGAAAAAGTTTATAAGATAAGAAAATCTTAAAATGGAGGTCCTACTGTAATTAGAAAAAATGAAAAATATCAAAAGTTGCATTAAAAATCAAAACAAATTTTTAGAATACTAAATTTATGAGATTGTGATGGATCTATACGCGTCCTCTCACTAACTCCTTGGGGATTCCTTTAGGGCAAGCATTCTTTCATCCAACTTTCACCGAGGACAGGAAAACGTGATTATGCAAATTAAGTTTAGTATATATATTCTGTATTCGCGAGTTTTAAGAGTTGGTGAAGTGAGAATTAAAGATAAGTGAAGTGAGGATAGCTCAGATGTGAAGTGAATTAATGAGAAGCAAGCAAATTGACAGTAGTACGTAAACAGTGCACGACGCGTGAAGTTGGAATCTCTAAGAAGTGCTTAAGTCAACTATTAGGGTTCAAAGCCACGTTGAATAGTTTAAAGGATTGCAAGAATTCAGGTACTGTAATCTTAATTCAAATTGAAGTCAGAGAGTTAAATTATTAACGCACTTCTTAAATCAAGCTTCATATAAGTTATCGTAAGGATAGATTCGCATGATCGTATATATTGTTCCCGACGCTATCTTGTCTAACTTTCTTGTTCTAGTTGATCAAATTTATCTTAATAAGAGTGTGATTTGTGTCTGTGTTAAATATAGAACGATATAAATAATTTGAGTTCATATTGTCATCTGATCAATTAGTTCCTCCTACACATTTAGCCGGGTTAGAGGGAAGAAGGAATAATTATTCCTTCCAAGATTAGTACGAAATTTGGTTAAATATGTTAATTTTAATCTTGTTCAGACAATGGCAGAAGCATAGAACAAATAATTCTAATATTATTTTAGCTAATTTATTTTTATGTAGCTATACAGTTCAATGCAGCAAAGCATTTATATGAAATATATTTTTTAATTTAATTTAAATATCCTCACGGACAATAAAGACTCCACTCAAGATAAACAAAATATTTAATAAATTGACAGGAATTAGAAGGAAAAGTGAGTTGCAAAGTTTATGAATTACCTCGAATTCGACCGTTCCTGAAGTTAAATCAGCCTCGTTAATGGAATACCTGGCGATAACTTCTTTTGGAAGAAACACGATATTATTCTTATACTCTCTCTGTATAAAAAGGCAATTTTATAATAATATAGCTATTGCAATTCACTTGAAGTCTTAGATATTCGTTAATGGCAGTAAATTTATAAATTTATATAGAAGTAGAAATAGAATGGATGAAATATCTATATTATCGCTTGCAAAAATCTAAGCATAAAACTAAGATTTGTTTTATTTCATTATCGTTTGAATTAACACTTTAATTTGAAAGCAGCAATATCTGATGTTAATTATTTTCTGTTTGTTTTGAATAATTGTGTACTTTTTTACACTAAAAAAAAAGAAGTTTCTTAAAAAATATGTCGGTATTTTTTTATCTATTTTTTATCTTCTCGTTTTACATTTTAATTTTTCTTTTGCCTTCGAATACGATTTTTACTGCTGAATTATAATTTAAAATTCAGCTATCCAAAAATATTTTCAGCTTTGCTTTTCACTTTTTTCAGCGCAAAAACTAATTTATTTCACACTTCAAGAAAAATAAATAATTCTGTATTATGTAAATTAGATCTGACTCTCATTAAGATTTCATTTTAAAGGAGTATTTTTGTATTGCGACAATGGGTTGCTTCAATGTGCTGTTTTTACGGCTTTAAAAGCATGGATATTGTCAAAAAAACACTTTCGTGGGAATTTGAGTTTTCATATTTTCCCTTTCAGAAGATGAATTTATTTTATGTTAAAAAATTACAATTCCGTTCAAGTCTCTTACTTGATAATATTTTTATCAGTTTTTCCTTAGAAATTCTCAAACTCCTTCATCAAATTTATGTGAACAAAAAATGTTTTTTGATAATTCCAGCATACACGCAGAGTGATGTTTGTGTTCGGCCTGTTAAATTTAATATTACTTATATCAAAAAGATTTTTGCTTTTTTTTTTTTAATCTTCTCAATGATGTATTTCTCAAGAAAATTATACGGTGCCTTGAATTTAAAAGTTATTTTTTTAACCAATAAAAATTTTAAAATTCAATCATTATAAATACAGGGGGATTCACTACTTAGCTGTAAAACATGAAACTTTAAATTATTTATTCAAAAATATTGTATCCGTGTTTCGTTTTTCTCTTTTCCGATTTAATTTAAACCAGTAACATAAAAAAAAAATTAAGTCAGTTTCTACTTTGAATGGATGAATAGAAAGAATTTTTATAACATTGAAAATTTGAACAATAATATATATAATAATATAATATATATATATATAATATATATTATATATAAATATAATATACAGAGTGTCCAGCTTTAATATGACCCAATAGCTAATTCCCGAACCGTTCGTTTTAGATATGCACGTAAAGAATGTTTTGACTTTGTTTTCGAACCAAAAAAACCCATTTAGAAAAAAATTACAAAAATTAATTTTTTATACGATCCCCATGTCCTATCACTTATATTTAGGAAAAGATGCAGTATACAAAAACAAAGTAAGCACAAAAAGTTTCATTTTATTACAATAAAAACTGGCCGAGTTATGGAACTTTGAAAATCCTATATTTTATCCATTTTCTCGGCTATTTTCAAGAAGCTAGTAAGGGGCCGTCTCCAAAGTGAAATCAATTGGAACTCTGCTAGGAAACTTTCGCTCTTGCACGTCGCTTTCATGTAAATCGTTTTTAAATTTAAAAGCATACGTTAATAATACAATAATTGAGTACTTAAGAAATAAAATATATTCTGTGTACGTGTATAACATAGAAAAAATAAAATATTTTGGAGGAAGAAAACATTTCAAAAGCAGTTCCAAGAAAATAGACTGGCATGCTGCGGTTTCAGTCTGATTTGCTGCGTTTTTGCTGATCATGGCGAATGTTAAAAATCTGTTGTATAGTTGCTTGCAATTGCATACAGTCGTATTCTAATATTACGAATTCTAGTACGGGAGAACGAGATGTATACAAATGAATATTGCGAAATGATACTGTTTTATGGGCAGTGTAATCGAAATAAAAGAGAGGCGGTTAGAATGCTATTAAATTTCCCACTCGAAGATATCCATCTTATTGTACAATTGCCCGTGCTGTTCAACGCTTGTATAAAACTGGGATTTGTCATAGACGTATTCCCTTGTCTCATGCCACTCTTCGTGCCTTCACCCTTATTTAAGTTAATTTGGTCGTTTTTTTATAATAAAGTCCCTGATTCATGATTGGCGCATCATTTAACATTATGCTACAATTTGTATTATTTTGCTGCTATTTGTTAAAACAAGTTGTTTTAATCTTTTCGGTACAAGTTGTATTTCTTTAATTTAATTTTTATTCTTTGCCATACAGAATGCAAATTGTCAATCTGTGATGTTTTAATATTACTATGATGTTTTTCTTTTGCTCTTTCTGTAGATAGTGAATTACTGTTCTCTAAACTCAATTTATATACGATCCCCTTTTCTGAGCAACTCAGATGCTTCAAATTTTTGTAGGCATAACTTGGTCAGTTTTTATCGTAATAAAATGAAACTTTTTGTGTTTACTTAGTTTTTGTGTACTGCGTCTTTTCCTAAATATAAGTGATAGGACCTGGGACCATATAAAAAATTAATTTTTTTTTCTAGATGTGTTTTTTGGTTCAAAAAGCACGTAAAAAAATGCCTTACCTTTTTTTAAACATTTTTCAAATTGGAAGTGCATATCTAAACCGAACGGTTCGGAAATTAGCTATTGGGTCACATTAAGTCTGGACACCCTGTACATATATATATAGGGAGAGAGTGAACCAATAGTAGGAATTGAAAAAAGAGCATGCTTTGTCTGCATTGTTGTAATAATGCACACCTGGTTTAGTTAGTTCGGCTGAAAAACCGGTTTTCGATGCAAACTTTTGTCATTGTTTTAACGGTTACATTATTACAACAATGGAGACGAATCTAAGTTGGCGTCAAAAACCGGTAATTAATTTAATTAATTAACAGATAATTAATGAATTAATATTTGAAAAACTGTATTAACATCAAGTGCCATCCACTACAAGTTTTAAAAAATTTATTTGAATTTGATTGAAAAAATAGAAAGTATTTTATTATCGATTGAAAATTTAAACAAGATATATATAGATAAATAAACATATATATAGAGAGAGAGAGGGGGGAGTGAGAGCTAAAAGTAGGAATTGAAAAATGGGGTCTCTTTCCCTCTCTGTCATTTTCATGGCAGTTTCTGAGTACTTAATAAAATATAATGAGCGAATAAAATTTTAAAAATCTGACATTTTAAAAGAGATTTTCACTTTAGCATCAACTGTGATGATATCTTCTTCAAAATTCAAGTGCACCTTAAATATTCTGTCTGTTGTTCAATGTAAGTTTTTGTTATGTTTAATGGAAACAACAATCAGTGATTTAATATTTATTTAAATCAATATATTTTTTTTATTTACTGTTATCGTTTATATAGTGAAAATCAAAAGTAAACTATTATTAATTTCCTTCGATATACAAAAATAAAATAAAATTAAGCTGCACAATCAAAGTTTCTTTATTAGAAATACAATCGACTCTCGCTATTTCAAACCTTCGATAATACGAACATCTCGCTGATTTGAAGTATAGGCTCAGCCCCTAGAAAAATTCTTGATATTTCGAACTAAAACAATACGTTTTGGTACACTCAATATTTCGAAGTAAAATCTGTGACTGGCCAGACAATTCAAAGTTATCTCATATAAATCTGGGCAATTCGAATAATCACTATCAAGTAGAATTCTGTAGCAAACAAATTGGAGCTTAAATGTTTGGTGTTGTGCTGCCTCCGCTGTAACGTAGCCTTTTAATGACCGTCTGGCATCCTTCCTTGTGTTTCCCGGTTCCTCAGGCAAAAAGTCACTTTTATTGCTTTTCTTCTTTAAGGGGATAATAGACCAGATGCACCTGTTATCAGCTATCTATATCTTTTGTTTAACATGTGGCCTTGCTGCACATGTGTTCAGAAAGGATGGTCTGCTAGTGTGCAGAAGAGATGCTTAGGATTGTTCATTTTGCGTCGGAGTAACATGACGATTTATGACTCATCTGTGTGACACTTATAGCATGTGGCCCCAAATAATACATGGGCTGGATTTGTCCCTTCCTTGAAGAACCAATGATGTTGAGCAGCACCTCCTAGAAGATTGAAGGCCTGGCAACTTCAACGAAAAGTATGTGTGACGTCACACCTAGAAGGAATAGAGAGCCGGGTCAAATTCGTACGCGTTTGAACAGAATTGTTCGTCTTCGCCATTTCCTTGCTTGTACTGTGCAGTCATTGCTTGTAAGATATTTTCGCTTGTTTAAAATGATATATGTAGCAACTATAAAGGATTTTATGAAAAGAGTTCAACATGTGGATTCCGGAACACTGAAAATGGATACACGGAATTGGAAGAAATATTTTTTCTTTCAAAGTATTAAAAGGTAAGTTATTTTATTCTGTTTATGAAACAACATCTAATTACATATGTTATTACGTTACTCTGACTTTCACAACATATAATTATATATCAACAGTTGAAAATATACTCATTTCTGTCTTTCCTTTCCTTTCAATTTCTCAAATAAAAGTACGTAATTTTTTGTTTATCTATAATGCACGAAACATTTTGTTTATAAAAGAAACATATTATGATTATAACCAAATTCACTGCTTAAAAATGGTTCTACACATGCATTGTAGATGGGAAAAAATATATTCAGTATTTTTGCTGTTGCTAACATATAATATTGTATCATTTTCTATAACTTTTTCACAGAATCATTAAAAAAGGTCAGAATTATTAACATTATGTCAACACATTTTCAGGTTCAGAATATTTAATATCAGTTCCAGCTTTATGAAGTAAAAACTAAACTACAAATGTAAAATTTTTCACCTGTAACTTTTGCTTCAAACACTTATGAGCAACTTTGATTTGGATGAATATTGCTTTGATAATTAGAGAGGTGTCATCAATATTACACAATTTTAATATACTATCTGTAAATTTTCAAGATGATCTACCTCTTTTAAGATATGTAGCTGGTGTTTGTAAGAGCTGAACTTAAAAAAGAAACCTTTATTGGATCATTGGATCGGTCATTGGATTCTCTTGATGATTCGAAGTTTTTCACTGGTCCCTCCAACTTCGAATGATCGAGAGTTGAATGCGTAACATTTAAAAATTTTAAAACGGAGAGTAATATGCTCCTTTATAAATGACTTGAAAAACTAATATGTTAAAGCAAAATTAAATGACTTTTTGCATGCTTATTTTAAAGGTAACCATATAACCAAACTCACCTGTAATAAGTATGTGTTTGCAGTTATGCTTAAAGATAAAATCGTAAATATATATTTTAAAAATTAACTTTCATTTTAGTGAATGCACAGAATTGTGTAAAAGAGGAATGGGGGGGGCATTTTTTCATGCATTTTTTAATGTTTTTAAGGAAAAAAATATCTAAGATTGTGCTTGTTAAGTGATCCAATGACGGATTTGAATGTTACCGAAAATAATAATATCCCTGGTGGCCAATAACACTATTTATATAACTGAAATCTGCATACTTAAGAAGAATAATTGAAAAATAAGTTTTGTATTTGTCTCATAATTTCAAGAAGTAATTATTATATAAAATTTCAAAACATTCACTAAGAACTTGTTGAAACATATTTTCTCGAGAGTATAACAAAATGCTCATAGTACTAATACTTTGGTGAACAACAGGAGAAGGACAGCTTTTAGCTGTGGCGTGCTAAACCAATCTACCAATAGGATTCAGCGTACCACACAGTACGACATTTATGAAACAATTCTAGTCCCGTAATAATGCGCGCACAATTAGAAGATAGAGATTTCTAATTTAGATATTTACAGTTGTACTATACATTAATTTTGCATCATTTAAAGATATTCTTAACATAAAAATAAACTATGGATTGCACCCCCGGGATCCCAGTGGTTTTTTCAAATCCCGAAATCCCGGGATTTAATTTTTATCTGAATTATACTTTTAAAATTTTTTTCAAATTACTGTGATTCTGGTATTGCATTTAATGTATCTTATTTCTTATTTTGTACCCCTTATACGTTTAATGTGTCTAATGTTTTCTTATGTGTTGAACCTTGAAGGGTTCGAGGCGGGTGTGTTTGTTAGACTATGAAATTTTTGATATGTTTATTCTTATTTTCTTCTGTAACATTCTCCCTATTGCGAGTGAAGTCAGAAAGAACCCACAGATTGTGCAGTGTCAGCTAACTTTAAAAGGACAGATGCAATTAGAATTTTTAAGATATCTAGCTACAGGAAATGTTTTATTTTACTGTTGAGTGAAGTTACTCGAAGTTTTCAAATAAATTCTTGTATTCTCTACCATCAACAGAATCGTTTTCGAATAAATTGGTACAAACCAATCTCTTACATTTAGCTCGTATGAAAGAGCAACTGGTAATTTGGTTTTAATGTTGAATTATGGTGTATTTTTAAGATATAAATTAATATACAAATACTGTAATATATACCTCCTGTAAACTTTGAATAAAGTGCAATTAATTTTTGTAAAGGTCATTTTGAATATGGACCTCTCATGTGGGGAAATTCTATTTAAGTTAGGGTTTGCAGCCTCGGGATCCCGGTGTTTCTTTAAATCCCGGAATTCTAGGGATAAAAATAACTAATCCTGCATTTAGCTTTTGTCTAAATTATGTTTTAAAAATTTTTTTTCATCAAAATTTATATAGAGAGCTTTCATTTCCAAAACGAGACATTGCGCAACATTCATTGCTGTTCTCCAGTAATAAAAAAAAATGTGACTCATTTGTCTGATGTTTATAATAAATTTTGATTTTTCTCTTCTGAATCATCAATCATGAGTCATTTTTTTTAATCATTAGTTAAAAGTTCTTTTTGAAGTGAAAACTTCTTTAGCGGCGTTGGGCACTTTTTGGTAGGGGAAAATCTTTTGAGCTCGCGTCACCGACATGCCCTGACTGGCGCATGCGCAGTGTGCTGTTCGCCTTAGACACTTTTAAGATGGGTGAAATCTCTTGCGTTCACGTCATCGAAATGCTTATAGCAGTATATCTGTAGCTATACAGCTGACGTATAGTACTGTGTATATCTTATAAGTATAGTTGAATGAATTTAGTGAAAAGTTCCATTTGTATATAATGTGCATTGCTCGTTGCGATTCCGAGAAGGGGCAATACATATTAATAGTTGCCGTTTATATTTCACCTGGAAAATCTGAGACAGATAAAATTCGAAAATTTGATGATTTATACAAAAGAAGGTTCTGAAATACTCGAAAAATGATTTGGCGAAAAATATGATAATGTACCGATGCTTTTAAGTGGAGATTTCAATATTAACTTTGCAGATGATAAAAATCTACCACTAATTGAATTTTTAAATGAAACACTTAATTTAAATATGTTCAATGATCGAAAACTCAGTACTACAAAATATAAAACGACGATCGATGCGGTTTTTACATGATGCTTAGATAAATTTGAATTAAACATTTTCCTTTATTTATTTAGTTATCATAAGCCTATAGTATCTTTTTTAGAACAAAATGAAACAATTGAAAGTGCAAAAAGTCTAGGTATAGTTGAAATTATATAATGAGGACAATGATGCAAACAATTAAAATAATGTTAAAAATCAAGTGCAATGAAATTTAAGTAAATACAAATGCTATCCATAAATAATATGATTGTATATTAATTGTTATTTCAATTGAATTGTATTTATATTTCGTCATGATCTTGTACAGCCCTAATATATTTGAATAATTAAAAACCATATAAACATGCATTTAGTTGTTGCTCGGAATGTCAATAGATGTGAAAATCAGATTGATGTTGATAATTTTAATTCAAACATTATGAAATTTCAAATTTTAATACTAAAAGTTCTAAGTTTTCACTTCTATCGGCAGTATCTATAACTGCCAATTTTTTTTTAGATTTATCTCTGTCTTTTTCTTTTATGTATCAAGAGATAACTTGAGAGTAATACTTTATTATTATAAGTATATTCTCATAAGTTGTTCAAGCTGTTATTGCTGTTTGGATCATCGAAAGGGCATTTTTTCAAAATCCTTTCTGAATATTTAAAGTTTGTGAATTAATTCATTTATAGGTGAGTTATTCAATGTTTTCTTCTTTTTTAATCCATTAACAGATCAATTTAGTAATATTAATTTGTTATCATATTATAAATATATTTTCAAATTAGATTGCATGTAATAATATTTAAATGTTGCTAAAAATATTTTGAAAAGACATTTATTGAGGAAGCTAAAAGACAATTTTATTGGACAGTGAAATATATATACATATATTTATATATGTAATGCATTTATTATTATCATTTTTAATATTGAAGTCTGTTTTCTGAGTATTTTTATTAGAGTTAATTTTAGTGTTATTATGATTAATTTCTAGTGTTATAAGTTAAAAAGATTTTTAAAAAAAAGAAAGTATTTTTTCTATGAAAGTTGTAAATGTAGAAAAATGTTTTAGATTAAAATTTATGTAAATCCATTATATCATTTGTACTTGCTATTTACAGGTATATGTAAGTGTGTCGGGAAAAAATTCAGTTCAGGATTCATAATTTTAATTTTGAAATACCTGCTTCCTCTTAGAATGTGTTTTACCCCGTGCAATCAATTCTAAATATATTAAGCCTAAAAATACAGTATTTCAATAAAAAAAAATTGAGGCTCTTTATTCTGCTTTAAATTTAATATAAGATTTTGGAAAATCTCATACATATCAATTTTTATTTCAATTGGTTTAATTTTTAATGAATTCAAATTGTAGTATTTTTAATGAATTCATTATGTACTATTTTTTATTTCTTTTTTTATGATGAATTAAGTTTTGTTTGATTTGTCTCAATAAATAATATTAAACCAATTTTTAATTATGTGTTTACAGTTTATTATGTAATTTCAACTATACTCATGTGTAAGTATTTTTCATAAATTTTTCAGTCTAATTCCAAGATTTGAATAAAGTAATTCCGATTCAAATTATAATGTAATCCTGGATTCAAATTATAGCACGGGAATTGGAAACCCTGAAATGAACAACATAAAATATAACTATTCAACAAAAATGAAAATTTAAAGTTGTACATATATTATGATTTTTTTAAGCATATTTATAAAAATAAGAAATAGACAACGTAAATTATAAGTATTTCCTTTCATTGCAGTTAAATAAAAAGATACATAAAAATTTTAATTTTTTTTTCATATCGCAAATTTAGGTGCGGTTGATGTGTGACTTTTCAATTTAGCACGATTCTGAGCATTCAGCTGTAAAACAATTTCCTCGCAGACTCGAAATATTTTTCATATGAGGAAAGATTTTTTTACTTTGATGTGTGGTAGAACCAAAAGTGGAAAGCAGAGTATATTCAGTTTTCTCTCTTCAAACTCTCAAACTTTTCTCTCTTTCAGATTTTTTCGCAATTTCGTAAATGTCTGTAATTTTGAAGATGTCTGTGATATAAGGACCGTTACAAATTTATCATCGACTCAAAAATCGAAAAATTTGTAGAGTAATGCAGAGTGACGCTTAGAATTGTACCGCATGCCGCTTGTAGCACTTATGCCATAGGTTGCAGATCCCTGGTGTATAGTTTACTTACGTGAAAGTAAGGATACAAAAATGTACCTTTTGTCAGTAAAATCAACAAAGTACATCAACATTTTCTTTAAAAAAAAGTATTTGAGCTCATTCAACTCATTATTTCTAAGCATCTTCACCTATCATTTTTTCTTTTTTTTATTATAATTTTTTAATAATTAGTGTCATGTAAGCAGATGCTGGATTTATTAATTCAATTTCTTTTAAATGTTTATTATTAACATGTTCCATGTTCTTAACATTGTAAACTTAAATAGAGTTACCATAAAACATATTCGAATTTCCTCGGCCCTAAAGAATTTAATTAATCAATTTTTGTAACTTTTTCAGCAAACTTTTTACTGTTCTCCTAATTTAAGGATTGCGTGCTTACAGCTCATAAAATGTTCGCATTCCTAAAAATGCAACCCTGAGGAAGAATCTTTGCAATTTAATATTTCATTGTTAAATTAATTATTCATACCTTTAAGACTTTGCTTATTGGACACATTTTTAGAGTTTTGTTAAGAGCTTCTCAAATTAAATTATTTCTCTTTATGCTTGATTAAAAGAATATTGTTTCAATATAGAATAAAAGAAAATTATTTGCTCTTGTTTCAATTTTTTTCTTTATTTTTAATTAATCTAATTTGCTGCTTTTTGTTAATTTTTTTAATAATTATCATAGTACTTCATATTGCATAGTGTATTTTATAAAATTCAAGGTTACATATTTCAATTTTAAACGTGATTTCATAATTTCCTGCTTTCTAACCACTTAGAAATTTTAATTAAAGGGGGCGCAAAGGACGGCCTATTTTTTTAACATTTTTAGAAAAAATTTTAGACGACCACCAAAAAGATAGAACTTTAAGTTTTTTATCATATATTTATATGTATTTTAAGGTTACGTATAAATGTTTAGCCAAAAATATTCAATGGAACGGGAGTTATAGCGCTCTGAACACACCCTCCTCAAAAAATGAACGCTCACTTCCTCCATGATTCCGGCTGGTTGGCTTATTTGAAATTTAAAAAATAGACGGCGTTTTAATTTATAAGTTCAAATGCGCAGAATGGACTACAATCATTTGAAAATATCAAAAATTGGATTTTTGATAGACCTCTGAAGAAAATGTTCCGAATTTCATGGGGGGGGGGTTGTTTTTGTTATAAAAAATAGAAATATTTTGAAATGTGGAATGATTGTAGTCTATTTGGGGCGTCTATATGTGATGGGTTAACACTATAAATTTGAAGTAAATCAATCAAACCATTCTTGAGATATGATGGAGGAAAGTTTGAAAACTCAGTTTTGAGAAACACGCGTTTTAAATTTCAAGTCCGATTAAAGTAATGAAAATCTTAACTTACCCTTAATAGAGAAGACTAAAACAAGTTCGACGAAATATTCAATAAATATAGATATTTCCTTTTAAACTTCTACAAACTTGTATGAACGTATATTTGCATAGAAGGGTCAATGGTATCAAGCCGACTGTACACAATAGGTCCAGCCTTCGATTGCCAACTCAGCGCTCCGAACAGCTGCTCTTCTAACACTTGCTTCTTTATAACGACTTTGAATTTTAAAAATTCATTTTACCACCGTATTCTAGACAGGTTAAGGAAGTAATTTAAGGAGAAAAAAATTTTTTGATTTTTTGAATCCATCACATGGGTGAACCCCCTTAAAAATTTTGTTTCCTTCACACTTTCATTATACTTGATAATAAAGAGTTCGAATTTGCTCAAACGAAAACGAAATACCAGACGATTAATTTTAAGTCGACAAATAATATAGAAACATATTAAAGAGAGAAACTTGCACAACAAATTAAATTCTGATTTTTTTTTTCCTGTATAAGAGTTTTTAATGAATTGATTCAAGTCTTTGAAGAAATTTTTAGAACAGTTTTCAAAATAAATAGAGGGCTCTTAATAACAAGAAAAATCTGAATAGAAGGGATAACACTGTTAATATATAATGAGAACTAAATTATATGTTGTGAATGAATTAATTATATTTAAATTATATAATCGGTATAGAAAATTAAATTCTAAAATCTTTTTCACAATTAAAAATCCGATTTTTTTTCCAATAATAATATAGATTACGTTCTTAGTCATCTGACCCGATTGTTAACTACCGGCATATTTAAAAATTATCGTTACTGATACATGTGTATTAGACCTTTTTAAAGGAAAGGGAAGCGACGACCAATTTCGCCAACTGCCTCGTTAAGCAGCCAATAGTGGAAACCATTCCCGAGAAGGCTCGAACGTAATAATAATAAAGGTGCCAGCATTTGGTGACATATTTTGATTTTGCGAAATTCGTCGATGGCATAACGCGTAAATACCGGAAAAATTAATCTTCAAAAAGAAATATTTTTTATTTGGTAATAACTTTTTAACGAAGTTTTCCTATAAAATTATATTATTTTGGTAATTTTATTATTTATTTAATAAAATATAAAAAGCCATATTTTAAATTAATTTTTCTTATTCCAAACGTTGTGTGTAAATTAAACAAGACCTTAAATTTGAGAAGTCAGTCAAATTCCATATGGAGAGATAAACATTACATTACTGAATTCAAAAGGGCTATCTGACAAGAATCTTGAACATGTTTTGCTTGGTATTAAATTTTTATTCCAACTAATTATTTTATGAAAATTGAAATTCAACTGTTCCAAGATTTTTACCTCTCTCCTAATATTATCCAGAAGAATTTTTAAGCAGTAAGTGAACAGTGTGTTTGTTATGTTATACATATAATCTTTTTTTAAAGAAATTAATAAGATCGTTATTTTGCATAAGATTTTAAACATTTTTATTTATATTTCTATAAAAGGCAGATATAAACTATCGCAGTTTCATAGATTTTAAATTAGAATTGTCTCAGGGAAAATAGTTGAACAGTTAGTTTACATAAACAGTTTTAGCTTATTATGATAAAATCAAAAAATAATATTCTTATGAAAAGTATTACGCCATTTTAATTTATACTCATGTCTAAAATTAAGGTCGAGAACATGTTTTTCGTCAGAAATTTAAAATGGTTCTAGTAAAACTGATGAAATTCGCATTTTATATATTTTGTAGAATAGATATTACAACATCAACCTTTAGTTTAGGAAAAGATATTTAGAGTTAGTTTTTGCAGAACTGCTGTATTGAGAAACCATTCAAGCACATGGGAAATTTGCATTAAAGCAAACAATTTTGTCTGTTTGCAGTGAGAATTACTTATAACAATAAATCAGAGGATTCCTTGAGATGGAGAGCCGTTGGTATGCTGGAAGCAGGCCAGTCTCAAGCGGAAGTGGCTCGATGTGGCTACAAGTGGCCCGAAAGTGGTCTCTTGATTAGAATCAATTCCAAACAAGTGGTACTGTCACCAGGAAGGTCGACCAAGGTCACCAGAAAGCCTCGACATCTGCATAGGATAGCTACTTGACATTAAGCTCACGACGACTAGGCAGACAATGGTTCATCAACTTGCTCGCAACCTTGCTGCTGTGTCTGGAAGAAGAATTTCCAGGCAAACAGTTTACAGCCATCTTGCAAGGACTAGCTATTATGCCCGACGTCCAGTTTGGCACATTTCTTTGATTGCAACCAGCAGGAAAAACCGGATATTGTGGAGCTGAAAACATCAGTCGTGGACACCACAAGAATGGGGCGTGTTCTTTTCAGTGAAGAGTCGAAATGTTCCAGGCAAAGTAATTCTCGTCAAGTTTTCACCTGGAGCGAAAATGGAGCGCGCTTTTATCCCTCCCACGTAACAAAAATCGACAGATTTGGTGGGAAAGGAATCCTTGTGTGTGGTGGCATAATGTTGGGCAATCATACACCACTGTACGTTTTCGACGCAGGTACTGCCAACTCACACCTCTATAGGGATGAGATCCTGGAAGCCTGTGTGAGGTTTTTCTGAGTACTATGGGCCAGGACTACATTTTTATGGACGATAATGCATGGTGACACAGAGCTCACATTGTTGATGAATTTCATTTCATAGAAGAGATGATATTCACCGTATGGATTGTCCCTCGAGGTCTCCTGATCACAATTCCATTGAATATGTTTGGTATGGTCTGGGAAAAACCATTTCTCACAGTTGTTCTCCCTGGATATCCCAGGATTAAAAGTCCCGCTTTTGTAAAAATGGGCTTTATTGCCACAAATACCTATTGACACCCTCATAAACAGTATGCTACACTCATGTCCATAAATTAAGAATGATTCAGAATCACACAGAAATTGAACTCTAAAATAAAAATTTCACCTGTAGAATTATCACACACATCTTGAAGAAG
The DNA here is from genome assembly GCA_019973975.1 of Trichonephila clavata. Taxonomy (NCBI): domain Eukaryota; kingdom Metazoa; phylum Arthropoda; class Arachnida; order Araneae; family Nephilidae; genus Trichonephila; species Trichonephila clavata. The sequence goes on along the minus strand of BMAO01002559.1, from coordinate 75,711 downwards.
AACATGCAAATTACAGGAAATCACCAGATGGCGCGGATAGTACGCCACAATGACGAGAGTGTAAGAGAGGGGTATATAAGGAATGGTGGCAAAGAAGTAAAATTGTTCACAAGGGCTGTAAAAGCCTTTCAGTGCAATAACAGCATAGTTATGGCACAAAGAAAGCATTTGGATGATTTTTATGTGGTAGAATTATCAGACGAATGGAATGTGGACGTACCCAGCTGGAAGTATCCGAGGAACTTGGAATCGCCCAGAGTGTCATCTCCAGGCTTTGGCAACGATTCCAAGATAATGGTAATGTGAGTAGATGTTACAGCACAGGTCGCCCCCGAGTTATAACACCGAATGAGGACCGGTATTTGGCAGTTACTGCCAAAAGAAACAGAGGAGCACAACATCAGATCTGTCTCGTCAGCTCTCTTCAGCTACCGGTACGACAGTTTCAAGGCAGACCGTGTACAGACGCTTAGGGCACATTGGTCTATATGCTCGTAGGCCTGTCAGATATGTTTCCCTTACCGCAACTCACTGTCGCCTGCGATTAACCTGGAGTAGAGAGCATGCATAGTGGACACCGCAACAGTGGTCTTGTGTGATGTTTTCCAGCAAGTTCAGGTTTAGTTTGCAGTCTGATTCTCGCCGGACTTTCATATGGAGAGTGCCAGGTACCTGTTCCCCAAGAGAACACCATTGAACGACACCGTTACGGTGGTGCAGGATGGCTCGTTTGGGGAGGAATTATTCTTGTTTCCAGAACTGACCTGCATGTTCAGAGTGTAACGATGACAGGCCACATCTATCGGGATGTCATTCTGGAACAACATGTACGTTTGTTTCGGGGCGCCATGGGTGCTGAATTTCTGTTTATGGATGACAACGCCCGTCCTCGCCGTTCAAACATTGTAGACGAATGCCTTCGATCGGAGGATATCACCCGTATGGATTGGCCTGCATACTCACCGGACTTGAATCCAATAGATAATGTGTGGGATATGCTTGGCCGACGAATTACAGCCCGTCAACCCCCTCCCACCTGTCTACCGGAACTTCGGAAGGCATTGCTTGATGAGTGGTGTAATATTCCCTAAGATCAGATTGATAATTTGATACTCAGCATGGTAGGCGTTGTAAGGCCTGTATTGCATCGTCCGGGAGACATGCTCCGTATTAACCATCATACTAACCATGTTATACTGTTTTTTGTAAAAGGTTCTTTTTTGAAATTTGCTCCAGGGAGTAAAAATCGCAATTTTTATTAATTATGTCAAATATATAGCATCTCTTTTGCTCTTTACCTTTTGTTTAATAAATAGACTTTTCAAATAAGTCAAATTTGTTTTGCTTCTTTCTCTTTCTTTGCCTGAACTTCATTATCCTTAATTTATGGACATGAGTTTAGTTCGTCGTATAACAGTTCACAGAGGTCACACTCCATATTACACAGACTTTTCCCGAAGGTAAATGCTTATCTCTGATTCATGATTTCCCACTTTTTGAGAGGACAAGAATCTTAATTCGTAATTAAAATCTTTTCGATAAAGATATGTTGCTATATTCTTTTTGACATTATAATATGCCTTTGTGCCAAATTTCGTAGCGACACAGGAAATATTTCATCAATTTTCACAGATTTTATGTTTCTGACCTTAACGTTGGACATGAGTATATTTGTATCCATAATAACTCTAGATTTTAAATAAAAAAATAAATACTAAACTTAAACCAGTACTGTCAGTAGTTTAATAATAAATGAGTAATAATATTAAACTTTTCGGGAATATTTTAATGTCATTAATACAATAAAAGTCAAAAAACGTACAAATTTTTTAAAAATTGTTTCTTTTGTTTTTAAAAATATATACTTTAAATTTGGATTTCCTTCCAAAATTTTATAGAATCTAAAATCTAATTAGAACTAAATAGAATGAATTTTCTTCAGTGAAAAACATATTGATTAAACAGAACAAGAATAGAATATCATAATAAAAGTTGGAACAAGTAACCGTATCCATATGCTGCACAACTAAAAAGAAGATTTTACTTCAATGACATTCAGACCTTTTATTAAATATCATCCCCATTGTAACATAAATTCCTAAAATTATTTTATGATTGGCAATTTTAAACCAATAAAATCCATGTACCGCATTAAATAATTTAAATGTATAATGCATAAGATGCAATTGTCACCGTAAATTAACTTTGGGGAAATATCGTTAGAGAAATGTCATTCCGTAATTGAAGATTTATTATTCTGCGTGCCTATGTTTAATTCAAAATAATGCCATTTTAATGAATAGGTGTATATTACATGACGTCAACTTGTAGACATTCGAATGCATAAATTGAAGATTTATCAGTCTCATTTCTAATTAGAAATTATGATTTCTTTAATAAGTAATTAAAATTATAGTATATCTTTTTTATTAATTAATTGCTAAGTATTATTTAACAACTAGAAGTTTATTAGGGGATTTCAATGTTTGAATTATCGAATAAATATTATTTACTCTCATTGCTGAATTCTTAAAAAATTAATACATTCGTCTATAACAATCTTGAAAACCTGAGGGTGATTTTAAAACTCAAAGTGGTAGGTATTTTTTTTAACATAATTATTTTGATTTTAACATATTTCTATTGGCAGGAATTAATTTTCGCTTGTAAAATACTGCCCTAGGATTATGGGCTCGCAGATTATGAAATACAGATAACAGAAATGAAGACTAAAGTATTAGATCTCAGCTCAAGCATGCATGGATTCGGAATGAAGATTACTGCGATTTATACACATATTGCGATTGTTTCAAACTTTTGTAAAAGTCAAACAATTCTAAGTAAAAATAGATATTCTAGAAAAACAGAAAATAGGTGCAAAAAATTTTTTATATAATTGCTTGCTCTAAAATTCGATTTTTGGACCTTTTACAAGTTACCCAAACAAATACTATTCCTCTAAGTTATTTCGTATACATTAGGCGAAACAAATCCTTCTATAACTTTTGTTCCAAGTTATCTTTAAAATATTGGGAATGATTTCATTTCTTATTAACCCCATAAGAAGTCAATTTTTTTGCCCAAAATATTCCAAAAAAGGCTAATTTTTTATTGCATATACCTAAGTATAATACTTAACAGAATACGAAAATGGAAGAATTTATTTTAATTTTCAATTTTAAAGTTCTCGGTTATTTTATAATAGTGTGTGGAACACAAAAACACCTAAATGATGTTTTTCATAAGCATACTCTGCGAGTTATGAAGAATGTTCCTAACATCTTGAAAGAAATTATTTCATACTTAGAAAAACATTTCATGTTCATGCCTCTTTTTTAAATGGTTGAGGGTTCTGTATACAGATGGACAAAATAATACGAACACCTGTGAAATAATCGAAAATCTTTATTAATAGGAAGCTGGAATACCCTTTTTGACTGAAGTGCAGATTTAATGAGACGTGGGATGGATACATAAAGGTCATGGGCAATAATTAAAGGAATGTTAAGCAATTTCTCCTGTAGAACGGTCTCTAATTCCGAATGGCTGGATTGAGGTGGAAATTGGAAACGAAGTTTGGACTCCAAATACTCCCATAAAAGTTAAATAATATTTAAGTGTGGAGACTGAGGGGACCAGGCAAGATGTTCAACTTCATCGTCATGCTCTTCTAAACACGCTTGAACACATCTGACAGTTTGGATAGGGGCGTTGTCGCCTTGAAAAAGCGGTCGCTCTTCAGGGAATACAGTTTGGACAAAAGGATGGACATGATCCCCTAGAATGCTTATATAGTGATTGAAATTTGATTTTTACCATGCAGAATAACAATTGGTTCAAGACCACGCCAAGATATTGCAGCCCATACTATAATGGAGCCAATCCCATGCTTCACAGTCGGCAAGAGGCATTCAGGATTATACGCTTCTCTGGGCGTTCTCCAGATATAAAAGCGTCCGGTCGTCTGAAATAGGGCAAATGACGATTCATCTGATTATATTACTGCTGCCACTGTTGTGGGGACCAGTATTTGTGATCTCTGCACCATTGTCGTCGCTTGAAAGCACTAGTTGCTGTCATCAAGGGTTTATGAATTGCAACTCTGCCATAAATCTTCACAACATGAAGTTCCTTTTTGACAGTTTTTGTTGAAACGAGATCCTGGAGATGACTATTCATTTCGAATGTTATCTCGGATAATGATTGCTTGCGCTTTCGTGCTACTATGCGCTTCAAGACCCGTCTATCCCTATCAGCAAGCTTTGACTTTCGGTCACTGTTGTGCTTTGAAGACGTCGTCTTACCCTCTTTCGTGTACGCTTTCTTAACGGCTGATGTCGTACTCATTGCAAACCCCCAAAGGTTTGTTGCTTCCGTAACCGATGCTCTACTTAAGAGTAGCTCCAACAATCATTCCTTTTCGGAACTCTGACAGGTCTGACATTTCAACTTATAACTGACAGTTCGATAGACGCATGCAACGCAGATGACTGCTCTTGAGAGTCTGATACCTTCATCTTCACGCTCACTAGGTGGCAGACTTCTGTTGTAGGTGGCGGGGCTGTACTGCAGGTGTGAAGGTTAATCATACTTTTTTCACAGGTGTTCGTATTATTTTGTCCTCCATCTGTATGAGCATATGTATAAGCACACAAAATTTAAAGCATGAAGTAATACTAAGTCTTACATTGCAATAATGGGGACAGAGATAATATCGGCTTTTTTGGATTATCTTTCCATTTTCATTTGTTCTCAAGCAACAAATTGCACATTGCCTTGCCAATCCCTGTTCTTTATCGAATATATATTTTCAAGAATCTAAATTTCTGCCTTCAATGAAAAATTCTGGCCTTCAGCACAAAGAAAATCCCGGATGAGAAACATTTCAGTATCATGGACGAACTACATCGCTTAAAAACACTATCACTAATAATCTCACCGTAATAATTAAAAATATGTGCAAATCAAAGATAGAAAAAAGAAAATATCAGTGTCCGTACGCTGTACGTACAAATCGGTTGTGGTTAGCTTTCGGGGTGTACGCAGTGGCGTAGAGTGGGCTTTCGCCACCTGGGGCCGACCGGAAATTTGTCGCCTCTATTTTAATCATTAGTCAAGAAAATTAGTAAAATTCAAAAACAGCAACTTTAAATTTTTTTATTGATTAAAAATGCACTTTTCGTGTTTTTTTCATAGCAAACTCTTTCATACAATTGTCAATATCAATATGTATGTCATGTTCCATTGCCAGTATAGTTAAATTTGTTAGCCTTAATGTGGACATAATCGATCTGAGATAATTTTTGATTAATTTTAGCTTAGAGAAGCTTCTCTCGTAACGGGCATTACTGAGGATAGATGTTAAAAAAATTCTTAACATTATGAAAATGTTTGGTAAGCCATCTTCAAGTTTGGACTCAATAATATATTTTAATAAACCCAGAGAAGCGGACCTAATGAGTTCTTTTTTACAGTTTGGGTCTATTGTAGCAACGAAAGCTCATAGACGTACGCACACTTGGAATTCTTCTTTATTAATGTCTTGAGGAACTTAATCTAATTGTAAGTTACGTTCGCTCATACTCAATATCACTTCAGGCCTTAAAAAAGCATATTTTTGAGCTAGATTCTGCAACTGTTGGAATCTTCCTCGAATTTCAGCAATTACTCTGTCTATTGAAGAAAACCTTGTTCGCCTCAAGACATCTTAGTACGATAACTGAACATCTTTACTTAAGTCGCCAAATATATGCTTCTTATTTATTTGTCTTTGGTGGTTAAAAAGAAATTTCAAGCTCTTCACATGAACTCTTAGCATATATTATGCGTCATCCACGAATTCCTCTCGTTTTGCTTCTAATACGGTAAAGCACGTATTTTTTGAGCAAATTGATGGATATTTAGTCTCTTAGGTTGCAAACAATTTTGAGTATCATTGACTTCACACACTACCGGTTGCCAGAAATCGGGTCGGTCGCCCCCGCGTGGTCCCGCTTTGCTTGCGTTAGAGCGGGCGCGATTTGGAGTTCGAAATATTTTTTGAATTTAAATATCGTGGTGCTTGCCACCCTTTTTCGCATGCCCCCCCAAGCTACGCCACAGGGTGTACGGGGAAACGAGTTAAGGGGTTGAAGAAAAATATTGCTGAACTAGAATACTGCCAAAGTCTATTAAAATATAGATGAACTATATTAGAATATTGACAAACAAGAAACAAGTAATACTGATCGCTATTCTTACAAGGAAATTCGAATGTTTTAAACGTAAGAAACGACTAAACAAATGAATACACAACATTATTCACTAACAATTCTACTTCTCATTTATAAATTTATTTGAATATTTGATTTAAATTATTGTAAAATCAAATAATATCTGCAATTCTATAAAATTTTACATTCAACTACTGGAAAATTTAATCTTTCAGACAGGATTAATGCTTACAGCTCAATTCAAACTTTCAACAGAAAGAGAGGTAGGAAATATTTATTATAATAATGGCTTTCTAATTTCCCATTCCTCTCCACATCCGAGAGTTAATTTACTCTTGTGAAATAGCGTTCCGACGATATCGTTCGAAACCATTGCCTTTGACCGAAAGCAAAGAATAAATCTCCCTCAATATTCTTGAAATTTCATTCCGGTTTAATCAGTTGTTTTCTGCTAACTGTGCATCCATGGAATATTGCATCAGAATAATTGCAAATGTACACAGAATAAATTCTCGACCGTCATCCCTTTGCTTTATATAATCTGGTAAATGGTTGAGAGAAAGTTTTATGCTAATGCGATTACAAACCTACGTCATCATTTATGCTTTGGACGAAGCGAAGTTAAATCAGAAATGAAGCAAAGTCGATATGGTCGGTTTGAAGTCGATTATAATTTACAGAATAAAATGTAAAAGGTAAAGGGATAAATTATATGAATATTCAATTTTACAGCAATTTATTTAGTTTTTCGTGAAATACAAGGTGTTTGATCAAAAAGCAACCAAAGTTATTTTCACAGAACCAATTTTTAAAAAATTATAAACTTTTTTTTTTTCTTGAATGATTTTCAAATATTTCTTGGTGGGAACTAAAACTAAACAGTATGGAATTAGAACCCATTTTTCGAATATCTACACCAGGCACCTGCAACCTACAACACGCGTGCCACATTTGGCACGAGGTGGCACTCTACGAATTTGTCGATTTTTGAGTGGATGGAAGTTGATAATTTGAAACAGACCATATTGGGCTAACAGCTTCAGAATTATGGAACGCATTCGGGGGAGATTTAATTTTTAAAAAAATAGAATGCACTCTGCTGCCCCCTCCCCTTGGTTCTACAAATCTATGTGAAAGACTCTTTACTCATATGAACAATGTTTTGAATCCGCAAAGAAGTTGTTTAACAACTGAAATGCTCAGAATCGTGTCAAATTGAAAGTCACAATTTATGCTCCTCCTATTACGGTTTGAAGTAGAGCAGTGCAAGGACAAGGTTCTCATAAAAATATTAATTTTTCTATTAATTCCACGCATTGATTTGGCCATTCCTCTCGTCTGGTTATTGTCCACCCAACGGGTACTTTTATCACGATTTTTACTCGCTAAACGTCGTTTGCGACCCCAAGTTTATCGTGGCTGAAAGCCACCCCTTACACTACCATCTCCCTGTCTATTTGTAAATACTACTGGATGTGTAGGTGGACTTAAATGATCAAAAGACATAATTTCAAATCAAATAGATTTATTGATTCTAATTAACACAAATGGTTAGAAACACACAATTCAAATTTAAGGGAAACAAATTAGAGTGGAGTACGAAAAGGGGAATTACTACTAGCGGAATAACTAAATAGCAACTGAATCTAGGAAGCTTAAACACGCACAATTACAGCTACGCCACGTACGAATATTCGCAATATCTTAAATTAAATCACTGACTTTATCTTTTACATCGGCTGTTCCTTCATGATGATTTCTGCCTTTTTACTGGTTGGAGGAATGGGTGAAGGATCCACGCTCTGTAACAAAAATTTTCACAATCTTCCATCAGCTTCTCCTTGCGTAGCTCCACACGTAACAGCTATCTACGAATGTCAACAACTGCGTTCTGACCTCTTGATCTTTAATTCACTTAACTTCACTCTTCTATCTCTTCACTTTACTTAACTCTTTTAACTCGCGAAACCCGAACTTATATAATATATCTTATTTGCATAAATCACGCTTTGCTCTCGGTGAAGAATGGTTGAAATAAATAAATTATTTTATAGAAAATATAGGAGGTTAGTCGAAGACCGTACAGATCCATCACAAGTTCTATGTTGATTTGTTGTCCCCATGCTAGCTACTATCACCCTTCTGAATTTGTTTATCGAATTCGGCAACACTCTGTATTTGATCTTCATTTCCTAGTTTTGCATGCATTGCCACTAAACTCGAATTGCTCAAATATTTCCTACATAATGACACCCAGAATCATTATGGTACAGAGGTTGGGAACACAACAGTAACAAGGTTGACGATCCTTGATCTACATCATCTGGCCAAAATTGTCCAGGATACCCCTCTAAAGAAGTGAATCTTTCACGTGACGTAATTTGACGAGCAAAAGAAAGCTATAAAAATTTTGTTAGTGGTCATATTTATTACAAAAAATTTTTAACTAATATTGAGCTAAATCTACCATTTGCTACATATGCTATTTGTCAAATAGGAAGAAGTCAGTTTTTTTCTTCTTTTAACCTATGAAACTGAATCAAAATGTGATTGATGACTTTTCAATGGTAAATTGAAAAAAAAACTACTGCACATTCTACCGTATATTTAAACGATAGTCTAAATGATAAATTGACAGAACTTAGAAATTAAGTTTGATAAAGTTGTGAACTCTCTCTAAGAGCAAGAAGATAAACTTTGAAGACTACATTTAATAAATTTATTCTAAGAAATGTCATCTATAAGTTCCTGGGTAGGTGTTTTAAATTTTTCTGTTACTGAGCATATTTTTACAAAAGGAAAAATTCACTGCATAATTGATGCAATTTAAATAACATTTAATATAAAACACTTGATAAACTTTAGATAGAGTTTAAATAAAATAAGTTTTTCACCTCACATTAAATTTCTGACTATAAATGAGATCACAGCAACTGTTTTAAAAAGAGAATTAAATATATTTTAATAATTGAAATAAATGTAAGTTTATGATTGATGGCTGTTAAATTAATTCAATATTTTCAAAGGACGGGCTGTTTTAAATTAAGTTATGATTTTTGATGAATTACACATAGTATTTGAACTACATTTTTTCGTTATTTTAAGGATCACAAGGCGTGAAAAAAAAAACCTTTACGGGGAAAAAAGTGGTTAAAAAGTTTTTATAAGCAATTACCTATATTTAAAAATAAAAACTATTGGACTATTTTTTATTTTTGTGTATTTTTTATGCTTAGAAACGTAATGCAATAGAGTGACTTCTTTTGCTTTTAGTCATTTTTTCAAAATGCTTTTTTAAAATCAAAATCCATCTAATACTTTAAGTTTTACTAAAAAACCTTAAAAGTGAATTAAATTTTAGTGTACAATAAAAAAATCCACCCGTAATTTTTTTTTTATATTTTTAAAGTATTTTAATATGGTATAGCTACTTAATTATTAATTTATTTAAAGTGTCACTTAAAAAGGAAATTGAGCTGAAAAGTTTATTTTATTTTTCCATTTGTGTTAATGATTCAATCGCAATTTGAGAAATTCCCAAAAATATGTTAAAATTTTAATAAAAATTTTGTACCAACATTATTTTAAATTGTTTTATCGCACAATGCAGTTTAAGTATGTACTGAGCTGCAAAAAATCTTGGCATTACTCTATAATTTGTTAAGCTTGATATAATTCTATTTTTGTTAACCAATTTTTTCTGAGTAAAAATCAGATGTTAAGGATCATATTCATGCAAAGCATTACGAATATCCTAAATCTAGTGATTGAACATTTTAAGCCCCATGTTCCTTCTGGATCAAACTGGTCCTCTTATATATATTTTTTCTTTAAGCATTAGAAGGTTGGACAAATTAATGCTAAAAAAAAACAATTTAAGTGATATTCAATTATGTTTTCAAAGTAACTACAGCTTAATTCCCGTTAAACACTCTTTTCAAAACAAACAAAAAAAAGGTTCAAATTTCCTCCTACTTTCATCTCGATAACGAATAACTAAAAAAGAAAAGAAAGAAAGAAATAGCTATGTACATATTTAAAGCTGTAATAAGCAAGAAAATAAGGTATACAAATGAGGTATAAATCATTTGTATACCTTATTACAGAACAAATATGAAATAATGGCGAAAAATAATAATTCAAAAGTTTTATGAATGCTTTTTCCAAACTAAAAAATGCATAACTTAAACTTGTATTAGGATAATTCGTACTGAATTTTAGGATGTTCCTTAAAAATTACAAATTAAATTTTTAAATCCATTTAAAGTTCAGTGTTTCTTAAATGTATTCCTCATGGAGACTTTTACGAGTAAGAAAAATAAATTTATCTTGTTCAATAAAAAAAATTGATTTAATCGTAATCACAATGACAATTAGGATAAACTTTTATAGTAAAAGAAAATAAAAAGAATACAGAAAATCATTGAATAAGAACAAAAGAATACACATATGAAAATGAATTGCGTGGAGGAGAGCGCTACTTCAAACATTTTAAGTTCTCCAATTCTTAAAATAACATTAAGGTATAAACTCGTTTTTCTAAAATCTTCACATCTGAACAAACCAACTTTTGATTCTTATGAGCTTAGTTTATTACCAAAATCATTGTTAGAAGCTACAGAAAATATATTTAATGCCCTGAAATTACGCGATAGGTGGGTCTGACTAGAACCGCTTAAATTTAATTCGAGTAAATCGGAGTATAATTTCGCATGCAAATACATATAAATTATTTTTAGTTGGAGCTGGAAACGAAAAAAGATAATAATACAGAATAAAAAAAATTTGATAACACCTTCGGTAACGCAAACACAAAATCGCAAGCCGAAGTTATTTTGATGTATAAGATTTCATAAAATCTACCAAAGTAGTCTAACGGCTCAAAGATTTTTTTTTTCTTCCCCAAAATTTTCTCGTTGCAGGCTAATATTTTTTTTATTATTCCTTGTTTTGTTGAAAAATACGCTCAACGTCGGAGTTTATATTTTCTAAAACTTGTAACCCTGTAACAAACCTAATTCCCTTCTACTCTCTGTGAGTCAGCTAAATGTGTGGAAGAAAGTGAAGGATTATTCGACTTGATAATTTCCAATTATTTTATTTATCACTTTAATCGACTCAAACACAAATAAATGCAACACTATAATTAGGACGATCCAGTCAGACAACAGAGAGAGGACGAGAGTCGCGTTTTAGGAGAATACATTTAATAACCACTTTATAATAATACATCCTCCTTAATATTACTTTACACGGTAGATAAGCACTTAATGTCCGCTTAACGACTTTAAAACTTTAAATATCAAAGTAATAGGAAGATGACCGTACCTGAACTTAGACAGCCTTCTAATCAATTCAAATTATCTTTCTCTTCCTGACTATAATCTTTTACGAGGACTTTTTAACTATTTATGGTAATCTTCATCTTGTATCTTTCTTGTCAGCTCTAGTTAACTAAATTTCTAACCTTCTAACTTTATATTATCTATTCTCTTATCACGTTTCCTTCTTAAGAGAATATTGGTGAATTTTGCTAGCCCCAAAGAATACTCAAGAGGATTATTAGTAGGAGGTCGTGTATAGATCCATCACAAACCTTTATCAATTATGCCCTCAATCTCAATATATTTTGCCTTCTGTCAAATTCCAAACCATCTTTCGGTCTTTTGATTGAACTAAAGACTCAAGTTCATGAATGCTTTGTCAGTGCTCTTGCATTTCTATCAGTTCATCAACTGTCAGCTCTTGACTGTGGGAATCCAGCAGTTCTTGAACGTCATCCCTATCCATTTCTAAATTTATTTGCCTGGCAAGATCGACAACTTCTTCAACCCCATTACCAATTTCACCCATTTTACTTTTTTATTTCCCTCCCAAACAAAAGACGAATCGATGAGATTTGAAAAACACATAGCTCAGGATTCACGTAAGTCAAGGTATTAATGTACTGTATTAATATATAAGATATTAGTTATATTTAGGAAAAAAACAAGTTTTATGTCCAGAAAACACAGAGCGTGTTATCAATTTAGGATCTTTCTCTATTTAAGTGAATCTCAAACCTATGTGGCCTGCGTGTAGTTTTGCATCATGTAGCTCTGCAGCTGATATGTTATTATTAGTGAAACCATCAAATTTTGTTTAATCAAATGCTATTATCACAAGATACATGCATATATATATTTAAAATATTTAGGGTGAATTGTCGTATCGTTCACTGGTTGGCGAGATATTTTCTAGCCAAATCAATAAATGTGTCAAATCTAGTAGCCCTCCTGATTTCGTGTCAGTGAAGGAGATGTCGGATAGGAACATTTTCGCGTATGCGCAGTATGTTTCTTTAATACGAACAGTTTTCCAGAAAAGTGGAGAAATTCAATCGTTTCGTTTCCGCACATGCGTAGTACATTTTTAAATTTTAAAAAATGACTAATGGTCAGTTTTTGGCCCACGCGCAGTACAATTTTTTAACTGTGTTTTTATCTTTGCAACCGGTCATAGCAATAAGTTTTCACTTGACGTAAGTTCCGCAATTAGCAGCTCGTTTTTTTTTGGCTTCTTTCTTTTGTTGTGGATACATTTTTGCAAGGTAAATTTATTTTTCGTCATATAAATTTTTACAGATACTCATGATGGCCACCAATGATATTGTTGCAAATGTGAAGGAATATATGTTTAAGAATGCTGAATATTCTGCACAGTTTTTCGTACTGTTGCCTGCATATGGAAAGAAATATGTTGTAGAATGGTGTATGAAAGAGAGTTTAATTGGATCATCGTATGCATGTCGCAAATATGGTAAAAGTATGAAATGAGATAAAGAACGGGAAGAAAGTAAATGACGGTTTTGAATGATATTGCAGGAATCAGTCGAGAGTGGAAGAGGGGAAATTATTGAGTCTGGGAGTGTAAGGCAACAATTTTTAGATTCAAATCTTTAAAATGCTCTTTTTTAATGATTTCCCTTCCACCATCTTGTATTTCACTCTCCGGCGTTGCGTGCTATGGTAGGGTTGCTACTCCAAAACACACGCAAAAACGCGCCAAATTAGCGATTTTTCAAAATCTCGCCAACGAGTGGCCGATTCGGCAATATATTTTCCAAATATATTTTTTCAAGAATTATAGAAACAACAGTATATATATATATATATACATATATAATATAGATTTACTTTTGATGTGGATTGTTTGTAAAGACTAAATAAGTTTATTTTTCTGGCATATGAAAAACTTTTTAAACCTTTTAACATAATATATCGTTTGATCTTATATGCAATTTAATTTCTTTGTATTATAATTTTAAAAATCATGTTAATAATTGTACAATAAAAAATACCGATAATTCTGTTTTTATTTCAAATGGCATTCAATTGTTAAGAACAATACAAGAATAAACATCCACCTACATGCTTGTCTTTCGTTTTCTGGAAAGACTTTTTTACAAAATAAATTCCACGAATGAAAAAAACATGACGAAATGTAAAATTCTAAGAACACAAGAAAATTATATTTAGAATCTGCGTTTGAATAAGCAAATCAAATCAAAACAACATTTATCTAAGTATTATAAACCTAATTCTTTTTAGGAAAAGGTAAAAAATTTTAGAAGAAAATTTTTTAGTAATTCTTTGAAACTCTTCTTTGTATTTCTCAAGATTTAGAAATAAAAAAAATATTGAAAATAACTCATTTTCAAACATCTAAACATTTATCATTAAAATAAATAAAACTCAGGGAATAAATTTTATTTGCCCTCAAACATATTTCGAAAAAATGTAACTTAAATAATTTAATTATGGAAAAAAACAATATTTCTAAAAATAAAAAAAGACATGAAGACTTTTTTTTATCCGTAATTATAAATGGTATTATAAATACAATGTAGAAACTAACATTATAAATTAAATTTAAAAAATGAAATTTTATGTTTAAGTGTCTCTCTAAAATTATTTTAATTCTTTCTGAATAACGTTTGCTAAAAAGAAACATGTTAACTATTTGATTGCATTTGTTCTATTAAATACGAAATATTTATTCGCATATATTTTAAAGTAAAGAAAATTAACTATTTGCGACTGTATCTATTGAGTAAAATTTTAAAGAAAATACTACTACCGTAGAATATTATTATATATCTCAATCTTCCACATCCATGTTTATTATCCAAAAACTTCTTCAGGGGAATTAAAATGATCACCGTTATAATTAAAAACCTTCCAATTTCCCAAAAAAAAATAATATTAATATTTATCTTTCTTTGAGAGATAGTTAATTTTAATCTTTAAAGACGTTGTTAACTTAAAACTAAAACCTGTATAATGTAAATTCCGTATAATTGTTCTTTTTAATGTTTCTTTTTCTAATTGGTGAAATCAAGAATAATAATAAAGTATTGAGCTTCTTTGTTGATAGTTTAAAACTTATTTTATCATTCTATAATGTTTTATATAATATAAGAAAGTTTAAAGTACTTTTAGAAATAAAAATATTTTAATAGAAAGACCTATTTAAAGCATCAAAATATCTAGTACTTAATTGATGAAAAAATGTAGCTAATGTAATGAAAATGAGAAAATTTTTGAACATTCCAAGAAATTTTTTGAAGATTGAAGCAAATTAAGTTTTGTAAACAAGTATTAAGATAATTTTAAATGATTATTACTTCCTGTTATAATACATTAAAATAAAAATTAATAATTTTTATTTATTAAAATTACTAATTATTTTGAAAGAGGTTTAAAATAACTCTATAAGTTTTCTATGCTAAAAGCTATTAATGATGCTAAAAATGAGAGCAATGTAGAAATATGGTTCTTAAAGTAAAACGCAAATACTATATAAAGCTTCTAAAACCTTCAAACAGCATGGACAAAAGAATGGAAATTGCTTTCCACTTTACATTTTAACACAAAGTTGTTAGAATGCGGCCGATGAACGTGATGCTGAATTACATTTGAGTATGATACTTAAAAAATCACTGAGTATTTTGTTTTCGCAATGAAATTTTCATTTGTTTTTCTATCTTTAAAACTACTTTTCGGCCCAAATTACAAGCCAGACAGTTGGGCAGAAACTCTGATGTAAACAAGACGTAAAAGAATAAAGAGGAATAGAAGAAATCAGAAAATTTTATTCAATTTAAATAATTTTTTTTTTTGGATATTAAAATGTATTACGTACTAAACGTTATAAAAATCACAGTACTATGTTTATATTCCTAACCATATTCTTAAGTTGTTAGGTATAACTAATATATATATGTATTCAGTCAAAAATACTATGCTTTGAATTTGTATTTGGGTCCAAAATCTAGTAATAACTTGATTATTGTACACAGATTCATCACGGGCTATGCATTTCTTAATGTAATTTTAGGAAAATTACCTTGTTCTTATAATGAATTTAGAAATTCTATCCATTATTTTCAATAGGATTTCGCTCAGTATTATAAACAGAAAGGAGGAAGGTTGGATAGACAAAAAACTTGTTAAACCCCACTTATATAATTTTTTATATGTAACAGCTGTCCTAAATCAGCAATGCTTGTAATGCCGCAGCATCCCCATTTTTTAAATTCAAATATCTGTGTGTTTTTTTTAAAGGTTCATTTATGATTAGTGTTATAATGATTTCTGTCTCTCTATAGTAGAGAATAATTAACTATATATATATATATAATATTAATTTTATTTTTCAATTCCTACTATTAGCTCCCTCCTCCCTTATATATATATTTATTTATTTATATATCTTGTTCAAATTTTCAATCGTTAATAAAATACTTTATATTCATCCGTTCAAAGTAGGAATTGACTTTAAAAAAAAAAATTTTTGTTTCTTGTTTATTACAATATAAACAATATATCTAAAGGAGAATCGGGTATTATGGAATAGTATTTACATTTCTAAAAATAACATTCCTGCTTTTTTTATTTAAAAAAATCTTCCAAATCATCATGGATATATAATATAAACAATTGTTAAAAATTATCATTTGTCAAAAAAAAAATTTTTTTTGTTGTTAGAAATACAAATTTAATGAAAATGGGGGGGGGGGTATTATGAAATAATCGTATAGTATGGAATAGATGGTTCCATTTGAAAACTGAGTAAGACTTTATAAAATGAAGTTTTTTTTTTATTTATAAAATCCAAATTCTTATGAACACGTGAAATTTCCTGTTTGAGTTCTGTTTTGAGTTTGTGACGGATCTATACAGATCCTTCTACTAACCTCTTGGGAATTCCTTTTGGCCATCATTTTTTCAACCAACTTTCTCCGAAGACAGGAAGCGTGATTATGCGAATTAAGTTTAATACATATATTCTGTATTCGCGAATTTGGGAGTGAGTGAAGTGAGAATAGATAGGATGTGAAGTGAAGAGATGAGAAGCGAAGTAAATCGGCAGTGAAACGTATACGTAAACAGTGTACGAAGCGAGAAGTTGGAATATTAAGGAAGTGATTAGTTCAACTATTGGAAAAGTGTTTAAGTCCTCGCAAAAAAGATTAGAAGATTGCCCGAATTCAGGTACTGTGATCTTTAATCAAGTTAGAGAGTTAAATTATTAGAGCAGTCATTAAAATAATAAGCTCTATATAAAGTTTTCTTAAGGTTAGATTTGTAGGATTAGTTATATTCTCCCCATGCCATCTCGTCTCACCTTCGTGCTCTGACTGATCAAAGTTATTTTATTTAGAGTGTTGTGTCTGAGTTTAAATAATGGTAAATAAAATAATTGAAGTTCATCAAGTCGTCTGATCATTTAGTTCCTCCTACACCTCTAGCAGGGTTACAGGGAAGAAGGGATGTAAATTTTTTATAAGTTTATTTACAAAAGTCGCAAGGATAATCTTTCACTGCTCCAGTATAATCAAGGAGACCCCACAGAAAACTACTTAAGCAATGGATCCAAATTTCCTCTCGTTGATCATCGGAGAATTTTGCGTTACAGAAGGTACATTCAGCGCCTTTGTTTTCCGAATCTTTATTTGATGGCATGAAGTCTATTGCAAATGATACTTCAGAATGAAACGATTGGAATACCTAGTATTCCATAATACGCGACGCGCCATCTTGGAAAATGAGCCTTTAAACTAAAGGACAAAACATGGTCTGATAAAAACGACCACAGTGTTACAAACTGTGAAGAATCTATACGCGACCTTAAACATTAATCCTCTTCGGGAAACTTTGGGGCCAGCATTCGCGTTAATTCACAACCTCTCAAGAAGAAACCTTGATATTTAAATTAGTTTGACTATATAAAGTCTAGGTTTTGTAGATGTAAGAATAGAAGGAGCAGGAGAAGCGTTGCGGTGATTTGTAGGTGAGAATATTTCGTTGAGTATTTCATTATCACAATTCGAGTAAAGGAAGGAATTGCTTAGATAATAAATTAGTAGATTAAGGATCCAAGATAGATTGAATCAGATTTAGTTAAGCAGATCACTGGTGCTTGTTCACTTAGACTTTTTTACTTAGAGTTGTTCACTTAGACTTGTTTACTTAGAGTTGTCCTCGTAGAATAGATTGCTCTCTTTAAATATCACTCCTAGGATCTCCTTTTGTAATTTCACTTGTGATTGGTTAAGTGTTTTTGAATAGTTATAAAATAATAGTTATTATGGAAGTTTCTGGTGATTCTTTGTTTCCCCCCACACTCTTAGGTAGGCAAGACGGTGAAGGAGTGGTGCCAATTAGGCGCTCTCACAAAACTACAATTCTTTTAGTGTGCATCACTCTTAACTTCAATTCTAAAGTCACATGTATACGTACTAGTAAGAAAACTCGTTTGAAAACTTACCTGCAAAAACTTTTGAAAACTGCAAAACACATTTTGTTATGTAGCGAGTCGTACGGCAACAATATGCAGTCAACTCTTACTGCAAAGCATTATGGGAGTCTTTCTTCAACAGTTAAGGGTTTCTTCTCGAGTTAACAGCTACAAACAGAGCCATATTACCCGACCATTCCATAGTACCCGATTCACCTCTATATATTTAAAGATAAATGTAATTACATTAATTTTAAAATCCTTAAGGAAATAAGGTCTACATCGTGTATTAATTATTACTAATTAACTGTATCGAATGCGATAGAGTTAAATGTTTGAAGTATTGAACAAATATCATTTATATTAAAATTTAACTTTCAGTTACTGATGAATTCAAACAAACTATTCCGTCGGTGCCGATGACCAAGACCTAATTTAAATTTTAAACGGCAAGAGACAGGAAATATTTACTGGAATAATGCTCATTCAATCTCTCCTTTCCCCTTCTCTTTTCCAGAATTCATTCCCTTTTGTGGAACGACTTTGCAGCAATATCATTTGAAATCCCTATCACTGAAATTGAGTTAGGGACAAATTCTCTGAATTTCCCCCATTTCATTCCAATTTAATATCAATGGTTTTCCTGTTAAATAAGCAACCATACAAGAGAGCACTTATGTCAAATTGTCAGCAAATCGAAAGAGGGGTTCAACTATTATGTAAAGAGTTATCTCTTCGATTGATTTTAAGAGAACATAAAGCTTTAAGGTATCCGACTACCCGAAAATTATGAATTTTTCCAAAAATTGACAAATTGTTTTATGATATTATTTTATAGACCATCTTAATAGCTTTATAAAAATACCAAGTTTATTATTTTCCATTCCCTAGAACAAAAACTACAAGTGTTTTAATAAAAGCAGATGTTATTACTTTAAGCAAGATGCCATACTTTAAAACGCGATTTACTCAAAATGTGTTTTTTTTAAATACTCAAACGGGCCAGGGATTGCTCAAAAGGTTTTGAAAATAATTAACTGAAATTTTTTGTATAGTGTTCTGTATAATAGTAAAAGTGTTTTAACCTTCAGATTTATCAATCACTGTTTTATTACAAAATGTACAGTCCCTTATGTGAATATAATGACTGTTTTTTTAGCAGTTTCATATAATAGCTGAGATAAAGGGATCTAGTTTTTGTAAGAATTTAAATATCTCTTATCCTGAAGGTCATTTCAAAAAATGAATAACATAGCAACACATCAGAATTGAAAATTTGTTCATAAACTTTTGGTATAGAATGGGCCGCGTTTAGGTTATTTTTTTGTAAATTTTTACCTATTTTTTCCCATTTTAATAATATTAATTTCTTTTTCTCTTCTTATTTTACCACATTTTTCTTAAAATGTACACAAAAATCTAAAAACAACAGAAAAATAACTCCATATCTCCATTTAAAAAAAAAGGTTTTCGCAAGTAGTTAGATACCTTAACACACTAATAGTTGTCATTGATGAAAGGAATTGTGTCTCGACAGAAAAATGAGTTTGACGCAAGTATTCATCCGCAGAACATCAACAAGCATCTTGCATTCCAATGTGGAAGCATCACGATATGTTTGGGATTCGATTGGGAACTAGCCCTGACCTGCAAATATATTGACGACATTGCTGTTCAGTTTCGTTGAGGAAGTCTTCGATACAATTGGGAGGTAGTACACTGCAGCAATTGGCTCTATTTTCATTTTAATTGATAGTGTAACGCCATTCTTCCCCCCCCCCAAATTTGCTTAGTTACTGGGTAGCGAGAGGGATCACACAGCTTTGGTCAAAGGTCACAGCTTTGGTCAAAGGTCACAGCTTTGGTCAAAGGTCACAGCTTTGGTCAAAGGTCACAGCTTTGGTCAAAGGTCACAGCTTTCGTCAAAGGTCACAGCTTTCATCAAAATTCACAGCTTTTGTCGAAGGTCACAGCTTTCGCCAAAGGTCACAGCTTTGGTCGAAGCTCACAGCTTTGGTCGAAGGTCTCAGATTTGGTCAAAGGTCACAGCTTCCGTTGAAGGTCACAGCTCTAGTCAAAGGTCACAGCTCTGGTCAAAGTTCACAGCTTTGGACGAAGGTCATAGTTCTGTCTTGGTCCCAACCGCCATTAGTTCTTTCGGAACAAAAGTCCATATAATCTAAATTGTATTACGCTTGAAAATGATACAGTGCTAAAATCGTAATTTATGACGTATTTTCTTTCTTCGAATATTTCCAACATTGCCAATCGACCTTTTTAAACGTTTTAAAAATTTTTAATTTCAACCCAAATGAAAATATTTGTCAAGTATAGATCAATGAGAAGAATCTTGGCTATAATATCTCAACAAACTGGTTCATAGAAAAAAAAATAGACATATTGTTGCCAATTGTGATGTATGTAAACACACTATTCGGTATTTTTCCATTGGAAATTTATTGAAAAGTGTAACAGATTGCATTCCGGTTAAGAAGGAGAAAATATTGCTTGGCACTGCAATATAGCCGCAAGCTAAGCCTATAAGTAGTATTTAAGCCACACTATTGTTACAATAATTCGTATTCATCTAGTTTCAATAGCTGTAAGGCATAACTTACTAAGGAAAATTATTTATCTCATATTACTTCAAGCAGGAACAAATGAAATAATAAAAAAATCCAGTGTTAATATACTATACATTGTTTATCAAGGCTCAATATTTATGTAGTTTCCTTTTTTTTTTTTTAAGAACACAAAATCTTACAATTTTATTGCTTCTCGGCATTTGTTTTTATTTCATGGTTCCCTCAACTCATTTTGCGAAAACTAAGCTATTATTAATATCACAAAAGCGTCACGTTTTTGTTTACATTTGAAACAATACGTGATCTTGTTGACAACTTTCAGAACGATAAACATCTTGCCATTCAAAAACATCGTCTTTCGTTGGGAAAGGCATTTAAAAAAACAAATATAAAAAGATATTTCAAACAGACATGTTCAAATAAACGACTAATAAATAAGAAATAGTTAGCGAAATTATATATGTTTAATCTCGTTAAATTGTTTTAGGAAACTCGATTTTCAACAAAAAATACTCTTTTGACATGTTTCAGGTTTCTTAGAGAATCATTTTTTCAAATTTAGTATATATATATATATCTTCTTTATGAGAGAAACCTTATTGTTCTGTATTGATACTTTCATTTTATTTTACTGTCTGGTATTTCATCCACGTTTGATAGAAATAGGCCTAATTTTTCAACATGGCTCTACTTTTTCTATTATGTCGAAAATTTCTGCTTTACGAGGAAGGTGGTACCATAAAGCAGCTTAACCCTAATTCGCTGGCCTAATTTAGAGACAGCTTTAAAAATCATAATAGGTCTCCATTTTTATCCAAGATTCTTTCTGTACAATTGTTATGTTTCTTGGAATCCAATTTCTTTCTTTTTTTGGCCTTGTAGGTAATACAACTTTCTCACTTATTATTTTATTTTATTTTATTTTATTATACTGTCGACTTTCGATAATTCAAACCTTCTATAATACGAACCTCTCGATAATTCGAAGTAAATGCTCAGTCCCTTGAACTTTCTTTTTCTTTAACTAATTGATGTCAGTGCTAGACAATGACAAAGATTCAAAATACAATATTTCACGAGAATTAGTACAGCCGACTCTCGATAATTCAAACCTTCGATAATACGACCCTTTCACTATTCCGAAGTATATGCTCAGTCCCTAGAAAAACTCTTGATATTTCGAATTAAAACAATACGTTTTGGTACATTCAATATTTCGAAGTAACACCTGTGGCTGGCGGAGACTACAGTACGTGATAATTCGAAGTTTTCTTATAAAACTCTATACAATTCGACTCACTATCATGTACAGTCCTGTAACAAACAGATTGGAACTTACAAGTTTTGCATTGTATTGCCTCTGCGTGTTTCCCCTGAAACGTAGCCACTTTGATGACCCTCTGTCTGCTACCCCTTCTTTGTGTTTTCTGGTTCCAAAGGTGAAAAGACACTTTTATTGCTTTCTTTCTTCATGTGGACAATAGACTAACCGCACCTGTTGTCAGCCGTCCCTATCTTTCGTTTAACACGTGGCCTTGCTACTCGTGTGATCCGAAAGGATGGACCACTATTGTGAAGAAGATATGCGTAGGATTGTGTATGCATGTATTGAATGTATTCTTTTAATACAGGACTTTCAACTTCTGTGTAATATCTATAATGTATAATATGTACTTTTTAAAAATACTTAAAAATAATTTTATACTAATGTACGATTGTTGTTTTATTACACAGTAGCAAATTTAAATGTGTTAGAAAATATTTCTCTTCGTATATTTTGGGAGTTTTTTCCTACCCTCTTAATAATTCGAACTTTTGATAGTTCGAAGTTTTTCATTGATCTCTCCAACTTAGAAATAACGAGAGTCAACTGTGCTGTGTATATATGTATGGTGTTATTTGTCTTTATTTTGGAATATTGTATACTATTTATGCAAGGTATGTCTATTAATTTCCGGAACTATAGCTGGTACAACAAAATGAACAACAATGATTAAAATTATGGTTAAAAAAGCCTTCAAAATAATCTTATAGCAAATGCATTCTTCTGTACATGACAGTACAAGTTCTTGAAACGTGTGTTAAAGTCTTAAAAAATACACGCACCAAAATTCGGTCGTTAAGTATTTCCCTATCTCTAAAACATCCTGAAATCCTTGTCCTTTCAGGGTGGGTTTAAATCTGGAGAAGACTTAAAAAGTTAGGATTATAGAAAAAAAAAACTTAAAGTTACGATAGTGCGTTTTGTTAAGAACCATCTCACATTAACAGTACAACACGGTTTCGTGGTATCGTGTAATAAAAGTCAACCAATGTTCTAATGAAAGTGGCATTTCGTATGATTGAATTTCACCAACCGATTTAAAATTGCTTCGTAGTCCTTTTTTAACAGTATGATTAAGAAGAAATCTCTTGATTAATGTACATCTAAGAAAGCAACTATCATTCTAAGTTTTAACTGCCTCTTCGTTTCTTGATCGTATTGTTAACACCAGGATTGGCCCCCAGATACAACTGATTCTACAAACAATGATTCTCGTTCAGTTGTAGCTATTAAGGTATCCGACAATCCTAAAATTGTGAATTTTACCAAAAATTGATTATGATTATGATTTTATTTTATAGGTCATCTTATTCGCTTTATGAAAATACCAAGTTTATTATTTTCCGTTCTCTACAACAACAACTACAAGTGTTTTAGTAAAAGTAGATGTCATACTTTAAAACGCGTTTTATTCGAAATGTGTTTCATTGGGAAAATGCTCTAACGGGGCCAGTGCTTGATAAAAAAGGTTTTGAAAATAATTAACTGAAATTTTTTTAGTATGTTCTGTATAATAGTAGAAGTGTTTTAAGATTTATCAATCACAGTTTTATTACAAAATTTATATTCCCTTATGTTTCTGTTTTGAATCACTGTTTCTTTAAGCAATTTCATATAATAACTAAGATAAAGTGCTCTAGTTTTTGTAAAAATTAAAATATCTCTTATCTTGAAGGTCATTTCAAACATGAATAACGCATCAACAAATGAGAATTGAAAATTTGTTCAGAAACTTTTGGTACAGAATGGGTCCCGCGTTTATGTTTTTTTTTTTTTTTTTTTTTTTTTATAAATTTTTATCAATTTTTTCCCATTTTAGTAACAATAATTTCTTTTTATCTTTTTAATTTTAGCGTATTTTTCTTAAAATGTACTAAGCAAATCTAAAAACCTCCTAAAAAATCTCCATATTTTTTTTTAAAGTTGTCACAAGTAGTCGGATACCTTAATTCCACATTTTCATCCATCTACATTGCTTTTAGTTCGGCCGTTAAAGAATATGGCACTTACCAGAATAAATATTTATTTTTCCTGAAACATTTGTCAAAATTTTTTTATCATTTTCAAGGCTGATATTTACCTTGTTCGCTCTAGCATCTTAAAGATCATTTTATGCATAATACCCCAGTTATATACATATACTGCTCTAAGAATGTATGTCAGCCTAAATTCCCTTTAAACCTGGTCAGAGAACACACACACACACATTCTTTTACATGCTTTAAGTATTAGTGTTGATTATAAAAAATTATAAAAGAAAAAACAATACATTTACAGCAATAGGGCGTTTTTTTTTTTTATTCATACATACGCAAAAAAGGAACAAAAACACAAGTCCATCATAGTTTTGCACATTAATGTAAGTTCATCGAAATTAATAATTTACTGGACCACGATTCTTACGAATACACTAAAAATTCCATTTTTTACTCTTGGGAAACTTTCAAATGTAGAATTTTCTAAACTGATCTATTCTTATACAGCAGCCTCTTTCAGTTTTACAATAGAGGAAATCTTCAAATATTAGTTGCATATATTCAGTGAAGTAGGAAACTGAAAAACGTTTTCCATGGGGTTCAGGTCTCGAGATCAGGATGACCAATCCAATAAATCAACTTTTGTAGCAGCTAACCTTTTTGGGGTGCTACCACTATAACGAACAGAAGCATTGTCTTGCTGAAACGCTCAATGGTTCTAATGAAATTTATATAAATTATATTAACCCCTACCAGGTTCCTTTTATTTCTGAATTATGGATACAAAAATGTCATTTTTCTGCTTATTTTCAAACATACATTTCATTTTAAACATAATAGCACCATTCGAATACACTATTTCCTAAAAATTATTGTTAAAAAAATCAATTTAAATAAATGAGCAATTTACCTGTAAAGTTGGATTTCTGTATGGTAGAAATCATTAGACTTTGGAGTCAATTCCCATTAACTATAAATATAATACCTAGCTTTTATCTTGAATTAAAAATTTTAATTACATCTTTTGCATTTGCATAAATGGTTATAAAATTATTCATCAAAACTTGATCGTGCATGATAAATTCGAGAACTCGATTCTGCACATAACCACACACCGCCATGAACACTACAATTTTTTTCTTTATTGTTAGAGGAATGGAGTCTCAACAAAGTATCTTTCATACAAACAGGGTCAGAAGAAGCTTAGCACAAGGGCGTCCTCTTTTTGCAGAAAATGCCACCGAATGGTACTTTTCAATTATTCGAAACCATAAAAGCACATGTGAAATAATCTGGGAAAGACCAATTGCACAGTGTAAATTTTCTCAGTGCTCGAGATGCACTCGGGATGAACCAAGATGGTACGTTTCGCATGAAAGCTCAGCTCAGGAAAAGCCAGGAAGAGGTTCCATCATATGTTGATGTACTGAACTTTATATTTTACTCGAGATAAGACCAGAAAGATAGTTCCATAAGCTGTAAAATTTTCTCAGATCATGCAACTTATCATTCTGCACAGTTTCTTTATGAAACAATACTCATCCTTTCTCAAATCCTTCCATTATAAAATAAATATTACCGGACTATTCACACACATACATTAAATTTTTTTTCATCATTAAACATAATTTGCAACAACAAAAAATTACTCCAGTCCAAGGTATAGAAAAAAGTATAGTAAATGATGAAAAAAGAGAAAACTTAATTTACTCCAGTCTGTGTTCACGTGTTTTTTCGGGATAACTCAAGTCCTACATTCTTTTGAATTGGTTTCAAATAGGTGTCACTTTTTATCTTGCTCTTACAATGGAAGAAACGGACTTTAAAAGAAGTCTGTCAGCTTCTGAAAAAACCTTTAAATCACATTGATTTCTTATCTTCTTCGAGGGTATCAGAGAATTTGATGGTGCTTTAACAATTCGAAATTTATATTTTGAAGAAAGTGTAGACGGACGTCCCGGACATTTAATTCTTCCAAAAAATATCTTATTCTGAAGAAAATCTCCAATTACGTTACCAGATCCTCCTATTTTACATGGATTCCTCTAACTCCGTTTCCACAGTCATTATTAATGATGAAATTAAACTTTTCCAAATTCTGATAACTGTAAAACACGAGGCATAGTTACAGTCATATACTATACAGTTGAACCTCCATATAACCAACCTCGATATTGTGAATTTTTCTATATAGCTAACTTTTTTCAGGAACCAAGAACATTTCACCCCGATTCTCTTCGTAAAATTACCTCCCAATAGCAATGTTCATTTTCTTGTAACGAACTTTTTACCTTGTGATTCAATTTTTCTCCCTATTTTAGAAGTATTTCTGGACATTTCGAGTTATTCTCTCTTTTAGCACATTTATGGTGGTCATAAATCTTGAACTGGTTTTATTAGATGTCTAACTCGCCGAGATCAATAGAAATCTGGGGGTTTCATCCAAGAGGTGCAACGCTTAAACCCCTCTACTCACTGGAAACATCTTCGGTATCCTCTTTCACCATCAGTAGAGTCTCGTGTCCTTGAACTAGTCTCCATTCATTTGTAGTATTAATCAGTCGTACTGGTAACTTCGTTTCTTATAACATGAAAAAGTGCTAGAGCATCAAAGAAAAAAATTTAATTCTTCAGGAAGTGGATAAGGTTGTGAAGAAACTTTTCTTGCGGTTTTTCTTTCTTTTTTTTATAGGTACTAAGATATGTGTAAAATAAATATATATTAACTTACAAAAAGGTGTGAATAATTTCTGTTTTTAATATATAATGTTTATGAATTTAAAATTTGTTTTATGCAGTTTATAAAGAAAATTGAAAGATGAACCTCTTAATAACGAATTTTCCATGTAACGAATTTTTTCGGGATTTAGGGGCTTCGTAATATAGAGGTTCAACTGTACGCATTTCTACACGCATTTTGAAGAAAAAAGAAATATAAACCTATATATCTATGTGCCGCATTACTCGTGCTCCCTTCACGATTACTAAAACCAAACAACTAAAGTGTAGGAAATGCACAACCCAACTTATTAGAAAAGTAATCACACGGCTTAAGGCAATATGGTACAATCTTTACAATTTTTTTTTATTTTTAATATTTGATTTTTCGTTTTAATTGTATTTTATAAAAGTTAGTATAGTATTAAATAATAATTCCATACAAAAAAATTTTAATTTGTGGCAAAATGTTTGTAGAATTTTAATTTTTTGAACTTTTTTAAACATTTTTTAAATTCCTAAGGCTTTTTTAAATGTGTCTCTTTTCTTTCAAAACTTTTTTCCAAGTACCTTATAATATACTACATAAAACTGCGCATGGGTTTTTTTCTGCTGCTGCTCTTTAATTTTTTATTATTATTTTATAGTTAAACTCTAAAAATTCTCAAAAAAACATTAATTTTGATTTTGAAATTTTTCTAGTAAAAGTACTAAACATGTTAGAGCTAATTCCATGCACAGGTTGACAAAACATACATTTCGGAACATGTACAAAAAAATTTCAAACCCATACTTCACTTATCAAAATAGTACATGTACAAAATAATAATAGTATATATACAAAAATTTTCAACATGGAGAAAAATGAGTTTGAAGTTTTCATTCCATGAATAGCACGATATAATATTCATCGAATAGTCTGAAACTTTTATGAAATGTTAATTAGCTTATTTAAAACTGCTTATTATAAGAAATTGCAAAAATATAGAACAATTAAACAGTATACTGGCATTATGAATATATGGAAGAAAACGAATGAAAGATCAATATTTCTTAAAACTTTATCTTAATAATTATTTTTAAAAAAATTGGCAGTTATAAAGACTGCCAATAGAAGTAAAAACTTAGAACTTTTAGTATTAAAATTTGAAATTTCATAATGTTTGAATTAAAATTATCAACATCAATCTGTTTTTCACATGTATTGACACTCCGTGCAACAACTAAATGCATGTTTATATGGTGTTTTATTATTCAAATACATTACGGCTGTACAATACGCCAAATATTAATACTCCAAAATATAAATGCGAGTATTTAAGGTATCCGACTGGTGCGACAACTTTTTTTTAAAAAAAAGGAGATATGGAGATTTTTTGTTATTTTTAGATTTGTTTAGTGCATTTTAAGAAAAATGTGCTAAAATTAAAAAGAGAAAAAGAAATTATTATTACTAAAATGGGAAAAAATAGGTAAAAATTGACAAAAAATAGCATAAACGTGGCCCATTCTGTGCACCAAAGGTTTATAAACAAATTTTCCATTTTTTCAATCTAATGTGTTGCTATATTATTCAATTTTAAAATGACTTTTAGGATAAGAGATATTTTCCTTTTTACAAAAACTAGAGCCCTTTATCTCGGTTACTATATGAAAATGCTTAAAAAGACAGTGATTATATTCACATAAGGGACAGTAAATTTTGTAATAAAACAGTGATTGATAAATCTGAAGGTTAAAACAATTCTACTATTATACAGAACTTACAGAAAAAATTTCAGTTAATTATGTTCAAAACTGTTTTAGCAATCGCTAACCCCGTTTGATTATATTCAAAAAATCACATTTCGAGTAAAACGCGTTTTAAAGTATGACATTTTGCTTAAAGTAATGGCATCTGCTTTTACTAAAACACTTGTAGTTTTTGTTCTAGTGAACAGAAAATGATAAACTTGGTATTTTTATAAAGCTAATAAGATTGCCCATGAAACAAAATCATAAAAAAATTTGTCAATTTTTGGCAAAATTCAAAGTTTTAGGGTAATGGGATACCTTAAAATAATTTTCTGTTATTTATTTTTTTATCTTAAAAATATTAGTATATTTATTTAGTACTCACTATTGTACTGGAAACGATTCTTCAATTAAACGATTCAAATAATAATCAAACAAAAACACTAAATATAAGTGATAGGTCCTAGGGACCGTATGAAAAATTAATTTTTGTAATTTTTTTGTAAATGGGTCTTTGGTTCGAAAAGCACGCAAAAACATTCCTTACCTGTTTTAAAACATTTTTTAAATTGGAAGTTCATATCTAAACCGAACGGTTCGGGAATTAGCTATTGGGACACATTAAGGCTGGACACCCTGTATATATATCACCAAAAACAAACTTATAAAAATGGGAGAGTTTTTCTATTCTTGCGAATTAGATTTTTAAATATCTGAGTTATCAAAATGAGATTTAGTATTTGTGCTTTGGGAGAATCCGTTTTGAAGTTTTAATTTCATTCATAACAATATCATAAAAAGCACGCACAACTTTTAAATCTTGACCAAATCCATTTGCTCTTCCCCCCCCCCAATAAACAATTCACAAACTAGAATTTTTGCATGAATTGCACAAATCTTTCTTGAAATGATTTGCTACTGCATATATTATGTCAGTCTCATTTACGCGCGGTAGAAAAATAATTAGTTCATTTTTTATCAGGCTCTTTTCTAAAAGATAATCTAAAATGTGGTCGTGGTAGTTGCTCCATAACTTGATAAAAAATGAAGGTAAAGCATTGAAATTTTGCAGGTATGTTTATAAAGATTCAAGGTATCAAATAAGCCAATAAAAAAAGGACGGTTAAAATAAAATGTCTTGATGTTTACTCGAAAACACGACATATATATATATATATATTAAATCTTAATTAATGTACTAATTGTTGTATTGAACAGAAATACTCTATTAATTTTCTTTTCAATTACATTTCTAATGGGTTCAATTTTATTTTAATATCTTTTTCAACTATAATGCTAAGCATATTTAATATTATTTTTTTAATTAAAATGTTATTCATTTTTCTACATTCAGTCACAAGATGGTGATACATATTAAATAAAATTAAATATATTTTAATTTATATTAGAATTGTTATGTATGATAAGTAAATAAGTAATTATTAACAACTCCCCTAACGAGAATTAACTGTAATTTTGAATACTTGAAATCTATGTAGCCAGCAGATTTAGAGTAGTGATTATGTAAGCCACATCATACGGTAGCTGTCCACCAATCACGAAAGCCTTCTACGAAAGCCTACCAACCGGAAGTTCCAAAACTCATGTGAGTTTTGGAACTTCCGGTTGGTGTTTATGTATATAAACCTCAGTTTTCTGGAAAATCCAAGCCTTGCATTGTTATTGTCACAATGTTATATTAATTCCTGTCTTTCTATTTGTGTTGTGTCGTGTTTTTACTGTGTATGTGTGCAATTTATGTGCTTCAAAATGTTCTTCTACAAAAAAATAATTTCGGATCAATAGCAGCAAGTCTCTTCTATCTTGTCATTGCAAGTTTACTACATTCTCAAATTAATAATAAAAATTAAATAATTGTAAATATAATCACTCAAAATCGCCATATACATATATGTGACCGGTAAAGTATGAAATCGGGTATTCTATACAATGCCTTAACCTAGCCGGCAATGTATGAAATGATTCCTATTTCACACATTGCCTAGGCATTCTATAGAATGCCTAATGAGAAACCGGCAAAATATGAAATACATCTCAGATTCGTTTTGAATATTGTCATTTGGCAAGACATAAAACTTTTAACATGAGTCTCAGGTTCAGAATTTGTTATTTGTACATTGATGTTTTTTCGGAAATGTCAAAATGCTCAATTTTACTTAAACTTGTTCAGCAAAAAATTGTTTTTTTCCTGTGCTGCCTGAAAATGGAGGAGCAAGCTATAGTGTTGGAGAAGGTGTCACGATCTACAGCAGGGGTCGGCAATCTATGTCACATGTGGCACGCGGTACAATTCTCAGAGGCACTTTGCACTGCTCAACAAATTTGTAAATTTTTCAATTGTTTGATTTTCAATATTCGTATAGTATCCGGTTTCATATACTGCATGGATCGCTTTCGGTTATCCGAACAACCCCGTATCCGAACGGTGTCCGGTCCAATTGATTCGAAAAAACGACGTTCTACTGCAAATTATAAAATCAAAACAATTTAAAATATAAATAATCAACGTCACACCCTCAGTGGGCCACCGTAAAATTATCAAACGTTGACCGGTCCCGAAGATAAAAATGTTGGGAAGAACTGTTATACAGTATATTACATCACGGATTCTTTTTTTTTCCAATGGGGCTACAGATTGGTATTTTTACCATTTTCAGACCTAATACATTCCCCAAGGGCTGCTATCCCTTTTTAGTGTGGCACCATGTAGGCGATACCGATTGCCGCCGGTAATTTTGACAGCCAGTTTCCATCCCAGAAGGAGGTACCTGAGCTCTGAACTTGTTCTAATTTGCCAAGAGCAAAATTAAATTCCGAATTCTGGGGATGTGATAAAATTCTGATAGAACTTTCAACCAAATACAAAAATGTTACATGTTATGATATTGAACTTGTACATCCACCTTTGTGAGCCTTGCCAGAAAAAACAGAAAATTATTTAAAAAAAGGTATTGTAGTAAAAACTTTGATTTTTTTTCCGAATGCCAATATATTGGCAATTGTAATGAGTGGAAATAGGATGGTTTCCATCGACTTAGAACTTCTGAAGGAATTCGAATACAAGTATATGCGAAATCCCAATTTAGCAATAATTTTTTTTCAATAGCAATCTCATTTTGTCAGAATAACATTTGTACATCTAGGAATGTAAGTCATTGATATAATATCCTTATCATGCCCTTTTTTTCACACATACTTTGCCTAAACAGATATAGGCATTTTATAGAATGCCTAGGCATTCTATACAATGCCTAGGCAAAGTATGTAATAAATCTCTTATTTCATACTTTGCCTAAAAACGTCTGGCATTGTATAGAATGCCTAGGCATTCTATAGAATGCCCGCATTTCATACTTTGCCGGTAACATATATACTAAATATTGCTTAATTCAAAAATGCCCAATTAATTTTATTAATTGTTATTTGAATAAAGAAATTCTATAAATAGTAAGGATTAAAATTCCTTAGAATATTAATATCTTTCTATTATAAATTTATCATTTTTCCTAGATAGATAAAGTTACCTCCATATTTCAATTTTAAATAAAATTAATTATTCTCTCAGTTTTATTTTAACCGTAGTAATTTTTTAATATTTAAATACATTTATAATCCTAGTGTCCCTCACGTAATGGTAATATTTATACTCAATTTAATTTTTTATTTCTATTTTTTTATACTTTTGCTAAATGTGCTACTATACTTAGCCATTCCCATGCTTTGAATTTGTATTTGAATTCAGAATCTGGCAATAACTTGTTTATTGTACTCAGATTCAGAGTGGGTAATGCATTTTTGAATGCAATTTTTAGATAAGTTACTTTTTCTTGTAATGGATTTAGATTTTCTATCCATTATTTTCAATAGGTTTTTGCCCAGTATTATTAATGGAAAGGCTGACTGGCCAAAAAACATGTTCAGCCTCACTTTTATATAAATTATTTTATATATAAGAGCTATCCTAAGATCGAGTCAGCAATGCTTATAATACTGTAGCATCCATATATTTATATATTTTTAAATTCTATTATTTTTTACTAATATATCTTTTCTAAAATCTTATGTCTGGTTTATCTTATAATTTCAAATTTTTTTCAGTTTTGATGATTATTTATTATTCATATCTTTATAGTAGAGATTTTTGACTATATATATATATACTCTGTGTGAGAGGCGCTTCGGAACGAATTTCTGAAATCTAATTTACTTCCAGTAAAGTCCCTAAAAAATAAGAAAGAAATTAATTTCTCGGCAAAAGAAAAGTAGAGAAAATTAAACTTGACAACTCTATTTGAAATTAAAGTATTCTGCACTCTAGCTGCAAATCAAGCGAGGCGAGTAAATTTCATTATAAGTTAAATATTTCCAATGTTTTATAATTTTTAAAAATAAACTGAGAAAGATAAAAGAAATGAGAAAAATTTCTTTGGGGGTATTTTATTGCTTTTTATGTAATTTATTCTTGTGTATTTCGTTTAAATTTAAAGAAAGTAAACTTTAACTTTATTCCTCGAATATATTTCCTGATTGTTTTTCGTACGTTTTTATTACCCAGTCCTTTTATTTTCTGACTTCCATTAAGAATTTCCTTTACAGAAACTAAATTGATTCTTTTGAAGAAAAAATAATCTCACTCCTCCTGAGAAAAAAATATAATTAAAAGCTTATTACTTCCAAAAAAAAAGAAATATCAGCTTTCATTTTTCTTGTGAGAATTTTGATATAATGTATTCAGAGATCATGTGTAGAGATTAGTTTACATAAATAATAACCTATCTTTTTTTTTCTGGTAAAAAGATGTGCTATCGTTAACAATGCATCTTATTAAAGCAAAAAAATTTTAAGTTTTTTCTCTTTTGCTTTTTTAATTTTTAAATTATTTAAGACATTGTACTTTATCAATTGAAGTGAAAAAATTTGATACTAATTTATTATACCATCGATCAATTTCATCAAATCAAAAAGGCTTCGCCAATTCAAAACCTGTGTTGCCAAATTTTGTCATCACTATTATTTTTATGTTCGAACAAGCACGGAAACGGTTTTCCGATATTGGCTATATATTGCGCCATTTGGCGAAGTATTTTGATTTGAGGGAATTTGTCGACTGTACAATATGTAAGCACCAAAATTTTTACAGCAATTTTAACGCGATTTACATTTTCACTTGACTTTTTTTGCTTAGGTAATGGTTTAATAGTGGTTTACTCCTTTCATAGTTTTATTGAATAAAGCAGGGGAAGAAGGTGCCACTATCTGATTAAAAAATAATTTACGTGCCACCTCCAACTTTTCCAACAAACAAAAAGTGTGAAAAAAATGAAAAAATGTTACTTATAGGCTTATTAAAGAATTTTTCCCAAATACAATAATTTGGAGAAAGTCTTAGTATTGGAAATTTAAAAAATAGTATAATAAATAAGAAAAAAGTACAAATTTACAAACATGTGTTGATCCAAATTTACAACAATATATGACAGCTAAATCATGTAAATTTAGAATTTTGCTTGTTGATACAAATATCCAAAACTTAAGGAGTATCCAACCGGTTGCGACAACTTTTTTTTTTTGAAAAAAGGAGATATGGGGATTGTTTGTTATTTTTAGATTTGTTTAGTGCATTTTAAGAAAAATGTGCTAAAATTAAAAAGAGAAAAAGAAATTTTTATTACTAAAATGGGAAAAAATAGTTAAAAATTGACAAAAAATAGCATAAACGCAGCCCATTCTGCACCAAAGGTTTATGAACAAATTTTCAATTTTTTCAATCTAAGGAGTTGCTATATTATTCAATTTTGAAATGACCTTCAGGATAAGAGATATTTTCTTTTTTACAAAAACTAGAGCACTTTATATCTCGGTAACTATATGAAAATGCTTAAAAAGACAGTGATTATATTCACATAAGGGACTGTAAATTTTGTAATAAAACAGTAATTGATAAATCTGAAGGTTAAAACAATTATACTATTATACAGAACTTACAGAAAAATTTCAGTTAATTATGTTCCAAACTTTTTTAGCAATCGCTGGCCCCGTTTGATTATTTTCAAAAAATCACATTTCGAGTAAAACGCGTTTTTGCTTAGTCTTGTCGAGTCTTGCTTAAAGTAATGGCATCTTCTTTTACTAAAACACTTGTAGCTTTTGTTCTAGTAAACGGAAAATGATAAATTTGGTATTTTTATAAAGCTAATAAGATGGTCCATAAAATAAAATCATAAAAAAATTGTCGATTTTTGGCAAAATTCACAGTTTTAGGGTAGTCGGATACCTTAATATGATTTAGATCGTTTGCAGTTGAAATAATTTTCTTCTGTATTTGCTTAACAGTATAGCAAGGTGCTGAAGTCCAAAAATTTCGATTTGAATTTCAGGTGGGTAACAATAACTGTCTAGCAGAGAAATACAAAAGGGATTTATTATTAAATCATTAAATCTAGCACTGAATGAATAAGCCAAAATGGAAATTACATTTTTAAATCTATCATAGCTCGGAGCATTGTCCACTTTTGAAGGTAGTTTCTGCCTTAACGTGTTAATCCTTTTTGTAAAAGTAAAAGTGTGGTCTCAAAAAAAGATATAAGACCCTCTAAGGTAAGAACAATACAAGCCTTGTAAGCCAAATTTAAATTATTTAAATGTGCCATAATATAAGTAAGAAAATCTATAAAATCTATAGTCAGTCTATTTTTAAACATCAAGCACTCTCTCGGCAATTCATTGTTTTCTTCCAGATATTTTATAACAGCTTCTTCATATTATAAGATCTCCCGAGTGCACTTTCCTTTGGAAAACCAGTGCACACAACATTGAACTGTACTCTCTGCATGAAAATTTTCTGCTGTAAGTTAATTAATTAAGTGTATTTTGAGGGTTTCTGTTTTTTGTCTGAGATAACCATATTTTAATAAAATTGTAAAAAGGTTATTTTTTTATTTCTATCTTTGGTGCAAATCTTTTCATTTTCCAATAAGTCTTCGGCCACTGTTACTACACCACCGTGGCACTCTGTGGCACGTGTGACATGGGTTGGTCACCCCTACCATAAGGCTTACGGGAAAAGGAAAAGCTTCGTGAAAGTGGGAATTTAATTGCAAATCTAAAGGACTTATCACCCGTACGCGTTAGGAGCAAGTTTTTGTCTAATTCGTGCAACTTTTACTCCGTTGCCATAGCAACGGCTTTCGAACAACTTTCTGCCAATGAGCTTAAAAAGTTTCTCCAAATAAAAGTTGCTTGAAATTCCAGCCAATGGGGTTCTTCGGTGCCCTACGTCATAAACAAGCTGAGGTAACGACGGTAGCTTCGCATCAGATATGGCGTATAATATTTTAATGGTGTACAATATTTTAACGATGTATAATATTTTAAACAGAATGGTGCTCCATTTCTGCTTAGGCCCATCAACAAAAGCAGTACGAAATAAAAGAAATAATACTGGATGGTCGTTTTCGAAACAGAAAAATCGGCGAGTTATGTTTCAATATGGAGAAAGAGCGGGGCTGACGTCAGAGCATGAGGTTCTGTTTACGGCAACCCTACACCCTCATATCGGGCTAAAAGTTGGGCCAAAAAGTTGCACGAAAAATGTACGTGTGATACGGCCTTAAAAAGTCTTAATAGACAATAGGAAATTTCTTTCTAGCTCAGTTGTCTGAAGTGCTTATTTGAGGGTCCACAGATAGGGGCAGCTCAGAACAAGTGCCTCGAATCTGTCCCAAGCATAATCAACAAGATCAACATCTCAAAGCCTAACTAAGGCACCTGCTTATAAATAATTTGTGATATAAATCTCTACAGAGCGGATACTTCCTACCCTTAAAAGACAGCAAACGTCAACGGAAACATTCTAAATGAGACTTACTACAACAAAGGAAGTACAGTGATACCACTCGAATTACGCGAATCCGGAGTTACGTGACTTTCAAATCTCGTCGATTTTTTTTTTTTTTTTTTTTTTTTTTTGCTTGGGAAAAAGAAATTGGTTCATTTGGTAAAACATGATTGAAGAAGTCATCAATGTTCTCAGGTCAATAAACTTAGACGTAGATAGTGATGACATTCAAGAACTGTGGCACTGGATTCCCACAATCAAGAGCTGACAATGGATGAGCTCATAGAAATGCATGAGCAAGAGCAAGGAGACTTTAAAGAACTTGAGTCTTAAGACCCAGTTCAATCAAAGTGTTCGGTGTTGGGAATTTAACAGAAGGGTCTCAGTTTAATTGAAAAAATGTTACAAATTTTAGACAACTCCAACAATGAGAATATTTTTTCAACAAAACAAGGAATAAAAAATTATTAGCATACTACAGCGTTTCTCAATCTATGGGGCGAGCCCCCTAAAAGGCGTGAGCATATTGAAAAGTCGTAAAGAAGAGATTATTTTAAAAAATCATTAATTTACTGAAAGTAAACAAACAGAATAGATTCTGACAAAATTTTAAAAAATACACATTTACTCTAATATAATAAACTTATAAATACATCAGTACTGCACGCAATGTATGTCATAATTTATTTAACAATACTATTAGAACAAGTTTAATAATTACCATTGACTCCAAGGGCTTGTCATATTTTAACAACTTACCTTGATATTTTATACGGTTTTCAATTAATCCCTTAACTGCAGATAAAAGTTACGCGATTTGCTCCCCAATGCTACCATTTTCAACGTAAGCACAAGTATGTGACGTATGGGGGGGGGAGATAAATAAGCAAAAATGCTCTGAAATAAGTAAATTCTTCGCAAACGCTGTCAAGGTCCTGTTAGTGCATTCTAAAGCCTTCGATATAGTTTTAAAGGTATCTGTGCACATAAAAGATTGTACTTCGGAAAGACGTATATATACGTCCTGGAAGATCGACGCTTTGGGTGAACGAGACATTTATATACGCCGGGGGCATTTAAAAAGTTAAAGTCCTTAGCGTCAAAGAAAAGTATTATTGAATTCAATACATTCTTATTGTAAGGAAAATTGTGTCGCAAATATTGAAAGTCTGAGAAGCACTGGCATACTACGATGAAATTTTGCTGGAGAAAAAAATCTTTGAGCCAGCAGACTACTTAATTAGATTTTATGAAACCTCCTACATCAGAATAACTTTAGCTTGCGATTTTGTATTTGTATTTTCTAAGATTTTATTAGAATTTTTTACTTAATTATTATTTTCTTCCGTCTCCGGCCCCAAATAAAAATAATTTATACGTATTTGTATGTCAAATCCCTCCCGCGAATTCGACTTACTCGGTTATCACTCAGTCCAAGCTATCTCTTAAGTTTGGGGTATTGCTGTTTATTGTTTACAGTAATTGCTGGAAAAACAACAACTTTCAATACTGCTAAAAAAGTCTCAACAGAAAAAAGTTTTCTGAAAAATTTGATCTCCACCCCGATCAAAACTGGAAGTGAGGGGAATGTAAGAACCAAATATCTGGACAGAGAGGGGAAATTCCTTTCCAACTCTGTTGTCTAAGACGTACGTCTAGGGATCAGCAGATAAAGCATTAAAATCAAATGCCTTAAAAGTAACAGCCAACAATCGCAAATTCATAAAGAAAAGAAAATACTTTTAATAATTTTATTTAAAAATTTTCAGATAAAATCCCATGCTTATTAATAATGTTAATATATAGTTATTAAATACGCATTTATACAAATTATTAAGAAATATATAATTTCAACATATATAGTCTTCTATAAATCGAAAATTTTACTAGCTTGTTTCTAAGCAGGACGACAATAACACCAATATTTTCAAAGTACTAAGTAAGTTAAATTAAAATAGCACTCTCTCAAGGGCATCTATAAACAAAATTCAACTTAAATTTTAAATGAAAAGCCAAAGGGAAATACTTATTTGAATAATAGCGCATTTCCAATCTCCCATTTCTTTTTCTCCCTCGCCACCTTTTACTTCTCCACTCTCTCTTTCTCTCACTCTCTCTCTCTCACTCTCTCGTTCACTCTCTTTCATTCACTCTCTCTCTCATTCACACACACACTCTCCCTCATTCTCTCGCACACACACAATTAATTCCCTTTTCTAAATCTATTTCCCTTAAATTTCTCATCGAAATCCCTACAACTTACAAGAAGTTAAGGACAAATTCCTGAAATATTCCCATTCCAATTGGCTTGTGAATAAGTGGAACTCTGTGTAGGAAGTCAATAAAGATTGTGCCAGAATCATTGCAAGCAAATACGAAAGAGAAAATTGAACTGTCGTCTCTGTTTTGTCATATAAATCGTTGGAATAAAGCTTTTTACCGATTTATTATTATAATTATTAAATGTCCCATGAATCATGGCTCCCTTCTATCAACCATTTTGAACTTATGATCATTCCATTAATCATAAGGGATTTTTTGTACATTTTAAAATCTAGAATATTGTATTTGTTAAATGAAGTAAAGTGAATTAAAAAATGTAAATAATTATGAGTTTCTGCGTGAATACATTTGTCTCCGATTTCTGAAAATATGTCTGCGTATTTTTTAACTGCCTATTAAAAATTACGTGATTCGCTCCCCAGTGCGACAATTTTCCACATAAGAGCGCGTATGCGATGTATTGGGGGGCGAAGGAAAAGCACAGAAAAGCCAATTTTTTTCTCTGAAGTAAATTCTTTGAAAATATTATCAAAAATTTTTATAGCATTAAAAAACCTTCGGAATATTTTGCTGATAGCAGGGCAAAGAAAAGAATCGCATTTCAGAAAGACGTATATATACGTCCGGAGTACTTATACACTGATTGAGTGAGACGGATATATACGCCGTCGTCAGTTAATGAGCTAATCTGGAAATCGAGAGAGAAATTCCTAAAAAATATAAACGAAAACATTTTAAAAATGGGATAAAAATTATAATTCCACAGAGAGAGAAACCCTTTTTGGATATAATTCATTGACCATTCAAATTAAGATTTTAAAAGAAACACAGGAATTCCAAAATACTTAGATTAATTCTTAAAAATAGTTAACTGGTGGTAACTTAAGGACCATTGAAATTTGAAGTTATATTTGAAAACAAAGAAAAATTACATTAATTTTTACGATCTAGTGCCCCATATGGAGTTTTCAATTACATATGCTTGAAATTTTTGAGATTCTTTGCTGTAAAAAACTAGTAATACTGCCTTAATTTGAACATATTCACATGATTTAAATACACTTTATACGGAATTTACATCCCTTCTTCCCTGTAACCCTGCTAGAGGTGTAGGAGGAACTAAATGATCAGACGACATGATGAACTTCAATTATTTTATTTATCACTATTTCAACTCAGACACAACACTCTAAATAATATAAATTTCATCAGTCAGAGCATGAGGGTGAGACGAGAGGACGTGGGAAGAATATATCCAATCCTACAAATCTAACCTTAAGATAACTTTATACAAAGCTTACTGTTTTAATGACCGCTCTAATAGTTTAATTCTCTAACTTGAATAAAGATCATAGTACCTGAACTCTAGAAAACTTCTATCTTTTTGTGTGGACTTAAACACTTCTCCAATAGTTGAACTAAGCACTTCCTTAATATTCCAACTTCTCGCTTCGTACACTGTTTACGTATACGTTTCACTGCTGATTTACTTCACTTCTCATCTATTCATTTCACATCCAATCTACTCTCACTTCACTCACTCCCGAATTCGCGAATACAGAATATATGTATTAAACTTAATATGCATAATCACGCTTCCTGTCTTCGGAAAAAGTTGGTTGAAAAAATAATGGCCTAACAGGAATTCCCAAGAGGTTAGTAGAAGGAACCGTACAGATCCGTCACAACTTCCTCTTCATGATTATGCTCTTACACATTCAGAATCCTTCACTATTTCCTTCATATATTTCATTTATTATTACAATGGGTATTCTTTTTCATCCATAGCATTTTTTTTGGAATTTTGGTACATAATATTTGACTTTTATTTAATAAAATTAGGTTTCGGAAATTTAATCTGAAAGTTGATTTCATGTCGATATAAAGATATCTATCTCATTTGCTGTGAAAGTGGCGGATATTCTTAAGGTTTCATAGTAATAGTTAGTTACCAAAAATATAAATTACCGTGTAATCTAAATTGAAATTTCTTCTAAAATTTAACTTTAACTAAGAAATGCTTCGAATCAATGTTGAAATGTTTTTTTAAAAATATGTAATTCTTCCAAGTTTTTTCGTCATTACAGGTACGATGCAATGAAAAAATTTGCATACATATTTGAGATTGATGATTGAGGATCAGATCTAAAGCGATTTTTATTTCTTACAATCTTATTCATATGGATTGTTTTAAGTTAAAAAACACATCAAACGTATATCAGATTATATGTTATACTATATGCTTATATATACACTCTGTAACAAAAAACGACGCACTAAGAAGAAGCTCTACGATAGATACAAAAATTGATGGGTAGAAAGATTTTGTAAAGAAAAAAAATGGTTAAAATTTCAGAAAAACTGAATGATCTTTTTTAGAGTTACATAGTTACAAAGTAGCGAGCTCAATAAGGTTGTGATGGATCTATACGCGTGCTCTCACTAACTCCTCGGGGATTCCTTTAGGGCAAGCATTATTTAAACCAACTTTCACCGAAGACATGATTATGCAAATTAATTTTAATATATATTTTCTGTATTCACGAGTTTTAAAAAGATTAGTGAAGTGAGAGTTCAAGATTAGTGAAGGGAGGATAGCTCGGATGTGAAGTGAATTAATGAGAAGCTAGCAATCTGGCAGTAGTACGTAAACAGTGCACGACGCGTGAAGTTGGAATCTCTAAGAAGTGCTTAAGTCAACTATTAGTGTTCAAGGCCACGTCGAAAAGTTAAAGAATTGCAAGAGCTCAGGTACTGTGCTCCTATTTTAAGTAGAAAATAGAAAGTTAAATTATTAGAGCACTTCCAAACTAAAAACGAGCTTTGTATAAGTTATGGTATGAATATATTTGAATGATCGTATATATTGTCCCCGCGCTATCTTGTCTAACTTTCTTGCTCTAGTTGATCAAATTTATCTTATATAATAAGAGTGTGATTTGTGTCTGCGTTAAATATAGAGATAAATAAATCATTTGAGTTCATCGTGTCGTCTGACCATTTAGTTCCTCCTACTCATCTAGCCGGGTTAGAGGGAAGAAGGAATAATAATTCCTTACAAGATGTGGACCAACCTTTAGCCTGGATGCAAGCTGCCACACGACGTGGCACAGAGTGATAAAGCACACTGATGGCCTTTTTCAAATGGTTAAGAATTTTGTCTGCGTGCGTGCACACTGGATTTGAAAAATGATGTAATACTAATTCTTTCATTGCAATTTTGGGTTCAGAGATTTTTTCAGCTTTTTTGGATTATCTTTCCATTTTCATTTCTTCTGAAGCAACAAATTGCACATTGCCTTGCCAATCCCTGTTCTTTATCGAATATTTTGAAGAATCTAAAAATTTCTGCCTTCACTCCCAAAGAAAGTATTTCAATACCATGGACGAGCTGCATCTCTTAAAAAAACACCAGCATTAATCAATTAACTATAAAAATTAAAAATTTGTGCAAATCAAAGATAGAAAGAAGAAGGTATCAGTGCCCGTATAGCTTAAGAGCAAACCGGTTGTAACAAGCTTTTAGTAGCCCGTACGGTGTACGGGCAACGCAGTTAAGGTATCCGATTACTTGCGACAACTTTTTTTTTGAAAAAATGGAGATATGGGAATTTTTTGTGGTTTTTAGACTTGTTTAAAAAAAATATGCTAAAATTAAGAGAAAAAGAAATTATTAATACTAAAGTGGGAGAAAATGGGTAGAAATTTACAAAAAATAACATAAACGGGGCCCATTCTGTACCAAAAGTTTATAAACAAATTTTCAATTTTTCAATTCTGATGTATTGCTATGTTATTCGTTTTTAAAATGACCTTCAGGATAAGAGATATTTTAATTTTTACAAAAACTAGAGCCCTTTATCTTAGTTATTACATGAAATTGCTTAATAAAACAGTGATTGATAAATCTGAAGGTTAAAACACTTCTACTGTTATACAGAACATACACAAAAAATTTCAGTTAATTATTTTTAAAACTTTTTTAGCAATCGCTGTCCCCGTTTGAGCATTTTCAAGAAAACACATTTCCAGTAAAACGCGTTTTAAAGTAGTGACACATCTGCTTTTACTAAAACACTTGTAGTTTTTGCTCTATTGAACAGAAAATAATAAACTTGGTATTTTTATAAAGCTAATAAAATGGCTTATAAAATAAAAGCATAAAAAATTTGTCAAATTTTGGCAGAATTCACAGTTTTAGGGTAGTCCAGTGCTTCTCAAACTTTCAACATTTGCGACCCAGTATTCAATCATAATTTTCATCACGTCCCCCTCCATACAGTAACATAGAATTGAATTCAATTATATTATACTTTGATGCTAAAGCTAGAATACGACTTTAACCTCTTAAATGCCACCGGCGTATATAAACGTCTCACTCAGCTAAAGCGTTATTTTCCTTGGACGTATACATACGTCTTTTCAAAGTATGATTTTTTTCTGTGCACTGCTATCCATAAAATTATTCCGAAGGCTATGAAATGCAATAAAAGGACCTTGACAGTCTGTCCGATGACATTGGGAGAGCGAATTGTGTAACTTTTAATCAGCAGTCAAGGGATTAACTATAAACAGAACAAATTATCAAGATAAGTGTTTAATGTTTG
This sequence comes from Trichonephila clavata, assembly GCA_019973975.1. Classification (NCBI taxonomy): domain Eukaryota; kingdom Metazoa; phylum Arthropoda; class Arachnida; order Araneae; family Nephilidae; genus Trichonephila; species Trichonephila clavata. The sequence goes on along the minus strand of BMAO01002559.1, from coordinate 32,633 downwards.
CCTATAATTTTGTACATGACACAACTATGGAGTCACTGGTAATTTTTAAACTGGTTCTTAACTTAGTATTATTAAATTAATTTCATATATATATACATAGTGTAATACTGATATATTTATAAATATATTATATACGTGTAAATATGTATTTTATTTTTTATTATGTCAGAATGTATTTTGTTTACTTTCAGTAAATAAGTGATTTTTTAAAATAATTTTTTGTTTTAGACTTTTCAATATGCTCGCGCACCCCTCGTAGAATTATCAGGCCCCTCAAAGGGGGGGGGGCACAGTTTGAGAAACGCGGGGGTAGTCGGTTACCTTAAGGTATTAAAAACAGTACAACAGCTGTAAGTCTCTTAAGTTTGGCAACAACTGCTATAAAAAAACTTTAACCCAAAAAAAACACCATCCATTGTAGTAAATTTTATTCAAATTCGTTCGTTTTATTTATGTAGTTTTACATTTATTAGTAGTCAATTGAAAAAAACCTGTGAAAAAAATAACGATGCAAAAAAATATCGAAACAAAAAAATTGAAAAAATTCAATGAAATGCTGAAACAGAACTTCTTGTGTTATTCTTTATTTCAACTATTATTGATGTTCCTGCTTAAGATAAACAATTTCACTCTAAATCATCCGAAAATAATTTTCTGGTTTTTTTTATAAATAACAATCACTTTTGTTTGGAATATTACGTAATTTCTCTCTCTCTCTCTCTCTATTTTGGGGTGCAGAAATCATAAATTACTGATGCCAAATAAAAAAAAGGGAAGAAAGTAATTTGGAATACGTGCTTTTTATTATTTTTTTTCTTCTTAATACATTTTTTATGTATGATGAAGAAATCAATTTTTTTTTTCTTATGAACATTTATTCTAAGAAATCTTTGTTTTAATTAGTGAAAAAAGTAAAATTAATGGGGTTACTTTTGTATGAAACAATTTTTTCCTCTTATTTTTTTTTTATTTGTTATGAAAAATTAAATAAAAACTACTATTATTAAAAAACATTGCTTGAAGGTTTATAATTTTTCATGTCTGAAGTAGTTTTAGATTAAATTTTGTTGCTAAAATATAATAAATTTTAGTTGAAAATAATTTGCTTAAAGAATTTTGATACATTTATTATAATTGGATAAGTTAGTTTATATATAAAAGGAAGATAAACATGCTAATTTTTTTCTTATGAGCTGTTATTGCACAAATTGATCAAGAACAAAAATGTTATACTGAACATAACACATGAATTCAGCAAAAGCAATTTAAAATACATTTTTCTAAAACTACTTTTCTACTTGTTATATTTTTAGGTTAAAGCAAATTTTGAATGATTTTTCGGATACAAAAGTAACTTCCTTGAAAACAAATATAAAATTAACAAAATACTTTTTTATAATTTTAGTGATTTTAGAAAAATGTATTCTAATGTAATTTAAATTTATACATATTTTCGAAAATTTCCTAAAAATAAGAAACTTTTACATTCAAGTACAAAGTATTTGAGACTATTGATTCAAAGTGTTAATTAAGATATAATACTTTATCTTAGTATTGTTTGAAAATTTAGATAACTCTTTTAATTGCTTAGAAAAAAAGTAAATATACACATAATATTTTATACATGATGCGGCAAAGTAAATAATTGAATACATATTGAATATTTTCAGAATAATTAATTTTCCTATATTCCTCTAAAAATAACTGGTGTAATAATTTAATTTCTTCTTTAAACTCAGTTCAATTGCTGTAGTAAAAAATGATTTTTGAAGTAGACTCCAGGTTATCAGCTCTTGCGTCTCAATGCTGCCAACTTTTGCTTTTTACAGAAACTTTCTTTTGTAAAATACATATTTATTAATAATAATAAAGAATATTAGCAAACGAAATGCACTTGATTTAAAAGTACTGTTGTAGTATAAGATATTTTTTTTTATTTTGAAGAATCTTAGAAGTTGAACAGCTTACTCACTATCAAATTTAAAATTGTATTCTGTATTTTATAAGGAAACAAAAACAAGCCTGATGCCCTTTTTGAATTCAACAGAAGGCACCTGATTGCATTTATAATGGGGCTGTCATGCTGTCATGAATTTAGTCCATTCGAATCAACATTTAAATTCAATAAAGCAAGCTTACACTATATTACACCATTTTATGAATTCTTGATCACAACGTTAATACTATGACATGTTGTTAATACTCTGAAATTTTCAATTAATTACTCAAATATAGAATATTGAAGCTGTTTGAATTCAGTAAAGTGAAAAATAAAAATGATCTGAAGAAATAAAAAAAATAAAGAACTCTATAAAAATTACAATTTTTTCTCTGATTTCATAGAACATATTTCTGTTGTTGTTTCTTATCCCACTTGATCGACAGAAACATAGATCGAGTCCGTAAACCCGTGCTTTTTAAAACAATGAAGAACTATAGCAGGACTTTGGAGCATCCAGCTCTTATGGCAATCCATACAAGCCAAGATGTGGGCAAGAGCGTCTTGGCTCATATTGCATTTCGGACAAGGAGGGTAACTTTTAAGACCATCCATATGCCATTGAGCTCGAGTATGTCCCCTGTGAAGCCTAGCAAGAGTACTTTCATTTCGCCTACTGCTTGTCCCAAGCAAAGCAGCACCAGGACGGTTTCCTTCATACCATTCGTGCACGGTAACCTGCCTTCAAGAGGAACTGATATCTTCTTTGACCCGGGTAGCAATTTTTGAAAAAGTAAGGCAGCCACTATGTGTAAAATCTTTATGGCAGCCTTCATGGGCCAAGCCATTTGCTATCTCATTCCCGCAGACATTCGCGTGCGATGATACCCACTGAAAAAAGATCTTAACATTGGCACTCAAGCTGTTTCTATCACCATACCTCCACCATTCAGATAGATACTGGATAGAGCTTCGGCTATCACTCAATATCCAAATATCTGTATTGACACTCTCAGTAAAGCAAAACTTCAAAGCTTTCTCAATAGCTAAGAGTTCTGCCCAAAATCCTGAGCAGTAGTCAGAGTTTCTCTTATAGATCCTAATACCATTCCCCTTTTGATGAAAATTCCACTACCTGAGACAAGTCTACACCCATGCTGCCATCAGTATAGATCTGTAACGCATCACACGAGACTTTTTGAACAGTCTCCAAAGCAAGCTGCCTAAGATACTCTGGATTTTGAGTGCTGTTGTTAGCGTATGAGGATAATTCGGTCTTAAAAAATACCCGTTCATAGAACGATGCAGCAAGAATATGATGAAGAAGAATGTCTCTCTGTCCAGCTGTTCGGGCCTGAGAGACATATTCTACATCATCATGCAACCATCCCTTGCTTTCATCATAGCTAAGAGGACTTCCTAAGGTGACGATCATTGTGCCAGTTGCGCACAAAACTAGAGGTTTTGTGCTGATGAGCTTGGCAAAGTATTTAGCCAACAGGAATCTGCTTCGTAATCCGAGAGGTTGCGAGTCAGTTTCATACAAATCAATATCCCTCGAGCAGCTATTGCGGAGACCAGTGATGACCCTGGCTGCAGAGAGTTGTACCCTTTCTAGTTTATCAAGGTTGCTAGCAGAGGCAACCTGATAGACCTGTACACCATATTCAAGGATAGGTCGAATGAGTTCAATATATGTATTTCGAAAGGTCTGAGCATCCACTTCCTGGTCCTTGCCAGAAATATATTTTAAAATTTTAAGTCGCTGTTTGCCTCTACAAACCAAATTATTTATATGAGCATGACCAAAAATTTCCTGATCTAGGATGAATCCCAAATGTTTAGGATGTTTTCACAATTCAGTCGACTACGCAATAAATATCAGGATCATAGTTGTAAAGATGTCTGTTGATGGTAAAAATACTTGATACAGAATTCGAGGGATTAATAATGGTTTTATGCTCTGCAGAAAACTTTTCCAGTCGAAGAAGGGAAGAGTTAATTTTGTTCTGAGCATATTAATTAAAGTTGTATTGCTGCTCTAGATTATTATGTCGTCAGCATACAATCCTTGCAGTGACCAGAATTGGCTTCAGCTACAATTCCGGCGATAAGTAAGGAGAGGTGGAGAAAAAGAGTGAAACTGAGCACAGATCCTTATGGTATACTCAGGCTGAATCTAAATTTTCCCGATGCGGTTTCTTTAAATTTAACTCTTATATTTCTAAATATTTTTAATCATCAAAATAGATATAAAAAAAATTCTTTTGAATAAAATGGAAATAAAGAAGTGAACAAGTACAAAACCAATTCTATTTTTTTCTGTGTGTTAAAAACTATTCTATTCTATTGAATTAAAAAAACTTCTAGAAAGGAAACAGAAATGCTATAGGATTAACAATAAGAATACAAAGTAATCAAAAAATTTAGTTTCACTATATATAAAAATAATGTAATAAAAGCTGTTTTTATCTGATTTAATAAGCATTACTTCAAAATTTATACACTCGTTATAATTTAACAAGAACATAATTTTAAAAGTATGCATTGCAATTCTAACTTCATTTTTATTTTTTTAAACAGAAAGTTTCTCTCCAGATTAAATTCATTCAGCAACCTTGTTTAGACTACACTTGTTTATTCAATGGTCTACCATCATTTCTTACAACTAATTATTTAATCATTTTATTTTTATTATGTATTTTTCTATAAAAAAATAGGCAATAAGACAAATATTCCTATCCTATAAAGATTTGTATCTTACCATTTAAGACTAAATAACTACGTTATTTTTTTTTATTCTTTCAAATACATTTCTTTCCATTCATGCAAATATTTTTTTATTTCTAATGGGCTAGGATTGGTGTTTTACCATTGCAGACCTAGTACATTCCCCAGAAGCTGGTACCTCTTTTAAGCGTGGTACCATATAGGCGGATACCAATCGCCGCAGGTAATTTTGACCCCTAGTTTCCTTTCTAGAGGAAGGCACCTGAGCTCTGACGATGAAAACCTGTACTAGGATTTAATTTTGCCGATAGCACTCAAGACAAACAGACACTCTAAGGACCTTTGACATGCCGCACATAATCATACGACATGGCCACTGTCGATTTTCTGCACCATAAAAATCCACCGACTTGGGCCAGAGTCAAACCCGCAACCTTGGGTGCAGAAGGCACATAAATACTTTATGTTACGTATTGTAATATATCCAATATTTTTGCTTCTCTAACGTTAATTTTCTAAATAAAAATCTTTAAAATTTACTACTGGTGTTTAAAAATTTCTCATAAAAAATTTAAAAAAATGATTTTGAATAAATGCCAAATACGAAAATACATTTTAAGTAAATACAGTTTTACAATATTAAAACACACACAGTACAGCTTATATATTTGAAAATTTTGTATACATAGTTTTCTATGTTGAAACAATTGAGATGATTCGTCAAGAGTAATAAAAAAAAACGACTAAACTGTTATTCGCGGCTTCTCACTCATCACCACAGAGCTTTTAAAAATAAATAACACCTATTTACATTAGCTGCTATATAAACGTCTTTATATCAATATCGAATTGGGGGGGGGGCTCCTTTTTTCTTTTTTGTTTTTTTTTTTTTCAGATAACATATTTTAGCTTAAATGAGCTTGACATGGAACATGTTATATACATCTCAAATTTCAAAATTTATTTTCATCAAGCTTTAAAAATACTTTAAAAATTATACATAAATAACCACCTATCATACCTCAGACATGACATCTTAACGTTAAAATCCTAATAAATGTAATTAAATTCCAAAGATGAAAGAAAAATTATTAAAAAAAAGTTGTCATTCAAATTAGAAGAGCAGACAAATCTATATCCGTTCCAAATCAATAAGAGAAGCAGGAGATCGAAAAGTTCGAAGAAAGAAGAACAATTCTTTTGACAGAATAATTATAATTGAACGATATTTCGAAGTTTAATGAGATATTTCATTATACAAGCAATCATTACATCAAACTATGAAAATCGAATTATTTTTTTAATGTTAGGAATGGATCTTAAGTGGATACAACATCTACTGTTCTTACTGTACTACAAATGTACGGTTTCTTTACTTGACACTAAAAATGATTCCTCTTTCATATACATGAGTGATTGAATACAAAGCAATGCGGGATATTAATTTTTCTAAATTAAATCGATATACACTAAAAAAATAATAACTTAAATCATTTTTCTGATTTTGCCGCAAGGCGATAAAAAAAAGTCATTTGGGAGACATGAAATTCATACTACACAGACTTAAGGTAGTACTTAAAGATGTAGAAAGCATATAATAGCCAAAAAATTAACAGGACACACATTCAGAAAGGAACAAAATAAAATAAAAACTTTATTGACAGTTTGGTATACTGCTTGGCAAAATATCAAAACAACAAACCGAAGTCCTTTTGCACAGAAGATGACCTTCCCTTAGGTGTTACGTATCGCCATTTGTTTATATTTAACACCAGATTCATCAGCCCAAAGCTTCCATTTCTCAAAGGGAATCTTTTTCAACTAACTGGTGTTCTACGGATATGATTATGCCATCAAGCTTCAACACAAAGCCTCCCACACATGTTTACAGTGTTTAAATCAGAACAGCACGCAGATTAGTCCATTTTACAGATGCTTTCACTTTCTAGAAACTCTTGAACAGTGAGGAATCTATGTGACTTTGTATTGTTGTTCGCAAAAACAAGGCTTGGACAGCTTCAGCAAGTGAACATCTCTCGAATATATGGAGCTCCCCCAGTCGATATATCCGTTGTTGTTGCTTATGTCACCTGTCTGACGTAGTCAGATCGAGGCCCACGAAATTCATGATGGCATCTGGCTAGATGGTACGCCGGTCGTTACCCGTAGTTTTGAGCACCATGCAGGTGACAGTACGATATGGCTCGGTTCCACCCCAATTTTGAGGGAAAACATCCTGGAAGTCGTGAGGGGCCTCACACCTTTCTTCCTCTTCCACCAACCTCACGAGAGGACTTGTGGCTCGATGGCTATTTAGAGTACCTCCATGCTGCGAAGGCACTATACATTAACGAACATCCATGTCTTCTCCGGGATTTATACACCCCGGCCCTACGGCCCAGCAGTCAGCGTCTCCAACCACTACACCGGATGGGTGACTCGATATTCAACACGTACAATAATTTCTTTATACACAAATTCTTTTTCTTTTAAAAATTGTCTATCTAAATTCTAAGCCCTGCATTATTTCCACAACCATATATATATATAATATAAAAAAAAAAAAAAAAAAAAAAAAAAAAAAAAAAAAAAAAAAAAAAAAAAAAAAAAAAAAAAAAAAAAAAAAAAAAAAAAAAAAAAAAAAAAAAAAAAAAAAAAAAAAAAAAAAAAAAAAAAAAAAAAAAAAAAAAAAAAAAAAAAAAAAAAAAAAAAAAAAAAAAAAAAAAAAAAAAAAAAAAAAAAAAAAAAAAAAAAAAAAAAAAAAAAAAAAAAAAAAAAAAAAAAAAAAAAAAAAAAAAAAAAAAAAAATATATATATATATATATATATATATATATATACAAGGGGTGATCAAATGAAAAGGTACGAAACGACACGGTGGGTACAAATATAGACTTTATTCAAAATATACACCATAGGCCTGAGCACAATGACCCCACTGATGAACAAGCCGCAGGATTCCTTGTTCCCAAAATTCCTGTGGCTGTGACGAGACCCAGTCCTTCACAGTGTCCTTGAGTACGTCGTCCGAGTTGAAGCGCTTTCCTTTCAGGTGTTTCTTCAGTGGACCAAACACATGGAAATCGCAGGTGACATGTCCGGACTGTAGGACGGATGGTCCAACGTCTCCCATTGGAACTTGTCCAGTTCCATTTGTGTGACTCTGGAGACGTGTGGACGCGCGTTATCATGGAGCAGAACCACACCCTCCGTGAGCAGCCCCGGTCTTTTGTTCTTGATGGACCTGCGTAGGCGTCGGAGTGTCTCACAGTACACATCGGAGTTAATGCTTTTTCTGTGTTCGAGTAATTCTGTGCTCGCATCATTTGGACGCCGCTTTTTATAAGAGCCTTTGCTCTCTCCTGCGCATGCGGGCACCCGCGCATGATCCGATCCCAGTCAGTCTCCAATGGCATCCCGAGATGTCTCGCTACATTCTCCCTTGGCGGAATATGCAAATATTTAACTGTTTCATTTTTATGTCGTTTCGTACCTTTTCATTTGATCACCCCTTGTATATATATATATATATATATATATATATATATTGTGCTATTATTAAATTTTTATCCTTATTTCAAAAGTATTGTCTGTAAATGTGTATGTCAATACATTAAACTCGTTACCAAAAATTGTATTTTTAGATCAGAATCCAAAAAATTACAAACTAACTTCGCTAAAACTAAATATTTGCAAAAGATTGAAAGCTTATATTTCAAAAAACAGAAACGTAAAATGTCCTGTGTCCTAATTGCGATGAATTCTGGAAGCTATAGACACCAAGATCTGAAACTTCTCTCTAAAATATCCTCCCCCATCGAGTTGGTTGAGTTGAATTATTCTCGTTCTAAAAACCCTAGGGCTATTAGCGCGATGGCCTTCATAATTCTGACCAATGGTCAATTGATGATTGTGACACCTGAACTTCACTTCACTTTTTACTTTCACGCCAAACTGTGACCGCGGTAGACTAGTGGTCAAGGTAACGGACTCGTGGGTGGCGTATCATGAGTTCAAGCCTAGTACCGCTGCAGACCCAACGTGTAAGGGAGCGATGCACATTAAATCTGTCGAGAGCTCAAACGTCCTACAATTGGTGTGGTGTGGTAGTTAGAGGAGGGGGTGCCAGCTCAGGTATCGTCCACGACACTTGACTATGGTGCAGAATTACGAAGTCCGACACCCAATACCATCGAGTATCTGAACAATGTGGCGTTAATATTCACTCACTCACTCACTCCACACCAAATTATGTAAAGAATGAAGTTGTAGTTGAATTTAATAAATCCAAATAATTTTTCCATCATTGTCCTTGTAAAATTAGGGTTTGGCATCGTACAATGTTAACTGCCCAATTAACCTACAGCTATCGCGGTCCCTTTTACAGAATGAAAGATCATGTTAAATGTGTGGTACACCCCCTCTGTAATCGGTCGGAGGAGAGCAATTTCAGATGGAAAATCCTTTATGTCCCATTATCAGGGCTTCCGATTGGCGGGTTGTCCCGGATACGAGTCCCGTATTCGTTAATGGCGGCAACCGAACTGGAGCAATTCGAAAGAAAGAATGTAATGAACTCGCTTTCCCTGATTAGAGAAATCCTTGTTTTATAGGAGTGAATTGAGTTTCCGCGTTTTTTACTCCCATGAAGTTGTCTTCTCTCGATTTTTTCCACTCATTCACTTTTGTCTGTATATATTTCGAATAGTTCTTCGATTTGCAATAGTCTTCAATCCTTATTTTTGAGAGTATGTCTTGCATTTAAAGGAGAGATGCTTATAAGTTTAGAAATATCTAAAAAATAAGTAATATTTCTTATACGTGATAAGTAAGTTCTCCAATCATAATAACAAATGTATTTATTTTTTGAAACATTTTATTAGTAATAAATGAGATTTAAAATTATAAGTTGAGAGGTCTCGAGATTCGAAAATTTTTCAACCGTTGTTTCAGTTATTTTTGCCCATTCGTGTTGGGATAAAAAAAGAAAAAAGTAATGAAAGAGACCAATTAACATATACTGTAAAATCCGGGGTATAAAACGCACATTTAAAACAAAAAATATTATCAAAATTTACAGGTGTGCTTTATACGCCGTGTATAAAAATGATAGTTTTAAAAATAAAAAAAGATATGAGCATAAAAAATTAGACTTCTATATATATCGATATCGTTTATTTGAAAGAAATGACATACCTTATGAATTTAGAGTTGTAATTCTATAAGTATATTATAATTTTACAAAATCCTGGCCCGACCTTGCCCAACCATGATTTGAGCCCCAGACCTTGTAACGGGTCTATCCGCGTTTTTCCTAACAATCCTTGTGGGAAATTACTTTCTTTAAATATTATTTTAATTGAAACCTTAAGAAGAAGACGTGATATATGTAAATTATGTTATTATTTAAGTATTAGCTTTCGAGAAAGAGAAAGAGGTTAGAAGCTAAAGGTAACGTATCTAA